>CP073647.1:27055000-28305000 GCA_018223645.1 Jasminum sambac
TTACTTTCCATGAAGCTAACTCCTTTCCCGTCCAAATGCTTCTCATTTTATAGTTTTATTTGATTTCCACGAAGAGTGTTAGGTGTTTAAAACATGCTTCTAAGTATTTGTTAAGCATTTCTCAATTCCCTTAATTATGTCGTTAACATTCTTCATTATATGTTGTCATTAATAAATACGCGTGAGATGTTTGTAATAATTGCCGTATTTTTTGATGAGATGGCAACAACTATTATTATGACCTTTTGATTTACATTATTATATGTATGAATATGAACTTTAATTGTATAAAGATATTAATAACAAAAAATGACATTTTTTCTAAAATATGACCTTTTTTCTAAGATAAAATGGACTACATAATATTTTATGAAATACTCTATTTATCCCCAATCGTAGAAGGTTTTCTTCCCTGCAAGGATAAAAAAAAAGAGCATACACGTTTGTCCATTCGTCATTTCGTCTTCTCCATCTTCTCTTCCTCCTCTCCAATCTCTTACATTTGCTCTTCAAAATTTATATCAACGCTACAATCAGAATCACCGCTAAAACGCTATACTAATTTATTTTATTTTATTTTTATGTATTTCAAGTTCCTCATTTGTGTTAGTAGTCTTGTTCTCCCGCCCCGTCTGTGAGCATGGTAAAATGCTGGGAGAGCAAAACCATACATGTTAGTCAAGGTTGAGGACCTACTTGTTATATCACTTGGAGTTTGGGGTACCCATCTATAATTATTCATAAATATTCCATTATTTGTATTTGTAATTTGCTTTTGATATATACATATATATATATATATATATATCTATATCTATATAGGTATATACATATATGTATATAAGTCTTCAATAATTAAACAACTTCGAATACTTAGAATATTTGCGGCTTTATTGCCTTTGCCCTTCATATGTTCTAGATTAATATTTAATCATGTATTTATAAGTCTATCTAAAAAATTTAACCATCTTCTTCTACTGCTACATTTACTAGCTATTTTCATTTTATTATAGAAAGAAATTATAGCTTCATAATAAGTTCTAATTGTTATTTCTCTTTGACCGGCCACCACGGCACCCAACAGTGTCGAAAAATTTTGAAAAAATTATTGGACCTCCGTCTCATCGTACTGAATAAAGATACGGTCCTGGATTTCAAATCGGACGTCGAACGGGCCTAGAAAATGCTCCGGGAGCGCCGTAATTACGGCGCTCCCGGGAGCACTTGAACGCCACTGATAAGGAAAGACTGAAATTAAATTAAATAAGATCTTATTCCATTAAACAGATAAGGGAATACGGATAAGGAGAATTTTTTGAGTAGGAAAAGTTAATATGAAAAAAGGCTTACTATATTATATTATATTATATTATATATATATATATATATATATATATATATATATATATATATATAAACACACACACATAAAGTAGATTTGATAGGCGGGAAAATTAGATGATGTGGAATAGAAACGTGATTAAAAATTCGGAAAAATAATGTGTTTGGATAGGAAAAAAGACTTCCTTTATATATATTCAGATTTTTTTATCTTGCTAATTAATCTATGTTAATATCAATTTGTATTTATGTTAGACACTAATTTTATATATTTTCATTAAATTTTAAAAAATAAAAATTTATATATTGATACTATACTTATTTTAATGCTCTCCTCAAGTCAAATAAAATAAAGTAATAATTTTATTTTTTTAATTTTAATTTATTTTTAGAAAATGGAAAGAGAGAGAATATTTAGATAGAATGAGATTGGTAAAGCAAGTGATAGAAATCTCATTAAATATGAAAACTCTATTAATTTAGGAGATTTCGATGTGTAGAATTTTAGGAGATTTATGTTTTTGATTTTGGTAATAGTAATATTAAAAAAGAAAAAAGAAAAAGACAGAAAAAGCCTTGGTTTTAGGTGGGAAAATATTATTAAATGAATTAAAAAATATGGTGAAATACTTTGGTATTATATATATATAGATATAGATTTCTAAATGATTTCTTACCGTAAATGCAATATATATATATATATATATTAATAATTAATAATTAATAACAATAAAAATTATATGACTGTAGCTGAAGAAACAAGAAAACGAACTTTGGCTTTACTGTGATCTTCCCTTCTCAGTTCTATGCGTCCAAATAATGTCCATTTACATTCATACACACTGGAAAGAAATCACGTTTAATTGGTTCGTGTGGAGAGAGAAAGCAGCTCAGACTCAATTGTGAGGATCTGAAAATCACGCCAAAAATCACTTTCATTTCCGTTAAAACTTCTTTACGGTACTCCATTTTCCTCAATTCATTTGCAAACTCGCTTTGTCGGTCTTTAGCTGCTGTCAATCTGATTGATTTTAATTTAAGTATTATAGTTGAAGTAAAGTTTGCGGGTGGCTAGATCTGTTATTTGGTGAGTGGTGGGGGGTCGATTTGGGGAATATCATGAGATCCTAGAAATGGAGGTTTTGGAATTTTAAGATCTGATAATGGAGTTGTAGAGTTTTGTTGAATTATGAAAGATTGAAGAATTTGAATGCGAAAAAGTTCGGAGATCTTCTGGTCAGTCGACACAATTTTCCAGTTATCGAAGTTCTGTCATCTTACCTTTTGTTCCCATATTTTGGCGTGCTATTGACTTGATGATTTGATCAATTTGATTTAGATGTTCATTTTTCCTTTTAATTGGGGCTAGGATATCAATTACACCATTATTTTGGGTTCAATATTATGTATCGATGGATAGTT
Source organism: Jasminum sambac (assembly GCA_018223645.1). Lineage (NCBI taxonomy): Eukaryota > Viridiplantae > Streptophyta > Magnoliopsida > Lamiales > Oleaceae > Jasminum > Jasminum sambac. The sequence continues at coordinate 27,057,764 of CP073647.1, forward strand.
ACTATTTGGTTGTTGAATAATTGAAAATGTACGGGTATTTTGCGTAGTGGCCAATTTCATTAAAAGCTCAATTAAAACCCATTATTGTTCTCTTTTGTCCCTTTAACTCAGGGCACATATTTGACAGAATTTATTGTCGAAAGGTTTCAAGGACTCAACTTCTGCAGTACTGTTAAAATTATTGAACGGCAAATTTACTGTCTAGCAAATTGATTTATCTCTCAATGGTGCTTGTGCAGGGAAGTTGGAGTCCAATTCTTTGATTGATGGTGAAAGTGTGAGGATAGCTTATGGTTCTAAGGAGTAAAAAATAACCTTGTAGAAAGTTCTGTAGAAATAAATAGGGATAATGCCTCCTTCAAGCAAAGCTGAAAAGAAGGCTGCAGTTGATGCAGCAGCATGGATGTTTAATGTAGTCACTTCAGTTGGTATCATCATTGTCAATAAGGCATTAATGGCTACTTATGGCTTCAGCTTTGGTAAATTTCTCCGTTATTTTGATCGAAGTCACACTTAAAGCTTCTTATCATTGTTTTTATTTGAAAATCTAATTGGCTAATATATGAATGATCAAACTAGTTAGCACGTAGTATTTTCATTCATGTTCATTTTTTTATGTTATTAGTTTGTTTTCTTTCCATTTGTTTTTCCTTGGTGACACCTGATCTACTTGTATGTACGTTCTTATTAAAATCACTCAAACGATTTCCATTAAAATTGATTGATTATGAACTGCTTGCTATATGACCATGAATAGCATGGTCCTTCAAAGTCATAAATAAACTAAGATTAGATACATTTTCTCTGTGGTAAAATTGATGGAAGATGAAGTACCAAATGTTGATTTCAGATCCTAGCTTCTGCTTGGTTCGTTCTTTCTCTATTTCCCTCCTCTCTCTCTCTCTCTTTTTTTTGGGGGTGGGGTGTATCTGGTCTTGACTGTTCGAGAAATGATGCCTAGAAAGGAAATCCATTAAAAAATTAAACTGCGCCTTGATAGAATTGCCTTCATTTCAATTGCAAACCCCAACTGCATACTGCTAATGCAGCTTAATTGAATATCATAATTTATGAGATTGATGATATTGGAGCTGCAAGGTGCGGGGGAAAAGGGGGCATCAAATTAGGTGGAAATAGAGCATCTCAAAGACAAACATACATATAGGGATGCATTGGGATGGGGGCTTAAATCTACATAATAAAGTGTTTGATGGCATATAACACTTGTAGATGATTTGATTTAGATGTCCATCAAATCAAGATAGAATTGTAGACATGCCAATACCGGGGGCTGATCTAGGATTATTGTTCAATGGGGGCAAGATTGGAACACAAGTGTTGGGGGTTGGAGCTGCCCCCCGGAATTTTTTTAAAATATACCATTTATAATATAAAGTTTATATTATTAGAAAATATCTACTAGTGTATTATATGCTAAAAAATTTTGAGATTGACAAGATATGAATCAAGAAAAAAATTATAAAATACAAGATATTTGTATACTTTTATTGCTTGCGGTTTCCTATACCATGAAAATGATGTATAATAGTTTCATTAATATCAATTTCTTTTAAATTGTAATACATCTTTCTCAACGTACACGATTTTACCGAGTCTTTGCTATTCGAATAATCTTTAATTCAACTTCAACATCTAAATTCTACTAGGGAAAATTTGTATTTAAAATAAAAAATGAATATTTTTCTTTTTTTTTTTTTTGGGCAGTGGGGGCGCCCCCACTATAGATCCGCCATTGGCCATCACTATGTGAAGCAATAGATATGTTGGTGATTTGTTTGAACTGAACTGTCGGGGTTTGTTGTGGGGTTGGTGGGTATTGATAGGATAAAAAAATCGACCCTATTGTTAGGCCAAGATGACGATAATCTTAGAGAGCTTCATGTCCAGTGATCATCTGAATATGTCGACCAAAGAAGGCTTCATTTTTTTTCACATTTTCGTCCGAGTACCATGTGGTTTATTTCACGTGGCCATCATTAATATTGTGTTTCGATTATCAAATTCGAAACCATTTTAAGGGTTTTCAGCTTTTTTATTTTTACAATTCTTGCAGCAACAACGTTAACTGGTTTGCACTTCGCTACCACAACATTGATGACGGTTGTTCTTAGATGGCTAGGATACATACAACCTTCTCATCTACCTCTTCCTGAGCTCCTCAAGTTTGTCTTATTTGCCAATTTCTCTATTGTTGGGATGAATGTGAGCCTAATGTGGAATTCAGTTGGATTCTACCAGGTAACATGCTCTTCGAAGTTGCCATCTTCTTCCAAACTTTTTCTAGATCTCTAAGGTATTATTACCTCTTATATGACTTCAGATTGCGAAGCTGAGTATGATCCCTGTATCCTGTTTATTAGAAGTGGTGTTTGACAAAATCCGATATTCAAGAGACACCAAGCTCGGTATTGTGGTTGTTCTCCTTGGTGTTGCTGTCTGCACAGTGACTGATGTGAGCGTTAATGCCAAAGGATTTATTGCTGCATTTATTGCAGTCTGGAGTACTTCTCTTCAACAATATGTAAGTTATCCATTCTTGTAAATGTTTTAACCTAGTTGTGAGATATTCTATGGACATAAAACAAGAATTAGACTGAAACAGATATGTACCTGGTAGACGTGAGTGTTTCATTTTTGCCCAAATGTAGTCCTATTCTGTTATGTCGAACATGGAGGTCCTTGATTGCGTCTTTGTTTCTTACAATTCAGTTGCAAGCTCTAGCAATATTAACAACTCCAGGTTGTATTTGCAGTATGTTCATTACCTACAGCGAAACTATTCGCTTACTTCTTTCAATCTGCTGGGACACACTGCACCAGTTCAGGCTGCATCACTGCTGCTGCTTGGTCCCTTTCTGGATTACTGGTTGACTAACAAAAGGATTGATGCCTTTGAATTTAATATACCGTCCATGGTAAGTGCTGCAAGTTATTGTCATATTTTTGTTGTTTGTCTTGTACCATTGTATTTAAATTCACGATGTGGTTTGTGTGGTTCTTGTAAATTTATGAATTCTGTGTATTTATGTTATCCTGTAAACCTCACTCCACCACAAGAAGGGGAAAAATAAAAAAATAAAAAAGGTAATTAAGTAAATAAGTAAAACATAAAAAGAAAATCCTCATACCACCTAATATTTAGTTAATGCAAGTCTTTACTGAATATTTCATTATATATCATAATAGAAACACATGCAATCAAATACACTAACATGTCTCCGTTTGATCATAGAAGGACGCACACTTTATGTGGTATATAGATCTTATCTAGTTATCTTAAATGTTAAAACACTAATCTCTGGCATTGAGAAGCGAGGGAACTTGTTGAAGACTGCTAACATGGCTTTTGGAGATGAAACATTAGTGTTTTTTTGGAATAGTATTCCTTATGGGACACAGCCCAGGTGAGGTATCTTTGTGTATACTATTCACCATATCAATAGTTTGGTACGAGATTCACCATATCAATAGTTTGGTACGAGTCTAGGATACTTGAACAGGGTTAAATTGTAAATTAGAATCTTTGAATGTATTCCTTATGGCTTAGATCCTATGGTTCGAGGGTAATTAAAAGTAAAGCTTGTTCCTAACAGCTTTCTTGAAGAAGAAAAGTGTATTTATTTATTTTGGAGGATCTGTGATTAAAAAGAAAGGAACGTTATGGAAGAATGTGAAAATAATATTTTTTATTAGAATCTATGACTAACAATGGACACTGGCGGATTTACAGTGGGGGCATTGGGGGCAGTTGGCCCCACTGTAAATTTGAAATTTTTATTTGATGATTTTAGATTTTATGAGATGTACCCTCATAAGAAAATATATACAAACAGTTTCCATGAGAAATAAGAAAAGTTCTATTGGTCTAGTGGTAAAAATTTTAACTTCCCTCATAACAGGGTATGGGTTCAACTCTCCAAAGTTACATATTTTATTATTTTCAGTATAAAATTGTTCAATTAATTCTTAACCTTTACTATCTACACCAAATTAGTCTCAATATTTTAGAAAACAACTTTTTCAATCTCTCACGTTGCCTAAGATGAATAAAATTACATGTTTCCTTCACTTACAAAAAAATAAATAAATGAAATAACTTCAAAATGTGAAGGAAAGAAAAATCTTGTGTCATTGTGCTTGCCTTTGAACCCTTAGGAAACGAGCCTATCACCCCCTTCCAACTGCTTGCATTAATGCCTACAGTTTTGAAAAAAAATTGCCCCCACTTGACACAAATTTTGGCTCCAACCCTGACAATGAGCATAAGAGAAAAGAAATTTTAGATAAGGTCTGTCAAACAGAGACTGCCAGAACTGAAGATGGATGTGTTACACATTATTAGAATCGATAATATATATGCCAAGAAATAGTGTCATTCACTGAGGAGAAATTAAGGGAACGGCTAGTTGGGCGGATTTTTATTTGCGTGTCACTGGAGAATGCGTACCTCCCAAGAAGCTCTGAATCATGAGAGTAACGCTATCCCAATAGATCATGTTAGACGAGGAATCATATCCAAAGTTGACATACCTATTATGGTCATTGGATCATCCAGTAATAAACACAGTGATGAAAGGTGACATACCTGTTGTGGTCATTGGATCGTCCAATAATAAACACAGTGATGAAAGTGGGCAACAGAAACGTATTTATGAAACGACGCACACAACATTACTGGAAATAAATGTTGTTATATCTTTTGCATTCTCAAGTTACTTGGGCTGCTTCCTGTTTAAAAATTTAAAATAAGATCTAAAATAAAAAATAAATCATATAAAGATGTAGCACCCAGGTGCTCTATATGTATGTGTGCGCTTATGTAAGTTGTTATTCTTCCAATCAAATAAAAATCATCCATTTTTTTTTTGATATATTGACATCTTTTTGTTTTTATCCAGACATTTCTTTAACATTTATGGAGGCTTTATCCAGAGTGTTATTGGTTCATATGTATGATTTCTCTTCATTTCGTTTGCTTCTGCAGGTGTTTATAATCCTTTCTTGCAGTATAGCAGTAGGAACCAACCTCAGTCAGTTCATCTGCATCGGCAGATTTACCGCCGTCTCATTCCAAGTTCTTGGTCATATGAAGACCATCCTTGTACTGATCCTGGGATTCTTATTTTTCGGGAGGGAGGGCCTTAACTTACATGTTGTTCTTGGAATGATCATTGCTATTTTTGGAATGGTTTTATATGGCAATGCCTCTTCAAAACCTGGGGGGAAAGAACGACGCACTCACTCAATCTCCAGAAACAATCAGCAAAAGCACGGATTATCAGAATCTTCTGAACTTGATGACAAGGTTTAAACATTTCTGCACCTCAAGCTTTTAGCATACAAAGGGTAGTTGATAACACGAATTTCTTTTATCAATTGATGACTTGAAATATATTTGGTGTCTTCATTAGTTAATTTTTGTAATTCATAGTTTGTTTTCCCTTAAGGGGATGGATTTTTTGGGACAGGCCTTAGATTACCCTTGTTTATCCTATTTAAGGCCCTTGATCATAAATTATAGTGATGATAATTTATTTTTTAGTACTTTCAGTACTTTCTGCCTTTAAGCTTTATTGTCTGACTGCTACACCTGTAAGGTTGTTAACCAAGTGCAGGTTGTCACAAGTCGTAAAATTCGGGAGTCGGAAGTTGAACCAGAGAAAAATGTATGAAGGCAAGAGTATTGATCTATGAGAAATTGTTCTTTACCTTCTCTCTAACTCATATGAAATCAACTAAGAAGTGATCTCATATAGAAGATAAAACATTGATTACAAATACTTTAAAGGATAGTTCATGACAGTTGATCAAGATAACATGTCAAAATAAGTTGTTAATATATATAGATTATCTAAGCATTCATTGTTCCAGAATTGTCTACAATGAATCAAAGTCTTATATATCAAAACCATTTATAGAATAAATGCTTCAACCGACTAGGGAGACCAATATTTGAAGACCAAAGTGAAAGATCAAAGAACAATGACTACAAGTTCGTAAAAAATTTAACCCCTAGCTCTAAGTAGAAATGTAGAAAAACATAATAAAAATACAACAAAGGAAAAACTAAATATATTAGGGACGTTAATGTCAAGAAAAAAGCATTAGGGATTTTAAAATGATTTTAGACATGATATCTCTAGATGAAGATGATGCCTAAATGCTTGGCTAATGTTTGGGCGTTCCATTCATTGAATTTGGACTCGTTATAACAGATGAGTTGTTCCTATTTGAGTGACCCTTTCAATGTATTGAATTTGGACGATTGGAGCTCATGATATGCTTGATAAGTCGACAGCTATTCATTTTGCAAATTGTAGCCAGAAACAGTTTTGGGCGGTTTTGGCTAGCTTCTGAATTTGGAAAAGTGATAAACATGAAGTCTGTAGAGGGATCTCTTATCATTAAGTTCCAACTTAAATCACCCCAATCCAGTGCGTAAAACTCATGATATTGATCAAATGTTGAGAGTTGCACTAGTGCAAACACCATTCTGATAAGATATCAACTTGCATATTAATGATTATTTGTTTACACTATTATACAGAGTTTTGTTCCATTGTCCATACATGGGTGGATAGACGCCACCTACCCCCCCTCTCCCCTGGAAACCATTAAAGGGGACATGTATTGTGCATCCGCTCATATGTAGGCACCTTAATGTGTCCACATATGAGCAACGGAGCATTTGTCCTATTATACATTGAATTTGGATTTGACCATAAGAGATGAACTTTGAGATATTTTAGTTATCTTTATAACCCCACTTGAATCATCGCCATTGAATGTCTACAACTCATGTTATCATCATTTTATTGAAACTAGTGTCATAGCCATCATTGTTGACTTTTCAACTTATATCTTTCCACTTCTCATCATTATGTTCTACCATTTGCATCACATTTAAAATACATTAACAAATTTTTTCCGTGTATAATACTTATCAATATGTATTTGAATACATACCTTGATTAATTGCATTTTGGACCCTGTATTTATACATATTGGATTTGTAGTAAGGAAAGTTTATATATGTTATCACAATGAGTGAATTTATAGGATAAAAATGTCTTTTGTCTTAAAAGATATATCTATTATGGATATTTAGACATACGAAATGACATCGCATTGGTGCTCCAAGATTGTTTCGCAAAAACGGAGAAGCAAGGTAAGTTAGAACTTTTTGTGTGGGATTAGATAATATGCAACAAGATTTGTCATTTAAGTAAAATAATGGGTTGTATTCTAGAGGAAATTACGTGTTTTACCGGTTTTGTGAAACTAATAGATACTATATGTTTTACACATCAATCCACTCGCACTCCTATGCATTTTGCTTTTGGAGCGCCCTTTTTTTTATAGATTGATTGAAAATTTTGTTTCTGCAACGGTAGTAGAGGTGGATAATTTCAGGACCAAATGATTTCAAATAAATGGCGGGAAACTTCTTAGTATAGGACGTGCTCAAATGCCTGAATGCAACCTAAATTAATTAGGGCTTTTACATGGGATCCCAAAAATAACAAACTATTTCCACATTTATTTACTATCTTTAATTAATTCAAAAAATACTGTATTAACAATTTACTTATCAATTTGAATAACATGTCAAATTATCAAATTGGGGAAAATTTAGAGCAAACAATTAGGACAAAATTATGGCACCACCACCGGCGCCACCACCACTGCCTCCATCGACTGCCCTGTTCTTGGCCGTCGACAACGTTCTAGACCTGACCACCAAATTGTGGTCTAGTTTTGCAAACAGACCACAAGACGGTTGTCTCATTGCAAAACCAAATCCACCACCATGGCGGTTCTGGTTTTGCAACCAAATCTACTACCATGGTGGTTCTAGTTTTTCTACCAATTCTCACCATTGTGTGGTGGTCATCACGATGATGGTGGTGGCGGTGTTAGGCAGCGGTGATGGGAGGTGATGGTGCCGGTAGTGGGAAGCGGGTGGCAGCATCGAGCACTATTAGATGGATACGGTGAGAATAAAATTAGGGCTTCAAGGTAATTTATGAATAATTTGAATTGATAATGTAAATATGGAAATACTTTTAACAAATCAATAAATGGCATAATTTCCTCAACCAATTATTATTATTAGGGTTCTTTATAGTTTTATAAAAGTTAAGGTTTGATATTTCAAAAATAAGACAAAAATGTAAAAAAGAGTAAAAATCCTACATTATCAGTTGGGTCCGTGCACTTGCGATCATGGCACAAATACCAAAAACAATTTGTGCCATGCGATCGCACTTGAGGTCGCATGGTACAAATTATTTTTTCAAAAAATTTGAAAAATTATCAATAACTCATAAATGGAAGGTAATTTGAGAACAAAAGGATATTAGCACCAGCATAGCTGGTGGTGGGAATAAGCTCGTCAAGAAACGCAAAATGCATAAAGTATCCGTCCAAAAAAGATATCATATGCGAATTCTACACTCCAAAACAATTTAACTATTAATATGCATTACACAGCCATTACAAAAATCACTGCAAAACAACTAAACATCATCATACATCCATGTAACGCCCCCTCTAGTTTCGTACCCCACACTTGTATAAATATGACGTCATTATACACTGTGCACGCATAATACAGTTACTGTGTGAACACATTCACAATACCTGTGTATCGATCTACTAAATTATCGAACCATTTCTCTGAGGAACTAGAGAAATGCCATCCTTTTATGTATATAAATATATTCATAAACAAAATCTACATCACGAGTTCGCGGTTTCCAAACACAACCGATAAGCGTCATAAGTACAAGATGACAAGCTCTGACAAAAAGATTTGTACACACACACGTGTATATAAACAACTTCCATGCTACACACATGAACTCAAAAGATTTTGATTTCAAATTTACCATGTCTTCTCGTCTCATCACACATCATTTCTTCGATGACTCTCTGCCATCTCCAACAATCTGCTTCCTACGGCCAATGTCATCTAGCAAAAAAAAGTGAAAACATAATGAGTCATAAAGACTCAATGGAAAACAAGTGCAAGTGCAAATTCATGAAATAAATTTGACTTTGAGCCCAATTGCTAATCATGAGTTTCCACCCCCATCACATTTCCTATATGGCCTCATATCGCATATTTGGAGCTTAGGTCCCCCAATTGGCCATCTTATTACATATTCGGGACTTAGGTCCCCCATTTGGCCATCTTATCATTCACATATGTGTAAACTCATAGTTAACAACCTCATATGCACATGTTTTTAAAGCACAGCATATGTAAGCACATCAATCGAATCAAATTATTTTTTTATAAAGGCTGCACAATCATATTAATAGATACTACTTCATCCTCATAAATTACCTTCATATGCCGGCCTACAATAACTAAATGAACACCGAAATTCATCAAAGTATTCCAAATCCTATATGCCAAGAGACTCCTAACCTATTTCCAAAAGTAGCTATCACTACCTAATTAACCCTAACATTCATACATAGAAAAACTTATGCTACTCAATCATAAATCTATCCATAAACTCATATAGCATTAACTTACTTCTTGATATACCAAAGGACATCTATTACCCACCTTAAGTGAAAGAAACAAGAAAAGATTGCTTTGGTGGCTTCCTTCTTACTCTCCTTCTCTTCTTCTTCAACTCCCCAATATGGTTTGTTGGTGATACAATTAGATAACCAAGTGATATAAGTTGAAAGGTTTAGGAACTAGTTGAGACTGTTCTTGGGGTGTATATCAGAGCTAGGGTCTAGTTTGGGTGATATATATCCAATACATGGTCAAGAAAACTTAAAATAAAGGTTTAGTCGACTTAAAATTACAGCCGTACATATTAAAATTACGGCCATAAATGACCAAATTACGGCCGTAACAAATTTGACTTACGGCCGTAACACGAACATACAACCATAACAAAATGTCATACGATCATAACAAAGGTTCTGTACACTCACTCTGCCCTTCATGCTTAATATTATGGTCGTGTCCATAATATTATGGCCGTAAAATCTAACATACGGCCGTATCAAACTATTATACGATCATACTAAACTCTCGGAAATTTCTGCACATATCCACAATTTCAGGCTTATGATAGTATACTTATATGTTATGGCCGTATCTATATTATATACGGCCATACCGAATTTTATGAAAATTTTCACACTTCCCCTGCCTTAGCATTACGGCTGTATAAAAATTTCTTACGGCCGTAAATCCGATTTTTCTGCAATGTTAAAAATCTTTTCTACAACATGAATCCTTCACTTTCTCACCCACGATACACTCATATACCGGTAGTATGCAGGTTATACATGGATCATACATAATCATCGTCACTAAGCAAACATATTCATAATCATCTACAGAAATCACAGATAATCATGTACGGAATCGAACAGGGTGTTAAAATTCATTACAAATTCAATACACATCCATTACACACTGTGTATAATTTCACACACTCATTGAACACTCATTACACACTTGGAGTAATGTTACACACCCATTACATACTTTATGTAACATTACACACACATTACATAACCATTACATGATAATTATACATTATGTGTAACAGATTGACAGTTAAATTTGGGTGTTGCCTAGATTTTGTGCCATGCGACACCCAGATTTACACCGCACGATCGCATGTGAAATTGGGCATACCAGATTTTTGTAATAAACCACGTGCGAAAGGAGGAGTTGTGCAATTAAATAGGTTTTGCTTGATTTTTGAAATATTAAATATAGAAATCATATTTCATGCAATTTCCTCTTATTATTATTACTCTCTTGATCTGGTACCCATCTCGGATACCAGATATGGAACTTGGACGCTGGCGTGTCCCGAAACGCCAGCATCAAAGTATAGCGCCCCTGCCCCTTCCTATTTTTACCAGCAAAGTCAAACATAGTGAGGAAAAATAAAGAGGAATGAATCTGCACTTGCAACCCATTACCCACACGGTGAAATTTCAGGCACCATACCGTCCAGCTCAGCTTGCACACAGCAGACCTCACGCCGATGAATCCCGGCCGCTGGTGACCTTCCAACATTGGTCAGCCATCGAGAAGGAAACTAGGTGGCAATGAAGTTATTTCCTTCCAAACGACTTGGAGTTAGATGAAACGGAGACCAGATGTGGTCTCCCAGTTAAGAGGCTCATCTAGTGGTGTTGGAGGTGACGCATATTGGCCGCTGGAGTTCAGTTTCTATTTAGCAGCGCATGGCGGCGGACCAGTGGCAATTCTTTGTTTTGATCTTTCTCTTTCAGCATTGGCTTCTTTTTTAAAAAAAAATTATGTTTTACTAGCATTTTGCTGGTAAAAAAAAAGAAAAGAAAAGGGAGGCAGGCTTGATGCTGGCTTGTCTTGACATGCCGACATCTGGGTTCCATGTCTGGTGGTCTTCAAGAGTGATTATTATTATTATTGTGGCGGTGGTGGCGGCATCGGGGAGACAACAATTTAATATAAATCGTTAAAGTATTATGTTATTTTGTTAATGTGTTATGTTATTTTTGTTGGAAATTATTGCGTTGCCAAAAACAATTTTGGCCTTTATTTTTTTCAATTGTCAGATCCGATCTGACATAGTGGAAGCGATTTAGTAAAATTTCATAAATTTTTACAAATCAAGGAACAATTATATGAATATAAATAAATGATTAACATAAATTAACAGATCTATAAAGAAAGATATGGAAAACTAACCTTTTGGTAGTAATTTGCGCGCAATCGGATCTAGTAGAAACCACGGGCTTCCAGCACGATCCTCCCAATTGACGGTAGTGTGTGGGCACTCAAAACAAAATTAGAATTCCTAATTCTTTCTCTACGTTATTTTCAACTCATGAAAATAGAGAGTTGTGTTTACTGATTTGGGTGTAAACATATACTATTAATTGAGACCACCAAAAGGAGAGCACAGAAATTTTCGCATAGTCTAACTCTTGGACTAGGAACGAAAATTAGCAGTATTATTTTTACTACTTGCGACCTCTATTTATAGTTGTAGGTTTTTTTAATCCCATTAGGATCTAACCTCGGAAAGGTATAATTCCAATCCTATTAGAATTCACCTTAAATAATATCTTATATAAATTTCTAAAATTTCCTAGATATTATTAACATTTATAATCATCTCATAATTATAATCAATTATAATTAATTAATTAACTATATTTACTTTTTAAGCCCTCATAGTTATGGAAACTATTTTCCATATTCTCCGAGGATTTCTTAAATTGCGTTTCAAGTCCGTCACTAACTTGGCAGTCGCATCGAGGACCATGGACCTATAATTAGAAGCTCCAATAAATTGAAAAAATAACTAAACTCTTTAATTAATTTTCGCAACTGATCAATTCTATTATTATTCCATTAAAAATACGGAATTGCACTCTTCTTAAGTATAGAATATCTTACTCTACATATTTGAGCAATCAATTGATATAATCACTACATATGTATTTATCCTCCATAAACAATTCGTAATTAACCAAAGAATTTTCCATTTACCTTCTCAATTACTTCTTATCCTCATTTACCATTAATTCACTAGTGAGTGCTACTAATTATAAATTAGTTGGGCTCAACACTCAATTCCATAATTAATAAATGAGGAAATCGTCTTTCCACTTCCCACATGAAGGAATGGATTTCATATCTGTGAATTATATTCTCAACCATTTATTTTAAATGCAAATCTAAAATGGTAGTATTGTGAATGCTCGATTGCAAATATAAACCAGCAAATTAAAAAGCACGTTGAAACAAACGGGATTCTATTCAACTCAGAATTAAGATCTATCCACATATGATCATCTTTATGATTTAATTTGAATTTCACAAAGATAATGAAATTTATTGTGAAATAATAAATTAAATCGGTCCAAATCCTATATAATCTCATTATATATAAACACCCCCACTTAAATGTCTCCACATCGATGGTCTGGATAAGACGATTACATTTATAATGTTCGTGAGCCGCATTAGTGATGTTTTAATTAAAGATCCCACACTTTAATTAATTTCATCACGGATTTAATTTAAGTTTATTATCCAACAAAGTAGGGATTTTATTTTATAATATTTACGATAATAAAATCGCATGCAATATGTTAATATGTTCGAACATAAATGTCATATTTATTAATTTCTAAACAAAGTATAAATACAATGCTTTAAGGGTACTATTCCCAATAATTTTGTTAATAAAGTATTTTATGAAATAATTTGTTTTGTCAAATAAAATTGGTGCCACACACACGCACACGTAAACGGTGAAACAATTTCGAAAATGGATTAGACAGGGTTTGGGGCGTGCCACGCCAACCTCCAATTTGGTTGGCGTGGAAGTTTCAGGTTTAAACTCTACTTCACAAGCCCTCAATATTGAGACTCTCCTTTTTCATATTATTGCTTATATAATTTTTATATTTTTAATGGTTCTACTCTTCATACATATACAAAATTCTAATAAAAAATAATTATCAATTACCAACGTCAACTTGGTTATAGCCACTATCAACATTAATTGCCAATGATTGGCAAAGTGATGCTTATAATTAGTGAGATGATAGTGATGGTTAGAATTATAATTACGATCAACGAAGAATGATCTCAATATTGTGAAAATGACTAACATATCGACGGTTATGAAACTATGACCAGGTTCAATGGTGGGTTTGCCCATTTCACCTTGAGAGCGAAATCACTCAACCACCTAATATCACAGACGTGAACGATATGCGACCTCAATAAATGGTCAAAGGGGCACGTTTTGTATATATACACCTTTCGGCCCGCTAAGAGACTCACTAAGAAATTGTAATTGATATCGTTAGAAAAGTAAATTACTTATATTTTTCCAAATATATCCATATATTAATGAGAATTGAAACGATTAATATCCAAATCAAAGACGACATTTGAATGAGAATTGAAATGATTCATATCCAAATCAAAGCCACCCTTGAACATTAGAGAAATATTGGTACCGTTATACATATAACAATGTTAATCAATTCAAGATTTCCAAATAACTCAGAAGGATAACAAGCAAAATGGTGTGTGGTAGTCTAAGAATTACTATACATGAACCAGTCTCCTGCACGTATACAACACTACTAACAAACCTATAATGTGATTCAAAATGTACCTCGCCTTATACAGGGCGTCACATATGTCAAGATAGCGTCAACACTGGTAAAGCAAAGCCTAATTCCTTTGCTGCAGAACCAACAAATTGAATAGGCAGGCCAGTTGCTAGGCGACGGCGAGCTTCCCATATCAAACACTTCTCAATATCGGCTTTCCAATTTGTAATTCCTACATTGAGATACTGATACGGACCTCGAATGCCATTTCGATCCACTCGTTCACTACTTTCTGATTTTATTGAACTAGAATGTAAGATAGCACGAAGAACTGATGTGCTGAGAGCACGGAGATGGGCACTTGGATGGGAAACACAGCGAACTGTGGCTGGGAGACGACACTGCATATATTATTCCCAGATGAACCTTATTAGCGCACTTTCATTTTGATGATTATAAATAGTAGAACCAAGCATTGCACTAGGTCAAACCACATCAGGTACTCAAATTTGGATATCTGAATGTGCTCATAGCTGATGTGGTGGTGTGCATGAAACCAAGTGCGGTTTCATACACATCACATCATATTTGGGTACGCTAAGGCACCCACATTGGGTACTGATCAAAACTAATATTTATTGTAAAGGTTTCATGGAGGGATAACACATCGAAAAGGCATAAGACAAGCCTCCCCCGAGAAAGCTTCTCGGACAAAAGCTTCCTTTTTCATTTTTTTTCCCTAAAAGTTCTGGCACATCATCATCAATTCATCATTGAACAAGTTGATTACAGTAAATTAATACCTTTAACAGGTTTGAAAGGCCATCTGCAACCGCCAGTCCTGATTCTCCCAACTCAAGCACCGGTTGTACTGCTCTAGCCGTTACTTCCAACAGCTGTCCAACATTCAAGGGTATAAATGTATAATGTTATCATTAATTCACAAAAGCAATAAAATATAGAGGTCTATATTCTCAAATTCCAAAGAAAGAGTAAATTATGAATAGAATCACAGATTTCACACCATGTGAAGTAAAAAGGTTAATAATCTGAAAATGGTACCTCCAGCTGGGGTGCAGTACATGCCTCTCCATCAATGAGCAAGCCGTCTGTTGCTCGCAGGAGTAGGTCCGATGCACTAGACAGAATTACAAGTGATTCAAGGGCATCATGATTTCTCATTAGCTCCACAATTAGTTTCACTATTCGTTGGTTAATCCTCCACATCTTTTGACCAAGTTCATCGTCTTTGGCAACCCAAGGCTTCATTTCCCTGTCAGCCTGACACATAAACACAAAAACAAATGTGACGAAACAGAAGACTGATACTAACTCGCTGATGACATTTAATCTAAAGAAACCATTACTGCTTATTTTTCCTAAAGAGAAATAAGAAATGATTTTCAAGCTCTTTGGCATCCCACAATTAGAAATGCGGTACTACCTCCATCCCAATTATATACGCTTCGGTTGTTTTTTTTTTTTTGGTTGTTCCAATTATATAGACCTTTTTCTATTCATTTACTATTATACTCTTATTTAATTTGCACATTGTAAAGTCATTTGATAGAACAAATTTTCAGACTCAATAAATAACGGTAAACTAGAAAATCATTTATATTATTTTCTTGTCCAATGAAGGTCTTAATTCATGTGAAAAATGTAAGGGGCTTATATAACTAGGATAGATTGAATAATGGAAACTGAAGTTGTATTACTCCTTCAGTGTTCAAGACCTGGAGAATGATAGCTGTCGCAGCTTTCGTAGGAGATGCCGATACAACATTGCACAGTGCATCAACCACCTGTTGCAGAAGATAATCAGTTAAGTCTTTCTGACTGAAGGGCAGTAAAATTATGCATCGCATCCATTGATATTGCAACACCCTATTTTCACTACTTGCTGCTGAAGTTCAAGTTAGATTTTAATTGCTCAAATATGATAGGGACCAAAATGTATTTCACCCATGGTTAAGGGACTAACATGAAATTTTCAAGAGCACTAAAAAAAAAAAAAATAATAATAATAATAATAATAATAATAATTTTCAGACCTACCACAAATGAAATATTTTAGTGTAAGGAAACAATATTTTTACCTGCCTCCATCCTTGCTGGGCAGAAGTGCTTTCAGCACTAGGTTGTGTTTCAGGCGAAGCTATCAACTTGTGCCAAAGCAAGGAAACAACAGAAAAGCACAGTTCTTGTTTCTCTGCCAGTACAGACCTAAGAAGAACTTGTGCACAGCAACTAAAACCTAAATGTCTGTCCATTGTCAAAAAGTTGGCCAAATCGGAAGCATCTGTTGGAAAACTTGAAATTCGTTCTCCAACTAGAACCTTGTCGGGCTCACTGGAGCGGAGAGTCTTCTCGCAGTTCACTGAAACCTTTGAACCAGGCAAGTGAGTGAACTCCATCGACAATGGCTGCCCTGATCCACTGCTAGAGCATGTATACTGTTCTTCATGGATATCCTTCTGTTGCAAATGCAGTATTTGTGCTTCCAATGGCTCTGCTTTGTTAACAATGGATGCAACTACTTTACTATGAATATCAATTAGGCTATAAAGAGAAGATGCCCTCGAGTGAATTTCGTTGTCCCATTTGCATCTTATCAAGATAGAAAGAGCACGCATGCAAGCCTTTGAGTGTCTAAACAGATCAGACACGTGAGCAGCAACCATTGCTGCAGCCACAATTTCAATTGAACTGTAACTCCAAGATGTGCCAACAGATGAAGGCTTCAGAGAAAAAAGTGCCTCTAGAATAGCCAACATCCGACGAGTATGATGAACTGCAGAATCAATTCCATTCTGTAAATCAGCAGGCGATTCCATTTGTTTTGCAGGTTTTACCATGTCAGATATACTTTGGGGATCAGAGCAATTAGTCCCTTTAGAAATCAAAGGGAAGAGCTGAAGTTCCCAGGATAGAGCACACACAGCAGCGACGACATAAGAATCAAATGCTGCGACAGGCCCTTGTTTACTTCTCCTGTCCTTTTGCTTTCTAGTGACTCCTTGTGAATCTGCACATACTTCATGTGATTGGTGAGAACGTTCACCCTTATGTCGCTTACTCCCATTGGGTTGTGCTTCGTGACTGACACAGACAGTTAATACAACAAAAAGAAGGCGGGAGGCAAGTTCTACAGTGGCAGATGACTCCAAGAACAGTGAATGCACCATTGTGCGAAGCTCAGCCACAGCAAGATTTTTTGATGCAGACCCAAATGAATATCGTGTTTTCCTGGTTTGTTCTCTTGCAGAGTCAGGTGGGAATGTTCTCTGGAGAATTGCTTCGACAGTGGCGACAAATATCTTCATCAGACAGGTTTCAGATGGGCTTCCACGAGGAAGATACTCAAGAACTTTAAGAAGAGGTATGAACAAGTTCCATGATAATATAGGGGGCTGCAGAGGAGTTGCAATAATGATTTCAGGAAGGTCAACAGCAGAGGAACTTAGAGGAATCAAGCCATAAGCAGCTTCCCATAGTGTGCATATTCTCCATTCAACCTCCGGACCGTGTGCACAAAGCATTGATGCAATTCCCTGGGCAGTAGCTTCAACTGTTGCTTCTGCTGCAGGCAGTTTTCTCTGTCGAAAGATTTTATCAGTATCTAAAGTAAATACTAGACTTAGCAAAACAATGTTAAAACAAGGTTGATTTTTATTTAGAAATGAATTAAAATAGAAGTACCTGCTTGCGCTCGCTAGAAATATAACCACCAAGAGGTTCGTGTTGAACTTCTATACCATCAACTTGTCTCAGGGGAGGAAAAAGCAGGGCAGGTTGAGAAAGTATCCTGAAAAGCAAAGCGGCTGCGGCATCTGCAGCAATACCTCCTCTCATGGACATTGCAATCCCAATTGCACGCAAGAAATGTAAGTGCATCCAGTTCCTCGGAAGCTGCATTAATGGTCAAACGAATTAGGATTTCTTGATGCTGCAGTAAATCAATCACATGCACATATCATATCACATCCACAAATCTCCACCATTCAACTCTACTCATTCTCTCTCCTCTTTTACATTAAAAACCTTTAAAAATCATTAAAAACTAACCCCTAGCACCCTTTAAGTCATGAATAAAGGATTATATATTCCACTGGTAAATGTTATTGAACAAAAAGTGTTTTTTTTTTTTTTTTCCTTTTTCCAACCGGGATTTAAGCATGCCAGAAGGGGACTGGGATTCTCAAGGCATAAATTTGGACCAACCATTATTGTATCCCAAAAATTCGAATAAACAAATTATTCACAAAACGGAATGTTAAACTTGAAATTCAACCCACAATATAATTTCAAAATGGTGCCCTTTAAACATATGTCTGAAGGTGTGAGCTTAATGTAAAGCTTATATACAATAACTTATATATAAAAGCCACACAGAAAATGGTAAAACAATAGGCATTAACTCTTGTGAAATCACTGGCAATCAATGATGTAATTTTCTTAATCTCGACTCAACCTTCCCCTCTTTATAACAATAACTGTTGATTCGTATTAAACAGAAAAAAAATTTTGCAGATGCAGAACTTACCCTCATGCCTGAGTCATAGTCTTCTGCTGCTCGAAGAAGTTCTACCAGTTGTACAGAAGCATCAAGTGCATCGGGAGCCCAGGATGGCGGAGCTTCCAGAAGTCCAAGTAGCAGCCTTTGGGTAGCAATTGGACTAGCAATTGCATAATACCTGATCCAGAAGAATAACTTAGCTTACTATTTAAATGAGGTGGTGCTAACTGCTACAAGTTTTTCCAGAGACATACCGATGAAATAGGCGTGCATATGGCTCAAGAGCTGGTAGCCCTGCTACAAGATGCTCATCCATAGGTGTTGTTGGGGGAGGGAGTAGCAGTGCAGGAACAGCAGCTGCAGTTAAGGTAGCTGTCTCATAACGAGCTACTTCCTCATCACATACACTTAGTATGACACCAGCACCATTAGCAACAGCCCATCTAGGAGTTGATGGTACAGGCTGTGGATGCTTCCCAGATCCGCGAGAAGCTGCTAAGGCAGCATAAGAAAGTTAGTCATCCTCATTCCAAACTATAATTGTTTTCATGTTCAAAAACCTTAAAAGGAAAATGCTAATTAGGAAGGAACACTAGCAGGAGGCGCCATTAGAGCATCTCCAATGGTTTGTTTATTCTCAAAATGTGGTTCCACATGTAAAAAAATGTTTGAGAAATGCATTTAAAAATAGACAATATCTAAAACATCATCTACATCGTCTATTTAACCTTTTGCGTCAACGCTTTCTATTCTCTCTCTTCTTTAGCCAATAATTTATGTGTAAGCAATTAATTCTTCAATCCACACCCACCATTCGAGATGTGTTCTCTTCACTTCTATTCTATTGGCCACGTTAATAAGAATCCACATTACACCATTAGCGATGCTTTGTGTGTCCAGTCACATATTCAATTTTTAATCGGTTTCATGTATAAGCATGCAAATGTAAAATAAAAGCGAGTAATTAATTTTACATCGTAACTACTAAAATATAATTTTGAGACGAATAATATTCTTGAATTGAATTGTCTTGAATGGGTTACAACATGTACGTTAGATGCAGCCTTAGAAGAAAAATTAATCAAAATCTGTAAGAAACTAGACAATTTAAAAAAAAATTAAAAAAAAAATTGCTCACAAGTAAGGCAATTATACCGAATCTTCTTTGATCACAAAATATTTCCTAATCAAGCCCCATAATTAAAGGCTCATTATTCGACAGTGACGTATTGAAAGTCAGACCAGCACCTCAGAAGAAACATACACCATAACCTCTATAAATTGAAAGCACAGGGGCGGAACAAAATTATTATTGATTAAAAGAAGCCAATATTTTTTCAATAAATTAATGAGACATAAAAATTTATCAATTTGTAGATTGCATTTATGATTATGTTAATACTTTACACTAATTAACCAATTAATGAACATCAGTCTACTAAAGAGACATCTAACAATGGCAAATGCTAAAGTAACGAACACTGATGAGCTAAAAACCATTAATCAACATATAGTTCAACATATACATTGAATTATTTCATAAATAGCATGCATTAATGTGTTATTAATTCTATGAAATGATCAGTGGATCGCATTAAAGCTAAATTCTATTTGTACTTTTTGGCATATTTAATTTACAGTAGTATTGTTTACTTCATCACATTAATGATGAATTACATTTGTACTCTCTGGCAACTTATTAATTTACAGTATGATCATGACTGCATATTTGTAATGTCATTTCAAAAGTAGCCTTTATCAGTTCATCAAAATTATTAATCTATCCACTTGGCCAAAGTCAGGACGGGAGAATTTGATTATGTAGCAGAGGTTATTAATTTATCAAGCATTACTTTAGAGATGTTGTACTGTATAGAGCATGGTTTGGTCTCTGAACATCATCTATCCTTCGGCATGCAACTGGTATTTATTAGACAAATATGAAAACTACACTATGGTTTTACTTCTATTTTAACTTTTGGAGAAAATTACAACCTAAACTGTACCAATATATTGTCGCCAGGAAAAGTATTTTTGGTTCACTTCCTACAATGGCTAAAATTGATGTTTCTAATAATTTAAATTCACAAAACTAAACATTATTTTGTCATTTTATACTCCCTAAAATCTTACTGCTTGTTTTACACAGCTATTTTAAAGAATTAAGTGATTTTCAAGAGAACATGCGGTAAAAATGCATAGAAGGTTACAGAGAAATGTGAAAAATTATTTTTTATTCTAGGATGTATGGTTAAAAATGAACGTAGAAAAAACATGATACTTGGCCACGTGCAAAAAACATGCAAACTACTGGAGTTGATTTCATCTCCCCATCGGGCTAAAATAACAGTGTGCTCCGAGGCAAGCTCTCCAACAAACTTACTGGAAACTAGATCTAGCAGTGACTAGTTGGTTGAAGCTTTGAAATTCGAAAGGATAGAAAGGTCACTTGCGCATTGCTTGGCAACTTTTAGTTTCACCGAGAGGATGTGTGGTGAAAAGTTACTACCTATTTGCTCAAGCTATTTGTCACTCTCTAAAGAAAACAAAATATCTGCACTTTTATCCAATGACTATGAATTGATCCTAAAATCCTTCAATGGGAACAACCTTTGAGAATCCTTCAATGGGAACAACCTTTGAGCAAACAATAATAGCAGTGTTATCTAGAAATTCCTAGAAGCCAATGAATATTTCTGGATTTACTGCTCCATGATATTTTACGCATCTAACCAAATACGGTGAAGAAATAGTAAATGTGACTTTAGAACAACAGCAGCACGAAAAGCGGGATCAATAGGAGTCCAAAATTACAATTAAAATGGGAAAACCTATGGGAAAACCTATGAGAAAATGTTGCAGATAACAAATAAAGGCCCAGCGCCTGTTAAAATTGTAAGTAAAAATATCAAAGGTTATATAGAACTCGTAGAAAATGTCACACAATAGATCTACTAACCCGTTGAAGGCGGCTTCAGTTCTCCAGCTTCATATCTCCCCATGACACCGCCACACCTATGAATCCATGAATATTGCAGTTCATCAATATTTTTCGATGATGCCAACTCAGCATTATTCAAGATTATCAGATATTGGAATAGAAGAAATTCAGTGAGACAAATATGGAGAATAGGAATTATTACCAACCATATTTTCTTTGGGAGCCACTATTAAAGGAAGCAAATAAAACTGCAGTTCATCTAACAATCTTTTTTTTTTTTTTTTCTTTTCCTTTTTGTAAGGGCAGTTGTCCATGGGTTCTGTGAAGAGAGATCAAATCTTCCTACCAAGCCCCTCAAGGTGGAGTGAATATATTTCTTATACACAGCGTATCTAGGATTCTACCAAACAGGGAAACACACACACTGAATATCCCCTGCTGATGATAGTAGAAACCGAAGGCCGAATTGGTCCTTTGGCCCAAGACTTGAGGGGCACACAATGAGAACATGCAAGAGAATAACTAGATCCACTAGAGGCTTTTCACAATTTAAAACCTCCAGGAAAAGATGAGTCAGCAGTAGCAACCCAAAGGTCCATAAGTTGAACCTGCATTCCACCCAAAGATGAAACATAGACTGGACTTTTGAATTCCAGGCACCTTTGGTGATGTGGAAATTCCTAACATGATGGAAGAGAACTAAGAGTTCCTGTCATGCATTTAACTGAATAAGCAAGGAATCCGAGGGATATAAAGAAAAAAACTCTGTCGAAACAGCTGCTTGTTGGGTGAATCACTCAGGTACAAGGACCCAATTTCTTCCATAAAAAATCCAAAATATTTCACCAGTTGTCCACCATGCAGGAGGATGGGCTCCCCCCCCCCAACCCCCCAAGCGCCGGAGGCGGGAAGAGAGGATTACACTCCTAAAAGACCATCAGACCCTGGGTAAATTATGCTAAACATCCCAATCTTTCATCTCATTAGCACTTTCATCCTTAATCTCTTTTTCCTCGATAACAAAGTCTCCAGATTTTGAAAAATAAGTACGTCCAAACAAATAGATGGTTTTTGTGAAATTTTCTCTTACTATTTCTTCGAAAGGCAAAATTACTCTTTTAATTTTAATAAAGCAAAAGTATGTCATATATACAACAGAGAGAAAGGGAAATAAGAAACGAACAGTGTAAAAATGTTATATGTCTCATATATATAACAGAGGAAAAGGGAAATAAGAAAGGAACAGTAAAAATTTTATCTCTTCTCCCTGAACTTCACAGTTACCATCTATCATGGGTGCCCGAGAACCAGGATACGGGTTGGGTAGAAGAAAAAGTTCCATAAAATGCTTGTACGTTTCAATTTTCGTTCCTTTCATAAAAACTTAAAGTTTCTCCTGTTTAATTGTAATTGGGGGTCATCTTCCATTTCACAAAACATTAACAAACTTGTCTATAGAAGCCATCCATTTGAATGGATGGCGAATATTTTTCCAAATGTTGGGAAAAAAAGGTTGGGAATGAAAGTGTAAATGAACCCTAAGGTTGGAGATCAGGAGATGTTTAGCGTGTCGAGATAAATGCAGTCAATATCATTCTGCACGAAGCAATGTCAATCCCTTCATCAATTTGATGAGAAAAATGTATTCCTAGGTGAAAATCTGAAAGAGATCAAATATGGTCAGATGCCAAAAGAAAAAAGGAAATTCTTCGGGCAGATAGCAAGGAGCCAATGACACAAGGGTAACTCCTTTATCTTTTTTGTGCAAGGCAAAACATAAGCGTTTGTGTAATTGTGGTTAGTCATTTTAAGAGTAAGCCAACAAAAGAACATCTTAGTAGAATCTTCAAATATCTAAAATGGACTCCAGGCAAGGGCTTGTACTTTCAATCGTGAATATTGAAATATTTCCAGATGCTGATCCAGCTGCATCAATTATAGACAAAAGGTCCTTTTCAAGTAAGTGAACTGATGCCGCACTGTGAGAGAGAGAGAGAGAGAGAGAGAGAGATTTCTAGTTGCAAGAAGTAGTCTCAATGCGGAATTCAAGGCAATAGAAGATGGTACTTGTGAAGGGATGGGGTCAAAAGCCTACTTGAAGAATTAAAGACTCTTGCTAGTTGCTAAGAAATCAATGAAGACTTATTATGCATTAATCAATCGACAATACAAATTGAAAAGAACCCAGTTCATTATAATACAACTAAGCATGTGGAGATTGATCGTCACTTCATCAATTACAAGATTAATGACGAAACATTCAAATTAATTTTAATCTCATTTGTTTTCGGAGTGCATATATTCTTACCGAGGACCAATGATGACCTTACGCACCAAGCTCAGCTAGATAAGGAGTGTACAATTCTGATTCTAAATCTTTAATCTTTGATTGCATATACTATATTAGTTAAAGTTTATTCTCAGTAAACTAGGCCTCAGTAATTGAATTACTTGCCGGTTTAGAGTCAAGGAGGCTATTCTTCTCCTATATTTCTTTGCAATCCCATTGTAACTGGGGTTCTATCTTCTTCATTGTTCTTATTCACTGCCCTTGTATGACAACACTAATTAGGTCATACCAAATAATTAAAAGTCGGAAAACCATTGTTCTCAAACACTAACTAAATTGAAAAGAATAAAAAGTTTTATGAAGTTATTAAAAAAAAAAAAAACTGTTCATTAGTCATTGCAATAAATACAATTTGATAAAATAAATGAACTAATCATGATATAATTTTCGTACCAAAGAATAAAAATGTCCAAAAGCATTATTTTAACACCGTGAAAAAGAAGAAAAATTAATAAATTTTCATTAGTTACAGTTGTGAATGTAATTTGATTAGATAAATGACACATAATGACATCCAAATTTCACTGACTTACCAGCGGAAGTAATCACTCCTAATACCAAGAGGTGCAGCAAGTAAGATATCCGTAATCCAGGGAGATAATGGCCTCAACGGTTTCCTTTCTTGTTGGGAGGAAGGCAAGGAAGGTTCGGCATCGGCTGATTTACTTGTTGAAGCATCAATTCCACTGCTACTTCTGTCCACCTCATTATTTTGACGTTCAGTCTTGTAAAGTGGGCGATTATAGTGAGTCAAGATTCGTAGGATCTCCCCACATGCAAGTGCCCACTGCTCAGAGTACTCATTCTGAAATCAAACATTGAGTGATTAGCATCATTCCTACTCTAAAATTGCCTATCACGATAGGTCAATTTCTAGAAAATTTGACAGCGATTAGTTGTATACTCCTAGAGAAATGAAAAGAGAAACCCAATATTAGAAGCCGTAAACAAGCTAAAATCCTTTTAGTTAAGGGAAGAGATGCAAAACTACGTGTTTTCATACCTCATTGCTGGGGCAGACCAAGAAAATGAAAGAAGCAAATGGAGGACCACTTCTATCATACTTTATTGTACCATCAATAATACATGAAATGATGGGAAGAATAATAGCATGACCATGCTCCGGATGGTGAAGAACAAACGTTGCTGGACACCAGAAAAAATGCACAAATCACTTTGCAGCTTAACTAGGCCCGAAATATGGCACTGACATGATAAGTGAGGATTAGTCGTAATGAAGTCAATAGAAGAAACAAATAATTACCCAAAACATCATCAAAAAGTCGATTTTCCTTGGAGGGATATCGGTTCCGGATCAGCTGCAGACAAGAAAGTTACCAGTTAGGGATATATACCATTGACAGTAAGGAAGTACTGAAATGTAGATGATGAATGTTAAATAGTTAAAATGCTCTCATTAATACCCAAAAAAATGGTATGTTTATTTTTAAATTTTAAAAAAAAGAACAAACCTCCGCCATATCTTCAGGAAATCGCTCTGACGTGAATTGACCAAAGTACTCAACATAGGCATTGATTTGGGCCTATAGACAAGGAAAGACAAATTTGTTAAGCGAGCTCAAGAAAACTTTGAAATTAAAAGATTTTACATAGAAAACAGAATGATTTAGTAAAAAGGTTCAAGATATCAATAAAATGGTTTCCAATTGAGGCCACCATTGAAAGTCCTAGATATGTGAAAACTGGAAGTTTAAATCTTGAAAAAATGAAGAAGCCCTAAGACCATTACATATGTACAATCAACTGTATGGTGATACTATAATCACTTTCACAACTCATCATTTTTGTAGAACCACTCGATCTAGAATCATAAATTGCTAGATAAAGCCAAATGCATGCCATTTAACAGTCTTTAACACGCCATCAAGAGACTAGAAAAGTAGGATCAAGTCTCCCATCTCTTTTCAATGAAATAGTACCTGTGAGGTTTTGATTGGAGAAAATAAACTCCGTCTCTGCACACGTGTGGTGAAGACAAGATTTTCATGATACACGTGACCCCTCTGACAACTTAAGGTTTGACTTTGACATCAAACATGTAAAATAGCATATATTTCTGAAATTGGAAGAATGTACATGAGGCGATGAGTTGAACAAAAGGATTCCTCTGGAAGTATTTGGATTTTTTTCACAACGCTTTTGCCTTAACCTAGAGTACAAACCATTGCTCAATAGTTCTGCTAAATTTCAATAGTATGCATCCCAAACTTCTAGGGGATGTCACTCTATCAATATCCATAAGACTCATCACATCTCTAATCTCAATGTTTCTTCCATGGTTTTTCTTCCTTTCTACCGTCTGAATATTCTGAATTTCCTAAAACTCATTTCAAGAATACCTATTCTGAGCTCGCAGCAAGGGAGAGTCATTCCCTACCCAAGAGAAACATTGGACTATTTAGAGCACCAAAAAAAAAATTTTGAAACTGGAACAAGTGAAAAATGGAAAGACATAAACCAATCAAAATTATCACTCTGTTTAGCAAACTTTCTGCATCACTACATCGGTCTACAAATGAATAAGTCAAATTACAATGCGAATTACACATATTTCAAAGACTGCTCAAATCCACTTCTATCTTCAGCTGAAATGTCTCGGCCAAAAACTCCAGTTTTCAGCAATAGAAGGTCATTTTGTCATAAGTAGAGGAGCATGCTTGTTACAGATACTCTTGTATGCAAATGTTAAGGAGGAAGATGGTAATCAATGGTCCAGCACACAGAAATAAGGGCCAAAAATGTTAACAGTGTCCACAGGATACCTTCCAATAAAATAAAGCAGGGAAAACCTGGTGAATTGATAAGGCGCATTTATTTATGTACACTAAATCATAAGGAGAACAGTTAATATAACACAACCTTCCTCACAGAAAATGTACTGAAGTAATCCACCATAAACCTAACAAGCATCTAAAGTATATTGCAATTGAAGGAATCTCCATTAAAGAAAAAATATAACAATCTACGCAGGTGACCACTAATTAAAGAAATGTGTCAGATATAAAAATCAAACCTTCCGTTGCTCTCCATCTTGTGGAGGTGGCCAAAACAATGATGAAAACTGCAGGCTGTCAATCCACCTCTCATTTGATGTTGCCATCATCTTTCTTATCCCATAAGTGTGATCACAAAGAAAAAAGTCATAAACCCCCACAACAACGGCTACCAATCAAGTACTCACAAACTTCAATTCAAAATTATCCTGAAATAAAAAAGAGAGCTTAAACAGATCACTTCAGCGGTTCTTAAACAAAAACATCAACTAAGTAATCACATATCGGAAGACTGAAATGATTCCAAGCACACTTTCCTGTATCATAATTACAGGATCAGCAATTTTTTCAAGAAAATTTTGGATATTTTCAAATTAACCTTTCCTTAGTTAGTTATTTACTTCTAAATTCTCCAAAATGGAAAAGAAATAAAAACGTTCGGACATTTCAGAAAATATTGTAATTTTGCCTATTCAGAAAATTTCAAAGAAATATTCAAAATAATCTCAGATCAATCCAGAAAATTACCAGCAAAGCAATACTCTCATCGCTTCAACTTATTAAACTTCACAGAAGATAAATTCAAACAGCTCAACAGCGATTCTGTTAAACCGGAGCATTATTTTCTCAAGTTCGGTTGAACGAAGCCGGAAGTAACTGTTAACATTTCCAACTTCTTCTTCCTTTTTTTTTTCCTTCCGCTCCCTCTCCCCCCCTAAATCCCAATACACTCTTTCAACCAAAACAAATACACCCATAATATAAGGATTCAAGAACAAACTATCTTGTCCTAAATAAAGACGTTGAAAAAGCAGAAATAACACAAAATCTTACCTTAGCTCGGTTCTCTGTGAATTATACAACCTGCAACGAATCAAGTGTTCGAACAGACGAGCCAGCCGAGTTTCACAGAAGAGAACACACACTTCGAGTTGATTTAGGAATAAATAGATTTCCGGTAGAGATTATAAATAAGTTTGACATAAATCGGAGAACAGAGCGTAGAGAGATACCAAACAGTAGAGAGAGAGAGAGAGAGAGAGAGGAGATCTTTAGCTGGTTTCTCTGAGAAGCAGACGTGGCTATGATATTTTACTAACCCCTCAAGATGCCATCTGTCATGCATATCATGATGTATAACCATGTCCATGGGCATGCATGTCGTGTATTGATTTAAAACCCCATGGATCTGATTTGGCCACTTGGCCCCCTTGTCCTTTTCAGCTTTCGAAAATGGGGAAATTCTAGAACAGATCCCTAACCTTTAGGGGATGGTACAATCAAATCCTCAATCTGGTTTGGGCACTTGGCTCGCTTGTCCATTGAGGGATTGATCAAAATGTCTAATCATAAATATCTAATCCCGAGAGTGTTCCCAAACAGACCAATTATATTTATACTATACACAATTTATTATTTACACCACCATTTAATTGCACAAAAAAGGCTTCAACTTTATTTATATCACCAATTGTGTTAACATTCTTTGAAAGTAACAAATAATATTTATATTTTCTATATATTATATTTTATATTATTTAAAATTATCATGGATAAGCAAATACTTTGACGTCTAAATATATAAAATTTTAAAAGAAAAATCATCTATACATTTTTGTCTGTAATCACTAGTACA
Organism: Jasminum sambac; assembly: GCA_018223645.1. NCBI lineage: Eukaryota > Viridiplantae > Streptophyta > Magnoliopsida > Lamiales > Oleaceae > Jasminum > Jasminum sambac. Next base: position 27,086,360 of record CP073647.1, read on the forward strand.
GAAGCTGGATCTCGCGGCGCTCAAAAATGGCATTAGGAGGCGGTCTTGTTGCGCCTTATATTGGAGGGCAGCGAATTCCACATTGCCTTTCGAGGCGGTTTTTTAACCGCCTCCTAATGAATATTTATCCGGCAGTTATTATAATCGCCGCATAAAGAGGTATAGGCGGCGGTCTATAGACCGCCGCCTATTCCAATTTTTTTTTCGATTTTTCACTTTGGGCGGCGGTTTCCTTGACCGCCGCCTAATGTTAATTTTTTTTTTTTTACTCCTTTTTCTATTTTATAGCTGGTCGCACTATTCACCAGCAGTAGAATATTCTAATTTGCTATATACACCTGTTGTCCAATAAATTGCGCTAATTCTATAAAAGCCTACTAAATTCCAAAGACATTCACAACAAAAAAGCACCTATATCACAACAAAACTTCAAACAAGCACCTATATCACTACAAAGTTCAAGAAAACTTCACAACCGCAATGAATTGTCAAAAACAAGTAATAATATATTCAACAGTTTGAAAACAACACTTCAAACAAGCACTACTACTTCAAACTAGTACACTGAAAAGTCACAGCCGTACTGTAATGAAGCAATAGTAGCACTACAACATCCACAAAAGCCTACCAGTATATTACAAAAACCTACGAATCTTGAGCATAAGCATCTAACAAGTATTGTGCCCAAAGGTTTCTAACCTCGTCTAGCTCATCTACTGAGTACTCCATCCAACCAAAATTGACCTGCAAGAATAATTCGGCTGTATATTAATGATAATATTGGCAAGCTAAACAAAGAAAGCACCAAAAAAGGATCTCCAATGCACTAAAAAATGATATCCAACATAATCTACATACCTCTGTCAGTGAATTTGCATGTGCATGGTATCGAACAATGTCAAGCATGAATTTCATCACGTAATACCCACATTCGTTGCCACCAGGTTGCCGCGGGCACTATTTTCAAGTCAATACAATCATTAACGACACCTCTACGGCTCAAATCTATGCAAGTAAATAGTAACATGCAATTGGTGTCGTAATTATACCTCTACCTCGACCCAAGTGAACGATACTCTAGTCCGGGTGCCTATGTGCTGGTGGTACTTGTTAAACACCCTAGTATATGAACGACAAAGAATACGTTATTAACTACGTACAAAAAAATGAGAATTAGTGACACGAAAATGGAGAGAGTGTTTTTATAATAGTAGAAGCTTCAATAAATACATACGCTCTCATCGCCAACTTAAGATTATTGACGGTCTTCCCATCGTTGTTAACCCTGTCCCTTCCCGAATTGACTGGATGTGATAGCGAATCTAACATGTATATAGTGTGATCTGCAAGCGAAACAACAAGCAGTACCCAGTGCTGCCTAGTATTACTTGGAAAAGTGTAATTAGCTCAATCATACCCTTTCGAAATGATATATACTGAATCAATACTAACACGTAGAACATAAAATGACACAATTGAAGTGATCTTACTGAGAGATATGCGGGGCCAGCACGTATCTTTTGTCACTGTACTGAACTAGCATGTTAGCTGCTTTCTGTATATGCGCTGGGTTGAACATGACGATCTCTGCAATGTCGTAAGGTGATAGAAACCCAACCGAGTCGGCGGAGATCATTTCGCAGTGCTCATGCAGGTACCTAACGAGAAAAGAGGAGATAGTGAGAAACCAACATGTCCAAATTCAGTAAAAGTAAATATTGCGCTAGCTCACATTTGGAATAACTTCAATACACTAATATCCAACCACCCCATAGTTAGCAATAGCTCTGCATCATGGAACTCGATGAATATGGTTTCCCTATCATCCATAAACACACGCCGATTTATGGTCAATGAGAAGCCGTTCTCTTCGACTAAAAATGTGTTCAACAACGTAGCCAGTATCTCCATTGGCGTGGGCGCAGGGGACGACTGAGGGGTGTAATTCCTTGTAGCACTGGGAACAGATCTGTTCCTACGTGTACGCATCTTGGGGGGTTGCGGGAGTTGTACCTGTGGTCATGATAATTCCATTACGGTAAAACGTGGACCGTAGAACTCAAATGCATTTACTATGTTAACTGATAAACCTTAAAGATTTGTATCTCTGATTACCTCGCCGATATGCACTAGATTTCTAGGCCACTCAACTTGTCCTAGATGGGCATCACCTAGTGTGCTTCGGAATTGATCTGGCACGGGTAGGGCGTACGACTCTACATCCGTCGAAAGGATCTTGTCTATCGTGACTAAGACATTGGTTGGACCTACATCTACGTCGTTGGGCCACGTGACAACTCCTCTTGCCACATAATGATACTCACCGTCAACTAGTAGCGATAAGACACATCTCGTCTCCCCATATACAACATTTACAATATTGCACAACATAAAAAAGGAAAGTGGTCAAACAAATACAATACAATTCATATAAAATACAGGCATTGCAGTTTAAGAACCTCAAGAACGTCAAATGGGTCTGGCTGCTAGGCAGAATGGCAACTACTCCGCGTAGGAATCACGGGCGTGGTGGCACCAGAGGAAATAGATAGATTAACCCCCATAGTTCTGAGTTGTATTTGCACATCCTCAAGGAAACAATCTATTAATATTTCGCCATTGAGGATAATCGGCCGGGTGCCTAAGCTTCCCATCCTTCTTCCGACCGTCTGCGTGCCAGCGCACATTTTTTGCTTCTTTTGGATTAGCAAATAATCTCTTAAAGCGTGGTATTACTGGTAGATACCACAAAACCTTTGCCGGTGTCCATTTCTTAACAGTTTCACTGTCCATTCTTTCCCTACGCTTATACCACGATGTACCACATTTCGGACAGATGTGCATGTCTTTGTACTCCCGCCGATACAAAACACAATCGTTCAGACATGCATGTATTTTCTCGATCTCCAAACCCATCGGGCATAGCAATTTTTTTGCCTCGTAAGTGGAAATGGGAAGCTCATTACCTGATGGAAGCATTGAACTTAGTAGTGACAATAGCGCAGTGAAGCTCTTGTCGCTCCACCCGTTCGCTGCTTTTATGTTATACAGCTTGAACACGGCAGACAACTTCGTGAATGCACTACAACCAGGGTACAAAGGCGGTCTAGAATTACCGAAAAGCTCTCAAGTACGTGAGGCTTGTCAATGAAATCATCATTTACATCGTGCATCATTTCCTCTAAACGATCTCCGGCGCAGTCACTCTCGTTAATACCTATATTGGTCTGAGGGCTGGTTCTTGTAAAGGTTTCATGCTGACCAATTTCATTGGGGACCGTGGTGCTCCTGCTTTCCGAAAGATTTTCTTCGTGCCAATACCATTGGGTATAACCCTCCTTGAATCATCGTGTAATCAGGTGATCCCTAACCACATCAGTGCCACTAGCAAGTATTGTATTTTTACAATCACGGCAAGGACACCAAATAGATCTTTCTCTATTATTCTTCATGTTTTCCTCTGCTACCCTAATAAATTCGTCAACACCTACCCAATATTCTCTTGCAGTCCGACTACCATACATCCACTGACGGTGATCCATTAGTGAAACTCTATGTTTATCACACAGTTCAACATGTACCCTGCTGGTTTTGCCAGTTTTCAGAACTTGCTTTTCTTCTTTTTGAAATTGACGATGTGTTTAGTTCGTAATATAATTTCCGACCCAATCAATGGAAGTGTTAAGCATATAGTAGTTAACGACAAAGAGCAAATGTTTCGATTTCACATAAAGTGCCCTATTACCCCCTTATAACTCCAACACTAAAGGGCAAGGGTCCTAACCCATTCTTCATTGGCATGTGAATCAGGCGGCATGGCATATATCATGTTACGTACAATGTTATAACCTCCTATGTAAAATTCGGCAGCATCTCCCCTTATTCCCCTAAGTGTGTGATCTACAATACACGTAGCACACGCCCGGGGAATGTAGGGAGATGCAACCAAACTTTTACATAGGATGTTATAACGTTGCACATAACATAATTAGATACGACATCGCTTAATTCACAAGCCAATGGCAAACTATCCAAAATATGGGACAATTCGAAGTTAAGAGTGTAAATTACATACAATCCAAATACTTGGAAGTGTGTAACTTGCAAACTTAACTTCAAACGGGTACTCTAAGCTCAATGAAAAATGCAATAAAATGTACCACAACACATATATGTAATCGTAAAACAGATTGAAGAGCCAAACACTACTTACAATAATATGTGTCGGCTCGAGGTGCTGAGGTATGGCCGACGCTACTAAAGTATGATGAATATGTCTCTGTAAAATTGAAACGAGATAAATTATTGCACAATATTTAATATTTATATCATTTCTAAAATTTTATTAATTTATCTTTACATTATTAATTTTTTTTCTTCCTTACTTGCCTCCGTCACTATTTTTTTTTTCAAATCCACTAATTTTATATTCATATACTAATAATTAAAAATTTAAATCCATCATATAATAGAAAAAATTTAGGTTTACCATTTGCGTTATTTTTTTCCCATATATTTATAGTAATCATATATGTATATATATATGAATAAAAAAAGGTGTCATACCATATAGTTTTTCATTTTTTTCTCCATTTAGTTTCTTCTTCTAATTATTTTCTTCTCTTTTTTTTTCCTTCCTCTAATTATTTTCTTCTCTTTTTTTTCCTTACTTGCCTCCTACACTAATTTTTTTTTTCAAATCCAATAATTTTATATTCATATACTAATAATTAAAAATTTATGTCCATCATATAATATAAAAAAATTTATAAATATAGCCTTTTATTTCTAATCGTTTTCTTCTCTTTTTCTTCCTTACTTTTTTTTCTTCCTTACTTGCCTCCGTCACTATTTTTTTTTCAAATCCACTAATTTTATAGTCATATACTAATAATTAAAAATTTAAATCCATCATATAATAGAAAAAATTTAGGTTTACCATTTACGTTATTTTTTTCCCATTTATTTATAGAAATCATAAATATATATATATATATATATATATATGAATAAAAAAAGGTGTCATACCATATAGTTTTTCATTTTTTTCTCCATTTAGTTTCTTCCTCTAATTATTTTCTTCTCTTTTTTTTCCTTACTTGCCTCCTACACTAATTTTTTTTTGCAAATCCACTAATTTTATATTCATATACTAATAAAAAAAAATTATGTCCATCATATAATATAAAAAAATTTATAAATATAGCCTTTTATTTCTAAATGTATTGATATGAGTGGAAGATGAATATTTTAAAAAAACAAAAACGAAAAGAAAAAGGAGACCAAAACATCTCGCCAAAAATGAAGGCGCGAAAATATGAAATAAGGCATACAAATGGGAGTGTACACATTGCACTAAAATCAGCACTACAATTGCATTCCTTTACAATGCCCACGTTAAGGAGAATATATTTACATACATAAATCAACATTCCATACCAGAATTTGCTAGATCCACAAATTTCAATTCAACGGAACCCTAGAATAAAATAACTACTAAGAAGATACGAAGATAACGAAGTTATACCTTGTTTGAAGGTCGGCAATGGAAGCTAACTCACCTTCAAGAGAAGTTTGCAGCTGAAATTCGGCAATGGAGATGAACAAAATCGCAGACGGCTGAGAATTTTCGAAGGAGGAGTTGCTGGGTATACGAAAATGGCGTCTTGCGGTGAAATAGATACCCTTATGCGGCGGTTAGTAAAACCGCCGCATAATAGGGTAATAGGCTACGGTTCAATTGAACCGCCGCGTATAAGTATTTTAGGCGGCGGTTTTATCAACCGCCGCCTAATGTACTCCTTAAAAACGCCACGGATGCAGGGTAATAGGCGGCGGTTCAATTGAATCGCCGCTTATAATTATTTTAGGCGGCGGTTTTATCAACCGCCGCCTAATGTACACACCCTACAATCCTTCCCTTTAATTTCAAAAATGCCACGGATGCACTTTAGACAGCTCTAGATTTTGGAACCGCCTCCTAAAGTGGGATTCCTAAAGTATATTTTGTAGTAGTGAATTAGGCTCTATACGATAGAAGATAGAGTATGGAACGAAAATAAATTTCCAAACCTCAAACCCCAAATGCTAAACCCTAGACCCTAAACACAAAACTCTAAACCCTAAACCCTATAATATAATCCACAACGTTGTATTGTACCTTCTATTTTGTTCACGTTTTGTATGATGTAGTGTTGCATAAAATATTTGTAGAAATATTATCTGTGCATTTTATTGGTGCAATATCTTAATTAGAGGCAGAGCTAAGAATCTTTTTCACCGTGGACAACGCAAGTAAAGTAATTTCATTTTTATCCGCCGTTTACCTATCGACATATTACTAACATATTTTAGAATTAGGGGCGGAACTAAGAATCTATTAAACGACTTCTTTCGATATAGTTTCATTTTTATGTATCATTTACCTATCAATATATTACTAATATATTTTCGAATAGAAACAAAGGCTAATATATTAGCTTAAACAATAACTAAGGTAATGTAAGATCTTAAATTACAGCCATCTTCATTGCTATTAAATGTAAGGACAAATGTTTATACAAATGAGTGCACTAGTAAACAATCGGGAGCTTGAAAGCGAAAGTGAAGTAGGTGAAGGCAACGGTTGACGCCTCGATGATTACTATCCTTGCAAGGGATAGCGATAGAGATGAAGAGGTATTTCAAACTTGTGTTAAGGATTTCATGACTTGGTAAATGGGAAAATGAGAATGGAAAACGTTTAGGGCACTAAATATAAAATAGGCCTCGTTTTGATTTTCCTCGTTTAACTTTTGAACGTGAGATCAGGAATGAATTTAGAAATAGCTATGTAATTGCTGTTTAGGCAAATTAGGATGTAATACAACTAATAAAATACATCTTTTTGAAATCCACCTCCCAAACACTAAAATGAGATTCGATTTGATTTAAACAATATAATTTTCGAACAATGAAACCTAAATCAATCAATTTCGAAGCAGTTTGCTTTAAAATATTGGCGGGTCCACGTAGAATCCAACCAATGATTCTAGTTTGACAGTCTCTTTTGGTAAAGTCGTAGCCTAAAATACAAAACTTAGTAAGATGATTTTTTAAACTAATTCCTTACCCATATTTGATAGTTAACCTATTAAATTATTATGTAATTATTTCTAAAATTGAATAGAATATCAATATCGACCATATTCGTTTAATATGAAATTCTACTTAATGACTAATCATTCAGTTTTCGAGGAGAAAACAAACAAAATATTACTAGACTATACTTTGTTAATGATTATTTATTCGTTTTTTCCCTTTTTGAATGAATTTATTATGTTATTATCATATTAATTAAAGGTCAAGAATAATTGTGTATGTTGTTAACAGAAAATAATAGTCATTTCAAGTAGTGATTGTGCTTGCATTGTCTAAGTAATACTAATTTTGTCTCTTAATTGTAAAAAGCAATTTCATTCATGGAATTGTTGTTACTTTGTTGAACCAACGTATGTTATGATGGTACGTTAAGTATTAATACATCTTCAAAGCATTACTGGTTCATAAAACTGTCTATTAATTAACAAGTTGACGAGAAGAAGAAAATTAAATAAAAAAAGGACAAGAGGTAGATACAATATGCGTTCAAAACTTTCTAGACTCTATAGTATAGAACTGAGAGAGTAAATTTATAGTCACTATATATGCTGTGGAAATGAAAACACTTGAGTCTATGGCACATCTAAGTTCCTTCCCACCAACACTTCGGGCAATCTCTAACTAACATATAATAAATTGGATTTACAGTAAAAAAATATTCCATCCTCTGTAACCAAAAAAAAAAAAAATTCAATCCGAGTCATTCTATTGTACACGAAGTCCCTACAATGCGAAAATTTTGAACAAATCAGCAAAGATAATTACAAAAACTCTAATTTCATAGAATATATTGATGATTCGATGGGAAAAAAAGAAAAGAAACGGAGTGTTTGGGCAAACTTACGGGTTTGACATTGCGAAGGAATTTTTTGGTGTGTAAATCTATAAACGACGATGCCGGATAGCAGATAACGAGTCCACCTTCAGATGATCGAGACTTCTCTCGCCGGAAAACAAGCAGAAACCACCGAATGTAGATGATTTGTCGTTCAAATTAGGAAGAGGAAAGGACACTGTTGGGAAGAGAGGAGAAAGTGATGGACATGGCTTGGTCAAATGGTACCATCTTGTCCAAGTATGCAAATGTTGTCTACTCATGGCAGAAGACTATTTTGGCCCCTGCAAATTAATTTTTGTTAGTATTGCAAATATAAATTTTATATGTTAGTATAGTATTTATATAGTTAAATCTTGATAATCATGTTAATAGTTCTAATATTAATATATTTTGACCATAATACCTTCCTGAACCCTCTCTCACCTCATTAATGACATCTTTTGTACTATCACTATCAACATATTTAATGCTTGTACTTTTTGTCTCCTAAAATCTTGAATTTATCCTCCCCAATCCATTCACACATATTGAGGTCCTCCTTTTTCTTTCTTCTTCTTTTTCTCCCATATCCACTTCCACCATTAATGCTAATTCAACACCATTAAATGTAAGAATTAATACAATAAATTTGCTCATCACCCAAGCAATTATGTAAACAAGTGCATTGTCTAGACAGTCCATCTGTGCAGATGGTTCTATGTGTCTGGATGAATTCATGTCTGAACATATCTATGCACATAATTATTGTGTTAAATGAGAGCAGAAAGAGAACGTTAATGAAATGCTATTTTTCTAGATGAGAAGATTTGTCTATTAAGAGTATACCATCCAAACAATTCATATATTGATATGTAAATTGTTTAGATAATATATTTTTACTAGATAGTTTAACTATACAAAGGGTTTCATAGTTCTTCAGGATATTAAATTCATTTATTCCGTAGTTAGTACCTCTCACACTGCTATTATAGATAGATGACTAAATATTAGAGAAAAAATGTGAGAGTGACCGTGTTTGTTGAATAAAGGTGCACATGAATATCATCTACACAATAACAATAATACACATATCAGAATTGTTGAGAACCGAAAACTATCTATATCGTTTGCACTCTAGCTATTTGTACTATCAACTTCTACCATTTAGATAGTTTAACTATGTAGATGGTTTCGGGTTCTAGACAGTTTAACTATCAAGAATTGCAAATTATCTACATCTATCTAGTGACAACATAGCATCTAGACAGTTCATAGATGAATTGTCGATTTATGAACTTGTTGGTTCAGCTGTGTAGAATGTTTCCTTGATCAAAAATGAATTTTATTAACCATCTATTCCATAGTCAATACTTCCGACAATATCGAGCTAGTCAGTAGCTGGCAAAGCACATGAATACAATGTTACATAAGATGTTTTGTCAGTCCAACCAATTGAAAGTCGAAAGGTGAGCTGGCAACTTACATGACAAATTGCCAAAGATGAGACTCACAAAATAGAATGAACTGTGACCTTCCATTAATGACAAAGCTGAACTTAGGGACTACCCTTAGCGTTTACAGTCAGATGTCATTAGGTTGCAAAATATATCACCTGGTTAACTGATTGAGTTGAAAGTCAAGATAGAAACATGTGTGATATCACTCATATATATATATATATTTGTATATATATTGAGTGATATCCAACTATCCAACAAACTATAGACATCCTGACTAAAGTTGTACAAAGGAAGACCTTCCAAAAACAATTACAACTTAGCTTGAGGGAGAATGTGAAAATTCGAAATTTATGACCTAATATTTAGTGATTTGATATTATTTAATTAGTTAATTATTTTCCCAGAGTAAATGGTTTTTTTCTATCAAAGCTCTGGATTTTTCTTTTCTTAGTTTCTCTAATTCCAGGGAGTTTTTTTCCTCACCGTCTATTTATTTAATACTATTTCTATTTAAAAACACAAAAAAACCGATTCCACTCTCAATTTTCTCACAAAGTATGTATGATATGTTTAAATTAATATACGTTTGGTAATCCAGATAAACTAGTTAGATTATAATTTATTTGGAGAGTTTATAATCTCATTATAATAAGATAAGCTATGTTTGGCCTGAAGAACTTATTTGAGAAGTTAGAGCCTACTTAAAAGCTTCTTTAATAAGCTTTTCAAATAAGTTCTACGAGCTTTTTGTTTTTATTTCATTTTTTACTTCTTTCTTTTTATAAAATTGCAGTGTTATATTATTATTATTTTGCAATCTTTTTCTTTTTGTAAAATTACAATATCATATTGTTATTTTAAACATGCCCTTTGTGTCATTTTTTATTTTTGAGCTAGCTTTTCAACTAATTTTGTCAAATACTTTTATTTCAATCATCTAACTTTCTCGCTATTAGGTAGTAGTCATAAACTATCAACTCCCAACTAATTTTTAGGTTTGTCTGCCAAACATTACTTAATTGTTAAACAATGTTTAATCAGAGCATGAGATGCAAGAAAAAATTTATCAAAAAATTCACATGGTAATTTTATATTTTTATGCTAGGTAGGAAAAAAAGAGTCATTGAATGAATTTAAGGTGATGATTAATTAACTTATATTTTTTATCTAACTAAATTATGTGAATGGTCAACAACTTCACGCTACCACCACTTTGGTTCCCAAACATTAAATTTGGATAATCAAACACCTTAATCTTTCTTAGATAAATTTTATCTATAATATATTAAAATAGTGAATGGATTGGAAACTTTTGATTTTCCATTTTTTCTTTGATATTTTATTCTTATTCCATAATCTACCCTTAAATGCTAAAAGAAGTGATAATTAATTTCTTGATATCATGCATTACTTTTTAATAATATTAATTAATAATCATTGCCTTCCCTTTTCAATAATAATAATAATAATAATAATAATAATAATAATAATTTCATTAGCTCTTAGGTAATAATTATTTTAAATTTATTTCCCTTTCCTTTCTTTGGATGAAGATAATTCATTTTCTTTAATAATTCTCTATTGATTATAAACTTTTTAGATTGTGTATTATTCACAATGTAATAGATACATATATTCCAACTAAATCATGTCTTTGCAAATTCAGTAATTATTAGGTACAAATATTGTTTGTGAAAATACAAAATAAAGCATACACTGACAACAATTTCACGTGCAACATACGTGTTATAGAGTAGTTGGTCCAAAACTCACAATTCAATTACTTTTCCATTAGTCATGCTTTTTTTATTTTTTTATTTGATAAAATAATGGTAATTCGGTAATGTAACATCTATTTTACCAATTTATTTATGAATAAAGACTAAGTCATTCTTTTGCAAATTTAACTCTAATATAACATTCTATTCAAGTTCGATCCCTCGATTCATCAAATTTCCAACCCAAAAACCTAACACCTACCCATCCCTCACTCAACTTACTCGCACAAGCACGCCCTACCCTCCACCACACAACTACATTATTTGCTCTGACACCCCATGTTCACTCAACTCATCCACGGTAAACTTTACTATAGTGATAGAGATGAAAGATTAATATTGATTGCAATAGTCTAATTGTTTATTTATCTTTTATATTGTTCATATTTGTCTTCATGCAATTCGTAATTTAATATAATAAGGATACTGTTGTCATTGATTAGTTAGGATTTTAGTTCCAATTAGATTAGATTAGATATATGTTTTTCCTTTAAATGTCTGATTTGTTCATTGTTGGTGTTGGTTTTTAAATGAATTTAATATATTGAGAGGGTGTTAGCGAATGAGTTTTAATGTATTTTTATGAGTAGGAAGAGAGAGAATTAGTGGAGTTGGATGGTGGAAATTTAATGAGTTAAAAGATATATGGATGTGATTTGTTTGACCAAATTTGAAATTTAACAAAAATGCATTAAAATGCATTTTTGTTTCCATGCTAACACATCCTGAGAGAGTTTTCTCCAATTTGTTACATCTTCTCTATTTCTTGGATAAATCAACGAATTACTGACTCTAAATATTCGGGTATTAATGAGTTTAGATTTGTTTTGTGTTTTTGGTTGTTTCCACTGCATTAGGTGGCATCAAAGCCTATTCACATTCCTGATAGAGATTGGTTGTTCTTTGTGAACCACAATGGAGGAAGTGATTATGCGATAAAGTTTCTTAAACAACTGGTATATAGTCATGAAAGAATTGCATCAATGAATTACAAAGTCAATGAAAAATGTCGATTCATTGCATGGACAAAGCAAAGAAGCCAAAGTTGTGGAGTCGATGAAACTAGATGAGTCTAAAGATGGAAATAAGCCTTTACTCTCTTTGTCGATGAGAGGCAAATAGATGGTGATTCGATTAATGACTACAATGGTTCACCAAATTTTAATGAAGAACCGAATATCAAAATTTCTAATGAAGATTTCGATACAGTTGAGGTGTTTGACATTCTAGAGAATCTGATCTTGGGATCTCCCTTGTATGTACATTGTTTGAAATTCGAATTCTTGAATGATATTTGTGTTCAAACACCTATGCTAGAGATGTATTTCAATTACAAAAATAGGGTTCATGGTAAAAAGGTATTTGGTAGTATGAAGGACAAAGATGCAAAGACTCGGAATGTTGTATTATCCACGCACATTTTGGATTCATTTGGACATGGCTATTCATATAGATTACTGTCAAAATATGATCAGAGATTTATTTGTATTTTACTTAACTTTCAGGAGTAAAGATGAAGCTAGTGAAGTCGTATTCAACTTTTTATGTTATATCTAATATTTTAAATGTGATAAAATTATAAAATAACCTCAACTATTGCATTCTAGCTAGATTCGAAAGGGAGCCTTTTTCCAACTGGAGGGAATGATACAGATGAAAGATTAATATTCATTATGATAATTTAGTTTATTTATTTTTATATTATTCATATTTTATCTTCATGCAATTTGTAGTTTAATACAATAGGGATACTAGTGTCATTGATAAGTTAGGATTTTAATTCTAATTAGATTAGATTAGATTTATGTTTTCCTATTTAAATGTCTGAATTCTTCATTGCTATGGGTGGTTTTTGAATGAATTTAATATATTGTGAGAGTTTTCTCCAATTTGTCAATTCTTCAATATTCCTTGGATTTTATTAACTGTAAATATGTGGGTGTTCATAGAATCAATGAGCATTTAGATTTATCTCATACTTTGCTTGCTTCTATTGCATCACATAGCCTCGTCATTGGGAGCTAAAACAGTTTATACAAATACTCTCAAAGACTAAGCAACCAATTTTGGTTGCTAAGGATTGGAGACTTACAGGAATGTTGGCCACTTTGTTGTGGCCACCATAATGTACGAGACTTTGGATGGAATCCTTAACCTAGCTCTCTCTCTATTGAAGTGGTGGTGGGGTCTACTATGGCAAGGGATCAACGCAGGTGCCATAGAAAAGTAGAGTGCCATGGCATTGTGAAAGGGTAGAATATGGACAATCTGACGGGGATATACAACGTTGGTTTCTTTAGACCATATGTCCTTAGGTCAACTTCAAGGGCCCTCTTTGATAGCACGATGAAGATTGACCTCAAAACTTCGGCAAACATTGAAATCTTGTTGAATGTGAAAAACCTAACGCAATGGATGACCCAATCAATTTTTTCAATATTATCAATTAAATTAACATATTAAACAATTGATAACACTCAACCAGACAATTCATCATACAATAAAGTGATAAATAAATGAATACCAAATATGACGACGGAAGAAAACCAGTGGAAGAACTCTTCAAATGACAAAAACCTTGAGGCGAACTTGCCATTGAAAATTCACTAGAAAAATGATACCTTACACACAATCGTTAATGGTAACCTAGCTTGAGTAAACCCCATGGACCTCCCCACGTTGTGTGTGCCACACCTTCCAAAACTTTGTAGCCTTTTTCCTCTAAAGTGGATTTTCAACATTTGCTGGAACTCCAACCACCTCACACCAAACTCCAGACCTTTAAAGGCCAAACAATGCAGGATTTAGGGATGGCAATAGGCCAGAGAATACCCAAAATCGATGAAGACCTGACCCAAACGAGACGAGGAATCCCCGATTAAATGGGGATAGGGCTAAGAGTTAAGAGTTAAGACCAGATATAGGAATGGGGCGAGGATGAGGATCATGGTCCTAGACCCGATACCCGGTCCAAACTCGCTTCGTCTAAATTTTATTTAGGTATTGCTTTTTATATTTATACTTTATTTTTCTTTCTTTTTATAATATTGTTGTAAAAAATATTTAATTATTTTGAACTTACTCATAAGTTGAACTTGTCATAGTACAAAAAGAAAGTTTTATTAAAAATGTTATTATGGATATTGGTAATTTTACTTTATATTTTGTCTTTATCCATAATGAATTCGTTAAACTTTTTTAGCATATATTGCAAACAACAAATATGATTTTTAGAAATTAAATTTGACAAAAGAGACAAAAAGACGAGGTGGACTTATATATTTGCTTTAATAGTTCATTTACATCAACCAACTTATCGCTGTTTATTTGAAAATAATTTGTAATATGCATACTTAGTCTTGATCGGGTACCCACTGTGGGTACCTTACGGTACCCACAGTCGGGGAAAAAAAATATGGGGGTCGGGTGAGACCCCCCGCCATCAGGGGGCAGTTATGTATTATTCATCTAATTTAATATAGATTCCAAAAAAAAAAATTTAAAAAAAAAAATTTTCTTGGTGACGTGGCGTCACCAGGCGTGCCCACGTGGGCGTGGGGACATGCCCACGTGGGCGTGTCTGATCAAAACCATATGCATACTACCAAAAAAAGGAAAAAAGAAAAATGAAAACATAAAAAAATAATTAAATGGGGATTACATTTATCCCCGACCCTAACTAATTAGGAATGGGGCGGGCATGGGGAAAGAAAATCTCCAAGAAGCGGGAACGGGGAATAAGGTCCTCAACCGGAACCTATCCCATTGCCATTCCTGGTAGGATTTGAGGTTGGTGTTCATGGAAATAGGATTGCTTTTGAATAATCAATTTCAATGACAGAGGTGATCTTGGATGTATAGAGTGTTTTTTATCAGTTTTCCAGTGTTTTTGAACTCTAAACAATGTTGCAGCATAACTAGGGCTGAACTGCATATATAGGGTTGAGAAGAAGGTAAAATAGGTTAAGAAATCACAAATGGGTCTAGACCAGGTGATACGGGCCACTCCAGCAAGGCTCAAGCGGCTCAAACCCATTCAAACGGCCCTCGAGCATTGCTCCAACGGTCAGGGCTCTGACGAGCCCCGCTTGAGCGACCCTACTCTATTTGATATGCTAACACGAATCTTTAGCAGTTCTTTAGCTGTTCCTACTCGTTTTTCCTTCAATTAAGTCCAATGTGAAGCCCGAAACTACCCGAACACTAACTAAACGAGTTAAAACACTTTAAAACTTGATAAATTTGATTTTTGTACGCATAAATGCCAATTACAAAATCCTAATAGAATGAATTTCAGGAACAAGACTCTCTCCGATGACTTCTCCCTGGTTTTCATTTTAGGACGGCGATGGTAGGGGATGTTAGTTGGGTGGGTTGGATAGGGGTGGGCAGATGAATGATTTTGGGTTGGAAATTTAATAAGTCAAGGGACTTGAATGCAATTTATTATTATTGTTATTGTTATTATTATTATTATTATTATTATTATTATTATGTAGAGGTCAAGTTGCAAAAGAAAGGTTTAGTCTTTATTTATTAATAAAATGTATAAAGTAGATGTTAAATTACCAACTTACCCTCTTTTATAAAATAAAAAGTTAAAAACTGTGACTGATGAAAAGCTAATGCAATTGTGGTGTTTGGACCAATGGCGTCTATTTCTAAATTGTTTGGAGTTCAGCTGTCCATATTTAATGACTGGGGCCAATAGTGCCAGTCGAGTGCAAAATTCTGGACCATTTTCATAATTTACCATTTTTTAAAAAATAAGGATATTCATTCATTCAAACTAGCAAAATGCATCGAGAGTAGCACAAATTCAATACCACTAAAACCACAAAGGGTGAATCTGCATACATACTCACAAGTTAATAGTATAAAACTACAAAATGCTGACAAATATGAAAAAAATCAAAGTGGTTGGAATACCCATGCCTCTAGATTTGCAATGTTGACACCCAAATATTGATTGAATCAATAATGGATCGAATTTGATTTACCAATCTGAATCACACGAACAAACGAAATCGCAACTTAATGGTGAAAACCCAAATGTTGCAACAAGAAGATGAAATCATCAAGAACACAAAGAAAAATATAGATCTAGATGGAAAAACTACTTAATTTAATAAAAGGAATAATGAAAGATATGTAGAGCGGTGATTTCAAGCCAAAAAGGCCAAAAATTACCCCCTCTATTGCACTCTGTTTCGGTTGAGAGAGGAAGTTGAGAGCGTTTTTATTTTGAAGAGTGAGAATTTTTCTTTATAAGAGTATAATTTACCATTTTTATTTTTGTATGAATTGATATATACATTAAAGAATAAAGGATACTATTAGCAATAGAGAAAAGTACAAGGGTAAACATGTCAATCGAATGATTTTTCTTGATCCACACTTTTTATATATTGTCGAGGTAGATTTAAAGAAAACAATTAAAAATTAATTAAGTTGTGCTTGTTTAAGATTTAATGGACATAAACAGTTTTTTTTTTTGAAAAGGCCGCAACTTATTTTCAATGCTTGGGTATCACGCCTTACGTTTTATCACACATTGATCTTTTTTTTTTTTACCAAGTATTGGTGCGTTTAGGCATGTTAGGCTTAATATTTGACCTCGATGCTTTTTCATGCATTATGCTTTTTAAAATCTTACTAAAAAAAAGATTTTATACTATTTAGTTAAAGTAAAATTTCAACATCAACCACACATTTTAAATAACTTTTCTTATTATTCACATATGTTATAATTATCACCATTATTCAATATAAATAATTATTTTTTATAAAATAAAAGTTTACGCAAACATAATATAAACAAATTATAATTCATTTCAAACTTTCGAGTGGAACGACACGTGGTGTCTTGTTAGAACAAGTAGGACATGGCTTTTGGGGGTTGGGGGCTTACCGATAAATTTTATACTTGCAAGTGGTGGTGGTAGTTAACTAAACAATTAGCCTATGCCGAGATATTTTTGGCACACACCGTGTGACAGTATGAGGCAAGTTATATTTTCTTTTCTTTTCTCTTTCCTTTCTTTAATAAAAGTTGGGATCGTATGATTAGAATAATGTCTTGAATCTGAGTCAAATGTCGGTAAAGAAGTGTTTTTGCTATAAATTTTTGGAAAAAAAAAAACAAATAAATGTTCTCTAAACAAAATCAGGGTTTATATATAACTGAAAATTAAAAGAAATTGTAGGTTCAATATGTAATTAAAAATAGAATTGTGATATGTAGTTGAAAGTAGATTATTTTTGTTGCCATTTCTTAAACTCACTTTGAACGATGCTAGTTACAGACTGGTTTTCAATATTTTTTAAAACCAATTTCAAATGTTGTAGTGAAAATGAGGTTTTTCATAATAGTGGCTAAACCGTTCCATTGAAAAAGAGGTTTAAAAAGTTTAATTTGAAGACTTCTTTATACTTCCGTTACTAATCAATTTATCCATATTTAAAGGTATAGTATCTTTAAATGTGTCCATACGTGATTTGTCACACTTATGTTGTAACTTTTTTGAACAAGTACTATATTACTAATTAACAATACATTTGGAAAAAAAAAAAATGTGCTCCACTTATTGATAATAACATATACGTTGTGGTATTGATGTGATAAAATTAGAAATAGGTAATATCAAAAGTAATGTTTAGACCTGAGTTTCAAAAAAAAAAGTAATGTTTAGACCTGGACAGGATAAGATGACATCATGAGTCTTTATAAATTTAATTAATTATTTATTTATAATGTTATGTCCTTTCTTTTTCCTTTTTGAGTTTTTTAAAGATTAATATATTATACATAAGAGCACAATAAACAATTTTTCCACCTTTTACAATGAAATACACCCTTAGCCTTTGTTCCTTTTAATTTTTTTATTATTAAAAATTAATTTCTACTATTAGTCAATATCCAGTAAATCCTTGTATACGGGACGAACTATGAGTTCTTTGAACCATGTATACCGCTAATAAAAATTAGGGTTGTGCGTGTGTACGTAGATTGAGAGTTACAGCTCGAAAAGTGTCTAAAAACATGGTAAATGGTAAAACTGGATAGCATATTTGAATCTTATAAGTAAATGAATTGTGAATGGTAGAAAGTGTTTGAAGTCAATTTTGTTTCAAACAATTTTCTAAACAAGCCCTAGATCCTTCAGTTGCCCAAATAAGCGCCTGCGCGTGAGTGTTTACTTTCAGTCTTTCACTTACGCACCTAGGAGGTTTTAATTTGTTGTATAATTTAAATTTTACCCCAGTGCCGTACTTTGGGTTTTGAAAAGTCGAGATCTGAAAATTACTGTTGGCATTTAATTCATTAAATTCCTCAGTAGTCTTCAAAATCACTTTGAAAAAATACACAATAGTTTGCACTGAGGGCGTTTCGAACTTGAGTGGGTAATGAAACGTGGCAACTACTCATCCACCACACCACCAAGCTTTATGTTACTAAATTCTATGTACTTTAATATATATAAAAAAACATCTTGAAAATTCTGGGCCCCCAAAAAATTTCTAAATTTCGGGCCCCGAGACGGAGGCCTCTCGAGCCTCGTGGAAAGGCCCGCTCTGTTTTACCCAAAGATTGGATTTATTTCGTGAACTTTTTGTTTCACTAAAATCTAAATCTTTAGGTTGATTAGTGTTAGGATCATGAGATGTCGCTACAAATATAATTACTTTTTGTCAACCAAAAAAGTTTGCGTTGACGCTTTCCTAGCAAACCTATTTTTTACCAAACAATAAAAGAATTGTTTTGTTGGATAAAAAATCATCGTTAAAAGTGAAATTTCTTGTAATATATGTGCTTCATAATGACTAGTGATTGGAGATATTTGGTAGATATTAATGTTTAATTTTGATTGAATAGTAAAAATTAATTTTTGGTCGAAAAAAGTTTAAAGGAACATGGGCTAAATATTTTGTCAATCGTCTTTATCTTTTATCGATCATCAACTGTCAAGGGCCAAAAAGTTGTTGTATTGAAGGTTATCACAATGAACTAAAAATCGAAACTTTTGCATGTAAATAGTTAGTAAATTCATCTCCAATTTTTGATACTCCAAGAATATTTTTAAATTTTCTTACCAAGGGTTGGGTCAGTAAACTATTGACAAAAATACAAGAATGACACGTTCCAATATTGGTGTGTTTGATTGGTAATTGGTTTGCAGGTAAATGTCAAATCGTGCAATCCGTTTTACATCTTTACTGTTTGATTGCAAGTTGTAAATGGAATTGATTTTGCCAGGTACAATCATTTGAAGACGATTTTGGCCAATTCCATGTAAATGTTTTCTTAGGGGGACAGGTGATTTTTTATTTAGCAGACAAATATTTTACACGTAAATATTTTACAACTCTCAATCAAACACACCTAATTATCAAAGATTACTCATACTTTTATTGGTGGTAAAAGTTTTTGTCAAAACTTAACAGTAATTAATTTTACCTAAACAACTATTCATCTTTTTAATTAAAATGGAACTGATAATTCGGATAATGATTAATTACTTCGCTGACATTGAGAGCACTTGCAACATGTAAAGTGTTGTTGACTTTAAAATATTGTATAATAACAATAATCAACAAAACCCCATGCCCATAGTGGGATAAGGCATGCAGTCAACCTAAGTGGAACCATTATTACCTTAAAGAAATCCGCTGTGAGGCCACTAAAGGAGGCTGCCAGTGGTGAATGCCGAGTGGAATGCACTTGTGCGTTAGAAGTTGGGTTGACCTTCAATACGTAGAATTTAGAAATGTTACATGCTTTGTCGACTGATGTAACGTCTAATGTGATAAGATTTTCATTTTATTCTTTCTTAAATAAAAGGTCAATCTTTTCAAAAATAAATAAATAAATAAAAGGTCAATCTTAAAGATAGTCCAAGTTGTTACATTTGTTTAATCTTTTACTCAATGTAAAATGTAAACGTTATTACGTTAGCTCTGTTCATAATGTACATCTTGAAATGGGTATATACTTGTTTTAGCCTTATTGGATAAAATTGTCCTTCAGAGTTCAATTTTGAAAATGAACTTGATCACGAGGATTGGTCGAAACCTTTAAATATTGGTTTATATGTTGAAAAAAGGTATTTGTACCAAGTGAAATATGTAACCACAATCATTTTATATTTGTGAATTTTTCAAGTCATACGATATATAAAAAAGAAAAAAAAAATCATTATCACATATGCTATTGGTAAGCATATCTAAAAAAGTAAAAAACTATTATACTTTTTCCATTAATCGTTATGGGATTTATATATCCTTCATACCTTGACACTTTTATGTTTAAAGAGAAGAGCTCATATGTATTCGTTGTGTAGGTAAATCATATAATGGGTGATAGAAGCTTTTAATTGGTTTTAAAGTTTTTAATGCTGAAGAGTGAGAGAGAAATTGAATCAATCGAATTACGGAGATTTATAGATGTGATATGATATGTGGATGTGATTGATTTTTAGGATAAAAAAGAATGAATAAAAAAATAGTGAAAAGTGGTAAAAAATTTTAAAAACCATTCCCTATCATGCTAATAATAAGAATCACATAATGTGAAATATTTACAACTGCAAACCGAGCGGGGAAAATTAAGTTTGTGTCACATAGTGCAAATGATGGAAAATATTTTCGTTGCACCAAAATTTGCCACATAGTGCAAATGATGGTGTTGCAAATATCCTATGAGTTCCAACTCATTTTTGAATTATCTAGCAATTGAAAACGGCTAGTTTCAATACTGTAACCGCAGCATTAAGGCTGTAACGGCTAGTTGGTCCTCTTCACCAATAAAACCAGCAGCTCTCCCACATTTTAGAACAAACACAACAAACTGGAAATCCTTTTACTCCCTCATCAGTTTCAAACCCTTCGAGTTCTTCGGTAGCTTGGTCATATTGTTCGAGCACTGCACTCTGTTCAGTTGCGCACACAAAGCAATTTGTATCATTTCCTGGGAAGTAAACGGTAGTGATAGTGTGGCGAGAGTGAATTTGCTTTGAGGATATTGTGTTGACCGCAAGCCTAGCCTCGACAAACGGTTTTCATTTTCTGTCCAATTCTATCCAAGTAGCTACTAATCAAGCGAAATGAAAATTCTATCCAAGCATGATCACCAGCAACGAATCGAGGAACATATGAACTTGGATGTGAACAATAGATGAAGTAAGAGAATCTTCAATGGGGATGTCTATTGGTGGTTTTGTCTGTGTACTGATATATGGGAGGGAAATAAATAAAAAATTAGAGAAATATTATTTTAATTAAGTAGAAAGTAAATAAACAAAGAACACGCGATTTAAGTGGAATGCCCCGCAAGGTAAAAAAAAACCACTAGGTTTTATCCCACAGACAAATCAAGCCACTAAAAAGAACAAGTGTCAGTTCAATACAAGAGAAACTAAAAGGTAGATTTCATAAAATCTAGTCAATGCACAAAGAATAATGAATCACTCTATTGGCGTGTAATGCGAGTTGGCATCCGATCCCACCGCTCATTCGTAGTTCTCTTCATGACTGCAACAACCCTTTAGTAGATCTTCACTCCCGTGAAATCTTTGAAACTTGAGCCACATTTCTTTTAGGATTTGGACTCCGCCTGGAACACATTTGATCGAAAGATCAAGTTGTGGACTTTAAAAGAGCACATCACTTGAACATTAAAGCTTGGTTTCAGATATGTAGTTAGATGTGCATGGAGAAGCCAAAAAGCGTTGTAGAATTTTTCCTCTGGCTTTGGATATGTGCTTTAGGCGTGTGCTAGGGTTAATACACGTTTTTGACTTCGTTGTTATTTTGTACAAGTTGTTGTCCTGCCACAAAAGACACCGCCGTGTATAAAACTTCCTCTAATAAAAGAATTCCTTTATTAATATAGGATTAGTAAAGATAAAAAGGTAAGAATTTTTTTTTTTTGAAAAGAAAATTCTTATTCATTCATAGAATCTGAAATAAGTACATCCATAATAATAGAACGGGAAAAAAGGTAAGAAATAATTATTTAATATAAATAAAAAGTCATACTTCCCTTAAACTCTTTTATTCACTTGCCATCTTTATCAATTAAGAGTTTTAGCACAACGTGGTAAGCAATTGGAGCACAAGAGAACAACTCACAGTCCAAAACGCCATGGGATTCGTCTCCTAGGTGTGTAAGACACATCTGGATTCTCTTGAGTCCTTTTGTGATCACAAGTAAACTTATAAATTGTATCTCAAATGGATTTTAAACGAATTTGAACACAATAAAAATCACATGTGATAAAATAAGTCGATAAAAATTAAAATTAACCTAAATAAAAATTAGATTAATTATGCAGACATGTTCACGAATTAATTTCTCATAAAACACAATTATCGCATGCACGAAAAAGATAGAAATGACAAGTAATGAGTTATTAAAAAAGAAGTTAACAATAACATCTCTTTCTGGAGTCACAGGAAGCTTGCATTTTCAAAAATTGATTTTGAAACTCAATCAGAAAATGCAAAAAATCGTAAGCATAGTATGCACTATGTGGCTAATTTCGATTCGACATTTGTACGTGCAAGTTTCACTGGCACACAAGTTCAATTGCCAAAGATGCTAATTGGGTTGTGATTTGGACCTCTTCCACCTCAAGCACTCGTAGGACAGAATCTTTATATTACTCAAGATCACACCTTTCAAAATGGTGGTCATATATAAATTGATCCATATGTCGAATAGCTATTTGAACATTCCTTTCAATACCACATTTCCTTAGTTTTTCTAATGTAGGATAACCTTGTCTTTTAAATCTTTCCCTCGATCTGGAACTTCCTTAGTTTTCTTATGTGAATAGAACAAGCCCTAAACAACTAATAGTATCCACATGATTAAAACTTATTATCTTATTTATTATACGATTTTATATATTTTCATTTCATTTGCCATCTTGTGGTAAAAATCTTTAGCAACTAGAATTCTATTTTCATTTAACTATAAATCTTTAGAAGGTAATAATTCTCTTAATATATATATATATATATATATATATATATATATATATATATATCAATATAAAATCTAAACATTGATCTTTGTATCGAATAGTGTGCAATAATGATCAATAAATATTAAATGGAATTTTTTTTAATTAACTTATCTAAAAATGAAATGAATGCAATTTTTTGAATTCAAGAGATATGGGGTTGTTTGATTGGGGATAAAAGTTATCCGCGCGGTATTCCGTGTAAAATGTGTGGTTAATATTGTATTGAAAAGTGTGTATGTGGTTGAAAAGAAGAGAGAAGAGTGTGAGATAAAATTTATCTTGGATAGAACAAGACCTATAGTTTTTTTTAATTATTATATTATTAATCTTTGGAGGTTTCTTGTCATATTACACTTC
This sequence comes from Jasminum sambac, assembly GCA_018223645.1. NCBI lineage: Eukaryota > Viridiplantae > Streptophyta > Magnoliopsida > Lamiales > Oleaceae > Jasminum > Jasminum sambac. The sequence continues at coordinate 27,109,941 of CP073647.1, forward strand.
ACTAGTATTACCCACGTACGATGCACGTGACGATTTTAATCGTATATTTACATAAAAATTATAAAATAAGAAAATAAATTTTTATGAATATTTAATAAAAATAAGAAGTATATGTATAATGTTATAGATTTCAATAACGGTTTAAATATTTTGATCCAAAATATTATTTTGTAATAAAAATACCATATTAATTATCGAAATTGATGATTTTAGATAAGAATAGAATATTTGGGAATAAAAATTAGATAACACGACTAAAAATGATCAAACTTATTTCAAATACGACTAAAAATAATTTTATGGTAAGTCTACACATACATATAAATGACTGATGTACATGTAGAACGACTCCAAATAAAACTCAAAAGGGATTATACAATATTCTATATTTCGAAAAAATAAATAAGTAAATATAACTCAGCAAATTGATAAAGAATATTCTTTTTCTTTTGGAAAAAATACTACATCGCTCCACCTTTTCATTATACTAGTACTACACCCGTACGATACATTGTAACAATTAAATTTATTTACAATAAATAATAATTGATATAACATTATAAATATATTGAATATGAATGTTGAATTACGTAATTGATGTAATTTATGCATCGGAGATCAGATCGCATAATTGTAAACAATTATTAAAATTTATAATATTGTTTTATTATAGTCAATGCAAAAAACGCAGAGTAAATTTGTAATTGTAAATTAAAAAATTCATGTGCATCGCATGATTAAGAAGTTTATCAAAATGTGTAATTTTAATTCCAATTATCGTATCGCATTACACAATAGTGATTGTGGAGATTAATTAATTGTAAACGAATTATTGAGAATGAATATATACAAATTCTTTGATTATCAAAACTTGTCTTTCTCGTTGATATAAATAAAATTTATATTGAACACCTTTTTTCTTTCTGAAATGGATATTACGCACTCTAAATTTTATAATTTTATGTATATATATTTTTAATGTTTAGTTCTAATTGCTACTTAATTTTAACTCTATTGTATATGAAGTATTATGCTTAATTTTATATAACTTAAATTTGTAGTAATATCGATAATTTTCTACATCTACATAATTCATTTGATTTCTTTCTATTTACGTAAATTGTATTTTAATTTTAGAAAAAAACTTTTCATTTTTAATTTTATATACTTAGAAAAGAAAAAATGCATGCAATGCAAAATTCAGTTAATGAACATATCACATCAGCCATATTAAAAACAAAAAATATCAATTAACTTTTTTAATTAGAAACCGTATGTCATGTTAACACTGCCAACAGGGCATCCGCCAAATGTGTCAATTCAATTGTAATAATATAAAGATTAATAAATTACTAGTTACTTAAAAATCGATAAATTATTCAACATAAATCCAGTTATAATTTTAACTATTCATAATTTGATTTTAAAAAATACCCACTATTTTTTAATAGTCCAATTCACTTAACGAAGCAAAACTATCAAAACCTATAATTTTAACACGATGAAAATAAATAAAAATATTTATTATTTAATATTTTGAATTAGAACTTGAAAAAATGAAGTTATATTTAAAGTCCTTCCAAAACTAAATTTTTCTCATTAAATGTTGCTTTAAACATTGGTTTATTTTTAATTATGTTTTTAATTACTACTAATTAATGTTGGATTATTTCTAAAACTAATTTTATAATTTTATAATTTTTAAAAAAATATTTAATGTGTGCCAAGTTGGCATCTTTGCTAATGTGACACTCTAATTTTTTTAATATAAAGAAATATTAATAAATTACTATTTACTTAAAAATCGATACATGATTAAAAATAAATCTAGTTATAATTTTAACTACTCATAATTTTATTTTAAAAAATAAAAAATACCCACTATTTTTTAATAGTCCAATTCACATAACCAAGCAAAACTATCAAAACTTGTAATTTTAACATGATGAAAATAAATAAAAATTATTTATTATTTAATATTTTGAGTTAGAAATTTAAAAAATGAAGTTATATTTAAAGTCTTTCCAAATCCAATTTTTTCTCATTAAATGATTGCTTTAAATATTGATTTATTTTTAATTATATTTTTAATTGCTATTAATTAATATTGAATTATTTCCAAAACTAATTTTTAAATTTTTTCAAAATATTTAATGTGTGCCACGTTGGCATCTTGTCCAACATTGCATTCCAATTATTTTAATATAAAGAAGATTAATAAATTATTATTTACTTAAAAATCGATAAATTATTAAATATAAATCCAGTTATAATTTTAACTATTCACAATTTGATTTTAAAAAATAAAAAAAATAAAAAATACCCACTATTTTTGAATCGTCCAATTCACGCAACCAAGTAAAATTATCAAAATTTATAATTTTAACCCGATGAAAATAAATAAAAATATTTATTATTTAATAATATTTATCATTTAATATTTTAAATTAAAACTTTGAAAAATGAAGCTAGGTTGGCATAGAATTCTTTCCAGTAGAATTAGTCAATTTGTTTGGGGCAAAATAAAATGGCAAAATCTCATACGTACACGCGAGACGCAAGTAAAAGCGGGCGGAAGCTGCCCGTGCGTGGGTTGGCGCCCTCGATCGTACATGTTTTGAGTGGCTGAGATTTAACGGGCAAGAGTAATAGGCAGGGCGCCTAATTATCTTGTGCAATACTCACCACACAGCAGATTCTCTCTCTTTTGATATTTGAGGATACTTTCGAATTGCGTCCAATCATAATGTAGCATCTGATTGCAATCCAACTTAAAATCTGGACCGACCAAATCAAATACGTGGCTAAATTAGATGCAAGATTTTTATTCCAATCTTTTTAGATACTTATTTCCACTTGGCCATCAGCACGTGGGGTCCATTTGCAAGGTGTGGTATGCTGCATGCGTCTCATATGGCTGCATTATTGAACGCAATGCATGCATGCATGCCTGCATGATGCATCTCCATGTATATGTAATGTTTTCGTTGCATACGCGTTATCCTATCATTGGTTTCAACAATAATACCTCGAAGCTTTATTTCAATTTCAATTCAATAGCATAAAATCACCTTTACATTAAGACCCCGCTTTCCTACTCATTTTTATATATTTTTACACATTTTTACACACAAATCTCGTGGGACCTACCTGTATTACATAAATCTCCACCATTCAATTCCACTTTTTCTCTCTCCTATATCACATCAAAACACATAAAAACGCATAAAAATACATACCCTAACACGCGCTTAATTTTTTAGTACAGAAAACCATTTTTTATATTTATTGATCTCATGACACTAAATAAAAATACAAAAATTGCAACAATAACACTTTATATGTGCAATATTACCACTGATGTAAAAGTAAAAATTTTAGCATCTCTCTGAACTTTGCAACTCTAAAATGGTCCACGTGATACATATATATATAATATGCTTTAAGTTACTAAATATCGTTCAATAGTCCTCTTTTTTTAAAAAAAAATCGTTCAATAATCTTGTGTGTTCTTATTAATTATATATTAACAATCAGGGTTGATATAAGTTAAAGAAAAAATTATTTTTTCTCGATCATTATTTTGATTACTTATTATATTGAGTAAATAATTATTTAATATTTTTAGTGCATTTTATTTATTTCTTTATCAACATTTTCATTTTCTTTATTTCTTTATCATTATTTTAATCACTTATTATTAGATTAAATTGATAATTATTTAATATTTTTAATATGTTTTCTTTATTTCTCTTTCCTTAATTTAATCACTTAGTCAATTGATTTGATAATTATTTAATATTTTTAGTACTTTTTTATTTCTCTACTACACGTGTAATGGACATTTTTTCCAATTTTAATTTCTTTATTTTTCCCAACATACTGAAAGAAAAATGAAAACAACAAGAAATATATGAGGGGTCCAAATTTGGATTATCCATATTCATAGGTAATAATAGATCCTTGTTTCATAAACATTTTAACTTCGTTTGGAAGAATCTGGAAGAAATTTAACAAATAAAAAATGAATTATTACAGGATTAGGTCGGTCCAAATGACCCAATAGCTTAATTTTGCTTTAAAATATGAGGAAAGAAACGAGGTGAATTGGTAAACATCGTGGCCTCATGATAACCGTCCAAGCTATTTTAGTATCAATTCTACGGGCCCTTTAATTGAGTGGACATCCGTTGGACGGTTGAAATAGAAACATTCCATTAAATAAATAAAGTCGTGTTGAAAGCATCTTGTGAATTCTCGAATAATATTAAAGTATTGCAGGAGAGAGGATGTTTTGTTTTAACCGAGGCAAAGTTTACAGTGTTTTAAAATTACGAAACTTAGAAAAACACTGGAACTATAAGGGTGACAGGAGTTGATTTTTAATAATTTTTAAAAATTTTTAATATAAAATAGGAGAGAGAATAAGTAAAATTAAATGGTAGAGTTGTGGATGTGATGTGAATATATAATATGTGGATATGATTGATTTAAGCTAAAAAAAAATAAATAAAAAAATGATTAAAAATGGTAAAAAATTAAAAAAATGGTTTCCCTATCATGCTTTATATCTTGAATTCAATGGCGCTTACGCACAATAATACGTGGAAAAAGTATAGCCAGTGCACAATAAAGTGCAAAAGGTATGTATATGTGCCTTGTTTTTAATAAAAATAATATCTTCATTTTTAGAACTAAAATTTATTTAAATTTTAGTTATTTAATAAAAATATAATACCCTATACTATTAATGTTTTCCTCATTACTTTTTACAATTTATATATTATAGCTAATAGATAAATGGACATGGTCAAATTCATTTTTTAAAATTATTTTTTATAAAATAAAACTTTAATTTGTTTTTACACAAAACAAATGTGATAAAAACAAATATCAAAAAATGTTCACATGTTAATAAATTATTATCAATCGATGACTAGAAACTATGTAGAGACGTTGGAGTTTCATATCATTTTTTTTTTTTTGAATGATGTAGTTTCATATCATTGAGAACATAATAAGCTAAATTTTATATTCTTATCGATAAACATCATTATTGAATATGGGCGTTGAATGAGAATAATAATAAGTTGTGGTAGGCTTGTAACTTAATAGTTGAATTTTTTGTACGAAACTTGAATCATCGCATGTGGAACTTTGACATTCACTTTGGAATCTAAAATATTGAATTTTGTTGTTAGGGCCCAAAAATTTTTAAAGTCTCACCAACGTCAAATTATTAAATTTTACTGTTAGTTGATGTAAGTTTAAAAATCTGTTTGAACCTAAAAATGTTTTAAATATCGCTTCCCAACCAAAAAAAACCTTTTGAATATTTTCAAATAGTAGTTAATATTATTATATGTATTATAAAAACATATAAAGTTTATAAATTATTAGTATCATCATCATCATCATAATTTTTTCTTAAATTTTATTTGTGTGTAGATTTTTATTTTTTTTTTTCATGTGTTTCTTGTATTTTTTTGATAAGATTCATGTGTTTCTTTTATGGCCCATGTAAAAATCTTAGTGTATGTTTGAGAGGGATGGATTTATCACAAAATATAAAATTTGAAGTGTGATTAAAAATTTATAAGGAATGAGAAAAGTGAATTTAAAAAAAGAGAAAAATTGTTGTATCATTGAAATTGTGATTTGACACAGCACAAATTAACAATTTTCCAACTGACGAGCCAAGCAATCAATTCAATTCAATTCAATTCAATAATTAAACCTACAACTGAGTTTTAGATCTAATTCTCCCAAAAACCAAGAACTATGAGAGTAGCAGCAGTATTTAACCTAATGTTTTGAAGAATAAAACAAAAGACATAAATAACCTCAAAACAAATATTAAAGAACATAAAAATAATAATAACGTTGCGAAACTCCTGGTGCAATTGCCCTTGCAAGTCCAGGGTTGCGGCCATAACCTTTTTACTGTCAATTTTTGTCTCAAAGCTGCCTACAACCGTAAAGCTCACTCGTCTCGACTGTGATGAGCGTGTTGTATGCATTCGAAGGATGCACTACATTAGGCCCCTTGGGGTTCAAAAGATTCAGCCTCAAATTGGGAGGGGCTGTGACGGAATCCAGGTGATCAGTGTGGAATAGGAGGAGGTTCGTGATGTTGAACACGTCAGAAGTCTTCAGATATAGGAAAAGTTTCAACCTATAGATAGTGGAATTAAGCTTATGAACAATTTGAATGGGACCAATTCTTCGAGGAACCCACGTATGATGTTGAACGATGAAACAGTCCTTGGGCAAAACAGCCCTCACCCAATCACCTACCTTGAATTCAACATGACGCCTCCGTCCACTCACTGAAGTCCTATAGCTGGAATTCAAGTGAGGAAGATGCTTGGTACTGTGGGACGAGACGGTGGATTTTGTTGAAAACTCATATAGACTAAAAGGTTGTTACTAGTCCATAACAGACATTTCCTTATGGTTTTTTTTGCGGGCAATAGCACAACCTTCTTTCCATTAAAATGACACATGTTCAATTTTCCATCATAAGTAACCTCACTTTCATACTGCCATGGTCTATGAAGCAACATGTTGTAGGTATCCATAGGAATGACGTCACACCATACTTTATCTTTGTAAGTAGCACCAATAGAAAATTGAATAAGTGCTCGAGATGTCAGAGTAACTTTTGTGTCTTTTTGTAGCCATGCCAAATTATATCGTTGGCAAATAGGTTCGCGAACAAGACCTAATTTCTATATAGTTTCCTCAGAAATCATGTTGTTGCAACTGCCTGAATCAATAATAAATTTACATACCTTGCTTCCAATAGTACATGTAGAGAATAAAATGTGATGACACTAAGGATCGAAAGAAGAAGACACATGTGGCACAAAAGATGTCGTCGGGCTACAAGCGTAGGACCTTTGTCACGTTCTAAGAGCTCTTCATTGGCAATGTGCAGATTGTCCAACATTTCTTCACCTCGATTCAAATTTGTAACAAACGAACTAGGTTGTGGTGCATTCCGAATGGGGCATTCTAATCATTGATGACCAAATTCAACACAATTGAAACATTGTAAACCACCCAAAGTTCGTGTTAAGTGGGCACTGCTTGAGGACGAACTACTCCAGAATTGTAATGACCTAGAGTAGAGTGTGCACATATCATGGTTGGGAGTGGTGGTTCGTACCATCCAAGTTTGGTGGAACATATGAGTTATTCATAGTGAATTGCCGATTCTGTGGTCGTTCAGCATGGAGACTCGTTGGTATGCCTCGATAACGTGGTCGGAACTAACAAATTAAGAACATCACGAATAGATAAATGAAGTCCCTTGATGTTGTGCGCAGTGCACTATTCCTCTATCTCAAGTAAATCAGTCAGTGCCAATAATTGAAAAAATTCGGTCGAATAAGCAGCAACGAAGATTTTGTAAACACTGGTATAGGATTCCCTTATAATTAAACATAAAAAAGACATCCTTCATGTTCTTCAATTTTTCCCATGTCTGAATCTTCTCCTTCCCCTATGCTCGCCTGATTGGCTTTTAACTGTTGCCACCATGCAACTGCGCGTCCCCAAAATCTAGAGGCCACAAGTGGAACACGTTTATCATCCGGTACTTCTTTAAAGTCAAGAACGTTGTCAACCGATTCTAACCAATCCAAAAATTTGTTTGCCTCCAAACTCTCGTGAAACTCTGGTATGTCAATTCGAATTCCACTATCCCAAGTGCACAAATTTTCAACTATCTCTTGCCTAGGCCAAAAAACTGGGGTTAAACATGTTGGAATATTGCCAAAAATAAATTCAAAAGGATAAACAAAAACTTATGGTCAAAGTCCTAAGCCAATTAGAATTAGGAATTTAGCTCTCTTTATTTTGGTAGGTTTAAATGTGTTGTTTTCCTATAAATTGATGTGTTTTCTCTTCTTTAGCAATAAGCCGGGTTGAGAGAAATATAGTAGTTTAAGCACTCTAGTTTTGTGGTCTTTGTGGGTATTACAAATAATAGCAATTAGCGAGTATGGTAAGGCTTGATCTATTTTCCTCTATAATACTTAGGGAATGACCAAATCTTGAAGAAAAATGTGACCCCTAGCGTTTTGAGAGTTTTCTTATAACTCTTTGTGGTTTGTACAAAGAGTGGAAAATTAGGTGCGGTAAAGTTCGGTCATTTCTCTTATAATAATTGGGTTGTGGGTTAGGTGAGTGAAAAGTGTATATGATTGTAAAAATTTTTCATATAGTGGAAAGTTTTGACGGTCCTTATATTTCTTGTCATCTTATTTATATTTTTCTTGTCTCAATTAAATTTTCTGAACAATAAAAGATCCTGCAGGTGAATTAAGGAAAAAGGAAATTTTGTTTTAGATTTCTCAACAAGTGGTATCCGAGCGTCGGTGGTTCGGAGTGGTGAAGCAAGAAGAAAAATATGGAGGTGATGGGAGAATCAATGTTTTACTTGTGATTTGTCCATCGTTTATTGATTCTGTTTGAATGGAAAAAAGTTTCAAGAGAAAACCAACCCTCTATTCTAACAAAGTTACTGAAGCCTGTATGGTTGATGATGATTGTGATGATTTAGATTTGATAGTTGCAAGTAGGATACATGTTCGTCTTGCCAATAATGTTCTAGCAAATATTCATGGATTATTTGCTATGAAGGAGCTGTGGCATAAATTGAGCGCAGCATATCGGGAAAGACGACTTTCAATTCTATTGTACCCAGAAGAATGGTTTAATTATTTGCGAATTGGTACAGGTACTGAAATTCTCAACGGCATCAGCTGTGACTTGGTGGTTATTAGAATTAAAATTGATAAATTGTTTAGACTTATCGGATTTCTTCCATTGTTTGTTGTTGAAAAGTGGAAGATGAGCAAATTCGTTGACAAAAAAGTAACTTGTTGCAAGTATGGACAAGTTGGTCATGTGAAAAAATATTATTCAAGTGGAGTAGATTCGGCTATTGCTCGGATCTGGACAATCCGAATCTCTTGGTATAAGCGTGGTATAGAACTAACATGAATAGAATGGTCATCCTCATGACATGTTGCTAGTTGCCCTAGTAGAGGATGTGATTTTACTAGTGGGTCAACACATTTGTATACGACATTGGCTTGACAACATGCAAGGTGTGTAGATATGTAGTGGTATTTTAATGTCGATGGCTGATGAGCTCTTTGGGTAGTCAAGCAAGCGACTTGCACCATAAATTTCATCAATTTTTATTTTGACGTTGAGCCGATGAGATGTTTGGAATTGGTGATTGGCTTGACAACATGCAAGGTATGCAGATCTGTGCTAGTATTTTAATATCGACGGCTGATGAGCTCTTTGGGTAGTCAAGCAAATGAGTTGCACCATAAATTTCAGCAATTTTTATTTTGACATTGAGCCGATGAAATGCTTGGAATTGGTGATTAATTCTAAGTGGTTAGACTCATATGGTGGAGTATGGGATCGTTGAAGTGTCAAAAGGCATGCCCGATAATTTTCCAAGTATTGTATACTAGATGGAAGAAGAGAAGACAAAATGTTTTGGTAAGATGGAGAACCTTGGGCTATTGCCAAAAATAAATTAACAAGGAAAAAAGGGAAACTTATGGTCAAAGTCCTAAGCCAATTAGAATTAGAAATTTAGTTTTCCTTGTTTTGATTAGTTTAAGTGTGTTGTTTTCCTATAAATTGATGTGTTTTCTCTTGTTGAGCAATAAGCGTAGGTTGAGAGAAAAATGATTGTCTGACCCTCCTGTGCTGCATCATGATTAAATTGATTATTAAGAAAAATAAAAATAAACTCTTTGAAACAAGCTCTTAGTCTATAGAAAATAGTATTGTATAATTTTGAATTGTATAAAAAGTTATTTTGTGTTATAAACTAGAAAGAGAAATTAAAGGTAAAGAAAAAGAATATAAAGAGAAAAAAAAGGAATTATGGGTCCTTTGTTCACAATATAAACTCATATAATTAGGGTTAGAAAAAGAGTTACAAATAGATCATAACACAGAAAACTACTTTATCATCTACATATCTATGGTTGAATTGGGCCGTGACTTAATTTGACATTTTCACAATTTTTTTCCTGATAAGCCTCAAATTTCTATGATAGAATTGAATCATAATTTCTATGATAGAAAGAAATGTTCACATCCCCATGTGGGACGTACTGATGTGTCAAAAAGTAGGTTTATTTTCAATACCAAAGTTGAGTCGCATTGTTGATGTTATAGCCCCAATTGCTAACAACCTAACACATCAACAAGTGCGAAGCATAACTCCACTTGACATGCGGATGAGAACATTTTCTCATCTACTAGATGACAAAACTATAGACATTTGAAATTATATTATAAACATTGAAAATGTCAAATTAAATTATGATTCAATTCTATCATAGAAATTTGAGAATCATAGGAAAAAAGATTGTCAAAAATGTCGAATTAAGTTATGACCCAATTCAACCATAAATATGTGAATATATATATATACACACATATATATATATGTATTGTTATGAATAGAGACAAAAAGAACAGAAATAGAGAGAAAACCATAAACTTGTGTGTATTATTATGAAGGTCAGATACCTCTATTTATAGATACATATCTAGGGCTATAGGGTATAATAGCCATTCACTAATTATATAATTATTTATAATACTCTTCTTTAAATGACTATTTTATTAAAAAAAAATTACCTCATCAAAAACCTTATTTGGGAAAAAATCTACCAAACTAAAAAAAAAGTACATTAAATTGCCTCATTAAAACCTTGCTAGAAAACCTAGTAAGACAAAAACTGATCTAAGGAAAAAGAGTACAAATATTCCCCCAAACTTCAATAATGGTTCTCGTGTTTAGCCCTCTATATCCCTCCAGTGACGTCAATACTTCAAAATATATTCTACTTCAAGCCGTATCAACTCTTAATGTGTAACGCCGAGTTCTAAGAACACGGAACGTTAGTTCTATCTTTAAAACATTTAAATTTTATAATAATAATAATAATAATAATAATAATAATAATAATAATAAATGCAAAAACTAGTAAATAATTAAGATCCGAAATTCATTTAAAATAGCGACCACTTTCGAGTATCTTACATCTATTCGATCCTTAGTAACTCAAAAAATTTAATATAAAATACTAAATGGTTCAAAACATTTGAAACAAATACACTTCAATACATCAAGTTTACCTAAAATAACAACGAAAACGAAATTTCTTATTTAATAAACCCTAAGGACTTCCAACGGCTCACTATGCCTCCAATCTCCTCAATTTGTAATTTGTTAAAATGAAAGGCGTGAGTATTTAAAGAATACTCAATAAGTTCTATGCAAGTTAATCAATCTATACAAGTATATAAGGAAAATAGATATGCAAACTTTGTAATATAATATCCGAAGGTAAGTTTGTGCCCGAAGGCAGCTCTAGGCCCCAAGGCAAGGCTTTTGCCTGAAGGCAACTCTGAGCCCAAAGGCAAGCAATCACATCAATTACAAACTAAAAGCACTAATATAATAAAGATTATTAACTATAATTGTACAAAAGTAAAGTTGAGATTTAAATTTTGAGCCTACAAAAAGTCTTTCCCAAGTTTGAGCTTAATTCGTGATGAGAATTTAGTCCTGTAGCTGTTCGTGCGTCTCATCTAGTCAATAAGAAATTTAATTAATGTTAATACACTTAAACAGTAAGTGTTTATAGGTAATATTGAACTTATGGACCAAAATTGAAAGATTATAAAAGTTTTGGGATCAATTTGAAAGAATTGAATAGTTTGGTAGCCTAATATGCAATAAAATTCAATTAAAAGTCCTTCAGACTAAATTAAAAATTTTTAAAACATGGCGTGCTTAGATGCAATTAAAGTTTGGAGATTAACTTAAATAAAGAAGGAAAATTGAAGGATTTAAATTGAAATAAAAGTTTAGGGGTCATATTGCAACAATTAAAAGTTTAGGATTTAGAATTAAATATACTTTAATGGCTTACTTAAATAAAATAAACAAATTGGGGACTAGATTTGTAAAGATAATATAGGGGCCAAATTAAAAGAAATAAAAGTTAAGGATGTGGAATTTAAATAAGCTATATAGACTAACTTAAACTAATTGAAGAAATTGAGGGACTAGGCTTGCAATTATTTCAAAATATCATTACAAAACCAGGCTTTGTCATTTTCGTTGCTATACTCAAGGCATGGCCCCAAAAAATGAAAAATAGGAAAAATTTTGGTCGGCAATCCGGTGGTGGCGCAGCCTCCAGCCGCCGGCGAAGATCCGGCCATGTTTGGTGGTCCTATTGGCGGTTTTTAATTAAAGAAAATAGGATTATTATGCACGAAATTGAAGGTTAAAACTTGAGGGAAATTTGGGGATTTCTTGAAATTCAATCCATTTTTCTTCCCTTTTCTTGTTTCTAATAATTCTATGTTGTTCCTTGAAGGCGTAGTGAAGTAGAGATTGTGATTTTTTGGTGTATTTGTTGGGGACGTATATATGTATGTATATGTGTATATGCATATACATATAGGGGGTATGTGTGTGTGCGCGCGTGAGTGTTGTTTGGTAGAGCTATTAGTTGCAGTTAATGTGGTGGTGGAGTGGCGATTGAGGTGGTGGTTGTGGTGGTACCTTGGTGGTGGTGTAATCAAGTGAAATGGCAATGAAATTTTATCTATGTGATGAATATGAAATAATGATAAAATATTAAAATAAACAAGATAACAGATATAAAGATTTTAAAATGATAGGATAAGGAAATAAAGATTTTACCTATAAAAACTTGTTTAGTTGCTCTTGCTTGATCATGAATAAAACATGGATGAATAAGTGATGATAATGGAGAACGTGAGGATGATGATGGTAGTTAGGTTTTGAAAGAATCCTAACTATAACTATTTTAATGGTACACTAGGGTAAGAACTTTATTAGAGTATTCTTAATAGGGTAGAATACATATAGGCCTACAATGGGCTCTAACTAGAGTTAAGCTCAAATGAAATAAAACTAAGATTTTTGGGGACTAAAATGAATAATTTTAAAAGTTTGGTCCTCAAATGTAAATTTGAAAAATAAATAAATTTTTCAAAACCATTTTCTAATATAAAATTCGACCAGACGAGCATACGCTATTAAATTCTATCGGTAAAGTCGTAGTGCTTGCTAATCCCAAGTGCAGGAGTCGCGTAGTAGATAACTCGGAGTGCAAGTGTCGTTCCACCAGAACAATGAGAAAGATCGCAAAATTATTATAAACTAAGGAAAATAAATTAATTAGAATGATTAAATTGAGATTGAAATAATGAAATAAATGAACTTGAGTTGTAATAAATTAATAAGAGAGAAACACTAAGGCGCCGGGCTTCCATCGTCAATTATCGACGCAGTATTATTGATTCAATTATTTTCTTAGAACTTACTTAAGAAGTGACATTGGAAAGATAAATTTAGTTAAAGGTTGTCCACACAATAAGAACAAATACTCTCTTATGAAATTAATTTCAAGTATAAATTGTACCTACGGCAACAATCTATCGAGAAATAATTCCGTTGAAATCACAATAAACCAATTGGGTCTCCAAAACTTCAAAAGAATGGTTGTTTTTATTAAACAATAGGAAAAACTTGATTGAACCTATGAATTAAATTATTTAACAACCATCAATCATCTCAATAAACAAACACAATGCTAAATTAACAATCCAATAACTAAAATTGCATAAAAGTGTTTGTCTAAGGCAAATCAATAATACCACATAAATAATTTAGGTTTCTCCCCTAACCCTAGTTGGGAGATTAGTTCTCCATAGAAAATAAATGAAAAACCATGATTTAAGGAGGAATTCTAGAGAAGGCGAATGAATTCCAGCCGCTTCCTTGTTCACGGCTCCGGTGCTTTCTCGTCACTTTTCCTTTTTTCCTCAGCTTTTCCTCTCTTTTTTTTTCGTGACTTTTCTAGCTTTCTTTTTCTTCTTTCTCTCGCATATATATCTTCCTCTGCCCAGCCGCTATTGTTGACTTCTCTATATCTCCTCTTTTGTCTCGTGTATTCTTTTTTCCCTTCCAGCCGTGTGTGTATATTTCCTCATAGAGTAGGCCCAATAGTTGCATTAGTTAAGGCCCATCTACCAGTTTTTTTAACGACCTTGGCTTGTCTCCTTACGTGTTTGCGTATACCAATGTTTCATTGGCCATTTTTTTTTATCTTCACACATGCGTGGTGTGTTTATATGTGTATAAAAGAATGAGCCCATCAACTAGTATCAAAATGAACATCAATTGTATCCTTTTTACCTAAAGCTCATTCTTTTGTAAAAGTGGTTCACCTGAGGAAATGGTGTAAAAATCATTTAATTAGTTATTATTATTGAGATTAATTGCTCAAAATATATAAATTAATACAAGCTAAATATCACTTTTGAGCACTAATCACACCCCCCAAGTAGCTTATTGCTAGTCTCTAGCAATTGAAGCGACTTAAGAAATAAACTCAATCTAACTCATTTGCTTCTCATGACTAGCTCAGAGATAACCAAAACCGCACAGTAGAGAGTCACAATTTCAAAAGGTGGCCACAAGAGTGAGCAAGACTTCTAAATATTTGTCACCACAAAGTTTAGTTCATAAACATCGATAATAACTCAGTCAATATTAGTAATTCCCTTGCCCCGGTTTCTACATAAACCAATCATCACGAATAAGCCTCAACTTCATGTCTCGCCATGGAAATGTCACTCAGAATAAAATCACTCTTAACTAGCTAGGGTTAGTGTTTCACTCAATTGATCTCATTAGAGGCGCCGCCATATGCTTGCTTGTTTACCGAGCCTCACTATTCAATATGACAATATTACTTGAATCAAGAGGTCTTTATATAGGGTTGTAGTGGGGCTGAAGGTTAAGGTTGAAAGAAGGAAAGTGATATGGGATAAGTAAGGATTATAGGAACTAGTAGAGCATATGTAGATGTAAGAGATATGAATCACCTGAAATTTTCCATCCACTTCTTACCGAGCTTGTATCAATTTCTCATTCTTTTTTAACAAGCCTTCTTTCCTTTCTTTTGCTCTTTCTTTTTTTCTTTTCTCCTTGCTTGCTAATCCCAAGTGTAGGAGTCGCGTAGTAGTATAACTCGGAGTACGAGTGTCGTTCCACCAGGAGCAATGAGAAAGATCGCAAAATTACTATAAACTAAGGAAAATAAAATAATTAAAACGATTGAATTGAGATTGAAACAATTAAATAAATAAACTTGAGTTGTAGTAAATTAATAAGAGAGAAACACTAGGGTGTCGGGGTTCCACCGTCAATTATTAATGCAATATTACTGATTCAATTATTTCCTTAAAACTTACTTAAGAATAGACATTGAAAAAGATAAATTCAGCTTAATGGTTGTTTACACAATCAGCGCAAATAATCTCTTATAGAATTGATCTCAAGCATAACTTGTACCTACGGCAACAATCTATCAAGAAATAATTCCGTAGAAATTACAATCAATCAATTGGGTTCTCAAAACTTTAAAAGAATGGTTGTTTTTATAAAACAATAGGAAAAACTTGATTGAACCTATGAATTAAATTATCTAACAACCATCAATCATCTCAATAAACAAACCCAATACTAAATTAACAATCCAATAACTAAATTCACATAAAAGTACTTGTCTAAAACGAATCAATAATACTACATAAATAATTTAGATTTTCCCCCTAACCCTAGTTAGGAGATTAGTTCCCCATGAAAAAGAAATATAAAACCATGATTTTAGAGGAAAACTTGAAGAACATGCACCGGATTTCAACAATTATTTTCGTCTTCTTGGAGGCTTCACGTGTCCGGCTTCTCTTCCTCAGCTTTCTCTGTGTCGTGGTTTTTTTTTTCCTTCCCAGCCGTATGTTTTTTTTTTCCCTTTTTTTTCGTGTATTCCTGCCTATTTATGTCTTTGCAATTGCTTCAATCAAGGACAAACTCAATTAAAAAGCCCACTATGTTGTTATGAAGGCCCATTAGATTGTCTTCTTCTTTGACTCACTCAAACGTTGCATGTATCCATGTACATTGGCCATCCCCTTTTTTGTCTCTTCACATGTTGTGTATATTTATTATATGTATGTAGAAGAGAATGGGCCCACGCAATTAGTATTAAAGTGGATACCAATTATTTCCTTTTTACTCGAAAACTCTCCCGCCTTTTCTTATAAAAGTGGTCAACCTGAGAAAATAATGTAAAAATAATTTAGTTCATTATTATTATTAGGATCAATTGCCCAAAATATATAAATTAATATAAAATAAATATCACTTTCGAGCACTAATCACACCCCCCAACTAGCTTATTGCTAGTCTCTAGCAATTGAAGCGACCCAAGAAATATCAAACTCAATCTACGAAACCAAAAGCAATCTCTAACTAATTTGCTTCCCATGGCTAGCTCAGAGATATCCAAAACCGCATGGCAGAGAGTCATAGTCTCAAAAAGACAACCACGGGAGTGAGCAAGACTTCTAAATATTTGTCACCACAAGTTTAGTTCATAAACATTGATAATAGCTCAGTCAATATTAGTAAACTCCCTTGCCTCGGTTTCCACATAAACCAATAATCACAAATAAGCCTCAACTTCAAGTCTCACCATGGATGTGTCACTCAAAATGAAATCACTCTTAACTAGTTAGGGTTAGTGTTTCACTCAGTTGATCTCATTAGAGGTGCCGCCATATGCTTGCTTGCTTACCAAGCCTCCACTATCAATATGACAATATTACTTGAATCGAGAGGTCTTTATATAGGGTTGTAATGGGGCTGAAGGTTAAGGTTGGAAGAAGGGAAGTGTATGGGATAAACAACGGATTCTAGGAACTAGTAGAGCACATATAGGTGTAAGAGATATGAATCACATGAAATTTTCCATCCACCTCTTACCGAGCTTGTATCAATCATTTTTTTTCTTTCTTTTTCAACTCGTATTTCATCAACAACATCACTAGTACAATAAAGAATCAAACTCAACTTTCTGCTTTGTTTTTTTTTGTTTGATTGAACTTTTTTTTTTCTTTTTCACAACTTTTTTTTTCTTCATGCCCCTTTTTTTCATCATTTTTTTACTCCATTCAACTAAACACCCCCCAACTTGAATTATTCAATCATGTAATCATGAATAACAAGTAACCTCCAACACGAAGATCTCATGATGCTCTACCAATTCCATAGAATTGGGTAGGATAAAGTGTTCGAAGATTTCGGGTAAAAACGCATGGTTTAATGAAAGAATACGCTTATTTTAGCTCAAAGGGGTTAACTAGGGGTAAAATTTAAAGGACATAGGATAATTTGGCAATGGCAGTATATCCTAAGTGCCTCTGTCATCTCCAAGTCATTGCCAAGTTAACACATTTTTTCAACTGGTTCACAGCAAGTTCTAGAGTATACACACAAAAATGAGATCATACGCACATGAATAAGTGTGATTGATGCATAATGTTTCAATCATAAGGCTCAAATGCTCACAAGGGTTTATGCAAGTCTACACCTATTCATGACTTCTCGACTCATGTAGATTCCAAAACATCAAGCACACCAACATGGTTGCTCAATTATAAATGGCATGAAAACGCTTTGTGGGGAAAAATATAGAAACTTAGTGCTCACACTCATGGCAACCCAATTCGACCGCAGAACATCAAACATCATTATTTTCCATCCATCTTATAAATAAACCAACACCTCTCATCATTGATGGGAAGCAAAAATCCTATGTCCTTGAAAATTAAAAATAATAATGATAAAATAAAGAATAGATTATCAAATTTTCAAAATTTTTTCAATTTTTCAATTTTCCAATTTTTTTTGAATTTTGTTTTTTGAAAAAGAAAGGAATAATTAAAAAAATTAAGAACTAATGGAATTAACGAATTGCTAAGAGAATACTATACAAATTTCTAACTCCCTTCCCCCTAACTTAAAATAAGCATTGTCCTCAATGTGATAGATAAGTACTGAAGGATGAAAGATAATTGGACTGAAAGGAAAGGGAAGAGTAGGAAAGTTAGCACCTGATGGTGAAGAGTTCTCCAAGCAATTTCTCTGCAACTTGTTAGTGTCTAAAATAGCAAAATAATAGAAAAAGAAACAAAAACAAAACAACAACAAAAAAAAAATGAATAAAATAAAATATTTATAACAAATGTGGACGACAAGTCCAATGCATCAATCTCGATAGACCGGGTTTTCTAGAGAAATTGTCTCATCCTCTAGAACAAAATTTCTAAGAATGGTTTAAGACGCTGTCCATTAACCTTAAACACATTGCCATTCTTAGGGTCCTCAACCTCTATAGCACCAAAAGGAAAAATTCGTTTAACCACAAAAGGCCCTGTCCACCTAGAACGAAGCTCACCAGGAAACAAATGCAATCTAGAATTATACAAGAGAACTTTTTGACCAAGCTCAAAATTTTTCCTTAGAATTTTCTTATCATGAAAAACTTTCATTCGTTCCTTGTAAATTCTAGAATTTTCATATGCTTCATTCCTAAGTTCTTCCAATTCATTCAACTGTAATTTCCTGAGAGAGCTCGCTGCACTCAAACTAAAATTGAATGCCTTTATAGCCCAATAGGCTTTGTGTTCCAGTTCTACAGGCAAGTGACAGGCTTTTCCATACACTAATCTGTATGGAGACATACCAAACGAGGTTTTAAAAGCTGTACGATAAGCCCAAAGAGCATCAAACAGCCGTAAAGACCAATCCTTGCGGTTTGGATTCACCGTTTTTTCTAAAATCTGTTTTATTTCTCAATTGACTAGCTCAACCTGACCACTAGTTTGTGGGTGATAAGGGGTAGCAATTTTATGAGTGACACCATATTTTTTCATTAAAGCTTCAAAAGGCCTATTACAAAAATGCTTACCCCCATCACTGATAATGGCTCGAGGAGTTCCATGTCTAGAGAAAATATTTTCTTTCAAGAATTTCAAAACAGTGTTATGATCATTTTTCCGACATGGAATAGCCTCTATCCATTTTGACACATAATCAATACCCACCAATATATAAAGATATCCAAAAGATGAAGGGAACGGACCCATAAAATCAATGCCCCAACAATCAAATATTTCAATGACTAAAATGGGATTTAAAGGCATCATGTTTCTACGAGTTATCGACCCTAATTTTTGACAACGCTCACATGCTCTACAATATGCATTAGTGTCTTTGAAAAGAGTAGGCCAATAAAATCCACATTGCAAAATTTTAGCGGTCGTTTTCTTAACAGAAAAATGACCACCACATGCTACATTATGGCAAAAAGAAATCACGTCATGCACTTCTTTATCAGGAACACATCTTCTATAAATTTGATCGCCACAGTACTAAAGAGATAAGGATCATCCCAAAAGAAATTACGTACCTCCACCATGAACTTCTTTCGATCTTGTGCATTCCAATCCCTTGGAGTTTCACCCGTAACAAGATAGTTCACAATATGAGCAAACCAAGGTAATTCGTTAATAGCAAAGAGTTGCTCATCAGAAAAAGAATCATTAATGGGACGAATATCGGGATGTTCGTCGAAAATCAATCTGGAGAGATGATCTGCCACCACATTCTCTACGTCTTTCTTATCTTTGATAGTAATGTCAAACTCTTGGAGTAGGAGGATCCACCTTATTAGTCGAGCCTTAGCTTCCTTCTTACTAAGAAGGTACTTCAGTGCTGCATGGTCAATGTAAACAACAATAGGCGATCCAACAAGATAAGCACGAAATTTATCTAAAGCAAATACTACTGCAAGAAGTTCTTTCTCAGTCGTAGAATAATTCATTTGAGCATTATTCAAAGTTCTACTTGCATAGTAAATAACATAGGGTTTCTTATCTTTTCTTTGCCCTAAAACTGCCCCAATTGCATAATCACTAGCGTCACACATAATTTCAAAAGGTAAACTCCAATCAGGTGATTGCATAATAGGCGCAGAAGTGAGCAATGCAATTAATTTATCAAATGCAACTTGACAATCGTTAGACCATTCAAATGGAGTGTCTTTAGATAAAAGATTACACAAAGGCCTAGATATGACACTAAAATCCTTAATAAATCTCCTGTAAAATCCGGCATGTCCTAAAAAGGATCTAACATCTTTTACGCTCTTTGGAATTGGCAATTTAGCAATCAATTCAATTTTAGCCTTATCTACTTCTATCCCTCTAGAAGAAACAATATGACCAAGAACAATTCCAGAGGACACCATAAAATGGCATTTCTCCCAATTCAAAACAAGATTTTTCTCTTTGCATCTTATTAAAACTCTTTCTAAATTAGACAAACAATCATCAAATGAATTACCAAATACAGATATATCATCCATAAACACCTCAAGAATATGCTCTACCATATCGCTAAAAATACTAGTCATGCATCGTTGAAAAGTGGCAGGAGCATTACACAGCCCAAATGGCATCCTACGGAAAGCAAAAGTACCAAAAGGGCATGTAAAAGTAGTCTTTTCTTGATCAGCCATAGCAATTTCAATTTGATAATAACTCGAATATCCATCTAGAAAACAATAAAACTCATGACCAGCAACCCTTTCTAAAATTTGGTCAATAAAGGGTAAAGGAAAATGATCCTTCCGAGTTGCAGAATTTAGTTTCCTGTAATCAATGCACATGCGCCAACTAGAAACAACTCTAGTAGGAACTAACTCATTTTTATCATTTTTGACTACAGTTACTCCAGGTTTCTTCGGTACAACCTGTGTTGGACTAACCCACTTGCTATCAGATATAGGATATATAATTCCCGCATTACACAATTTTAAAACTTCAGTTTTAACAACTTCTCTCATGTTGGGGTTAAGTCTACGTTGTGCTTCCCTAGAAGGTTTAGCGTCATCTTCTAAAAGAATTTTGTGAGTGCAAACAAGAGGGCTAATTCCCTTAATGTCAGCAAGAGTCCATCCAATAGCAAATTTATGAGCATTCAAAATATTGATTAATTTACCCTCCTGTTCAAGATTAAGTTCAGAAGATATTACCACGGGAAAAGTGTCATTGGGGCCCAAGAATGCATATTTTAGACCTGATGGTAGAGGTTTGAGCTCCAAGATTGGGACTTCTACACTCGACGGCTTATTTTCAATACGCGGTGGGATTTTCTCGAACTTAGGGGTCCACCTTTCTTTGTCGTGCACCTGAAAAGCATCAAAAAGTGTACTAATTTCAGAAATTTCAGCGATTTGACTAATTTCAGATTGGTTAGAATCATATGAATTCACAAGAAAATTTTCTAAAGGATCAGCTATAGTGCTTCTAGCAAATTGATCATGCGCTAGAGTCCCAATGAAATCAACACATTCATATTCATCGTTCCCTTGTGGCTGTTTAACCACATTGAAAATATTAACTTCAATGGTCATGTTTCCAAAGCTGAGCTTCATCACTCCACTCCTGCAGCTAATATTAGCATCACAAGTGGCTAAAAATGGACGCCCTAAAATCACAGGAATTTGATGTTCAGCATTAGAAATAGGTTCAGTATCTAAAATAAAGAAATCAACAGGGTAATAAAATTTATCAACTTGAACCAACACATCCTCAATTACTCCCCGTGGAATTTTTACAAAACGATTGGCTAGTTGCAATTTAAGCTTTGTGGGCTTAATCTCACCAAGACCTAGCTGCAAGTATACTGAATAAGGAATTAAATTCACACTAGCACCTAAATCAAGCAAAGCACGATCAACCAAATGATCTCCAATAACACAAGATAACGTAGGGCTTCCAGGATCTTTATACTTTGGGAATTTTATTACAAGCTACGTAACTCACATGAGCAGCCAAAAATGCAGTTTTCTTCACATTATGCTTTCTTTTAACGCTACACATGTCTTTTAAAAATTTAGCATATGATGGAACTTGCTTAATAGCATCTAACAATGGGATGTTGATTTTTACTTGCCTAAAAAGTTCTAAAATATCGGCATGATTATTCACTTTCTTTAAAGGCTGTAAAGCTTTAGGAAAAGGTGCAGGCAATGGACAATTTTCACTTTCGTCACCTTCTCGAGATTCAATAAGCACATCATTGTTCTTAGATTTCTCTACATTCTTAACTAATGGAGCATTATCAATAACTTTACCGTTTCTAAGAGTAATAGAATCAATAGGCTCATGGAGTTCACAAGAATTAACTCCCTTAGGATTAGGTTCAGTATTGGAAGGAAATTTTCATTTTTCATTCACAGCCAGAGCATTAGTCAATTTAGAAATTTGATTCTTAATATCCTTATTTTCCTCAACTAATTGACCAATCATAGAGTCATACTTAGCAAACATAGCATCGTACCTTTGATTTTGCTTTTGCTGTTGCTGATCTTGCATGAATGCTTGAAGAGTATCGACCAACGAAGGTTTAGAATTGAATGAATTTGGTGTAGAGAATTGTTGGGTAGGGGCACTTACCTGTTGTTGTGGTTCAGTTCTCCAACGAAAATTAGGGTGGAACCTCGTTGCTGGATTGTATGTCTCGGAATAGGGTGAATAAGGCTTTTCAAAATTCCCAACAGCAGCAACTTGAGGGTCTTGTGACACCTGCAAAGATGGGCAATTGTGACTAGAATGACCAATATCACAACAATATTCACATACTTGAGTTGTATTGGCTTGATAAACAGGTTGAGACATAGAACAGTTATTTAATTTGGCCACCAAAGTCTCATATTTCATTTTCCAATTATCTTCCTCTTTTAATTGAAAAATCCCTTTAGAAGAAGGTGTAGCAGAAGAAGACTTTGAGCGATCTGTGCTATCAAGTGGGTTAGGCGTGGACCACTGATGAGCTTTTTCAGCAATTTCGTTCAAAAATTCTATAGCTTCATCAGGATCTTTCTGCATAAAATTTCCATTACAGATAGACTCAACAAATTGACGATCTCTAGGGAGAAGTCCCTCATAAAAGTAACTAGCTTGATGCCACGATTCAAAACCATGATGTGGACACAAACTCAATAGCTCTTTAAATCTTTTCCGTGCGTGATATAATGACTCATTCTCATATTAAGAAAAATTAGAAATCTTTTTCTTCAAAGCCATTGTTTTGTGATTAGGGAAATATTCATTAAAGAATGCCTCACACATCTCATCCCATGAGCCTACTGACCGAGCCCCTAATGAATATAACCAAGTTTTTGCCTTATCTTTAAGAGAGAACGGGAAAAATTTAAGCTTCACAAAATTTAGGCCATCTCCCTGATTATAGAATGCACAAACAACGTCTTCAAATCCCCTAACATGCAAATATGGATTTTCATTTTCTAAACCATGAAATGAAGGAAGTAGTTGGACCATGCCAGGTTTGAAATCATAGTTGGGCATGTTATGCGGTAGCATGATGCATGAAGGTGCAGTGTTACGTGTAGGATGCAAATACGTTTGTAAAGTTCTTACTGGTGGTGGAGGATTATTATGCAATGAAAACTCATTATTAAAATCCTCCATGTTACGAGATGCAGTAGATGAACTAGAAGCAAATATATTTCCTATAGAAATATCAGATTCAACCTCAGAGTCGTGTTCAGATTCAGTTTTAGGCTTCCTAATAAATCTACCTAAGTGATCTCTATGGCGCATATGAACGAAACAAAAACAACAAACAAAAATAATAAAAATAATAAAAAAAAAATAACAATGATAATAATAGTGATAATAAATAATATAAAATAAGATATAAAAATAACAATAAAATAAAAAAATTAAAAACGAAAATTAAAAATAAATAAAGAAAGAAAGAAAAAGAAACTAATTTAAAGAGAGTAAAGTTGGAATGAGTTTACCAAATATGCAAAAATTCTGCGTCCTTTGCTAATCTGCTCCCCGGCAACGGTGCCAAAATTGCTTGCTAATCCCAAGTGCAGGAGTCGCGTAGTAGTATAACTCGGAGTACGAGTATCGTTCCACCAGGAGCAATGAGAAAGATCGCAAAATTACTATAAACTAAGGAAAATAAAATAATTAAAATGATTGAATTGAGATTGAAACAATTAAATAAATAAACTTGAGTTGTAGTAAATTAATAAGAGAGAAACACTAGGGTGTCGGGGTTCCACCGTCAATTATTAATGCAATATTACTGATTCAATTATTTCCTTAAAACTTATTTAAGAATAGACATTGAAAAGATAAATTGATTAATGGTTGTTTACACAATCAACAAGAAATAATCTCTTATAGAATTGATCTCAAGCATAACTTGTACCTACTGCAACAATCTATCAAGAAATAATTCGTGAGAAATTACAATCAATCAATTGGGTTCTCAAAACTTTAAAAGAATGGTTGTTTTTATAAAACAATAGGAAAAACTTGATTGAACCTATGAATTAAATTATCTAACAACCATCAATCATCTCAATAAACAAACCCAATACTAAATTAACAATCCAATAACTAAATTCACATAAAAGTACTTGTCTAAAACGAATCAATAATACTACATAAATAATTTAGATTTTCCCCCTAACCCTAGTTAGGAGATTAGTTCCCCATGAAAAAGAAATATAAAACCATGATTTTAGAGGAAAACTTGAAGAACATGCACCGGATTTCAACAATTATTTTCGTCTTCTTGGAGGCTTCACGTGTCCGGCTTCTCTTCCTCAGCTTTCTCTGTGTCGTGGTTTTTTTTTTCCTTCCCAGATGTTTTTTTTTTCCCTTTTTTTCGTGGTATTCCCGCCTATTTATGTCTTTGCAATTGCTTCAATCAAGGACAAACTCAATTAAAAGCCCACTATGTTGTTATGAAGGCCCATTAGATTGTCTTCTTCTTTGACTCACTCAAACGTTGCATGTATCCATGTACATTGGCCATCCCCTTTTTTGTCTCTTCACATGTTGTGTATATTTATTATATGTATGTAGAAGAGAATGGGCTCACGCAATTAGTATTAAAGTGGATACCAATTATTTCCTTTTTACTCGAAAACTCCTCCTCATTTTCTTATAAAAGTGGTCAACTTGAGAAAATAATGTAAAAATAATTTAGTTCGTTATTATTATTAGGATCAATTGCCCAAAATATATAAATTAATATAAAATAAATATCACTTTCGAGCACTAATCACTCCTTTTTCTGAAATTTTTTGTTTCTTTTTTTTTTGACTCCATTCAACTAAACACCCCTCAACTTGAATTATTCAATCATATAACCATCAATAACAAGTAACCTTGAACACCAAGATCTCATCAATGCTCTACCAATTCCATAGAATAGGGTAGGATATAGAGTTTGAAGTTTCCGGATAAGAATGCATAGTTTAATGAAAGAATACTCTTATTTTGGCTCAAAGGGGTTAACTAGGGGGTAAAAATTAAGGGACAATTGATAATTTGGCAATGGGGGTACGTCCTAAGTGCCTCTGTCATCTACAAGTCATTGCCAAGTTGACGTATGTTTCAACTGGTTCACAGCAAGTTTTAGAGTATACACACAAAAATGAGATCATACGCACATGAAGAAGTGTGATTGATGCATAATGTTTCAATCATAAGGCTCAAAAGCTCACAAGGGTTTATACAAGTCTACACCTATTCATGACTTTTTATACAAGTCTATACCTATTCATGACTTCTCAGCTCAAGCAAATTCCAAGACAGTGAAACACACCAATGTGGCTGCGATATTATAAATGGCATGAAAAACACTTTGTGGGGAAAAATATAGAGAATTAGTGCTCACAACTCATAGAAACCCACTGAATTTGTAACATTAAATATCATCCTTTTTTATGCCACCTTATAAATACACCAACACATCTCATCATTGATGGGAAGCTAGCAAAAGTCCTATACCCCAGAAAATTGAAAAAAGAAAAGAAAATAAGATAAAGAATAGACTATCAGATTTTCAAATTTTCTTCAATTTTTTTTTCAAAATTTTTTTTAAAGAACTAAACTAACGAATTGCAAAGAAAATACTAAACAAATTTCTAAAACAATTGAACTGAAGTAGAAGGAAAAAGTAAGAAAGACAACACCTGATAATGAAGAGTTCTCAAAGCAATTTCTCTGCAATTTGTTAGTTTCTAAAATAGCAAGAATAATAAAAAGGAACAAAACAATACTAAAATAAATAAATAAATAAAACATTTACAAAAAAAAATGTGGACGACAAGTCCAACACATCAATCCTGATAGACCGGATTTTCTAGAGAGATGGTATTATCCTCTAGAGCAATATTTTCTACGAATGGTTTAAGACGTTGTCCATTGACCTTAAACACATTGCCATTCTTAGGGTCCTCAACCTCAATAGCACCAAAAGGAAAAATTCACTTAACCACAAAAGGCCTTGTCCACCTAGAACGAAGCTTACCAGGAAACAAATGTAGTCTAGAATTATACAAGAGAACTTTTTGACCAAGCGCAAAATTTTTCCTTAGAATTTTCTTGTCATGAAAAACTTTCATTCATTCCTTATATATCCTAGAATTTTCATATGCCTCATTCCTAAGTTCTTCCAATTCATTCAACCGCAGTTTCCTAAGAGAGGCTGCATCACTTAAACTAAAATTGAATGCCTTTATAGCCCAATAAGCTTTGTGTTCCAACTCTACAGGCAAGTGACAAGCTTTTCCATAGACTAATCTATATGGAGACATACCAATCGGGGTTTTAAAAGCTGTACGATAAGCCCAAAGAGCATCGGAGAGTCGTAAAGATCAATCCTTGCGGTTTGGATTCACCATTTTTTCTAAAATCTGTTTTATCTCCCGATTGGCTAGTTCAACTTGACCATTAGTTTGTGGGTGATAAGGGGTAGCAACTTTGTGAGTAACACCGTATTTTTTCATCAAAGCTTCAAACGGTTTATTGCAAAAATGCTTACCCCCATCACTGATAATGGCCTGAGGCGTTCCATGCCTAGAGAAAATATTTTCCTTCAAGAATTTTAAAACAGTTTTATGATCATTTTTCCGACATGGAATAGGCTCTATCCATTTTGACACATAGTTAACACCCACCAATATATAAAGATATCCAAAAGATGAAGGGAACGAACCCATAAAATCAATGCCCCAACAGTCAAATATTTCAATGACTAAAATGGGATTCAAAGGCATCATGTTTCAACGAGTTATCGCCCCTAATTTCTGACAATGCTCACATGCTCTACAATATGCATTAGTGTCTTAATAGAAAAATGACCACCGCATGCTTCATTATGGCAAAAAGAGATCACGTCATGCACTTCATCATTAGGAACACATCTTCTATAAATTTGATCACCACAGTACTTAAACAAATACGGGTCATCCCAAAAGAAACTACGTACCTCAACCATGAACTTCTTTCAATCATGTGCGTTCCAATCCCTTGGAGTTTCTCTTGTAACAAGATAGTTCATAATATGAGCAAACCAAGGCAATTCCTTAATAGCAAAAAGTTGCTCATCAGGGAAAGAATCATTAATGGGACGAATATCAGGATGTTCGTCAAAAACCAATCTGGATAGATGATCTGCAACCACGTTCTCTACTCCTTTCTTATCCTTGATGGTGATGTCAAACTCTTGGAGTAAGAGGATCCACCTAATTAGCCGAGCCTTAGCATCCTTCTTACTAAGAAGGTACTTCAGTGCTGCATGGTCAGTATAAACAACAATAGGCGATCCAACAAGAGAAGCACGAAATTTGTCTAAAGCAAATACTACTGCGAGAAGTTCTTTCTCAGTTGTAGAATAATTCATTTGAGCACTATTCAAAGTTCTACTTGCATAGTAAATGACATAAGGTTTCTTATCTCGTCTTTGCCCTAGAACAGCCCCAATTGCATAATCACTAGCATCACACATAATTTCAAAAGGTAAATTCCAATCAGGTGATTGCATAATAGGCGTAGAAATGAGCAATGCAATTAATTTATCAAATGCAACTTGGCAATCATTAGACCATTCAAATGGAGTGTCTTTAGATAAAAGATTACACAAAGGTCTAGATATGGCACTAAAATCTTTAATAAATCTCCTGTAAAATCCAACATGTCCTAGAAATGATCTAACATCTTTTACGCTCTTTGGAATGGGAAATTTCGCGATCAATTCAATTTTAGCCTTATCTACTTCAATCCCTCTAGAAGAAACAATGTGACTAAGAACAATTCCAGAAGATACCATAAAATGGCATTTCTCCCAATTCAGAACAAGGTTTTTCTCTAGGCATCTTATTAAAACTCTTTCTAGATTAGACAGACAATCATCAAACGAATTACCAAATATAGACATATCATCCATAAACACCTCAAGAATATGCTCCACCATATCACTAAAAATACTAGTCATGCACCTTTGATAAGTGGCAGGAGCATTACACAACCCAAATGGCATCCTACGGAAAGCAAAAGTACCAAAAGGGCATGTAAAAATAGTCTTGTCTTGATCAGCCATAGCAATTTCAATTTGATAATAACCTGAGTATCCATCTAGAAAACAATAAAACTCATGACCAGCAACTCTTTCTAAAATTTGATCAATAAAGGGTAAAGGAAAATGATCCTTCCGAGTTGCAGCATTTACTTTCCTGTAATCAATGCACATTCGCCAATTGGAAACAACTCTAGTGGGGACTAACTCATTCTTATCATTTTTGACTACAGTTACTCCATATTTCTTCGGCACAACCTGTGTTGGACTAACCCACTTACTATCAGATATAGGATATATAATTCCTGCATTACACAATTTTAAAACCTCAGTTTTAACAACTTCTCTCATGTGGGGGTTAAGTCTACGTTGTGCTTCTCTAGAAGGTTTAGCATCATCCTCTAAACGAATTTTATGAGTGCAAACAAGAGGGCTAATTCCCTTGATATCAGCAAGAGTCCAGCCAATGGCAGATTTATGAGCATTCAAAACATTGATTAATTCATTCTCCTGTTCAAAATTAAGTTCAGAAGATATTACCATGGGAAAAGTGTCATTTGGCCCTAGAAATGCATGTTTTATGATAAGTGCTAGAAAAACACTTAAATAACTCTTCTATTTTATGTGTTTGTATGTTTTATTAGTGTTATATATTCTTTTTTATGTGTTTTTCCTTTGTTGTGGTGTTTAGGGGCACAAAAAATTAAAAGGAGTCAAAACGGATGAAAATCAAATGAAAACCAAAACTCGGGACCAAAATGCAAGCGAATCAAAGATTGAAGGCCTCCGATGCAATTTTATGAAAAGTTGTTTTAACAATTTTTATTGTGCCAATGTCGAAGAACATCAAAAGAGAATTCCCAAACTTTTTCCGGATCCTAAATCGGAGTTTCCTAGTGAAAGTTATGGTCGTTTGAAGAAAATGACTAAAAACATCAATTTCCAAAACTATGGGGACCAAAGTGTAACTTTTCAAAAGTTTGGGGACCAAAGTGAAACTTTTCAAAAAGTTGGAGGACCGAAATGCAATTTTTCAAGGACCAAAATAAACAAAGTTCAAAAGTTGAGGGACTTGGTGTGCAAATATCGGGTGACTCGAGTGACTCGAGTCACGACAGCCATGACTCGAGTTAGCACTGCAAGACACTCGAGTCGCGCCGCAAGACACTCGAGTTAGCGCCGCAATGCTCCCGGCTCTCCTCGTTCAGCGCGCGTGACTCGAGTCACCCTCGGCAGAATCGTGCGCCGCCCGCGCGTGACTCGAGTCACGCCGAGTCACCTGTTCAGATTGCGGCGAGCCGACACCAACTTGATTCCAACGTGATTTTCACATACTTTTTGACTTATTTGAGATAAAACAAATTGAGCACACCATAATAATCTCATGGAAGGTCACTTTTATAATTTTTTAATATTTTTTGTTGTAGTATTTTGCCTATAAATAGAGGCATTTCCAAGATTGAAACAAACAACTTTGTAGAGAGAATTAGCTTGTGATTCTCTCGAACTTTCTCCTCAATAAAATTCTCTTCATCATTTGTTCTTAGTTCTAACTTGAAAGCTCTTAGTTTCTTATATTCCGACAGAAGTAAAAACCTAAATTTAGGTTCGAATAATCAATCGACGATACTTCGGCAGTGAATATGATTAGCGGAGCATTTCTTCGCTAGTTTTTCGTTTTCTTTTATTTTTCATGTTTGAGAAAGATAATTTTTCATATATTGCAGTGGTGATATATGGCGATTATGTCGTTGAAAGTATTTAACCCGCGTGTATGAGTGATTAAATTTCTCTATTTATTTACTAGCATTTATTTACTTGTTTTCTATATTTTGTGTATTACTTGTGATAGTGAAGTATAATCTATCATATCGCAGTGGTGATACAAAAGTATGAAACCCGCGAATATGAGTAGTTGGACCTCTCTATCTAGTTCGAGGGGGACGTTGTGTTCAATTAACATGTTATTATCTTTTCTAACTCTTTAGTAACGTTTTATCTATTCCTCCACTTCAATTTGTTGATTTGTTATGCTTGTAAACCCCTTTTTGAGTTTATATGATTATTGCATTCACCTTGGCCAATTGAATCAATTAATCTGTAAATTCAAGTTACATGTTAGGATTAGAACTTTTGATCCGTAATTATCATTAGATTCCAATCCAAAGTAGCAAATGAATATCGTGCATATTTATTAACAAATCAACTTAGATGCAATAATTCGAGTTTGTGAAATTGATCATCTAACTCAACTCATTCTTCTCGTTCATCTCATACTAGCATTGCATTAAATCCTAAAAACTTGTTTAGGGTTATCCAATAGCTAGATGTTAAGTTAAAGAACTCAATTTAACTTAATACACTTAAGGAAGAATTTGTTAATCAGATCGTATTGATTAATTGGAGTTGATAAATTGGAGAAGGAATAGTAACATGTTGCATGGGAAAGATAAACACGAGTTGTTGGCACAACCGAACCCGAGAACTAGATATTTAGTTCAACTGTTTTTATTTTAATTTTATATTTTGTCATTTTATTTTCGAATTTCTTTCTAATTTCTCGAAACCCCCATTTACTATATTAATTGATAAAATCAACTAGAGTAAACACCGTTCCTCTTGGGTTCGACCCTTGCTTACCACTTCTACATTAATTTTTAGTTTTTAAACCGAGTAAGGAAATAAAATAAATTTTGGCGTACTGCAACAATCACGCCCAAATTTTTGGCGCCGTTGCCGGGGAACGGTTGAAAAATTTAGTTGCTTTTATTAATTAATTTAAAAAAAATTCACTTGTATGCATAATACTCGATCTACTCATCGAATTCTTGAAAATTTTGACCCAGAAATCGAGAAATCCATTCGAAGATGAATAAGACAAGCAAAACAAGAACAAGAAATGGCTGATAACACCAATGAAAGAACTCTTAAAGAAATGGCAACTCCTAAAGTTACTCAACAACCATTGTGTATCACCTTTCCAACCGTAGAAGAAGGTAAAACTTTCGAGTTGAAATCCGGTTTGATACATCTTCTACCATCTTTTTCATGGGACGATCCGTGAAGATCCGTCTGAGACACTTGAAGGAGTTTCATGTGGTGTGTGATAGTATGAAACCCCCAGGCATTACTGAAGAGCAAATCAAGCTCAGAGCTTTTCCATTTTCACTAAAAGATGCCGCCACAGATTTGTTATATACTTTACCACCAGGAACAGTCACAACAAGGAATCAAATGAAGCAACTTTTCCTCGAAAAGTACTTCCCAGCTTCAAAGACCGCAAACATCAGGAAAGATATCTCTGGAGTGCGCCAAAACAATAGAGAAACTCTTTATGAGTATTGGGAGCGTTTCAAAAAGCTTATTGCAAGCTGCCCGCATCACCAAATCAGTTAAAACCTCCTAGTGCAATACTTCTATGAAGGTTTATGTCAATCAGACAGAAACATGGTTGATGCAGCTAGTGGAGGAGCTCTGATGAATAAAACCCCTGCTGAAGCAAGAACATTGATTTCAAACATGGCTGAAAACACTCAACAATTCAAGATGCAGAGGAAAGCGAACATTCAAGAGTAAATGAGGTAAGTAACTCCAATGTTGAAAACCAACTCTCTGAACTAACCTATCTTCTCAAACAAATTTTTGTAGGAAACAATTCCCAAGTTAAAGCATGTGGCATATGCATAAACCTAGGACATCCTACAGATGCTTGTCCTGTTTTGCAA
Organism: Jasminum sambac; assembly: GCA_018223645.1. Classification (NCBI taxonomy): domain Eukaryota; kingdom Viridiplantae; phylum Streptophyta; class Magnoliopsida; order Lamiales; family Oleaceae; genus Jasminum; species Jasminum sambac. The sequence goes on from CP073647.1 coordinate 27,142,083, forward strand.
GTGGATAACAATGAACAAGTGAACTCAGCATGCAATTTTCCATTCCCGAGGCAACAGTACAATTCATACTAAAACACCTGTCATCCAGAATGGTGAGATCACCCCAATCTGAGTTATGGAACCAACAAGCCCCGAGGTTTCTTCCCTAACAAACCTCAAGGCCAATTCCAAAGAACAAGGAATTTCCAACCTCAATGGCAATTTCAACAAAAATCTCAACAATCAGGTATGTCTCTCGAGGATATGGTGAAAACATTAGCAACTAACACTGTGAAATTTCAACAGGATTCCAAATCAAGCATTTAAAACTTGGAAAACCAGATGAGTTAATTGGCAACTGCCATCAATCGACTGGAAGCACAATCTGGAGGGAAGTTACCATCCCAACCTGAGGTAAATCCAAAGAATGTTAGTGCCATAACCTTAAGGAGTGGAAAAGAGATCGAAAACCCTCACAAAGAAGTTCCCACACATGAAGATAAAGAAGAAAAGCTTGAAAATGAGGCAAATCCTAACTCTCATTTCATTGCTAAAACAATTCCTCCCCCTTTCCCTAGTAGATTAGCGAAAACCAATAAAGATGATAAGGAAAAAGAAATTTTGGACACATTTAGAAGGATAGAAATCAACATTCCATTGTTAGATGCAATCAAACAAATTTCACGTTATGCTAAGTTTTTGAAAGATTTTTGCACTAATAAGAGAAAATTGAAGAGAAATGAAATGATCAAAATGGGAGAAACCGTTTCAGCGGTATTCTAGAAGAAGTTGCCTCCAAAATGCAAAGACCCTGGTATGTTCACTGTCCCTTGCACCATAGGAAATCACCATATTGATAAAGCACTTATAGATTTAGGAGCATCCATAAATGTCATGCCTAGATCCTTGTATGCTTCATTAAATCTAGGAAAACTAAAAGAAACTCACGTAATTGTGCAATGAGCTGATCGTACCATTGCATACCCGGATGGAGTGATAGAAGATGTGCTAATCTAAATAAATGGCTTAGTGTTCCCTGCTGATTTTTACGTGCTTGATACGGCTGATGAACATTCACCTCACCTTGCACCTATCATATTGGGATGTCCATTTCATTACACTTCGCGCACTAAAATTGATGTCTATGAGGGTACACTGTCCATGGAATTTGATGAGGAAAAAGCGAACTTTAATATTTTTGATGGTTTATTGCGTCCTAATAACGCTTGTTCTGTCTTTGTAATTAATTCAACTAATCCTTTTGTGCAAGAAATGTGTAAATTGAATTGCAAAGCTAACATGCCACATAAGATTGAGCCAAATCACAATTACCTCATCTCAAAAGAGGAAGCCATGGAAATTGAGAACCAAAAGTTTGGAGAAGAGTTCAAAAAGGACCGCCTAGAAATCAAGACATTCGGAGGAAACTATCAAAGAAAAAATAGCTGTAATGGATTTGAGAAACCCTACTTGACAAATGGGAACTGTGTCGAGCTAACGACATTAAACAAAAGCGCTTCTTGGGAGGCTACCCAAGCATTTTCTCTCATTTTTATCTTTCTTTTGAAATTTTCGTTGTTTTTATTTTTATTTCTCAACTTTTTGTCTATCGTACTGAGGAAGATATTACTTTGAAACTGTAGAAAGAAGATATCTCGGGATTCAATTATTTGGGAAGAGACATGATGGCGCACAAATCGGTGATTAGCAATAGTTATTGATAACGTGTTAGGATTAATTATTGATAATGGACAATTTGTCAACGTGTTTTCTCGGATACTCTTCCCAACGTACTCTTTCCAGCACACTCTACATGCATGGTTATCGGTTGAAACAATGCTCATTTGACTATAAATCCAGATCATTCTCCACTTGAAACCACAACCGCAATTTCAAGTACTCTGTGAGTGTTCCTTTCTAGCAGTGATTAGGTAATTTTCTTCTCTTCTTGATTTTTTTCTCTTATTCTTCCTCTCTTCTTCTTATTTGTTTTTCTTATAGCATGGATGTGTGTGATATTTTTGTATATATATGTCTTTTTCTCATATTAATTGATTATGTAATTCAAATTTTGTTATTTTTTTCCTTCTTCAATATCTTTGAAAATATGGGAGAGTGTGATAATCTACTATGCTTATTGATTTTGATGGTTTTAATCTTATTTCTTCAGTGTTTCTTTTTCTTTCGTGTGTCACGTAGCTAAAAAAAAAATTATAGTCCAGCCAACGACTACAAAAAAAGGCGCTACTTAGGAGGTAACCTAAGCACTCTCTTTTCTTCTATTTCACCAAAACACTTGAATTTTCCATGGATAACAAATTTTCCAAAATCCACAAATATTACCCGTCATTGCCTTTGAATGCTTTGAAAGAGATTTATTATTCTAAAGTAGGACGGTTAAAAATGTTAATGGAAAAAGAAATGCCTGAGGATATCCGTTGGTTGATTGAAGTAAAGGTCCGATTAGGAGGTGAAATGCCAGCTTTGAGCACTAAATATGCACCAGGGTTAGGCAAAAGTAATTTTTCCAAGAAACGAAGAGTAAAAAGAATGAATGTGAGCTATAAATGTGCTAGATGGCCTTATAAATGCACTCGATGGACCTGCAACCCGGGTAATCGTTCCATTGGATTTGTGTCCACAAATCGAGAAGATAAAATATGTTTCATTAAGGATGGCATGAGTAAGGAGTCTTTGGATGATATCCATCAAACTCTTGAGACGCATCCTAGTGGAATGGGGCAAATCGAACTTCTCAATTTGTGGAGTGAATTTAAAAAGGAACAACAATGACATAGTCTTAGGAATTTGACTTTAAAAGACCCTGTTTACCAGTCTATAAGAAAACTGGATGGGAAGCCTATCCCCGACTCGTAGAAGGCGTTTAAGCCGTTTCTGGACGTAAAACCAAAGGAAGATGTGAGCCACAATCACAACTACGTGTACATATTGTTATTTTTAATTTTTTTTGTGTTCTTGTGTCAGTTTTTAGTGTGCAAAATCGACAACCTATGGAGGCTACTACTTCCTGCCGAACTGGGAGTTCAAAGAGGACATTGAGGATCATAAGTCTCTTTGGTGGAATCAATCTGGGACAACCAACTCTTCTAACACCAGTAGTAGAAGCTGGAACAGTACTTGGAGATCGAAAGGGCAAGATAATATACGGAGGAGGTTACCGTGGACTAATAGGGTGTGCCGTTCAATCTGCGTACGTACGAGGATCAACAGTGATTGATATTACTGTGCTACCTTTAAAATAGGTGCATGGTAAAACCATCGGCTTTGAGGTGAAGGGTAAATCGTTGTTTGAACGCTTAACACTAATGATAATGCATTCGGATGCTTTTATCATATTACCAGGGGGTTTTGAAACTTTGGAATAAATCTTTTGCATAATTTCTTGGGCCACGTTGAATCTACACTCGAAGCCAATTGGTCTTTTAAACATTCAAAACCATTTCAATGGTTTATTGGCATTTCTCGAATTTTTAGTTCATCAAAAGCTGATTTCTCCTAATACTTTAAAAATGATTTTTATTACACCATCAATTGAGGAATTATTGGAGAAATTAGAAGTTTATGTACCACAAATGCATGTAGAAGTGCGTGTCATCAATTGGTTAGAGGAATTACGCAAAAGAAAAAGAGATCCGAATGAATTGGATTTAGAGTTAAGGTTATGAATGTGGAATAGCTAACTTCAGATGGTAGAATATGGAGTTAGCTCTGGAAACACATCTGTGTTACGCTCTGGAATAAACAAAAAAAACCTTGGATACTGGTTCTTGTATCCCACCCAAAGGCGTTAAACTGGTCTTTCTCAGTAGACCTTAAAGAACTGTTTTCTTTCTCTTTCCTCTCTCACAAGTTTTTTGCAGATACATCTTTGTACACTGAATTTTCATTTCTTTATATTGCATCTCCTCTACGTATTGTTACTCTTCTACAAGTACTCGACTCTTTCTCTATGCCTATTGATATCAAGATTCACATTGTTCGACTTGTCGATAAGTATGAGCGTTCCCTTTGGAATGTTATCGCTTTTGGGGCGGGATCATCTCGATCTGTTTGCAAATGACGTGCTAAACTCCTTAAATGTTGCTTTAAATGTGGAAAGCTATTAGATGGACCTCATTGTACTAGAAATCAAACTTATTCACAATATAGACATGTTGTTTTCTTCAAGGATGGACCGATTAGGTGTAGGGCCGAAAAGTCTATCAGGAGAAACAGCCAGCTCGAATTCAGTGTGAGAGAGTTTTTTAATTTGTTGGAACAACGACAACGTCTGTTGGAAACCAAACTCGATGGCCTAACCATTGAGCAGCAACTTTTTGAGCGTGATCACTAGCACCCATCTGACGATGTAAAACTATGTCTCATTCATTTGAGAAGTGTCTGAATTGGACGTTCTGCTCTAAACGTTCTCCCATTTGTTGGTTCTTGTGGGGCTGTTCTTTATTGAATGGTGAACATACCTATGTGACATGTGGCGATATGGAGGACCTTTTCATTAAGGTTGGTTGTCAAACTGTTTTGTAGAGAGTATGCTGATTCAGATAGTTTCCATGCGGATCAGACTTGATGGAATCATGTCATTAATTTGATGTGAATACTACTGCAAGATGTTCAGAGGGTTGTCAACTCCCATAGTCGCTTTGTATAAATTTCTCTTCATCAAAAAAAAAAAAAAATTCAGCTGTCATTTTTCTTGTTCTGTAAATATGTTGATTGCAGGTCTCTTACTCTTGGATTGTTGACCTGTTCCTACGAAGTGCTCCATTGTGCAATCACCATCCCCGATTGGCACGACTCATTACTTACCATAGGGGAGTTTCTATTTCTACTCTTTTTCATGCTTTCTATATTTCTACATTGGGGACAATGTAGAATTTAAATGTGGGGGAGTGGCATATTGTGGTCTGCTTGTCATATTTTTTTTTTATTTGTGTCTACGATTTTGCATAAGATAGCAATTTTTTTTATTTGTGTCTACAATTTTGCATGAGATAGCAACTTTTGAATATGATTGAGTTTAATTTGTGTGACTTAGCTGAAACTACATGATCCCCCCAAAAAAAAATGTGTTCTGTTCTTCTCCAAGCACAGCTGGCAAATTTATCTGAGCACATTTATAGGTAATTTACTATCATTCTCTGGAACACAAATTGAAGGTTGAAAATGTTGATTTTTTTATTTTTCTAGACCATAGTAAACTAACTTTTTCTTTTCTTTTTTTTTTTCTATCCAGTCGTCCTACTCAAAGTAACGTGGAAACATCATTTGTTAGTAAGGTGGAGTTATAATCGCATGGTATCTGTTTTTTGTGAATGTGTCTTTTATTGACAGTTTAAAAAGTTTGGAAAAAGCACTGACCTATGCTGAGAATGAATTTTACTTTTATATTCGAAATAAGGAGAGGGACCACAAGAAAGAGCTACCTGCCTCGGAGAGTGAAAGATCGTCACCTCGAATGGGTGAAGAAGGCTACCTCCAATGAAAGGGGTTAGTGTGACAGCTACCTGTGGGGTAAAAGTTGAAAAGAAAATTGCAAAACTTTTCTTCTTCTTCTTAAAAAAAAATCATCGCCAGAAATGTGATAGCTACCCAAGTGTGAAGTTAGATAAATAAATTCCCTCAGTGGTTTGAAGTGCCCAATCTAAACACTCTTTAAATTGAAGACATATTTGCGATAAAACACCTTCCATGCCCTTTTTTTTCTTTGCAGTGCTAACAGTTGATGATTTTTGGTGAACAGAGTAATTTTTAGGATCCATGGGAATCATTATAAAATAAGAGTGGGATCACGAGAGATGAAAGGAAATATTTGACCATTTCGGGTCAGGATTTGGATAGAGCATCGTAAGCTTTCATTTGGTTCCAGTTAGTGATGGGATGATAACCTCAATTGCACACACCCACAAGCCATTGTGTATTTGAGAAGGAGTGAAATTTTTATGGTTCGGGAGAATGTTTATTAAGCAAGTCACTATCTGTAGTAGGATTTCAATGTTTAAAGTTGTTTATCTCATGTAAAATCATTGTGTTGTTTTGTGTCGTATGGTTGTTGTTCGAGGGCGAACAACAGTCTAAGTGTGGGGGAGTTTGATAAGTGCTAGAAAAGCACTTAAATAACTCTTCTATTTTACGTGTTTGTGTGTTTTATTAGTGTTATATGTTCATTTTTATGTGTTTTTCCTTTGTTGTGGTGTTTAGGGTCACAAAGAATTAAAAGGAGTCAAAACGGATGAAAATCGAATGAAAACGGAAACTCGGGACCAAAATGCAAGCGAATAAAAAATGGAGGGCCTCCGATACAATCTTATGGAAAGTTTTTTTCAAAATTTTTATTATGCCAATGTCGAAGAACATCAAAAGAGAATTCCCAAACTTTTTCCGGATCCCAAATCTGAGTTTCCTAGTGAAAGTTATGGCCGTTTGAAGAAAATGACTAAAAGCGTCAATTTCAAAAACTACGGGGACCAAAGTGTAACTTTTCAAAAGTTTGGGGACCAAAGTGAAAATTTTCAAAAAGTTGGAGGACCGAAATGCAATTTTTCAAGGACCAAAATAAACAAAGTTCAAACGTTGAGGGACTTGGTGTGCAAATATCGGGTGACTCGAGTCACGACAGCCATGACTCAAGTCAGCGCCGCAAGACACTCGAGTCACGCCCGATCATGCCTGATCACACCCGTAGCCACTCGAGTAAGCACCGCAATGCTCCCAGCTCTCTTCGTACCGCGCGCGCGTGACTCGAGTCACCCTCGGCAGAATCGCACGCCGCCCACGCGTGACTCGAGTCACGCCGAGTCACCTGTTCAGATTGCGGCCAGCCGACACCAACTTGATTCCAACGTGATTTTCACATACTTTTTGACTTATTTGAGATAAACAAATTGAGCACACCATAATAATCTCATGGAAGGTCACTTTTATAATTTTTTAATATTTTTTGTTGTAGTATTTTGCCTATAAATAGTGGCATTTCCAAGCTTGAAACACACAACTTTGTAGAGAGAATTAGCTTGTGATTTTCTCGAACTTTCTCCTCAATAAAATTCTCTTCATCATTTGTTCTTAGTTCTAACTTGAAAGCTCTTAGTTTCTCATATTTCGACGGAAGTAAAAGTCTAAATTTAGGGTCGAATAATCAATCGACGATACTTCGGCCGTGAATATGATTAGCGGAGCATTTCTTCGCTAGTTTTTCTCTTTCTTTTATTTTTCATGTTTGAGAAAGATAATTTCTCATATATTGCAGTGGTGATACACGGCGATTACGTCGTTTAAAGTATTTAATCCGCGTATATGAGTGATTAAACTTTTCTATTTATTTACTAGCATTTATTTACTTGCTTTCTATATTTTGTGTATTACTTGTGATAGTGAAGTATAATCTATCATATCACAGTGGTGATACAAAAGTATGAAACCGGCGAATATGAGTAGTTAGACTTCTCTATCTAGTTCGAGAGGGACGTTGTGTTCAATTAACATGTTATTATCTTTTCTAACTCTTTAGTAACGTTTTATCTATTCCTCTACTTCAATTTGTTATGCTTGTAAACCCCTTTTTGAGTTTATATGATTATTGCATTCACCTTGGCCAATTGAATCAATTAATCTGTAAATTCAAGTTACATGCTAGGATTGGAACTTTTGATCCGTAATTATCATTAGATTCCAATCCAAAGTAGCAAATGAATATCGTGCATATTTATTAACAAATCAACTTAGATGGATTAATTCGAGTTTGTGAAATTGATCATCTAATTCAACTCATTCTTCTCGTTCATCTCATACTAGCATTGCATTAAATCCTAAAAACTTGTTTAGGGTTATCCAATAGCTAGATGTAAATCCTAAAGAACTCAATTTAACTTAATACACTTAAGGAAGAATTTGTTAATCAGATCGTATTGATTAATTGGAGTTGATAAATTGGAGAAGGAATAGTAACATGTTGCATGAGAAAGATAAACACGAGTTGTTGGCACAACCGAACCCGAGAACTAGATATTTAGTTCAACTGTTTTTATTTTAATTTTATATTTGTTCATTTTATTTTCGAATTTCTTTCTAATTTCTCGAAACCCCCCTTTACTATATTAATTGATAAAATCAACTAGAGTAAACACCGTTCCTCTTGGGTTCGACCCTTGCTTACCACTTCTACATTAATTTTTAGTTTTTAAACCGAGTAAGGAAATAAAATAAATTTTGGCGTACTGCGACAATCACGCCCAAATTTTTGGCGCCGTTGCAGGGGAACGGTTGAAAAATTTAGTTGCTTTTATTAATTAATTTAAAAAAAATTCACTTGTATGCATAATACTCGATCTACTCATCGAATTCTTGAAAATTTTGACCCAGAAATCGAGAAATCCATTCGAAGATGAATAAGACAAGCAAAACAAGAACAAGAAATGGCTGATAACACCAATGAAAGAACTCTTAAAGAAATAGCAACTCCTAAAGTTACTCAACAACCATTGTGTATCACCTTTCCAACCGTAGAAGAAGGTAAAACTTTCGAGTTGAAATCCGGTGTGATACATCTTCTACCATCTTTTCATGGACGATCCGGCGAAGATCCGTACAGACACTTGAAGGAGTTTCATGTGGTGTGTGATAGTATGAAACCCCCAGGCATTACTGAAGAGCAAATCAAGCTCAGAGCTTTTCCATTTTCACTAAAAGATGCCGCCACAGATTTGTTATATACTTTACGACCAGGAACAGTCACAACAAGGAATCAAATGAAGCAACTTTTCCTCGAAGTAAGGAATGAAGATAAAAGATTGTCTTCATCCCCGACAGGAAAAGGATGATGAAGTAGTCAGATTGAATGATGAGCTTGAAAAAGCTCAAGAGAAAATCAAGCAACTCATGCTTGGTACAGCCAAATTTGATTAAATTTTGAGTTTCGGAAGGCCCGTTAGTATAAAAAGTGGCCTTGGATATGAAGGCCCAATCCAGATGTATCTGCGTCAACTAGTCGTGTGCAGTATGATACTGTCAACAAAACAGAATCTGCAAACATCTCGAAAGCAAAGACAGTAGTCTAGAATCATCCGTGGAGAAAGCCTCCACAAACACAGCTTAGACCAGAAGTATCTGCCTATCCAGCACAACTCAGGTGAAATACATCTGCTGTCAGGTATTCTGCAAGTTTTGTTCTAAACCAGGTCATGATGTGTTTACTTGCATTAACTGTGTGAACTAAGTCAATGCTCACAAAAGAAAACAGATCCTCAATCATGGCATGCCAAAGCAAACATCGGTAAGGAACATTAAGGCAAATGCTTTTGTCATTCAATTATCTTTTAGTGCTTTAGTCTGAAATACTTGGTATTTTGATAGTGGATGCTCGAGACATATGACATGTGATTTAGCCTTGCTATCAAATTTCCAAGAATGTGAAACAGGTGTAGTTACCTTTGGTGATGACCAAAAAGGAAAAATTGCAGGATCGGGTATTATCAACATAGATGGTTTGCCTACTCTAACCAACGTTCTTTATGTTACTAGTCTTAAAGCTAACTTGATTAGTGTAGGTCAATTGTGTGATGACAATCTAATTGTGATGTTTGCTAAAGATTATTGCAAGGTGTTACAATGTGACAGGAATTCCAATTCGATGGAAAGTGTCATCTTTAAGGAAATCCGATCGAGAGATAGATGCTATACACTTGACCATCCAGCCACTTGCAACTCAGTAACTATCAATACTGATAAGCTTTGGCACAATCGAGTGGGTCACATGAACTACCATGATCTGGTGAAGTTGGCCAAGCCCCAAGCTATGCGAGGACTACCCAATATCAAAGACATCCCTGATGGTGTTTGTGGTGATTATCAAAAGGGTAAGCAAATTAGAAGCCAACACAAATCAGGTAAATTTTTCACTACCTCTCATGTGCTCGAATTGATTCATATGGATCTAATGGTTCCAATACAAAAAGAATATATAGGAGGTAAGAGATACATCTACGTGTGTATTGATGATTTCTCTAGATCTGCCTGGGTCATCTTCATTCGTGAGAAATCTGATACCTTTGACTCTTTTACTATTTTGTTTCAGAAATTAATCAATGAAAAGTTCAATGAACAGGTAAGGATCAAAAGGATCATAAGTGATCATGGAAGAGAGTTTGAAAACTCAGACTTTGCAAATTTTTGCGCTCAACATGGAATTAGTCATGAGTTCTCGGCTCCAAAAACTCCTGCACAAAATGGAGTCGTTGAAAGAAAGAACAGAACCTTGCGAGAGATGGTTCGTGTTATGCTAAATTGCAAACAATTGCCTTTGAAATTTTGGGCAGAAGCCATTAACACTGCTTATTATATATCTAATCGTATTTTTCTTAGATCTGGATCTAAACAAACTCCCTATGAAATTTGGAAAGGTAGAAAATCGAGGGTTGATTACTTTCATATTTTTGGAAGTAAATGCTATATTTTAAAAGATATGGAACATTTTAGGAAATTCGATTCTAAATCAGATGAAGGCGTGTTCTTAGGCTACTCAGAGAACAGTAGAGCTTATAGAGTCTTTAATAATCGAACTCAAACTATTCTTGAATCTAGCAATGTTAAAGTTGATGGTACTGATGATGTTTCTCATGTTTCACATGAAGATGAATCTGTCCCCTGGGAGATTCCACCAAAACTGACACAACAACAAGCTAATTAGGATAGATCTGAACAAGAACAACATTCTACAGAAACCCAGTTCGACGGAGACATACCCCAGTCAAATGAATCTGACACTGAAAAGGCAGAAACGGATACATCTCGATCGACAGATACTGAACAGCAGCAGATCCCAACAAGAAGACCCTCATCTAGGGTTTAAAAGGCTCATCTAATAGATAATATCCTCTCCGATCCCTCTAAAAGGATGGTTACCCGAAGAAAGTTCGCTACTGAAATAGGTAACTTGTGCTACTTGGGAAACATGTGCTACTTGTCTCAAATTGAGCCAAAGAATGTCAAAGAAGCATTAAAGAATGAAAATTGGGTACAAGCTATGCACGAAGAAGTCAATTAATTCGATCGGAATGAAGTTTGGGAATTGGTTCCTCGGCCGAACAATGCAAATGTGATTGGAACAAATTGGATCCTTGAAAACAAGTCTAAGGAACAAGGCAATGTTGTGAGAAATAAAGCAATATTAGTTACTCAAAGCTACACTGAAGTCGAAGGCGTTGACCTTGAGGAGACCTTTGCTCCTGTGGCCAGATTGGAATCAATTAGCAAGATACATTTGGATTCTTCATCTCTCAAACAAAGTATGCAAAGGACCTGGTTAGGAAATTTGGCCTTGAAGACACAAAGGCAATAAAAACTCCAATGGCAACAACATTGAAACTTTCAAAGGATGATACAGGCAAAGAAGTAGATGCATCCCTCTATAGGAGCATTATTGGAAGTTTACTGTATCTACAGCAAGCAAACCAGATATATCCTTCAGTGTTGGAGTGTATGTGAGATATCAAGCTCAGCCGAAAGAGTCTCATCTTGCTAAAAGAATAATTAGGTATGCAAGTGGTACATCCAGCTATAGTACTTGGTTTACAAAAGATACTACTACCCATCTTGTAGGATATTTTGATGTTGATTGGGGCGGGAATGTTGATGACCGAAAGAGTACATATCCGGTGGTTATTTCTATGTTGGAAACAATCTAATGGTGTGGTTGAGTAAGAAACAAAATTCCATATCCCTATCTACAGCCAAAGCAGAATACATCGCAGCTGGCGGTTGCTGCACTCAATTCCTCTGGATGAAACAAATGTTGGAGGATTATAGAATAATCACTGATCAAGCCACAATATTTTGTGACAACACAAGTGCTATCAACATCTCAAAGAACCTAGTCCAACACTCCAGAACGAAACATATTGACAATAGACACCACTTCATCCGAGAATTGGTGGAACAAAAGACTATCACTCTGGAGCACATACAGACTGATCTACAGTTTGCAGATTTGTTTACTAAGGCCCTTGGTACTACCAAATTTGAAAACCTTAGAAAACAAATTGGAGTTTCACTTCCACCCGAATAGGATCATGCATATCATACAAAAAAAATAAAAATAAAAATAAAAATTGCACTGCCATGCTTTTTTTATTGCATTTATTTTTCGCATTTTTTGCATACACATAGGTTAGATATATCATATTCTGTGTCTATGAGCCAATTTCACTTAGGTCATATCTGTGTAGGATACATCTAAGTGCTCAGGCTACCAGCGAGGAGGATACATCTGGCAGTCGACGGTCAACATGCTCCTCTAATCAATCTAAAGCACTTAGTTGGACAATCCTGATGAATAAGTCATTGCTGTCAATGCTATAAGGTTATCGCTTCTAATTGAGGTTCTATATTCTGAGTGTAGACCTATGATCTATATTTTGCTATTAGCATTGCACGCAATTGATTGTCCAAGGGTAGGGTTAGTGGAAAAGAAGGCTGCCAATCCAAAACAGGCTCATACCCCTTTCCAAACGAAAAAGGACACTGAAGAAAATGTGAAATACTGTGAAAAATGAGCAAAAATTGAAAAAGAAAGGGGGAGAATTGAAAAGATAGCTTTTGGGATTGTGCGTAACCATCTCCACATTCCAAAAGACAATGCCAGACATAGAAATAGTCGGCAAGCCGGATATTGAAGATTGCACTCTCTTAAATTTAGATCGGTCTTCTTGTGCCCTACAATGAACGCCAATAAGTCAGGGTAATCATAAGGTATTTGACAGTACATGATTGACTGATGGTCGTTGGAATCACACACTCACTGTAATCGACTTAATTCATATCGTGGTGGACTGTAAACTGCCCAGATGCATCTAACTCAATGAAAGCTGACGGCACTCAGATATACTTTAGTCGTCCTATACTATAAGGTACACTAGATGCATCCAGCCCTAATTTTCTTTATTTTTGTGATTTTTCAAAGTTTTCAATTTTATCATTAATTTGATTTGAAAAGTGGCAGTACATAGTGGGCCTAAGTGGCGAATTGTTGTAACTCAAATAAGTTAGTTGTGGGCCCAATAATTGTGGTGTTTCAATTGTTCTTTAATTCCGGGATATTTTATTTCCTAACTGATAATTGATTTTTGAAAGAAAGGAATATCACGCCATATGAAATTCTTGGATACTTGGACTACGTAAGGAATTCAAAGAGTCAAAATGGAGACAAATATAGCTGAGCTGAACGTTTAGAGTGTGAGGCAAACGTATCTGCTTGATCTATTGGCAACAAATAGAGGGTTCGACGTTGGAGATCCAGGTACATCTGGTACCAGTTTGAAGGGGACGGGAGTATCTAGCCTCGATTCACAGCTCGGTTAACGAAAAAGAAGAAGCGACTCACCTGAGATATACCTGCACATGTCTTCTTTATTCTATCTCTCTAGAACTTTTTTACTACTTTCAATATTTTTATTTCGAATCTGTAACTAACTACTGCAATCATTTTTCCTTACTCTGATCTTGATTAGCAGGTTATAGATAATGCTCTGATGGAGATTTTGACTTTCCTTTTTCCAAAAAGGGGGAGTAGTAAAAAATTTATGTTTATGTGCTCATGCTCTGATGGGAAGTAAGCTAGCTTTTTTAGGTTTATGTGCTCATGTTACTAGTTACTTCATTTGATTTATCTGAGGGGGAGAACTTGTCTAGGGGGAGTTCTTTATATCCTTGCTGGTGTTTACATTGAAAAATTTTTTAGAAAACAAGATTTTGGAAAAATAGAAAAGCCAAAAGGGGACATTGTTAGCTTTTTAATTAAATGAACATGATTTAATTAATTAAGCTATTTAGGGTTAATTGTCATTTCTATTTTTCCATACATGTGATTTTAATTGTCATATTATTTTATCATGCATAATTTAATTAATTATTAATGTGTGTTATTAGTTGACTTAATTAGTGTCAACTCATTTTATCACATGAATTATCTTTAAGATGTTCTAGATGGATTTTCACGCATGTGGTTTATTAACAGGATGAGTTTAAATTTTGTTAGGAGTCCATGAATTGATTAGATTTAGTTATGAATGTCATCACCTTTGGTATTGTGTGATTACCTTGTAAGGATTTGGATGGACTCAAATTGATATCATTATCTTGTAAGATTTGGATAGACTCAAATTGGGGTTCATGCTTTGGAAGTGGGGAGTACACGCCCACCAACAAGAATTGTTACTTACCTATTATGTTAAAATTCTGCTAAGATAAATTGGTAAGTAAATTAAGATAAGTTGGTCACTTCAATTCTTATATTTGGTTATAACTTATCTTATCTTTTCTGATCTTACAAATTTATCTCTTGTTTGTTTTATAGGAGTTCATGTGTTAAGGGAAGTCTTTGGTGGCAAGGCAGTCTATTAACACATGATTAAATAGAGGGAAAGTTTGATTAGAACGTGAGGGACTTACACGCATGCAATAAGAGCAAAGCAATCGTGTACTAGCTAGCTTGTGTGACTCGTTCATCCATTCACTTCCCCATGCACTTGTAACCTAAAATTCATATGGTTTGTTCATGCAAAAATCAAGTGCAACATTCTTACAAGCACACTACTTGATATTCATCAAGTAAAATCTTCGGGAGAAGTCGGATTCACTACACAGGAGCCTCGACAAAGAGAAGATCTTCACGAGAGGTGACGATCGGTGGGAAGACCGGGCAAGTGCAGGCTAGATTGCGGAGTTACGAGAAGTTTTGAAGAGCAATGGGATGTTGGTTTACAGTAGAAGCTAGAAGAGAGATTAGGGAGTGATCGTCATTAATTCTAGTTATTTGATAGTAATATGCGTATTGTGATCGTTAATTTGTTGTAACTGGTTTAATTTCCTGGCAACTAGTGAGTCTGTTTGTCTGCAAGTGCAGGCGGGTGGTTTTTTACCCTATTGGGGTTTTCCACCTTAAAATAGTGTGTTTGCTGTTCTGTTTAGATTTTCATATTTTTACTCTGCGCTAGATATATCTAGGCTCAAATCGAAATATAACTCAGATATCTCTGGCTTGAGTTAACTGTGAACAAACTGCATTTTAACAGAACACTATCCAGAGACGTCTAAGTAATCTGTAAATTAGACAACTGATATTTTCATAAATTAATTCGAACATTTTAATACATGTACAAAATAAAATACATATGAAAAAGTAAAATAAGAAAACCAACACTTAGTAAAGCAAGTAGAAAAATTAAATAAAATAAAGAAAATAAGTAATCCCCTTAAAAATAGTTCTAAATGTGGCACTGCCACCTATGCACCATTGCTTATGTGGCACTTTAAGATTTACAATATAGAGATTAGGATCAAGATATCTTTGAAAATATTTTAGGAATATCACTTATAATACTAAATCGAGATTTGTACTACTTCTCGAGTATAATATGTAATGACCCACCGTGACACGCATCTTAAATTTACAAATTAGGTGATGTGGTGTCACGAGATTGTAAATTAAATTGCTAATTTAAGATAAAATGAATAATAAACAAACTGCGCGGCAAATAAATTATTACGCCAAAATTCCATGTAAAAATAATAAAATAAGATTAAACGTGTAAAGAGAGCGTGACATGTAAAAGGTAATAGTAAACATGTCGAAATAACACGTGAGACATTTCCTTGCATGAATACACACGCGTGAGGTTCTACTCATGCATGCAATCCCTAATCCCCAAATTAAAGCCCATTTTAATTAATTAAACAAGGGTTATAGTATAACTTTTGTTAGATAAAATTTCATATGATTAAATAATGTCTATTTAGAAATGTGCTGTAAATCACTGAAGTCATATGAAAATACAACAATTAACATTTACAATATTGTACAAAATAATCACCCAAAGCATGTGGGACAAGTGTCATTGAGAAAAT
The DNA here is from genome assembly GCA_018223645.1 of Jasminum sambac. Lineage (NCBI taxonomy): Eukaryota > Viridiplantae > Streptophyta > Magnoliopsida > Lamiales > Oleaceae > Jasminum > Jasminum sambac. Next base: position 27,157,977 of record CP073647.1, read on the forward strand.
TTCAAAGTTTCTTTCTTTCCTCCTCTACTTAGCTCGTCCCCTTCAACACATGGCGCTCCCAAAACCACTCTTCTCAAACAGCCTCACACCACCCTAATATAACACCCAAACCACTCATCTCACTCCATTTCACAAACACAAGAAACAAGTTCAAGGTTCTCTCAAAAGCGCTCTCTCTCTCTCTCTCTCTCTCTCTCTCTCTCTCTCTCTCATACAAGGCTTCAAGTTCTCAACGATATCTCTACAAATAGAAGCTCTCCATCTCCTCTATATCATTTCTCAAGCAAGAAGTTTGGTAAATTAGCAAGTGGTAGATTTTACCTTGGGTAAAACCGAACTTGTAAGTGAAATTCTACCCTCTTGACTTTTATGTGAATTTCTACTTGATTTTGATGTTATAAACCGCTAAATGATGTTAGATAGTGATAAACTTGGAAGATGTAAACTCCCCCTTTTTAACCGAGAGCATGGATGAGATTAGGGGAGAAAGGTGTGTCAGTAATTGCCTTCCTTTGCTTGTTGTAAATGAATTTGCTTGAGTTGAGGATTTTTGTGATGAACTCGTGACCCTAGTACATTGCATGCCCATGCTTGAAGTCTCATTTGGTTCTCAAATTTTAGTAAGTGGATTTTATGTTGATGTTAAAGTAATTTGTGAAACCAATTTTTAGAAAAGTTAAAGAATCTTGAAAACCCCAAATTCAAGCTAACTAATTATTTGATTTAAAGTGATCATGAGTGTGAAATTTGAAGAATTTTCCAAGTTTAGCGTTGGTAAATCGTTAGGCATGTGAAGTTGATTGGAAATAAGTTACCACATAAGGTTTTGTTGATGTTTAATTCACCCTTTGTGATTTATAAAGAGAAAATGTTAATATGGTGTTAAGGAATGATAACAATGAGAGATTGATGAGAAAGAACTGAGTTTTGCCTTCATCGTTTTGACTTTGTTGACAAAATGTTTATTTGAAGAATCTCAAAATTTTAGTAAGGCTTGAAAATGTGAAGCTTGAAGCATGTTGATAGAGTATTAGATAGCTTTATGTTAAGTGATTGAAATATGTGGTGACCACGAATGAAATTCTCATGCTAAGTTGCTCTATGCATTGTGAGGATGCTCAAGTTATAAGTTATGAGTATGACTATTATTATTATTTCATCTCTCTTCATTGATGGCACAATCAATTATATCAATTAATTCACCAATTTACCAATTAAAACATGCAATTAACAATTAAAGCAGTAAATCAAATAAACAATCAACACCAAGAATGATAATGGAGGAAAACCCATTGAAGAACTCTTAAAACGGTAAAAACCTCTGGACGAACTCGTCACGAAAAATCTACTATAAAAGAGATTATTTACAGACGATCAAAGCTAACCTAGCCATCCAACATGTAAACCCCGATGAACTTTATTGCGTTGTGCGCACCTCACCCTCCGAAACTCTGTCCCCCTTCTTCACTAATGGATCTTTTACCAAACTAGAACTCAACTACCTCGTCAATCGCCATAACTCTAAAGGCTATTTGGTAGAGGATTTGGGTTTTGGTGTTTATGGTGATAGATTGTTCTTTCATTAATCAATCAGAGAGTGTAGACACAATCTAAGATGGATGATGAGAGCTTTTGGATGTTTTCTCTAGTGTGAAGGCTCTCTCGGTCGTGTCACATCAAACTGGGATGGAACTGCTGCACTATAAGGTGAGAAATAAGTAGAATAGGTCATAGAAAAGCATTGCGGTCAGGGCCAGAAAACATGGGCAACTCGAGTGCTTAGTGGGCCTTTCAAGCGGTCATTGAGCGTTTCTCGAGCGATCCAGTTCTGATTGATCTACTTGATAGGTTCTTGAGAGGCTTCTTGCGCAGGTGTTTCAAGTCTAACCCATATTCAAGTCCTAACTACCCAACAAGTCAAATTAAACTTACAACCCAATAGGTTTTATTTTCGAACATAGAAATGCCAATTTCAAAATTCCTAACAATCCCCCTTCGCATTCTGTGACAAAATAAAACAACCTAGTACCTGGGTGACCTAAATTATTAACTAAATGACACTTACTCAGTACTAAATCTTATATAACTTCAGTGGTACCTGTAATCTATAAAACAAACACTTGAACACCCAGTTTAACGGCATAGTGAAATTCAGAAAACAATTATAATTGCTAGTAGATAAGTAATATAACGCAACTTTACTCACAAACACCAAAAAACATAAGGTCATTTTCATAGTATCAGACAAATACTAGCATTCAGTCATCAAAACACAATCACTATGTCACATATTCTCTCCTCACTAAAATAATGTAATCTCTCCCTATCTACAAGCTCAAATCACGATATCTCCCCCTTTTATCACAAATGGCAAAGGACCACAAAAGTGAATCAAGAGTCAGCATGGTGCAGTGTATCCCAAGAAGTAAAATACATGCAGAACGAGCATTGTGAATTAAGTAAAATGGAGAGTAGAATGCATGGAGAAAAAAAATACTGGAAGGTTGTGAAAATCAACATCACTAAATATGGACAAACCAGAACCTAGCCAACAACAAGTTATGACCATCTCTCTATGACCCTGTTCTCCTACTCATTTTTACACATTTTTACATACAAATTTCGTGGGACCTACCTGTATTACACAAATCTCTACCATTCAATTCCACTTTTTCTATCTCCTATATCACATCAAAACACATAAAAATGTATAAAAACACATACCCTAACACGCGCCATATAGTCTAAATTGATTAAGGTGAACTTGTGAGTATGACTCAACATTGAATTTGTAAGAAGGAACATGCAAAAAACACTGAGTTTATAAGAAAAATCATTTTAACCAAATTAGCTCAACTAAGTTATTTTAACATAACCTCGCCCTCTTAAGCTTTCTATAGGACCCATGTAACGAGCTTTAGGTCGACAGCTCCAAGACCAGTTGGTTTTAGGGTACTAGGCATTAAAATATCCCAATGAACTTACTAACTTGGGTCAAATAGGCTACAAAGTGAGGCACAAAAATTTTGCACATTATTACCAAATAAAGAAAATTAACATATGCAGATTTATCTTCCCTAAGCTTTCTAGATGCCCCATGTAGCAGGCTTTAGGCAGATAATTTCCAAACTAGACGATCTTAGGGTGTCAGGTTTTAAACAGACCGTTTCAAGCTTAATCACCCGAAACACTTAGGCGACAAAGAGAAGTGTGTGAATATACTACTATGTGACAGTCATTAATCATTCTTTTGATCATTTTTCCATTTCCGCAATTCTCCTTCGCCCAATGACTGCCATTCCAAATCTCACACACATGGTAACTCTCACTCACAAGAGCTAATCTTTTTCAATAAGCAAAATGAAAGAACAATGCAAGAAAGTCAAAGAAAATGCATAAAAGAACATAAAATAAAAAGTAAAGCATGCAATGAATGATAAACTCAATGAAGTGTACACGTATGCTCTAACCTAAACTCAACTTGATACACTCAAACCAGTAGCTCTCCCAGATTCACAACATTGGTTAGAGAGCACATTTTTTCTTATCCATACCTATATGGACAAAGTGGTCAACCTAGTCAAATGGCCTACAACCTCAGTCAGTTGACTACTTGCTTAACTAACTATCTAACTTAAGTTAAGGTATCCACGTGGGTAGGTTTGGTTAGGAGTTGTCTGCAATTGGGACGAATATGGCCTAATTTCCCACAATGATGGCAAGTACGGAAAATTTTAGGAGCTATGGGGACAAATTTAGCCGTAAATCTAGGCTTAAACTTAGGAGGAGTAGGATTCTTAGGTTGAGGACTGATCCCAGGCCTTGCAAGGCTAGAAATAAAGGTGGTCTTGGGGTTTTTAGAAATTGAACCCCCTTTATTTTTAAAACCAAGACCTTCTTTTCTACCAGCAGGTTTGCCCATACCAAGGATATGGTCTAGTTTTTGAGTGCTACTAGAAAAGGTTTTGATTTGGGCATTAGAAGCCTCTAACTCTTTCGCTAGTGAACTAACAGATGTTTGCTAGACCCTCTTTTTCTTTCTCGACTTCATCTAAGCTCTTCTTAGCTTCTTCTAATTCACCAACTAGCCTCTGTTTATCTCTCTCCGCCTGATTCAACTTCTTAATGGCAACTTTATTAACTTTCTTAAGTCTCAAACTCTTTTCAATCAGTTGCTCATATAACTCCTCTAAGATCTCCTTGTCTGACTCTTTACCTGACTCATCACTGGGGCCCTAGACTCTTCTACCTTCTCACTCTCATTAAATCCAGTCACTCTGGCAGTAAAGGCAATCTTTCTAGTATCCTCATCCCGCTAGAACTCCCTTCACTCGATTCAGCATCTATTAGTGTGGTGTTTATTGCTTTCCTACTATTTTGCAAGTAGGTGGGACATTCTGATCTAATATGCCCAAACCCCTGACAGTCGTGACACCTCACAGACTGGTCTTACTTTGGGAATCCTCAGACTTCTTATTATAGTTTTTCTCTTTTCTGTACTTGCTAGGGACAATCTCAGATTTTTTAGATTTCTTATTTTTCAAGAGCATTCGTTTGAATTTCTTGACAAAATAAGCCATGTCCTTACTCCCACTATCTTCACTAGAGGAGTCCCTACTAGTTTTCTTCACACTTTTCAAAGTAAGGGACTTTTCTTTCTCAGGTTCAGAAAGGGTGAGCTTATAAGTTTGTAAAGAGCCAACTAGTTCTTCAATCTTAATAGTGTCTAGATCCTCACACTCTTCAATGGCTATCATTGTAGGCCTAAACCTCTCAGGTAGTGACCTAAGCACTTTCCTAACAACCTTAGACATAATGATTTTCTCACCTAGATCGAAGCTAGAGTTCACTATATCATTCAACTTAGAATAAAATTCAAAAGTCTGATCCTCTAGGATCCTAAGTTCTTCGAACATAGTGGTCAGCATCTAGAGTTTAGAGTTCTTAACTATCTTAGCCCTCATGTATGGTTTCTAAGATATCCCATGCCTCTTTAGAGGTCTCACACATAGAATTCTCCTAAACTCCTTAGGTGACACTGCCATGAAAATGGCATGTACCCTTTTATTATTCCAATTACAGGCATCAAGTTGTTCCCTATTCCATTTTGATACCTCAGCGGGAATAGCAACACCTTCTACATCAACATTAGTGGCAATCCAACCCTTCTGTATGGTAACCCAACTACGTTCATCTAGTGATTTGAGAAAGGCTCTCATCCGAACCTTGCAGTAGGCATAATTACCACCAACAAAGTATAGACGCACATTGAGGGATTGACTTTCCATATCAACTTCAAATAGCAATAAGAACATGCAAATAGGTCAAACAACTAATGCACAAGCAAAAAGTCAAAGCTAGAAATAGAAACATGCATTTTTGAAGGCCTAAACAAAGGAATTTGGTTAAAATATGACATGGTACAATAGCAAAGTTGATGATTTTGATCCGTTCGTCCATTTTCAGTCAAAATTCACTGCTAATTTGTCAGTAACAGACACTTCAAACAAAATAAGCAAAATCAAGCAAATTGGCTCAAATCAAATTTAGGCTCTAATACCAATTGAAAAGTATATGTGGCGGATGACCCAATCAATTATATCAATTCATTCACCAATTTACCAATTAAAACCTGCAATTAACAATTAAAGTAGTAAATAAAATAAACAATCAACACCAAGAATGATAATGGAGGAAGACCCGTTGAAAAACTCTTCAAACAGTAAAAATCTTCAAGCGAAGTAGCCACAAAAAATCCACTATGAAAGAGATTACTTATAGACAGTCAAAGTTAACCTAGCCTGACCCCCAACCTATAAACCCTGACGAACCTCATCGCCCGTTGTGCGTACCATACCCTCCGAAACTCTGTAGCCCTTTCTTCACTAGTACATCTTTCACCAAACTGGAACTCCAGCTCCCTCGCCAATCTCTAGAACTCTGAAGGCTACTTGGTAGAAGATTTGGGTTTTGGTGTTTATGATGAGAGATTGATTTTCTGTTAATCAATCAGACAGTGTGATATAGTCTAAGATGGAAGCTGAGAGCTTTGGGATGTTTTCTCTAGTATGAAGGCTCTCTCAGTTGTGTCACGTCAAACTAGATGGAACTATTGCACAACAAGGTGAGAACTAGGCCTAACAAGTCACAAAAACGCGTTGCATGCCGGGCCAAAAAACATGGGCGCTCAAGCTCTTAGTGGGCCGTTCGAGATGCATGAAGTATATTATTATAAGTTGTGCGTCTTCAAGAGCCACAACAAAGTAGATACGAGATTTCATTTTGTGTAGATATTTACTCTTTAGGAGCAACTCGAAGTTTTCAACTCTTTGCTAGAAAACCCAAGTTTAGGGTATACATATATAAGAAGGGACCAAACCCCTAACATCTTTCCCGACATTTTTATTCAACATTAATAATACTCTAAGCCAGATGTCTTTTCTATTTCTTTTTTTGTTCAAAAATATGTAGGAAATTACTCAGTTGATGTGTTTAAAGACTAATAAGAAATCAACATCATAATATGCCAAGGGAAAAGTGCATAACCATTAAATATCTATCAAAAACTTCATTGCTTAAAGTATAGAACCTATGTTACTGAAAAATTAAACTAAAAAAGGAAAAGTTTGTGATCAAACTTAGACATATTTCTCTAGTAGAATATCAAATAATGAAACTTGAGTGGGTACCTGTAGGGTTATTATCTGGCAGAACTAATGAACGAATACTTCCGATGTTTAAAACCACAAATATTAGATCTGGTGTCTTGTGCTCTTCCGGACAAACTCATCTTTTTCCAACAAGGTACGCGATAAGATTACTTGTGATTATTATGAATCACAATAATAACATCATGCTATTTTGTAATAATCTTTTGGATTATTAATATAATATCATGTTTCTTCGATGTACGATGATTATCAATAAATTGATAATAATAAATTTCATAGTATTATGATCTTCAAGAGCAAGCAATATTTTGCGAGAATATTTATTATGAGAAAAAATTGTGTTTTCTTCAGAAAACCCAATAAATAATATCCAAATTATTGCATTTTGAAAGATTACAAATAGAATCATACATAATTCATTAATATTGCGATCATGTATCGAAAATTTTAAATATTAGATCAGATTGAAGATTTGATATTCAATTGAAATATTACTATAAATTGTACTACCTCGGGAGCAACAACCCACTAGATCTGATATATGTTTCCTTCCAAATAATAATTAATTTAGAATATTACTTGTTCAGGAATAATAGTTCAACAGAGCATGTTATATTCTTCAATAATATTACAATTTATTGTCCTACTTTAGGAGTAACAACTTGGTTTGATCGAATTAGAATAATTAATTTAGTACTAAAAAAAGAATAACACATATGAACAATAATAAAAGTAAACAACTGCATCTTCAAGAGTAATATTCAAAAATTCTTCAAGAATATTAGTGTTGTGTTTTTCTTCAAGAAATCACAAATTGTAGATCTCATGTATAGCATTATGTTGGAGCACGCCATATTCAACATAAATAGGATGAGATAATGTTGTGTTCTTTAGAAATCATAACAAATAATCTTCATAATCTTTAGGACTTAATCGCGATAAATCAATATTCAAGTACCATAAAAATAATCATTAAATAAGCTATATATAAAAATTAGAATCACTATGCATAATAATCTTCAACACAAGATTAAATCCCCATGAACACTATATTAATTATAACGTATAGGGCGAGTGACGTGAGTCACGTGCGAATACAAGCCTACCATTGAACAACTTAATGAAGACAAGAAAATTTGTGACTATCATAATTACATTCATTATGTCATTGTGATTGTCATAATAATCTTAAAAGGAGAATCAATCAAAAAAGATTCATGATCCCCTTCATATAATAAAACAAAGCAATTGTCATTGTTTCACGCGGAATTGGAAGCCAAAAATTCATTAAAATCGAATATTGGCTATCCATCCATAACTACATTAAAGATGTGACAAATCAATTGATATTTTGAGACCATGTCATATACGCAAAAGAAACAAAACCCACCATTATCATAGAAATTGGAAGTGATCTTACCATTAATTGATAAATAATTCCATGGAAAAATTAGAAATAACATTGCCATTAAATTGATAAATTATTTCACTTTTCATATTCATCGTATATATTACTTATACATGATAATATTAGAAAATCAAATCAGAAATGTATTTAAACAAAACAATTCACAAATAAAAATAAAAAATAAGAACCTTTAAAAAATGTATGAAACCAAAATTATATGCTACCTGCCAATTAAATTGAGGCAATACAAACAAAGCTTTCTTCAAAAAAGAACAACCATAGTTTGCTACTTCCTGTTGAATATAAATTATCTATGTTAACTTTATTTTTTAAAGTTAAGTCATTGGCATTTTCTATTTTCCATTTTCCATTTTTTGCATTAAATTAATTAAGTTTTATATTTGATTAATTTAATTATGAGTTACTTTGTCATTGGACTTATTATCACATCGTTTTTTTTATTGATTAAATTTTGCACATGTGATAATCCTTGTAATGAAGAGAATCCAATTGGGACACCAAACCCTAGTGTTGTACAAGCTTAGGGTGACTTGGAAGTGTCCTCATTTGATGCACCCTTTTATGGTAAGATCCTATTCCATAATAATTAGGAGTGTATCTTAATGATAAAGTAGGATTTTATTTCCTTAATATCTCTTACCTTATTTTATTTATCTTACAACTAATATTGATATTTTATTCTATGTCGGACACTAGTATTATTATGGAATTAATACTACTTGGTGAACAAGTTACTTAATTCTATATAACACTAGACATTTGGAGAAGCCAGGTGTGAAGAGGCAAGAAAAATAGGCCCCCCATACTGCAAAAACGTGCCATGCTCCTCCGTCCGTTCTTGACTTCTTCAAGTTAACTTTATTTTTTAAAGTTAATTTATTCGTATTTTCTATTTTCCATTTTTGGTATTAAATTAATTAAGTTTTATATTTGATTAATTTAATTATGAGTTATTTTGTTATTGGAGTTATTATCACATTATTTTTTTATTAACTAAATTTTGCACATCGGATAATCCTTGTGATGAAGAGAGTCTAATTGGGATTCCAGACCCTAGTGTTGTACACGCCTAGGGGGACTTGGAAGTGTCCATGTTCGATGCACCCTTTTTATGGTAAGATCATATTCTATAATAATTAGGAGTATATCTTCTTGATAAGGTAGGATTTTATTTCCTTAATATCTCTTCCCTTATTTTATTTATCCTACAACTAATATTGATATTTTATTCTATATCGGATACTTGTATTATTATAGAATTAATACTACTTGGTAAACAAGTTACTTAATTCTATATAATACTAGATATTTGGAGAAGCTAGGCGGCATGAGAGAAGGCAAGAAAATTTGTCCCCCCCCACTACAAAAACGTGCCATGCTTCTCCCTCTAGTCTTGACTTCTTTCAAGTTATTTCTTGAACTAGTTGATGAACAACCCTTGATCAAACATAGATCTTGGTTCAAATCTCTGGGAGGAGTCCATCCATTGACTAGAAAGGCCAGAAGGAGAGATCAACATACGACGTGCAGATCTGTTGAGGGATCGCAGAGTACACAAAGCTACTAAGAGTAGCGAGACGCTGGCTCACACTACATGCTAAGAATTAAACAGGGTGTGTTTATTTATTCTTAGATGTTTCTTTATTTATGCATAAATAAGCCTTTATCTTCATTGTAAGATCTTTAAACTCTTTGGTACTTAGTGGATTGACTTTTGCTCGTAGGCGGCAAGCACGTGATTTTTCCCAATTGAGTTTCCATGTTAAAAAATTATATGTTCTTACTATTTTTTACTGCATTTACTATTCATTTCCGCATCCGACTCAGATGCATCTATCACACGTAGACGTATCTAGGCTACGATAATTTGTAGATGCATCTCGCATTAAATAGTAAACTGTAACAGTTAAAACTGACTCACAAATCACTGTTCAGACATATCTGAATATTGATCAGTAACTTAGACAACTTCGACTTTTCAATCTACATATATGAAAAGGAAAAATCCAAGAAATTTCAATAAGTGGTTGTCAACTCTAAAGAGTAAAAGACCATGTTAGATCTAGATTCATTTCCTAGAGGAGAATGAAAATTTTGAAAAAATCTGGTTCGCTCCCAAAGATCGGCATAATAAAATAGAAAATAGTAAAAGCGAATCATGCTGATAGCGTATTATAAATAGAGAGAAAAATAACAGAAATAGAGAGAAAACCATAAAGTTGTATGTATTATTAGGTATGATAGGCAACCTTTTTTTAATATTTTTACCATTTTTTACAACTTTTTTATCCTTTCTTTACCCTAAATCAATCATATCCACATATCACATCACATCTATAAATCTCCACCATTCAACTCCACTCATTCTCTCTCCTCTTTTACATTAAAAACCTTTAAAACCCATTAAACATCAACCCCTATCACCCTTATTATGATGGCGGATGTTTCTATTTATTGATAGATATCTAGGGTTGTAGAGTGGAGGGAGATAGATGGTCGGCTCTGATGAAGGAAACGATGAATGAGATTTTAAAGAGACCCACCGGGTTGGAGTTGAATGGGGATTGTTTGATAGTAAATGACTGTATTTTGACCGGGGTTCAATGACTAAATTAATTGGGACCGTTAGATTGAACAATATTAATGGATAAATGTGTTAAATTTATTTGTCAAATTTATTAGTTCATATAATGCTCCTCTATATATATACAGAACATTTTTCGCATTTAAAAATTTATAAAAAAAAATAATAATCATTTTGGAAACTTTCATTTTATTGGCTATAATTTTAGAAATAGGCGTTTTTAATAAAGATTATGCTATAGTTTTTAAAATTTAAGAGGTTAGTATTTTCCAATGTTTTAACTATTTTTATAGTTAAGATAACTCTTGTTTTTAATTTTTGTCTTGTTTTTAGCTCTATAATTAGCATTTTTTTACAATTTGTATATCACAATATAAAGCGCCTACAGATACAATCCAACTAAAGCACATTACACAATAAAACGCTTATCGGGGCAATAATAATCCCCTACCAAGGCATTATAACCCCTATTGTGCCCTCTTGGGTACTATGTCCCCATACCGGGATACTATAATCCTAAGATATATAATTGAAATGGTCATCATTTCTCTTTTTATTTAGGTAGATCATGATCTATCACAACTTTTGTAGATCATGATCTATCACAACTTTCTGTTTTGATTTGATTAACGAATTACATATCTTTCTCTGTATCTTTTTCTTCATCGTTGTTTTTATATTATTGGTTCACGTTCTTTCATGCACAAGAGTCTCATGTACATATGTTTTTTTAATCAGCAACACCATTACTATTTTGTGTTTGTAGCAGAATACTAAGTAAGTATTTCCATATTAGAGATCATAGTCAAATAAATTCAATGGAGATTGGAGGGCTTACATTTGTAATCCATGTAGAGAATAGCATGTTGAATCCTAATTGAAAATTCTCAATTGTCTAAATAATCTATTTTAAAATAGTGAGATGCGTCTAAAGCGTGTTCTGTGACCTAGATGCATCTAGTCAATGTTCTGTTAGTCAGTTTTAAATGGATACAGTTTACTGTTTAATACAAGACGCGTTTGTAAATTATGGTAGCCTATATGCGTCTACGTATGCTAGATGCGTCTGGGTCGCGATGGAAAAAATAAACAGTAAATGCAGTAAAATAGTAAGAACACAGAATTTTTAACATGGAAACCCAACTGGGAAAGCCACGTGCTCTTTGCTTACGGGCAAAAACCTGTCCACTAAATCCAATCAGTTTAGAACTTTACAAATGAAACCAAAGGCAATAATTACGCATAATTAATCACAACATCTAAGTAATTAATGAAAGAACTCCCTGTTCGATCTTCCTTAGCATATAATCAGAGCTTACATCCCGTCACTCTTCAATGGCTTCTTGTAACTGCGTTCCCGCAACAGATCTTCACCTCCCGTATTGATCTTTTTCAATATTGTGGGCTGGTCTATTAGTGGTAGGATTCCTCCCGAAGATTCAAATCCCAATCTATGTTTGATCAAGGATTGTTTATTAACTAGTTCAAGGGATTTTCTTGAAAAAGCCATGAACATGGGAGAAGGACATGTTTCTCAAGACTAATGATGAGGGACGAAAATATAGCTCCAAACGTGTACACCCTCCTTTTCTTTTGTTGGTGTTTTATTATGACTTATGTAACTTGTTGGCCAAGACTCTAAGTTACAATAAAACTCCAACTCCTACAAGGAATAATAATATTATTAGTTGTAGGATAAATCAAATAAGGTAAGTATAAAATATGGGATAATATTATTACCTTATCTTGTATCAAGTTTATATGGAACAGAATACTTACCAAAGAAACCAGATACATTGAATGTGGATACAAGTTAGGGTAATTTTCGCTCCCTACACTTGTAGTGTCTAATGGACTCCCTCTTGTTTATTTTACTTAAGTAAAACAAGGAGTTATCGCATGTACTAAATTAAACCAAGACAATCATGAAAATAATGTGATAATAATTCCATATGAAATCAACACACTTATCATTAAATCAATTAAATAAAAATTCAAGCAATTTAATTATAAATGAGGAAAAATAAAAATACCAATCATTAGCTTTGAATGTTAGTCACATAAATAAAGCTAACAATATCCCCCTTTGCATTTTTCTACTTTTCCAAAATACGAGTCTCAATCTTTTGCAAAATAATATGTGGTTGATGGTTTAAAAACCCCAAAATTTACCCATAAAAGCTCTCCCTCGAGTGATGAGTAAAAATGAATGATGATAAATGGAATCGTGCATAACAAGTGCACGAAAGATCAACAATAAAAATGGATCCACCTAGATATCATAAACTTCAACAGGAAAAGAAAGAAAGAGTTAGTTCGACTCCCTCAAAAAAGAAGATGGTACTCCCCCTTTTTGGAACAATAGAGGAGCCAAATGGAACTAACTTTTGCATCCGCGTCTTGTACCTTCCTTAAAAAGTTATCAATCACAACCAAATATCAAAGTGTCATGGGAAATAAGCAGTATTGGGTTAGAAACCAAAGTGAACAACATAGAATTCTAAAAAGATTGGAAATAAAGAGCTAGATGGATCTGGAGAAAGCAAAAGTTCCCCAGACTCAGTCTTTCTCTTCTCAACGAAACAAGTTTCTCCCCCTAAATATGTGAGATTGCTCCCTCAATATAGGAATCAAGGAACAACATGAGATTAAGAAGAAACAACATATAAGCAAATCAAAACATACCAAATCATACCAAATGATCAGGGATGCACAATACTATTTCTTCTTCAATTTCATCACCAGATTTATCTGGGTGTTCTTTCTCAACATCAGAACTTGATTTTCGAGGTTTAGTTGCTTTCTCAGCATTTTGGGCAAATTCGTTTGACACTTCAACATTAGATTCACAATTATTTTCATTATAAGTATCATCAACCTCATGATTTACAACATTATTCACACCTTTCTCCTCCAAACAGTAAAAATCCTTTTTTCAAATGAATTTTCTGTCATGAATTCATCAATAACAACATTAGTAGCCACATTAAGGCTGCTAGGAATCCCAATATCACATGCCACAAAATTTTTCCACAAAAACATCATTTTCTACACAAGATTTTCAAGAAATTTCTTTCTAAAATCAATGATAGGTAAAAGGTGGTTCAACCACATTACCGGAAATAAAAGATGGAATTGGACCTATGAGATGACATACCACGGTGGAGGCTGGAGGCGGCATTAAGGTCGTAGTAGTGCTGGAGGCAGCTTGTACAGATGGTGGCGTGTGGTCACCAGCGGCAGTGATGAGGGAGGAAGTAAAATTTCTCCCAATTTTCTAGGTGAAGTTCTCAATTTCTTCCTTAGATCTAGTCTTTTGGTCATGGATTTCTTCTTTTCCATGGTGATTTTGAATGGGTGTTGATGATTAGAGAGTTTGATGACGGTGGTTTTGAAAGTTTTAGTGAGAGAAAGTGTAGAGATAAAGAAGATGATGAATAGTGATGGGTAGGTGTATGTGTGTGTTATGCGTGTGAGATGGGAAGAGATTTTTGATCAATTTTGACTAAAATACCGAAACTCACTCACCTTTTAGAATTCCTTACAGATGAAAATTCTACATCTGTTCAAATATGAAATCCATGTGCGTGCCAAAATTCTTTTTCCATTTAACTGTAGTTGGTTAGTTTTGGAAAAATTAAAGAATTAAGGAAACAAAAAGTTACCAAAATTGGGCCACAACTAACTGAATTTTCCTGCAAGATACGTGCACATTAGGCCACTGTATACTGCCTTAAAGCAAAAATTCATGAAAATAAAAAATCCTTAAATATAGAGCTGATGCATGTAGTACCTTTGTGATAGATGCATCTGGGTAGTGTATAGTCCACCACTCACAAATAATGTCAGCTTCCTTTGTGACAGATGTATCTGGGTAGTGTATAGTGCACGCACAAATACAAGTCAATTACCTAGGGGGTGGGTGTGTGTGAATCAAACAACTGCTGGTCAATCATACATCACCATCAAATACCTTATGGTTGCTCTGACTTATTGCTTTTCATTGTAGTGCACTTGTAGACCGATCAAAATCTGTAAAAATACGAATTTTCAAGTCCGGCTTGCCGACTTTTTCAATGAAATGGCATTGTCTTTTGGAGATAGAAACGGCTACACACAACCCCTAGAAGTCATTTTTTCAAATCTCCCCATTTTTCTTTCAATTTATGCTCATTTTCTCTTTTTTTTTTTTTTTTTTTGTTTTGAGAAAAGCGGTATGGACTTAACTTGGATTGGTAGCCTTCTTTTCTACTGGCCCTGCCCATAGACAATCGAACGATGTGCAATGCTAAAAGTAAGATTTTGAACGTAGATTTACACTCAAATATAAAGCCTCAATTAGAAACAAAAGTAGCGACTTATTCTAGAGGATTGTCCGACTGAAATACGGTCAGATTAGTCTGGAGGCACGTTAACTGTCGTACACCAGATATATCTGCCTCAACGGAAAATGCACCTATATGCACGCATAAAATGAAAAACAAATGCAGAAAAGTAAATTGTAAAACAAACGCAAATCTTTTTGCTATTTTTCTTTTCTTCGTTGTTTTTGTTCTTTTTTGATGATATGAATGCATGTTCTATTCAAGTGGAGGTCCGACTCTGATTTGTTTCCTAAGGATTTCAAATTTGGTAGTATCAAGGGCCTTAGTGAACAAATCTACAAGTTCGATCAAGGACATGTGCCACATATTTCCCAATTCAGCAACAAACTTTCTTCGTTTGGTTTTTTGCTGTTGTTCTGGTTTTGTCCATCAAGATGCCTATGGATCTTATTGTACTACATCAGATTCAACTGTCAAGTGGCTCAAACTAGGATGCCACAATTCTTCGGTTTTGATACTAATCGAATTGCATATGATGGGATTATCAAGTGTGTAGCATTTTTCCTTTGATCGGACTCCCTTGAAAATGACACTTCCCATCGGCTCTGAGTTCCTTTCACAACTCAATACCTTGTAATAGTCTTTAGAAAACATAACAAGAAGGTTTTCATCCCACAATTAACCTACATTAATCAAATTTGCTAGAAGGCCTTTTACATAAAGTACATTAGTAAATGTAGGCAAACCTTCAAAGTTGATGATACCTAATCCAACAATCTTACTCTTTTGGCCATCACCAAAAATGACAACACCAGTTTCACCTTTCTCAAAGTTTGATAGTAAGGATAGATCACTGTTATGTGTCTAGAACAACCGCTATCAAAGTACCAGGTGTTAGGGATCAAAGCACTAAAAGAGAATTGAACCACATACCTAGTGTTTCTTCTATGATAAAATCTCAGAGGACCATGGTTGGCCATAGGTCTTATCTTATGAATATTAACAAGATTCAAATACTCACGACAACTAAACACATCATGACCAAATTTGGAACATAAATTACAAGATACCTAAGAGGCATATGCGTCCTACCTATTAGGAGGAGGCTAGGGTTTTCTGTTCACCTAGTTCTGTGCTCGAGCCCTTACATTCTGGACTGGAATAGTTTCTGCAAAATGTGCAGTACTGGTACCATATGCATCCTGCTGATGACTAGAGGATGCAAATGTGTCGAGATAAGGTCTGTTTCATATTTCGGGCTTGGATCCCAATTTCTTCACAAACACATGATCAGTAGCTGGACCTTTACCTTTACCCTTGTAGCCAAGGCCACTTTTTATGTTGCTAGGCCTTCCATAGCTGAAAATCTCATCAAGGTAAGTAGTCCCAAGTACCAAATTCTTGATTTTATCATGTGCATTTGTGAGTTCATCACTCAATCTACTTATTTTTGCTTTTTCAGAATTTTCGGGTGCAGATGCATCTGGCTCACCCTCTCTATTGGATTCAACCACAGTCTACAACGGATGGATTTTCTATTCTGCTTTCTGGAGCTCTCTTTTTAGATCATCAGCACTTAACGCAGATGCATCTCCATTGGTACCTACAAAAGTAAAATTCATAGATTCAGTACTAGATGAATGTAAAACAGTGAGGGTGATTACCTGATTGTCAGACGAGCTTTCATCTGAATTTGATCTAGATGCATCTAACTCAACATCATTCCATGTGATGTTCATGGCCTTTTTGCCTTTCTTTTTTAGCGTGTTTGCACATTCAAAGGCGATGTGCCCATAATCTTCATTGTAACGCCCCTTCTAGTTCCGTATAGTAACCTTAACATAATAAGACATTATCATATAATAGACACACGTGATATATTTAATGTCCATTCGGCACGCATACTCATTCACAATACTTATGGCTCGATCCTCTATTTGTTATTTATTTACGGAACTAGGGACAACGCCACACATGCATATATATATATATATATATATATATATATATATATATATGCTCAAAACATATCTTAAATTCACGAGTTCATGGTGTTCCAACACAACCAATAAACCGACAAGTGTTGCAAGCAAAAGATGACCATAACTTACAAAACGACTTAGGGCACACATATCTTGAAATATATGCAATCAACTTCCAAAATACACACATGAACCCAAGAGGTTTCAATTCCAAAATATGTACTAAACACTGGACCCTATCTTCCCATCTCATCACACATCATGTCTTCGATGACTCTCCACCGTCTCCAACAATTTGCTTCCCACAGCCAACATTATCTATAAAAGAAAGAGAGAACATAACGAGTCACCAAGACTCAGTGGGAGATAGATGTGTACGTAAATGCATGAAACAAATATGACTTCGAGCCCGGTTGCTAAGCATCATGACGATCAAGGTCATCGCGGCAGCAGTGGTGTTTCATGCCAGGGCATCTAATACGAATTATTCGTTGCCAATGTCACCATCTCTGGCATGAAATATTTGATTTCTAACATTGGATCATCCACCACGAGTAGTCATTTTCATATTTTTAAAAAAAGTAGCTTCATTTTCGGTAATGTATTTTGTTTCATAAAAATTTGCTGAAATCTAGACGACATTGACAGGGACGTTTGCCTGTGATTTAACCCTCATAGTCCTATTGTGCATTGATTTCTATAGCTCAGATTTTCGTAGGAATTAATGAAATGTGGATAGTGTGAGTTGGTCGATGGGGTGGCGATCTTCGTAGGAATTATCGCCTTTCTACGGCTCAGATTTCTGTTTAAGGCCCTGCTGCATATCTACGAGCAGCGAAGACTTGCCGACGAGCCAAACGATGAAGCCTTTTCGCCTTGGCTTGCTAGAACAAATGGGAGGATTTAGATCTTCCCTGGCATCATGATGATCAAGGTCATTGCGGCAACAGTGGTGTTTATTGTCAGGGCCTCTAATATGAATTGTTCGTTGCCGGTGTCACCGCCTCTGGCATGAAATTTTTTATTTCTAATAGGGGAGCATCCAGCCGATGTATTTATTTTCATATTTTATAAAAATAGCTTTATTTTCTTAAATGTATTTTGTTTTATAAAAATTTGCTAAAATCTGGATGAAGTTGACATGGATGTTTGCCCGTGATTTAACTCTCCTAATCTTGACGTACACCCAAAGCACCGCGAAATACGGACAGCGTGAGTTGGTCAAGGGTGGCCATCTTTCTAGGAATTGGTACTTTTCTGCTGCTTGAATTTCTATTTGAGGCCCTATTGCATATCTACGAGTAGCGAAGACCTGCCAGCGAGCCAAATGATGAAGCCTTTTCCCGTTAAGCTGCTAGAACAATGGTGAGAATTTACATCTCCGCTGGCATTATGATGATCAAAGTCATCGAGGTAACAATGGTGTTTGCCGCTAGGGCCTCTAATACGAATTGTTCGTTACTGGCGTCACCGCTTCTGGCATGAAATGTTTGATTTCAAACACGGGAGCATCCACCCCTTGTAGTTGTTTTCCTATTTGAAAAAATGTATTTTGTTTTATAAAAATTTGCTACAATTTGGACAACGTTGACATGGACATTCGCCAGTGATTTGGTTATCCTAGTCTTGATGTGCACTCAGAGCACCGTGAAATGCTGACAGCGTGAGTTGGTGGAAGGGGTAGCTATCTTCCTATGAATCGTCGACTTTCTACAGCTTAGATTTCTATTTGAGGCCCTATTGCATGTCTACGAGTAGCGAAGACTTGCCGGCGAGCGAAACAACGAAGCCTTTTTGCCTTGGTTTGCTAGAACAAAATGAGGATTTACATCTTCGCTGGCATCAAGATGATCAAGGTCATCGCAGCAGCAGTGGCACTCATTGCGAAGGCCTCTAATATGAAATGTTCACCGCCGGCATCACCGCCTCTGGCATGAAAACGTTCGATTTCTTAATAGAGGGCATCCACCCTGTGTAATTATTTCCATATTTTAAAAAAGTAGCTTCATTTTCATAAATGTGTTTTGTTTTATAAAAATTTGCTAAAATCCAGACGATGTTGACATGAACATTTTCCGATGGTTTAACCCTTTTAGTCTTGTTCTGTACTTAAAGCATAGCGAAATGCAGACAACGTGAGTTGGCCAAGGTGGTGGCCATCTTCATAGGAATTGTCACTTTTCTGCTACTTGGGTTTCTATTTGAGGCCCTGCTGCATATCTACGAGCAGTGAAGACTTGCCCGTGAGCCAAACAATGAAGCCTTTTCGCCTTGGCTTGCTAGAAGAAAGTGGAGGATTTACATCTCCGCTGGCATCAAGATGATCAAGGTCATCACTTCAACAGTGGTGTTTGACTCGAGAGCCTATAATACGAATTGTTCGCCACCAGCGTCACCGCCTCTGGCATGAAATGTTTGATTTCTACTAGGGGAGCATCCACCTCGTGTATTTATTTTCATATTTTAAAAATGTAGTTTCCATTTTCGTGAATGTATTTTGTTTTATAAAAATTTGTTGAAATCCGGACGATGTTGACAGGGATGTTTGCCGGTGATTTAACCCTCCTTGTTTTGCTGTGCACTCAAAGCACCGCGAAATGCCGGCAGCGTGAGTTTGTCGAGGTGGTGGCCATCTTCCTAGGTATCATCACCTTTCTGCGGCTTGGATTTCTGTTTGAGGCCCTGCTACATATCTATGAGTAGCGAAGACTAGCCGGTAAGCCAAACGATGAAGCCTTTTTGCCTTGGTTTGCTAAAACAACGGGGAGGATTTACGTCTCCATTGCCATCATGATGATTAAGGACATTGCAACAGCTGTGGTGTTTGTTGCCCAGGCCTCTAATATGAATTTTTCGCTGCCGGCATTATTATCTCTAGCATTAAAATTTTGATTTCTAACAAGGGATCATCCACCCCATGTAGTTGTTTTCATATTTCAAAAAAAAAAAGTAACTTTATTTTCGTAAATGTATTTTGTTTTATAAAAATTTGCTAAAATCTGGATGATGTTGACATGGACGTTTGAGATGGTTTAACACTCCTAGTCTTGATGTACACCCAAAGCACCGTGAAATGCAGACAATGTGAGTTGGTCAAGGGCATGGCCATTTTCCTAAGAATCGTGGCTTTTCTACGTCTTGGATTTTTGTTTAAGGGCCTACTGCATATCTATGAGCAACGAAGACTTGCCGGCGAGCCAAAAGACGAAGCCTTTTTGCGTTGGATTGCTTGAACAAAGGTGAGGATTTATATCTCTGCTGGCATCATGATGATCAAGGTCATTGCGACAGCAATGGTGTTAGCCACTAGGGCCTTTAATACGAATTGTTTGCTATCGACGTCACCACCTTTGGCATGAAATGTTTGATTTCTAGTAGGCGAGCATCCACCCCATGTAGTTGTTTTTGTATTTAAAAAGGTAGTTTCCATTTTCGTTAATGTATTTTGTTTTATAAAAAATTGGTTAAATCGACGTTAACATGGACGTTTGCCAGTGATTTAACCCTCCTAGTGTGATGTGCATTGAAAGCACCACGAAATGCGAACAGTATGAGTTGGTTGAGGGGTGGCTATCTTCCTAGGCATCATCACTTTTCTGCGGCTTGGATTTCTTTTTGAGGCCCTACTGCATGTCTACCAGTAGCGAAGACTTGCTTGCGAGCAAAAGACGAAGGCCTTTTCGCCGTGGTTTGCTAGATCAAAAAGGAGGATTTACATCTCCGATGGCATCATGGCAATCAAGGTCATCGCAACAGCAGTGGTGTTTTCCCTAAGGGCCTCTAATATGAATTATTTGCTACCGGCATCGCCGCGTCCGGCATGAAATGTTTGATTTCTAGTAGGCGAGCATCCACCCCATGTAGTTGTTTTTGTATTTAAAAAATGTAGTTTCATTTTCGTTAATGTATTTTTTTTTATAAAAATTTGCTTAAATCGACGTTAACATGGACGTTTGCCAGTGATTTAGCCCTCCTAGTGTTGATGTGCATTGAAAGCACCACGAAATGTGAACAGTATGAGTTGGTTGAGGGGTGGCTATCTTCCTAGGCATCATCGCATTTCTGCGGCTTGGATTTCTTTTTGAGGCCCTACTGCATGTCTATGAGTAGCGAAGACTTTCTGGAGAGCAAAAAGACGAAGCCTTTTCGCCGTGGTTTGCTAGATCAAAAGGGAGGATTTACATCTTCGATGGCATCATGACGATCAAGGTCATCGCAACAGCAGTGGTGTTTTCCCTAAGGGCCTCTAATATGAATTGTTTGCTACCGGTATCACCGCATCCGACATGAAATGTTTGATTTCTAACAGGAGAGCATCCACCCCGTGTAGTTGTTTTCATATTTAATAAAAAAAAAGTATTTTTATTTTCGTTAATGTATTTTGTTTTATAAAAAATTATTGAAATCTTGACGATGTTGACATGGACGTTTGCTGGTGATTTAGCCCTTCTAGTCTTGATGTGTACTCAAAGCGCCGCGAAATGCAGACTGCGTGAGTTGGTCGAGGGGTGGCCATCGTCCTTAGATTCGTCATTTTTCTGTGGCTTGAATTTCCGTTTGAGGCCCTATTGCATATCTACGAGTAGCGAAGACTTGCCTGTGAGCCAAATGACGAAGCCTTTTTGTTTTTGTTTGCTAGAACAAAGGGAAGGATTTACATCTCTGATTGCATCATGATGATCAAGGTCATCGCAGCAGCAGTGGTGTTTGTTGTCAGGGACTCTAATATGAATAGTTCTCTGCAGGCTTAACCGTTATGGTATGAAATGTTTGATTTGTAACAGGGGAGCATCCTCTCGTGTAGTTATTTTCATATTTTAAAAAAGTAGCTTTATTTTCGTTAATGTATTTTGTTTTATAAAAATTTGCTGAAATCTGGATGACGTTTACATGGACATTTGCCGGTGATTTAACCCCCATTGTCTTGATGTCCATTTAAAGCACCGCAAAATGCGAACAGCGTAAGCTGGTTGAGGGGTGGCAATCTTCCTGAGAATCGTCGCTTTTCTGTGGCTTTGATTTTTGTTTGTGGCCCTATTGCATATCCACAAACAGCAAAGACTTGCCGACGAGCCAAACGACGAAGTCTTTTCGCCTTGGTTTGGTAGTACAAAGGGAAGGATTTACATCTCCACTGGCTTCATGATGATCAAGGTCATGGCGGATGTAGTAGCGTTTAGTGCTAGGGCCTCTAATACAAATTGTTCACTACCGGCTTTATTCTCACTGTTGGCAGATTTTTGAAGATGACCTGGTCAGGGGGTTCAAAATAGATTTGCTGAAGGCTTGGAACGTTATCCCTATGGCATGAATTGTTTGATTTGTAACAGGGGAGAATCCACCCCTTGTAATTATTTTGATATTTAAAAAAAAGTAGCTTTATTTTCATTAATGTATTTTTTTTAATAAGAATTTGCTGAAATTTGCACGACGTTCACATGGATGTTTGCCGATTTGACCCTCCTAGTCTAGACATGCACTCAAAGCACCGCGAAATGCAGATAACTTCAATTGGTCGAGGGGTGGCCATCTTTCTAGGAATCGTCGCTTTTTGCGACTTGGATTTCTGTCTGAGGCCATATTGCATATCTACGAGTAGCGAAGAATTTCCTGTGAGCCAAACGATGAAGCCTTTTGGCCTTGGTTTCCTAGAACAAAGTGGAGGATGTACATCTTCGTTGGCATCATGAATATCAAGGTCATCGCAGCAGTAGTGGTGTTTGCCGCCATGGCCTCTAATATGAATTGTTCACTGCCGGCGTCATCACCTCTAGCATGAAATGTTTGGTTTCTAACAACAGAGTATCCATCCCATGTAAAGCCCGAAACCTGGCCGGTTGAGGCCCGAAACCGGGCCAAACCTGGACCGGCCCGTTGACGGCCGGTTCGGGCCTTGAAACCGGGTTCGACCCAATTTCGTGCCAATTCGGGTTCAAAATCCGATTCAGGTTCTTTTTTAACCTGAACCGGGCTATTCAACCTGAACCGCCCGGTTCGGGTTCTTATCTGTTGCCAACAGTCAAGACCTTGACCATTGGCAACGGTCAAGAAACGATCACAATTGTGACCGTTTAATTTGAAAGAGTGGTTTTCCCATTTCTTTCTTTTTCTTTTTTATTTTCATCTTTTTCTATAAATAACCCCTCCCCCAAAATTATTTTCTTCACAAATCACAACTATACTCTCTCAACTCTCAAGTCTCAATTCTCAACTCATCTCATTCTACATTTCTACTATGCTCAAGTTTCAATTTTGCTAGACTCTCAATCTTTAACAAATTAGCGATCTCTTTTTTATATTGTGTAATTTATAAATTTCTCCATACAATCTTTTATATTTTCTATTTTACATTTTCATTCTACGCTACCAAAATATCGAACTTCAAAGATGCATCAAACGAATTCATTGGTCATGGTGGTGAATTTTCAACACAAGAAAGTGGACGAAACATTGGGAATGTACAAAATTAAGAAGAGCCGGGTCTCGAAACAATACATGAAGGCAGAGAGAAAAGTACGAGAGTTTCCAATTCCGACATTTTCACCGTCCATTTCAAAAAAGAACATGTTGGTGATAAGGAGTTCAAAGTATCTTGCAATTATTGCGATAGTAAATATCGCTTCAAAATCGGATGGGGATATGGCACTTACAAAAGACATTTGGAAAGTTAACATGCTAACATCCTAGACGGAATTGCACCGACACAAGCTCAAATCACCAGATATGGAAATACCTCGGGTACTTCTCAATTATTTAAATATACGGATGAAAAAAATATGAATTAGCGAAAATGATTTATATGAAACACTTGGCCTTTAATTTTGGTGAAAGAATTGGTTTCAATAATTGTTGCACAAGAGCTTTAAATCCTCAAGAGAAATGTGTGCCTAGAAATATTGTGAAACGTTCGATTTTGAAATTCTATACAGAGTGGAAAAAAGAATTGGCACAAAAATTTTCAAATTTAAAATAGTTCAATTTCTATTTGTAGTGATATTTGGTGTGATCATTGGTAACAACATGGTTATATGGGCATTACTGTTCAATGGGTTGATAACGAATGACTTTTACAAAAATGAATTATTAGCTTTTGAGTTTTCGATGAATCATATAATGCCAAAAATATTTTTAAAATGATTCAAAATTTCTTGGAAGAATATTGTTTAGTTAGAAAATTTTTTCTATTTCTTTTGATAATGCATCGGCAAATATCACTTCCATTAGTAACTTATGACGTATTTGCTAACCTAATGTCGGCGGAAAATTTTTTCATATTCGATGTGCTTGTCATGTTTTAAACTTGTGTGTATGAGATGGTTTGAAATTTTAAATATTGGACTTACTCCAATTAAAACGGTAATTCGTTATTTATGGGTACATCCTAATTTAATGAGAAATTGGATTAAGTTTTGTAAAGAAAATGATAGAAGACCAAAAAGATTTACTAAAGATATTCCGACTCGTTGGAATTCAACTTTTAAGTTACTAAACGGCTTATTGTTATATAAAGATTTGTTATGCAACTTCAGTTCACAAAATGTCACCCATCTTACTTTATATCCACAAAATTAGGAGGTTTGTACTAATCTTTTGGAATTTTTAAAAGTTTTTTATAATGCGACAAATGTTTTAAGTGGTGTTTATTATCTTACAACACATTTACTTTTAGTTGAATATGTTAATATAGCCAGTGGATTTCAAGAATATGAAAATGATCCGATTTTATCACAATCGATAATATTGATGAAAAGTAAATGGTTAAATTATTTTATAGAAATTCATCTACTTAATCTCGTTGCATGTGTTTTTTATCCTCGAACTAAATTAGATGATCTAAGTAATTATTTAACTTATTATTATGAAGTGTTGGGTCTTGAAGATTTTGATGTTCAAATGCAAATTTTTGAAGTTAGAAGAATAATTACAGAATTATTTACGGAATATGTAACTCGTTATGGATCATCTTCATCGTCTTCTACTACTTCTAGTTCTAATCAAGTTCGGGAAGAAGAACCATCTAAACTTGGTCATGGTGATCGATTATTGAGAATTCGGCAAAGAAAACCAAGGGATGCATCCAGTTCAATTCCCGAACTTGACATTTATCTAACAACTTCGCAATAATAAAGTAGTTAAAGATTTTCCAGTTCTTCAATGGTGGAAACGTCATCAAAACACTTATCCTATGCTATCACGAATTGCAAGAGATATATTTGCATCCCCGGTGTCAACCGTTTCCATCGAACAAGCCTTTAGTGCGGGAGGACTTATTTTAGATCCGAAACGATGAAAAACGAATCCGATGAGGACGCCTACGACCTAACTACTGAAGGAAGTGGAGCTACAATATTCGGCGCAAGAAGTGATTAAATTGAAAAGGTAAGAGAGCTACGTCAGCTTTGATTCCTCTTGAGAGGATACGTAGGTAGCTTAATTTTTGGTAAGAAATGAAGTTCAAGCCTTAATTTATTTACAATCTTTTTTTTGGATTTCGAATTTGGGGTTTTAGAAATTGATTTTGGGGGTTTTTTTTAACCGACGATTCACTCTAAACTGAGGTGAACCGTGGTTCAAAAAAATTTATTTTTACTTTGTTTTTTAATTTTTGAATGGTGAACCGGTAGTTCACGAACTGTGAACCACCAGTTCACGAACCGACATGGAACCGGCGGACCAGCGGTTCCGTGCCATCACATATTTGTGAACCGTTGAACCGGCGGTTCATGAACCTGAACCTGCGGCTCACGAACCGTGATCGGGTCTAATCCCGTGTGGTTGTTTTCATATATATTTTTTTAAAAAGTAGTTTTATTTTCATTAAGGTATTTTGTTTTATAAAAATTTATTAGTGGATGCAAATTGTCCAAATCTCTCATGTTCAGAAGTAATATAAAAATTCTATGTTTTTTGGAGGTTGAAGATGATTTAGACATAGTACTATGGACCTTTCTTAAACTTTGGTCCTCCTGTTTTTTCAATTTTGCGCCTATCTTTAACAAGACGGGTTATCAATGACAACTATGCACGTGCCACACAAATGCACTTTAACAAATCTAGACATGTTATTAACAGGGTTTTTACACTAATATAAATATTTATGTTGAATTATTCAAAAATCCAGTAATGGCAAATTAAGCGCATGTTAACCTACTTCTTTTAACAAATTTTTACAAATTTTTATACATTCTTTTCAACTCTATTCATTCTCTCTCCTATTTCACATCCACATATCTCGTGAGATCTACCTGTATTATACAAATCTCCACCATTCAACTTCATTCATTCTATCTCCTATATCATATTAAAATCCGTAAAAATTCATTTTTACACATACACTAACACCTGCTAATTACTCGCTCCCCACAATCACCCCAGCGAAAATTACAAATATCTAGCATTTTTGGACCGACTTGTTTACAAGTTATATTTCGGTAAGACAGTGAAATGAACATATATTGGCTTAGCTTAGCTGGTAAGGCACCCAATTGTAGTAACTACATCCCATGCTCAATCCCCCAACCATGCACTTCAGTGATTTTAATCCATTCTCTTTTTATTTTCATTCATTTCTTTTCACTTCCCACATCTTCTTATATGATATAATTTGGTTTCTATATTTTTAATTCATTTTTCAAAAATTCTTTCTATACTTTTTTTATTTTAAACGTTTCTTTTTTCCATCTCTTCTTCTATAATAATATAATTTCCTTTCTATATTTTTAATTCATTTCTTTTTCTTTTTCCCACAATTCTTTCTATATTTTGTTATTTTTTTATTTTAAACATTTATGTTTTCCACTTCTTATATAATTTGGTAGCCTAACTTTATAGCCTCATATCACATTTTGGGGATTCAATTCCCCATTTGATCGTCTTGTCACATATTTGGGGCTTAGGTCCCCCATTTGGTCATCTCTTCATTCATATACGTGTAAACTCATGTTTGGCAACCTTATATACACATGTATTCCGGACATAATATATGCAAGTATATGAATCGAATCAAACCGTATCGTGTACTGAGATACTTAAAGGAAGCACCATCATGTTGATAGATGCTATTTCCTCCTCACATATCACCTCTATATGCCGACCTAAATCGTTAAAGGAATATAGAAGACACACCAAAGCATTACAAATCATAAGCACCAAAGAACCCCTAGCTTATTCCCTCAACTCTAATATTTATAAACCTTAACATGTAAACAAGGCAAGGCTTGTGTTTTTCAATCTTAAACTTGATAATAGACTCATATAGCATTAACTTACCTCTTGGCATATATAAGTACATCTATTATCCACCTTGAAATAGAAGAAAACAACCCAAAGATGCTTAGTAGCTTCCCCTCCTCACCTTCTCTTCCTCTTGTACTTAGATCACCAAAAAGGGTGAAGTATTGATAGAGATTGAAATATAGCCACCACACAAGAGTTTGGGAAGCTTAGATGACCCAGAGAGAGCGTTTTGGGTGCTGGGGGAAAGTTGGTGAGATAGATCCCAAAAATAATCAAGAAAGCTTAAAATAAGGTCTTAACCAACTTAAAATTATGGCCATACATACTAAAGTTACGGCTGTAAATTACAAACTAAGAACATACAACCATATCAAAATGTCATACGGCGGTAACAAAGGCTCTATCCATTCACTCCGTCCTTCATGCTCAATATTACTGCCGTATCCATAATATTACGGCCGTAAAAACCAACATACGGCAGTATCCAACTATTATACGATCGTACTGAACTCTCTAAAAATTTCTGCACATTTCCACAACTTTGGGATTATGAGCTGTATTCTTACATATTATGTTCATAACTAAATAATTACGACCGTATCTATCTCATATACGGCCATACCAAACTTTCTGAAAATTTTGCATCTTACCCAACCTCAACGTTGCAGCCATACGTTTATAGCTTACGGTCGTATCGTAAAAATTAGGGTCGTACTTACCACATTTACGGCCATAAATTATGGGCTGGCTGAATTCATAGGATCTCCCTTACGCATCCTTTCTTCCGCCAGCCACTTATACTCACATCAAAGCACCTAAATACCGTTCTTGTAGAGATAATCATTACTAGTAGACAAATTTATTCATAAACATTTATAGTAAGCTCAAATAATCATGTACGGAATAGAGCGGGGTGTTACATTCACATTCTCTACATTGAATGTGGTTTTTACCTTTTCCTCCAGAAGAATTAAAATTCTTCTTTGAATTGAAGTTGCTTCTCCTTTTAGTTGTTGACCTGGACTTTGCTCTTGTGGTTTAGGATACTTACCCTTTAGCTTACCTTTGAGAAATTCCTTGAATTGTTTTGTGAGGAGATCCATGCTTTTAGCCTCATCAGAAACACCAAATGCATCTGGCTCATCGTTGTTTACCTTAAATGCAATTCCAGGCTTTTTGTTCTTCTGTCGGGTCAGATGCAACTCAAAGGTCATAAGTGAACCTACAAGTTCATCAACTCGTATTGATGCAAGATATTTGCTTTCCTCAATTGTAGTTACCTTTGCAAGAAACCTGTCCAATAAAGATCTGACAATCTTCTTCACAATTTTTGCATCGGTGTAAGTTTTTCCAAGAGTATCAGTTGAGTTCGCTAAATTACTCAGTCTGGCATAGAATTCAAGTCTTCCTTCTCAGCCATGATGAGATGATCAAATTCTTGAGTGATCATTTGTAGTCTTGAGGTCTTAACTGCAATGGTGCCTTCGTTTGCAACCTTCAGGGCATCCCAAGCTTCTTCAGCCATCCTCAACGAGAAGATCAGCTTGAATTGATTTACAAGCACCTGCGAAACAATAGCATTGAGGGCTTTAGAACTAAAAGAAGCTGAATCGAGTTCTGTATCAGAATAAGTGTTTCTAGGTTTAGCAATAGTAACATCATTAGTGGTGATCGTTGGTGCACTGTAACTTATAACAGTAGTGGTCCAACAACGTTCATAAATGGATTCAATATAAATTTCCAACCTAATTTTTCAATATGCATAATTAGATCCATTCAACAAAGGCGGTCTAAGAGATGCAAGAATATTAATGTCCATTTTTAGACAACCGGATCTCAGTTTCTAGAAGTGAATTTCGCTCTGATACCAATTGAAAAACTAAGCTGTCTAATTAATCTAAATGAAAAGATTCAGATGTAACGAAATCGTGTTTTGCAACCTAGATGCGTCTAGCGTTGTGTTACAGCTTTATACTCAGACAATCTATAAGTTAATATTAACCAGATTAATTTGTGAATCTTAAATAATGTCATATGCATCGAAGTAAAGTGGCAGAAACTATAAAACAGAAAATAAAAGACAAAACACCGGATTTTAACATGGAAAACCCCGTTGGGTGAAAAACCATGTGCTCGTAGCCTACGAACAAAAACCAAACCACTAAATACCAAGAGTTTAAATCTTACAACGAAGCTAAAAGCTTATTTATGCATAAATAAAGCAACATCTAAGAATTGAATAAATAAATACTCCATGTTTAATCCTTAGCATATAGTGTGAGTCAGCATTTCGCTTGCTCTCAGTAGCTTCTTGTACTCTGTGATTCCTCAACGGATCTGCATGTCCCGTGTCGATCTCTCCTTGTTGTGGGTTCTTCTATTAGTGGTTGGACTCCTCCCGGAAATTTTACCATTGAATCAATCAATGGTGGGTGTGTATAAATAAGATCAAGCTTTTCTTGATGGTTTAATACAAGGGACAAGCACGACAAGTTTTTGTATAAAGGACGATGGAAAGCGTGAATTCAATGCTAGGCTCTTCAAAATTTTCTTAGGGTGTTTTTGATTGACGGGTTGTAAAGAAAAAGTTGGAAAATATTTATGTGGTAAACCGAAATACCACCTACCCCTAAGAAAACATTTTCATGCTTTTGGTGGAAATCGTACTTAAAACGGTTGTACCTTATGAATCTATTTCCTTTTATAACTTGCAATCAAACAATGACGGTGCAAAATACTTTACACAATTTAACATTTGCATGCAAAATAAATGCCAATCAAACACACCCTTAGTAAAAAACGTGTGCAACCTTCCTTCATTGTAGTTTATATTTAATGTCATAAGAAGACTTGTTGGGCAAGCAATCCTCATTCCATTAAATCACAAGAGTCCTATATGGAAACAAACGTTGGTATTCTTAGAAGATAAGTGATAAGTAATAAGGTAATGTAGGATAAATACAATTAAGGTAAATAAATAATGAAAAATAATCCTCTTACCTTATCAAGAAAAATTACCTAGTTATATAAGGAATAAAACTCCTACATTGAACTAGGTTTAATGAATGTGGATATAATTTGGTTATAATTTGGTTTCGAGTATATAGGGTTTTACACAATCTAGTTCCTTCTAGAATATTCCACAATTGTTATCACATAAAATCACAAATTAAACCAATTAAAGATTATGTGATAAAATCACAAGATAATTAAATCTCAATGAAATAAATTTAATTATCATTAAGTGGAAAATAGAAAATGCCAACAAAAATAACTTTAATAAAAATAAAGTTAAGACCAATGACAATAAATATGTTATTTAGGTCATATATACCAAAATGATTCCTTAACACGTTTCGTAAATTTCTTGAAATTTTACAATAGTTTTTTAGTAGTATATTATTAAAAAAACTTACCTTGTGATGTATGGGTGAGAATCTAATTATTACAGGGGAAATTGTTGAAACGGCAGAATAAAAAAATAATGAAAAACACAATTTGCAGGCTGGAGAATTGAATCGGCAAGCTATCATCATTTGTCAAAGGTACATTTCACCAATTGAAATAAGACACAAGATTGCTAAGAAGAGGCCTCCAACCAAAAAACTGCTACTCCCGCAGTTACATTTTTTGTTTTATTTAATTTTATAATTTGTTCTAAATTGTGCAGATTGACGTTTAAACTCTTGAAATAGTGTAACAACGGGAATGTTATGTTAAGAGCGGTGGGAAACGCTGAGAGAAAAAATATAAGAGAGATGTGGGCGCGGGACCCCCCGGCTCCACCGCATTCAGGGGGCTGCAAGTGGGCTGTGAGACGCTGGGAGAAATGCTGAGAGAATAACGCTGGGAATATAACATTTTCGAGTGTAACAAACCCACACAAATACTCTAGTTTTTTCAAAATGTCTCCCTAGAATTATTTTTCTTCGAATATGGTGACTGGGCTACCCTATTTATGACACAGTTTTTGTCTTTATTTTATTACTATTATCTTTTAGGCATCTGTCTAGAAGTCATCTATATCTAAGTGGAGTAGAAGGTAAAAACTTGCAAACAAAAATCGTTACATAATCACAAGTATTACCATTTGCAGCAATGTACGTAGTAGTTCAATAATTTTACAAGTAATGAAATCTGATGCTGGAATCTTAGGGGTTGTTTGATTGGGGATAAAAGTTATCCGCGCGGTATTCTGTGTAAAATGTGTGGTTAATATTGTATTGAAAAATGTATATGTGGTTGAAAAAAGGAGAGAGAAGAGTGTGGGATAAAAATTATCTTTGATAGAACAAGGTTTTAATCTCCGACTTTTAATGTATACAATGCAAGGTCAATAAATGTTGACCTTTTCATTTTTCATCAACAGATTGTGACTGCATTATTTCAATAGTTGCAACATAAGTGAAAATTTAATTGGGTATTGATCATCAGCTTCACAAATCACAATCACAGAGTTTCTACTCCAATTTCGGCGGTGACGAGTTGTCTCAACCGATATAGCAGCAAGTTGAAGTCATCGTCGCTCTTAAGAAGGCTGAGACGTACATAACGATCTTTAGCATCGAACACGCTACCTGCACGACCTATGATGTTTGCTGCCCTTAGGATGCTGGTGCAATTCGTTTCTTCTTCTTTTTCACATTTCAACCAGGCATATGCTGTCATTAGTATAAAACAATCAGTCCCGAAAAACATTTTTGATACTCTTATATATAGTATTTATTCCTGCTGACGTTATACATAGTAGACCACATTATTTACTTAATTGGAGCATGTTAGGTGTAAGTGAACAGGTTTTATTCACTTGGGGTACCGAATCTTTAGTACTTTAAAAAAAGGTCAAATGTTCATCACCTGGTGACGGTCCCCGAACTTGGTCGAAGAAGTTGCAATACATTGGCGGAATATCTTGGAGAGTGAAACGCTTCGACAATGATACAATTCGGCTAATCTTTTCCCAACGGTCCCTCATTTTTCCGTAAGCGAAGTTAAATATTTCCTTGCCATTGCCTCGAAGAATTGCTTTGAGAAGTTGCAGAGCTCTCAACTGAGTATCCCTCGAAATGCCCATTTCCGCAAGTAGTATATACTTTTGCATATTAAGGTAAACATCCTTATCCTTCACAATAGCCCATCTACATCAACAAATTAATGCCAGTAGCAATATTCTCTATCAAGGCTTTTAAAAAAATAAAAATAAAAAATAAAAAAATTGATTGTTGAAGTTGGTACCCGAATCTACTTCCGGCGTGGCCAGTGAGCTTGGAAATGGTGAAAATCATGACATCTTCATTTGCCGGTGACGGAATTGCCGTAAAATGTGGCCAGTAATAGGCATGATCATAAATGGCATTGACAGATGAACCTCGTACAACTGCCTTTCTTAAATGCCCATCTGGATTATTTGGTGAAGTTACATATTCAATCATATTTTCAGCAGAACCTGATGTATTATTCATCGCCAATGCATCTCCTTGGAACTTAAAGTGAGTAGTCTCGAAGAAATTCGTTTGCACTTTGTACAACTATAAATCACAGTGATCAATATTGATTAGCCTAGAGTACAAAGTATTATACACCAGGAGTACGAGATTTTATTTTACTATTTTTCTCGACTGAGAGTCAAGATTGTAAAGAAGACAAACCGCATAGTAAGGAGATGCTGCGACGACTCGTGCAGGCGATGACAAGTTGAGGGAAAGAGCAAAAACTGCGGCCGAGAGGAGTTGAGTAGAGCCACCACCAAAAATAAGGTATTTGTCTTTTGTATTTGCATTTCTAGCAATGGAGTGGATTTTGAGAATATGATTTTGAAGCTCTTGTGACATATAAGAGTGATGTGGGAACACATAGCTCATTCTGTGCCACCCTGCAACTACTAATGCACTCCTCTCTGCATGCTGCATCCAAAAGGGCTCCAAGAATAAGGGATCCCCACTGCCATTAAGTCAAAAATTATTTCTTATGTTATCTTAGAAGTAGCTACAGAGTCAGAAATTTTATTTTGCGGGGGACGAATTCCATGTATATCTGCATGCATTACGTGAAATTTCAAAATTTATATATAAAATCAATAAACTTTCAAAATTTTGTAAGGGTGGTTGCCACCACATGTCCCTTCTAGCTCCACCTCTCTTTAAAAGTTAATTTTTATATAGAAAAATATTAGACCAACGCATACAAACTAATTAAGTAATCCCCTAAAAATATTTTGATGTACGTTACTTGAATTAACATTTGACATCGTATTCTAGTTTTCGAGTAAGGGTATGCTTGATTCACAATAAAGGAAGAGTAAGTTTTGTTTACTCGAATTGCATGTAGAAGTGTGGTGTAAAATGGAAAATAGTGTATTAAAAAATATAAAATAATTATATGTGTGGTTGAAAATGAGGAGAGAGAAATTATTTTGGAAATTTATTGTGAATCAAACATACCCTAAATCAAGGAACGAATGCGTGGCGTGGCGGTAGTACCGCCCATGTGCCGGGCGTTGACCCGGGTTCGATTCCTACCCCCGTCCCCTTGGGCTGCGTCCCTTCCCCCTTTATCAAAAAAAAAAAAAAAACATACCCTAAATCAGATGGCTTTAAGTTATATGATGATGATGATGATGATAATAATAATAATAATAATAATTGAACTAGCTAGGTCCAAGGAGTTTTGCTTCCAAAATCCAAATTAGAAGTCGTTGAGTTTGAGATTCTCTAAGGTTATGTTTGATTGGATGGGAGAGAGTCCGTGGAAAATGATATAAATTTTTTATGTTCATAGTTAATGTAAAGTTGAAAATAAAATTTACATATTTCAATGAATTTGAGCTTGTCGTGGTCAATTCAATGAAAAATAGATTTCTAATAAGAGTGCAGTTTTTATTTTTTGACTCACATAAAATAAAATATAGTAATTTCTTTTCTAATTTTTGTAATAAAGGGCATTCAAGGTTGAGGAAGATTGGTGAAAATTGGAATTGTATTTTATGCTTTCTTCCGGAGTGAACAAATACGTACAATATAATGCGACGTAACTTTGATAGTGACAGCAAGAAACTACAATATTCATCTTGTTGTTTCTAAGCTAATCTAATCTAATTGAATTAATAAGTAATTGCTCATCATTAATTAATATATCTTCAACAGGATTACAACGCAGCAAGTCGGACTTTTTCTATGCCAGCTGTGGTCTACATATTATTCAACTAATTATCAAATTAATATAAATTTAAAAAAAGTACTATAATTGTGTTCTTGATGGATTTAATTAGGGTGGCAAAAAAAAAAAAGAAGGAAAACCGAGCAGATAGAACCGAAATCGAATTAAAAAATAAAATTAAGAACCGGAACCGAAAAATTATGAGCTGAAAATCAAACTGTTCCTTTCCAGAAATCGAAAACTGAACCAAAATCAAGTAACTTTGATTTGAAAATTAAATTCACATATATTTTTTCTAGTAAATTTCTTATCATGTTAATACTTTCAACATTAATTCAACGTAAAGATGATAAAGAATGCTTATAGAACGCATATATCTAAAAATTAAAACAAATAAATTATTGTGTTTGGAAGTTACACTCTCATTTGACGTGGTGCCATATATTTTTATGTGAATTTGACAACAAGATCATAAACATTAAAATATCCGGAACCGAATAGAACCAAACCTAAACGAGTATCTTGCTTAAAAGGAATTGAATGGTTCCATTTTTCATAGAACCCGAAAATTTTTTTTTGGCCATTAATCAGAAAAAATTTTCTTGATTTGGTTGTTTAAGTTACAGTTCAGAAAATAGATAGAATCATAGATCCTCATAAAAACTCAGGCATCTAGCTAGTAGACTTTGAACCAAAATAAATTTGTTCATGGAGATTACGTGATGGCAAATATACGATGAGCACGGATACTCAGAGAGAGAAGTGTTACCTGTCGGCGTTAGCAGCGCAATCGGGCAAGAAGTGAGAGCAATCAGGGCCTTGATAGCAAGTGTTGCACTCACAAACTGGCTTGCCTTGAAGGAGCAAGCCATCCAAATAGGCTCTTCCATGGCCAGAGCATGAGATTGTGGCCACTCTTTCAGCTTCTAAAGCAGCCCTTTCGCTCCAACTCAGCTTCTTATTGTTAGTCATAAACAAGAAGAAGATATTAAGAGCAATTGAGGTCACAAGACACACAATGTACAACAAGCCACTCACTTTAGCCATGGAGAATTGAAACTACTTTTGTTAATTCTTAAAGCTTACTTGTTTTATATACATTATTATAGGTCGAACGCGTGTGAAACAACATTCTATTTTAAATTACTAGCATGAAACACATGTATTGCACTATCTTTTTACTCAAATATTTATATCTATTCCCGCCGTGCACCTTTGAAACAACATTTTAAACTAATGAAACACACGTATTCCACTATTTTTTACTCCAAAGATATCTATTTCTTTAATTTTCCAAGGAAAAAAAAGAAAAAGAAAATTGAAAAGTTGAGCCTATCAAATCCGAGTTTCTCACCGCAGCCATATAATTTGACCATACAACAAGGACACCCTCTGACAAAGAGGAACTACATGATTAAAATATTTAAATCAATTAGAGAACAATTGCTCTCTTAACTTTGAAACGTACTCTGTAGTTGAATTTAATTGGACTTGGATGTGGAGCATACTTTGGCGTTGGACATATTGGTACTGAGAGCTGAATGATCTCGACACGAAGGTAGAGATAGAGAAGGTTGAGATTTTTGATAGAGAAGCGAAGATATATAATAGTCAATAAGGTGCAAGATAAACGATGGAACATTACTACTAATGAGAAGGTGGTCAATATAGACAAGAAAGTACGTAGAGTTTGTCCAGAGTAGGAAGGTTTTAATCATGGCCGGTCCTTCAATGACGCAGGTGAGATAGGCTCTCCAAAGAATCAAGGGCTGTTTTTTGTTCCGATATGTGGTATATAGGCTATGTTTGGCAGACAAAACTCATAGGTTAGTTGGCTGAAAAGTTAGATGATAGCTGAAAAATTAGTTGGGAGCAATGTTATAAAAGGCGCAAGGAGTGTGAAGGCGGCAAAGCTGAACCTCAAACCTTACAAGCTTATTCGTGCTTAGGTAAGGCCTAGGCATCAAAAGGCCTTTTTCTTTTTCTTTTTTTATTATTTTAATTATTCTAAACTAATAAATAAGTAAAACATTGCATATTTGAACAATTATGCAAACTTCTATATTTTTTCTAAAATTTTCAAGAAATTTAAAAGATAGTCGTTGAAATATTTAAAACTAAATTATTACTTAATATTTAGTAACAAACTCATTTAATTAAATTCAAACTGGACATAATCAATAGTTGACCTTCGACAAATAGAGAAAAATACAAACATAATCAATTCAACCAAAATAAGATATGAATATAACTAAATATTAAATGTTAGAAATTAAAATTTTTTTTAAAAATTAAATTCAACACATTTTCTCTCCAAATTCATATTTTGATAATTAATAAAAAAAATATATATACTAAAGTCTCAAAAAGAGAATTCACCTTATAAGTTAATCTTTTCGGACCAAATCTAAAAAAATAATCAGTAGAGAAGTTAGAAGGCACACCTAGTTACAATAATATGCACAGAGGAAGTGGTCGACTCTAAGTTGATCGCATTTTTTCAAGCCTTTCGAAAAGCGGGGCGTTTTAGTCAAGCCTCAAGTCTAGGCGAGGCCTAGGCGTCGCCTAGGTGGGCCTTTTAGAACACTGGTTGGGAGTTGATAGCTCATGGTTGATAACTGAAGAACTACCTGATATATATAGACGTGTTTGGCAAAATTTCAGAAATACAAAATTACACAAAATAACATGTTTAAAATATTTTTTTTTAAGAAAGAGGTTAAAAATGGAATTAAAAAGATAAGATTAAGTTTTTGAAATAAGCTCATCCAACCAAACGGAACTTATTTGAGTAGAAAGGTACTATGATAGACTCTCCAAATAAACTATAAGCCAGCTCATTTGACTTACCAAATATACTCATAATTTTTGGGCTTGGCATTTGTTGCTTTGCAATTTTGCAATTCTAAGTAAATTTCTCTCTACTCCCTGATCCAGCGCTTGACAATCTAGAGTATAATAATTATTATAATGTACTATTTTAATTTTAAGTTTTATTCAATGCATTAAATTTTGAGATTTATTACGAATTAAGCAATAATCTCCATTTTCACTATCGTTAAATAACTTTATCACTTTTTCAATGACAATTTTAAATAAATATTGTAAGTTGATAGTTTTAAACGACATTTCAATGTATTATTTATTCATAAGGTGACAAGAGATATCGATAAATACTTAATGCACTTTTAATTATCCAATAAAAGTGTTTGACATTAATTGACATTAATTGTATATCACTTAAAAATTGTCAATTTCAAGTGTCCAATAGAATTACTCAAGTTTTTGCAACCACTGAATAAAAATATAATTGTTCTAAATGTATTGAAGTGGTTATTATGATTAGAATAATGATTCTTCATCCCGTTAATGTGGCAACTTTTAACCCCAAATACTATCTTAAATATAGAATTGGTCTTATGTAATTGTTAGCCTATATGATTAGGACCTCGCCGATCTTATATGCATAATAATAATTCTTATTAAATTTGCCTCTTGGTATTGTGATAACAATATTAATGCAAATATTAATAAAACAAGTGAGGTCCCTTTTTTAAAAAAAATTCGTGTTAATTAATAATTAACACTCCAGAAAAAATACCTCTTTATCCTAAATCAATACTGTCAATGGCGCTTTAATTATGTGTTGTCTGAAGTTATAGAAACTAGATGACCGACACTAGTTTTAAGTTAGGATGCTTACATTTTTTTTCTACAAGGATTTTAGTATGATATTGTGACAATCAGGTGAATTGAAAATAATTATAAAATTAAAGAAAAACCAAATATAATTTACAAAAATCAGGCGACTAGTGAATTCGTGTTCAGATTTGCATTAGGGAAATTTACAAAATGCATCCTATATTTAGGGTGTATTTACAATCTACATATCTTGTTTTTTAATTTTACATATTACACATTGAAGTTTATTTAATGATAACAAGAAATCGCTTTTGTTTTTAAAAATTTAAAATAATTATAAAATTACTACTTTATATATTAAAGAGACCACAATATCCTTAATAAAGACTAACAAATCACAACTTGCATATTATATTATGTTACACTTTACATACTAATTGTTTGACATTATTTTTACAATAAATTTTAATTACATAAAACATATTATATTTATTTATTTATTATTTTTTACTGAAAATATGTTATTATTTTTAGATTACCTTTATTTTTAATTTAACTAGAACTTGTAATAATCACCTTTAAGGGAAAAAAATCTTACAATATATAATAAAGAAATAATTTTAGTAAGTCAATATTATATTGAAATATACATTAAAAAAACATTGATTGGATATTAATTTTTTTTAATTTTTTTTAATTTTAAATTTTTTGAAAGGAGCAAAAATGGATTTGTTGTCGTGTGAATATATTATATTCAATCAATAGAAAAAATTAAATATAATAGTATGGGATTTCTGTGTTTATTTCTTAACTTAGGGTGTGTTTAATTACCACGATTCTCTATGGAAAATAAGAAATCTTGGAAATTATTTTCCAAATTGGTTGTTTGATTGCAAAATTTTCCATGGAAATGACTTTCCATGTACAATCACTTAGGGTGTGTTTGATTGCATGGAATTGGATGGAAAAGGGAAATATTTTCCACAAAAATTTTCCCACTTTGTGTTTGATACAAAGATGGAAATTGAATTTAAATTCCATGGTACAAGCATTTTAAGCTTTTTTTTACTAATTCCATAGAAAATGATTTGCTTGGGGGTGGGGTGGTTTTTGTTTTCCATGTTATATGGAAAACAATTTCCTTTCCATCTTTTCCAATTAAACACACTCTTAAAGCATGTTTAGCTTATTTTCTATGAAAAACAATTCCCACCTCCCACCGGAAAAAATATTTTCCATATAAAATGGAAAATGTTTTCTTTTCTATCTTTTCCTATCAAACACACCCTTAGTTTCTTTTTAGATTTATTTTCAACAAGAACAAGAAAACTACAGAAAGAGAAAAGAAGAAAAATATTTGTGACAAGAATATAAAAAAATTAAAAAATTTTGTAATAAAAATGCCATATATTTTTTAATTTTGTTAAAATTTTCACTCATAACATATAGTTAATTAATAAAAATAGAATAAAATAGGAAAAATTAATTATTTATAATAGGTAATGATAATTACAATTTTAAAGTGTTAAAAAATGAATAAATAAAATAGTATGTGAAGTATTGCAAAATATAATTTACATGGTGCATATTGTTAGTTACAAATAAGGTTATGTTACCCTTTAAAGTCATTTCAAAGTTATTTTCTATTTTTTTGGTAAAAGAGTTTCTTATTGCCATTAAATAAATAAAATGCAATGTCCAAAATATATAATTTTGAAAAAGACGGCACGTAAATTGTAAATATACCCTAAATATAATGCCGTGCGTTGGCTTAATGGCTTGGTTAAGTGATCAGATTCCCAATGGGTGATCAGCCCAATTTTGCATGGACGCATTGACTTTTTAATCGAACAAATTTTTTATTCCCTTTGACTTTTTATTCGAATAGTTTTTTCCTTTATTTCAATAAAAATATTCCCTCTCTCTATCACCCTTTGCTTGTTTTTTTTTTTTTCTTATGTCCTTCCATTCCCGGCCATTTATGATACTTAAATGTTACAGTAATTTACTCATTTAATTTGGCATCTTCAACAACTCTTTTTCCTCCAATTATTGAATGTCTATAATGTTATAACCTTTTGACATAAATGATTTGCATGCTGTGATTTTTAAATGCATATGATTAAATAAAAAAATCTAGTAGCTTGACCATTACAAGTTTAAAATCTTGAAAAAAAATTGGTTGTTTAAAAATTTGGTTGCAGCGGCATCAATGGAAGCATGGTCAAAAGGCTCTAATTCTCCTCCAAATGCAGCACAGATTCGGCCCTCACAGCTGTGGAAAAGACATTGCCCGGTAACAATGCCGTACATGAGATTTTGGGGCCCTAAGTCGAAATATAGAAAAGGAGCCCCTACATCGTAGCATAGATTCAAATTTTGTTTTGAATAATAATATATTACAGTAATAGTGTATGGTGTTACTCTTTTATTTTTCAATGTAAAACGATAACCAATACTCTAAATAATAATAGCAATTATTATTATTACTACTACAACTACGACGACTATAGCAAATAATAAAATAAGAAATATATTAAATCATAACCTTTATATAATAATCACATAAAAAAATACATCTTAGGATAAGACTTATTTTTTTTATTGAAATAAATATCAAATATCATTTTGAAACATGCACCAAAATTTTTGAAAAAAAAAAGAAAATTAAATATATTGCGAAATATTTGTACTATATAAATAAGTTAATAACAAAAATTAAAAATCATGAAAATGAGAAAACAAAAACTAAACATATAAATCAAATATTTGTTAAGATATGATGCAAGTTGGCATAAAAAAAATTTATATAGATTTCAAATTTATTTAGTTGAGAAGCATAAATTATAATAAACTAACCATGTGGTCTAGTGGAATTTAAGTAGATTTTTCACACTCTTGATCAAAGGTTCAATTCTCATCTCCTACATCCTTATTGTAATATTGAAACATAGTTAATTGTTAACCAAAAATTTAGAGAGAAAAAAAAAAAGGAAAACTGTGTGTTGTGGGAGTCAAACTCTAGTGGATTATGGATTAGTTAACAAGTAGCAACCGTTGCGAACTCACATGTTACTACTTACTAAGAGTCTAAGTGACACTCACACATATATATAAGTAATTCTTGTCGATTTTGAGGCCCCTAAAATTCCCAAAATTTCGAGCCCTGAGCCAGCGGTCTCTTTTGCCTAATGTAAGGTCTGGCTCTGCCCGGTAAGATCAAGGTTAACATTGATGCAACTGCCTTGTTTGCTGAGCAACAATTAACTGGTTTGGGAATGGTCATGCGTGATTCTTCGGCTAGGTTTGTTCGTGCTAAGTGTGTTTGTGCTGAAGGCCTTTTTGATGCTAGCTTAGAGGAGGAAATGGGCATGCGCAAGGCTCATAGTTGGATCAAGGCCGCTCATATCGGTCCGTTTATTGTCGAGATGGATGCCAAGTCCGCATTCAATGCTCTTCACATCCCCTCCTCTAATTTTTCTCCTTTTGGTCTTGTTATTGAAGATTGCAAGCTACTATCTAGAGAGATTGATGACATTAGCTTTTCTTGTGTTCATCAATTTGCGCATTTTGTTGCTCATTGTTTAGCGAGGCGAATTCTTTGTCAGTGTCTATGGAGTGGCTCATCCCTCCTGCTATTATCTTTGATGTGACTACGGTTGATGTTATGAATGAATAAAATTTTCCATTTAAAAAAAATTGCTTTGATTGTAATGTCTTCTGTAAAGCATATTTTTTGTAATGTATTACGTATTAGGATAAGACTAGAGTGCCTTAGCCTTTGAAATGATTGATAATATAATATTAGTAAAATTCTTATATTGCTATTAATGAATGCATGTATTGATAATTGAGATAAAAGACATTAAAGTTATTTTATCCCATTATGACTGTTGATGTCGAAATCAGTAAAGACCAATTAACTATCAACTGAGGTAAGTGCTAGGACCTGGTTAGTAGTAACTGAAGAAGTAAAGAAGTAAAGAATGTAAGTGTATTTATATCCGAGCTAGTCCTTGATTACAGAGGGTTTTTTCCTATCCCCCAAATGATCACTAAGTGTTCTATTTATAGTGCAAAATGTAGGAGGAAGTAGTAGGTCATCATGAGGCGGCTGCATCGGTGCTAGGGTAGACATCATGATTGCACCTGCTGTACCTGCAAGCCGTCTTGCATTTAAGGCGTTGACCTCGGAACTTGGGTGTAGCCGTCATTGCATTTATGGGGAAAAGATGTTCTGTCGGTTGCAGGTGGTGTCAGGCTGTCAGATGACACGTGGATTGTCCTTGTTGTCGGCCACTGTAGCAAGCGGGGCTGGGCGCACACCATGGCCGAGCTGACCTCAGACCCTCTGTCAGAAACTGTGACTATGGGACACATGACCTATCCTCTTGTGGTAGAATTCCGGCGTCGATCCGAATTGGGACACTAGACACGTCATCAGCCGACCTGGTGCCCCTACACGTCAGCAGGAGGTCCATATCGCGCGGTGGACCTGGGCTGGGTCGGTGCCACGTCACCAGGGTGCCAACAATGACATT
This sequence comes from Jasminum sambac, assembly GCA_018223645.1. NCBI lineage: Eukaryota > Viridiplantae > Streptophyta > Magnoliopsida > Lamiales > Oleaceae > Jasminum > Jasminum sambac. Next base: position 27,200,542 of record CP073647.1, read on the forward strand.
TGGTATATCACTGTAGTGTGGTCGTACATATTATTCGTAATACAGTACAAATATGTTATAACGTATTACACATTCTTTGTAATGGTTAAAAATATTTTGTAATTGATTACATATTCACTGTAATTTATTACAGATTATCAGTGGATTTGTATCTCATTTGTTCTAAAATCTTCGTCTACTGTTTAGTATGAGACCAAAACAAAAATTATTAACACAAGCAACAAAGTTGATGGAAAATTTTCCAATAATTAGTCTTCATATTGACAAAAGACAGCTATAAAACAAAGCAGGTTTTGTATCTTGTGCATGATTCCGGTCACTGCTGTGTACTGAATCAACAGAAAGAAGAAATAGTTTTATCACATAATACGCCATCTCCAAATAATAAGCCATCATGGATTAATGGATATCAAAGCACAAACTTTGACTTATGCCCCAACAACCAAAATGGACAGTAATTAAAACGAGCCAAATATAAGCACTTTGCCAACAAAATTTAGTTTCACCATAAAAATTTGAGAGTTATAAGAAAATGGCTGTTGAAAATATAATTTTAATTACTAACAAATTCAATATTAGATATTGTTGGAAATATTGCACACTAATACGAGGGAGTTAGAGTCAAACCTACAAAACAATAAGTGAGAAATCGTGGATCAAAAAATATATTATTGTAATACAGAAAAATAACACGTAAACTGAAAATATCAAGGAAGAAATACAACCTGAAAATTGATTAATAAAGAATAGGAAACTTTATGAGATAAAGAGATTTGAACTCGATTGAAATCACTATCATAAAACCACATTTGCTCAATGAACACTCATGAAGGAACAAGGGAGTTTGATAAATAATCTTGAATATTAATACTGGTTGACGATCTTAATTTCCACAATAGATTTTATATAATTTTTCTCTTCTTTTCAAACATCACGTTCATCACCTATTCATAGATAATGAAGCATCACGATGGAATGGAAACACCTTTTAAGCCTAGAGACACACCTCTAAGTAGGAATAGACACAACTATTTGAAAAGGCATAACTTGAAGGGACGCCACTTCTATAGGTTGAAATAGAAAATTTTCCATTCAATTGTTCTAATCATCACTCAACACAAAATTTGAACAAATCACTGGAATATAATTTACAACATATATTTCATAATTACAAGGGAAAAGAATTCAAATGCAGAAGGACACGAATTTTGCATGATGCAGAACTAAACCAACAACCTATCATTTCTAGAAAAAAAAATATTGTTTTCTATACTAAAAAAAAAAAAACAACCTACCATTTCTGAAAGGTGAACCTGGCTTCACGAGTTGCAATAAGCGAAGAAATTGCTATTTATACTACACAACTACAATTATATGACGTCTTTCCAAATAAATAAATAAATAATAATAATAAAATAAAAATAAAAATTATGAACGTATCTCAACTGACCTGTTAAAAAACTATAGTTCCTTCAAATATTGTGATTAGGTGGCGCCTATTTATGACACTTTTTTTTTGTATGAATTGGGATCGTAGGATTGGAATACTGTCTCGAACTCGAGAAGTAGCAAATTTAGAGATTCAAAGTTAGCGGGCAATTAAAGTGGTAATAGAATGAATTGAATATGCTTAACTAGCAAAGTATATAAATTATAAAATCACATACTTCGTACTTTATCACATTCAAACACAATCTAAATCAATATGTTGCGAGGGACGAAGGCAACTTTGGGCCACCTTGGTTCATGGACCACAATCAAATCTGGAATTTTTTTACTTCAATTTACAGCCTCTTTGTGTGTGTCTGAATTTCTCTCCATGGATTACAATCTCTTAGTTTTTGGGGGGGCGCCACCCCCCAATCCACCATTGAACTCGAATCAATATGCTGCGAGGGACGAAGGCACCTTTGGGCCACCTTGGTTCATGGAACACAATCAAATCTAGAATTTTTTTTTTTACTTCAATTTACAACCTCTTTGTGTGTGTCTGAATTTCTCTCCGTGGATTAGATCTAAAGGTAACAATAGCGATGCTGCAACCTAACATAGAATTTTGCGAGTAAAGAGTAATACATTTGAGCAGAGAGGAGGAAGAGAGGAGCCGCTGTGGACAATTCTAGCATCAAAAGTTATATCACTACTACCCTATAAGATTGGCTTAGACAATTAGGGATGACAAAGAAAATTGTGAAACCCAAAAAACGTGGTTACCAGAACCGAACGGAGCGAAAATACCCGAGCTGATGGGTTGATGAGGCAAATATGATTTTCTATTTTCCTGACTCGATTCAAGTTGGGTCGGTTACGGTTTGGGGAAAAACACCTAATTGAAATGTTTATCAGGTAGCATGGTTTTCTAGCTCGGTGCTCGAAATAATAAATTAATGAATTGTGCAATAGTGTTCACAAGTTATTGGTTAGCTAAGTTGGTTAGCCATGGCATCTTGCAACCAAAAAGTTCGAGTTGGAGTCCTCCTTCATGCAATTGATTTTGTTTATATAGAAATTAAAAAATTTGAAATCCTGAACCGAACCAAACCGAAATACCAACGGTTCGGTTCAGTTATGATTATGGATTTTAACCACAGATTCGATTCACGGTTCGAGCCGAACTATCCCCGAATAGACCCGTCGCCAATCCTATGGACAACAATTATTCATACGACCACTTTCATCTACTATTCCTGCCAACTATGTTGCAACAATGTTGTCCAGAAAGCTGGGGTGCAAAAACAACGTCGTTTCTCACAAAATTTACCATTTCAGCCTGTTTGCCCACTCATTGGCTCACCCAACCCGTGTTGCGTTTAATTGTTGACCTCGATTCGAATCCTCTTACGCCCACTTTTGGGTCCCTTCAAATATTGCCTTTATCCTTCTTAACAAAAAATCATTGAAGTACACACAAATTGTATGCTACACACTATCACACTTTAAGAAGAGTGATGGAAAAAGATTATAATATCTCCGAAAGTGGGGAAGGGGCCACACTCTTTTCGAGATATAATAGTGTGTGGCATATAATTTGTCTACTTCAAGCCAGATGCTTTCTTAACGGTACTACTCTGCCACCCAACTCAACCAAAAAAAATCCTTTTACTCTATGTCCCGCTCCACGCTTGCTCTCCGTTAAACTCTGGTTCTCTCTGTTTTTCCCTTTCTTCTCCAACAAAATCGTCGTTTCTTTTAATCGTTTTGCCTCTGCAAATTTGTGATGTTGTCTTCTTCAGATATCACACTTTTGCTGTCTCGTTGTGATATATCCACCAAGGCCTAAAATACGGCTTCAACGCTTCCATTTGGATCACCTTAACCCATCCCAGAGGTTACTACAACTAAGATTTGAAGTTCCGGGTGTACTGGTCTCGATTACAGGTTCGTTCTTAGTTTGGGGTTTTAGGATCCGTACATTGTTCGAAACTATGGGCATTTTCTTCTTCAGCTGTAGTTTTCTTTGGTTTTTCGTGCTTTATATCTTCTTAGCTCATTGCTTGATGTATTTTTCGTCTATTGCAGATGCTACCACCTATTCTTATGTTAATCCATTTCTGTCATCTATTGAAGAATCGATAATTCTATTTAATGACCACGTATCTTCGAGGTTTGAATTTTATTTTGTTTTCTTTTGTTTCTTTCATTTAATTTCCATTACAATTGTTTGATTTATTGCTTATATTTTTAAAAAATATGAAATAATTGAAAGATTATATCCCCTTGAAATGATTTAGATGAATCTCACACTTGTTGAAAAAGTATAACCCTTTTTAGAATGAACTTGAAGTTGTGCGGCTTTGCCTTTGGATTCTAAGTAATTTGGGTGGTTTATGTGGACTACATCTTTTTTACAAGAATGTTTTTCTTCCCAACATAAAGGTGTCTTTTGCATTGTACTTGTTCCCTTTGTGCTTAGGCAGCAATTCACAAACATTTTTCGCTTTTTCTACTTTCTGAGCTTCATTCAAATATAGGGGCACTATTTATGAATTCCCTTTTCCCTTTGTGGTTTTCTATGTGTGCTTTAAATGAACAAATAGTTTAATGTTTTGAAAATTTCCTTCTCAAATATTTTTCCGTCAATGATTCCTTGTTGCTATTAAAGGTTTACTTTCCACAAATCAATTTAATTTTTATTCCTTCTAATTATGTTGATTGATTAATGATTTTGTTCATAAGTTTAATTGTTTTATTTCTTTTGGTTTCTACAGGAAAGATCAAGATTGGCATCAACAGTACTAGATCTTCTGATCTCAGAATTTTTTCTCTTTAAATTTCTATACATTCGAAGAGACTCATAATTCTTTTTCTTACTATATTGGAAGGTTTTGGATGATTTCGCTGACTATTGGACATAGATGCTTTGTAGAGAGATTATGTTGAGCTTGTTGCAGCCAACGATTCGTTCTATATTTGCTGACTGTATGGTATTCTCTCTTTTCTATTCACACATTTCCTCATTGATTGTACTTTTTCGTTGTTTTAGTTTACGCTCTTGTTCTCTGTGTCTCTTGAGTTATTGAATTCCTTGAAAATAATCATATTATCACTTCACAATTGTCACTTTTCCTTGTGAATTATGACACTTTGATTATTACTGATATTGCTTTGCTTGCTTGCTTTTTCAGTATATACTGCATGTATACATACATAATTGAGCCTGTTGTTACAGTTATGTTCTCACTTTCTCATTTCGAATGATGTTGGATCCCACACTAACAACTATTGATCAAATTGTTATGGAATGATTAGGTAGTGATATATTTTATAAATTGTTGCCTACAACTATGTTTGAAGTATGATAGTGTTTATAGTCAATTGAAGCACCACGGGCTAAAGGGCAAGAATGAAAAGACCCTTTTGTTTCAAGAGAAAGTTGTCAATATTCTCTCTCTCTCTCTCTCTCAGGTACTCTTCTATAAATATTATTTACCACGGTTCTCATTCTCCCATTTACTTCTTAGCCTCACATCCTCTCTAAACAATCACTTTTTTCCTGAAAATAGTTTGTTCAATAAACTTACATATTTACTATTACATCTTGATATTGAATAATTGTCGTCCTCATGTTTTTATGAAAATTTATTTTGGTACATGTTTTTTATTTCTGGTTCATCGGTATTGTGCCTATTTCCCTGGCCTGAATTGTTGAAGTTAGATTTCGAATAGAGATTTCGTTGTCTGTCACTTCTCATTATTCATGTACTTGTAATTCTGCATTTTATTAATCATCCCTCAATTTTTTTAGATATCACATACCTGTAAGTTAATTTTTTTGGATTATATATCTATATTTTCGTTGATTGACCAAAGTTATTGCATAGCATTCTATAGATTCAAAACTGATAGCTAATGTGACATGATGAGGCAGGTTGTTTCCATTGGGCCGACTGATTGTGTCAATAGTGTATTCAAGTTTCTTCGTTTTGTCCCCTTTTGGGTTTTCTTGAGATGAAATCACAGTTTCAATTTTTTTAAATGTTTATTGTGGTCCATTTTTCGATTATTAGTTTTGGAGTTTCTTCAGATGTGATGGTACATTCAATATTTTTAGAATTTTTATTTGTTTTCTGCTCAATTTTCGTTTGCATGATTATTGTTTCATATCTAATGGTGTCATCTCACTCAAGCGGGGTGGGGATGAGTTCTGTCGTTCGAACATTATTCTTCTTCATTGTTTTTATGTTTCTTGTCACCTCTACTCTCAACAAAGTAAGTGATTAGCTTCTCAAATCCATTATTAATACGTTCATTGATTACTTATACACCTAGTGCATAAGTTTTAATATTGGTTCACATATTATATTGCAATTTATATATAGATCTATTTGGTTTAATTTATGTTCACGTGTGATAGCAAATATGAATTTCGATTTAGATTGTGCCCTTTTTTCATGCTTTCAGTTGTCCCGTATTTCAGACATAAGTCTCGCATTTCAGCCATAAAGTTTATCTCTTGTTTTTTACTAATCATAAGCTTTTCTTAAAAAGTAAGGTAAGTTTCCTGTGCAGATGCACTTTATGTGTGGTTTTAGGATTCATATCAATGAATTTATTTTTCAGATAGTCATATCACCGATGAACTGGTTGTTATTTTCATGATCATTGTTTTGAATGGTTGCCTATTAAATTTTGGTACGAATGTGATTTGAATTAATTAGTGAACAGCAATTACGATTCCTGTTTTTTAACCTTATATCACATTTGGAGATTTAAAGTTGAATGTCCTATTTGCTTTCAACATTCCCTTTTAACACCATTATACTTCGTTCTTCCCTTCCTTCTCCCTTTGTATTTCCTGTTACTTTGCCGAAAAGAGTTAATTTTCAGTCCCTCATTTTGGAACAGTTCTATGCATTTTCTAAACACCGATATCTTATTCTCACTCTTTTTCTTTGAAAGTTGTCATTTTTGTCTACTGGTTTATAGTGTTGCTTGTGCTAACATTGACTTTCTGCCTTTCTTTCCCCATTTTTTAGCAGATTTTAGGAATGAGGAGCTAGATGTATTACAAACTTAAGGTGAGATTTTCCTTTTCAATACTTTTGCTTTTAAAGTTCCCTTGTTCTGTGATGCAGTTGGATGAGTGCATGGTTTGATTATTGTATGATTTGTTTTTCTTAGGACCTACGTGTGTAATTTATATTCTAAAATATAATTAAGGCTTGTAGATTTATGGCTTGGTGTTGTTTTACCAAATTCTTGCTTTTAGGTTTGTTATTTTGGGGAAGAAAATAAGTGAAAGTTTTTTTTTATTGTTATATCAAATGTCTAATACATGTACATAATATATCTAGTGACTACTAACACATATTTACAAGTTACACCCCTATACTATTAACACTCCCCCTCAAGCTAGAGCATAGATATCAATCATGCCCAGCTTGTTACAAAGATAATTAACTCGTACTCCATTCAAGGCCTTTGAGAATATATCCGCCAATTGTTCTTTTGTCTCAACATATCCTGTAGAAATCAAGCCTCATTGAATTTTCTCACGAACGAAGTGGCAATCGATTTCAATATGTTTCGTCCGTTCATGAAATACATGATTAGATGCAATATGAAGAGCAGCCTGGTTATCACACCACAACTTTGCTGGTATTGAGGCTTTAAGGCCAATCTCAGTTAAAATTCGATATATCCACACTATCTCACACACAGACTAAGCCATGGCTCTGTATTCTGATTCTTGCACTAGATCGTGATACACCACTTTGCTTCTTGCTCTTCCATGACACCAAATTTCCTCCAACAAAGACACAATAGCCCGATGTAGATCTCCTATCCATCTTGGACCCTGCCCAATCTGCATCTGCGAAACATTCAATATGAGTGTGACCATTATCTGAATACAAGATACCTCGTCCAGGTGCTCCTTTTAGGTAGCACAAAATCTGTTCCAAAGCTGCCCAATGGTGAACTGTTGGGGATGACATGAACTGATTCACAATACTAACAGAGTATGCAATATCTGGACGGGTCATTGTAAGGTAATTCAATTTTCCAACCAATCTTCTATACTTCTCAGGATCTTCAAACGGCTCACCATTATTTGTAAGTTGCACATTGGGAATCATCGAAGTACTACGAGGTTTTGCTCCCAATTTTCCTATCTGTGTCAATAAGTCAAGCACATATTTTTTCTGAGATAGGAAAATACCCTTCTTACTTCTCATGACCTCAACACCTAAGAAGTACTTTAGTGTCCCCAAGTCTTTAGTGTGAAACTGAGTGTGAAGAAATGACTTGACAGTGAAATTCCTGTAGTATCGCTCCCAATAATGACAATGTCATCTACATACACAACTAAAAGAATGATTCCAACTTCAGAATGCTTGTAGAAGACAGAATGATCAGACTTACTCTTTGCCATCCCAAATTTCTCAAGAGCTTGAATGAACTTTCCAAACCAAGCACATGGACTCTACTTTAAGCCATACAAGGACTTGCGATGATGGCACACCTTCCCATACTACCCCTGAGCAACAAAACCTAGAGGTTGCTCCAAATACACTTCCTCCTCAAGCTCGCCATGAAGGAAGGCATTCTTAAAGTCAAGCTGATGAGTGGCCGCTATAGAAACAAATAGTCTGACAGAGGTTGTAATGGCCCTCCCCAAATACACATACATATACGTACAGAACAAACGAAATGTGCATGACCTCATAATCGTATGGCCACAAATACGGCCTCGTGCACCATCTTAAACATAAAGCAGCGGATAGGGAGGGAACATTACACGTGTACACACCGTAAATGAAACCCTAAGTTGTAAAATCTTTCAAACTTATCACACAAATACGGAATTCAAAGGGGGTTTCGAGAAACATATACGTGGTTCGTCGGATCTTCCATTTCCCTTTCCCAAACACGTCATCAAACACGTCTCGAGGACCTTTCGCCCAACTCCACATAATTGAACACGAATCATGCCTACAAAACATACACATACACACGGAATGAGTCATAAAGACTCGATGAGGGCAATAGGTGCAATGCAATGCGAATGATGCACGTGTCATTTCATATGGGCCCTGCTTGAATCAATGTGTTTACATGGCGCCATATCGAACGTATCACACATAGCCTCATTTCACATAGGCCGGGACTCAAGAGGTGGCTCCCACATCTTTGTGTAGCACTTTGCTCCCATTTCGGCCGAGGCTCGTATAGGCCGGGACTCTAGAGGTGGCTCCTACGGGCTCAAGAGGTGTCTCCCACATAATTGTGTAGCACTTTGCCCCATATAGCACGTAGCTCCCATTTAGCCCAAACATATCATATATGTAAACACTTGATCACATAACGTCAAATATGCATGCTTATGACATAATTGTGCGTACACATTACCTCATTTGGCCATTTCCTCGTCTCATGCCGCTCGTGTTTCTTTCATACTTATACGGCAATTCACATTCATATCTATCTGAGAAATCGGAATGCCAGCAGTGACTTACAAGGCATATAACTTCAAGTAATGCCCACGTTGTGCAATCACACCATATATGCATACAAACCCGAAAGCATAGTCATCACACAAGGCAATTAGGCACGTATAACATTTGGCTCGTTTCATCAACATAACATTGTCCCTAGCTCATAATAGCCGAACAACATATACATGTAAGCACATAGGTCACATAGACATGTTCATATCCTTATCACAACATCACGTAATCATAGATCCAAGCCAAGTTCATATATCATGCTCATCAAGTTCATACGTAACAAAACGGATTCACAACTTGTTTCTTTCGTAATTAAGCATGTAATCGTGTCATAGAGCATATAAAACATCAGTTACCTACCTTTTAGACCAACCAAACCAAGCACAAGAGAACCCAAGCTCTTCCCCTTCCTCCTCTTCCTTTTCATTTTCTTCCTCTTCTTTACTTTCTTTGCTTTCTTCCTTGTAATCATAGCTTACACAAGTATTACATAGATCATAGAGAGTGTTTGGGATGATCGCATAGCTTCATGAGGGACTTGGAAGGGTTTTGGGAGAGTTAGAGTCGAGCTTGGTGGAGAAATGACCAAGAAATGGCTAGAATCTTCTAAAATAACACTTCTGCCGACATAAAATTACGGCCGTAACTTACACATTTACGGTCGTAACCCCTTACTTACGGCCGTAACACCATATCCTTACGGCCGTAACCCAAATCATACGGCCGTATCTTCAGAACATACGACCGTAATTTGCTCTCTGAAACTTTTGGACATTTTCCACTGTTCACAATTTACGGCCGTAACTATTATACCTTACGGCCGTAACCATACTTTTACGGCCGTAACACCTGACCCTTACGGCCAGTCGACATTCTGACCGTAATCCTTACATTTCTGACGTAACTCGGTCTCTTTGAAATTTCCCGTTTTCATCATTTAAACGGCCATTTCGACTCCGAGCATGTCTCATACATTCCCAAATATTTCATAAACACATCATACACGTATACATTATGTCGAATTCGACTTTGAGCGGGCATCATGTCTCATACATTCCCAAATATTTCATAAACACATCATACACGTATACATTATGTCGAATTCGACTTTGAGCGGGGCATTACAATCTCCCCCTTAAATAAATTTAGTCCCGAAATTTGCGTAAAGTGACCGGAATTTCGATGTCTCTTATCCCTTTCCCTTCCTCATGTCTCCTCCGAACGAATTCATATTCAAACACCTACGATATCTGGCGGTTAAAGCATTACCTCATTTACATATCATATCACGATTCTATTGGCATATAAGCGATCCGACAAACATCCGATGAGCATTCGATCACATACACAAGGAATACACACAAATACTTCCGTACGATCCTTTCCTATAAACATCTATTTATATCGGAATTCGGTACGAATTTTCCATATCGAATCATAATCAAATAGCAGTCAACGAGATTCACATCATTCACATACGGTGACCGCCACAAAGAACTGCTAATTCGTTTTCATCGGATACATATTGCATTTCGGAGATGAGACACATGCGTAACAAATCACAGATCGAACGTAATACATATCAAACATAGAACCCAAGGAATCATACAGAACCAATAGCTTCTTCTTTCATAAACGGTTCACATACGGTTTCATATCATATCGTATCGTATCTCACTTTACGCTACCATGATCTGCTTTCACATAAGAAGACAACATACAACGACAACATAGCTGATCTCGAGCTCATCACGTTTCATACGAAGACTCGGGTTTATGCATATTTGAACACATTTCGTATTGCAATTCTCGAAGTCAGCAACACACGGAAGTCTCGTATTTCAATTCATATAGAGCGTATAGTGTCCCGTGTCCCAAGCAAATACGGTTCACGACATCGATAAAGTCAAAACACTCGTCCGAAGACGAAGTCATACATATCTAAGCCATTCGTGCTTCTACCAGAATTTCACATATATAGCCGGAACATATAGCATAACATATAACATAGCAAGTTCATACGACTCATAGAATTTCGGATTCAGATCATATAGCATATCATTTCTTGACCCACGATCAAGGCACACAGAAACATATTCTCCGTATCATTCTCCGAAATAACGTAACTCATATCACATAAAGAGAAGGGCATGCATTTTCCGACGCATACATAAGCGTAACATAGCATTAAGTAACATAGACATAGCCATATGAGTTTTACGCCATATCTTGCGCATACATATCACATAACATAAGAACATCAGATTCACTTGATCATTGGCGCTCAACAAATAAGGGTCGGAGACGAAAAGAACTGTAACATACATAAGTGAGCTTCAACATACCTTCTGAACTCCCGACATAATTTCCCGAGATAGAAAATACCAAGAGCACCTAGCATATCTTGAGAAGTGCGTTGAGAAGTGACTTAACGAACTGCTTTCATATATCATATCGCCACGAACCATATCAAACAAATCACATTTCAACCACGGCCATAAAGAACACAATACTCAGTTCATGCATTCGGATCATATAACTTCTTCCATTCGTTTCATCTCGAGTATCCTGTTCACAGTATACATCGAAAAGCAACCAACCAAGCCCCGGTAGCTTGAGGCCGAAGACATATATATCACATGAACATAACTTGAAGCATAAGCGATGGCGATAGCATATGAAACTTCGCCCATACAAAGAAAGCCACGTTAACATAACATAACATGGGAGAAAAGCCGAACATATCTACATACATACAAGAGGGAAAAAGAATACATGGCTTCTTGCATCATATAACATCATAGAAACATATGCAGGTCATATATCAAAATAAGCGATACCTAACATATCCATCGGGCCATTCAAGAACTTCCCGAGAACTTCCAAAGCTTGCCGAGCAATCGAGCGACACAACACATTGCATATAGAGACAATGAAATCTCGACATACTTGGCCCATAACAAGCGAGGAGAACATATAATCTGAAAATCATTACGTTAGCTCTCTCTTCGTGATACCTTACCATTCCGAGACCACCGCATCATAATCATATACATAGCAATATGCAAACATAAAGAGGCCAAGAAACTTCGTATCATAACATTCACATCAAATATGCGCAGGTAAAAGATCGTTCGGAGTATCTTAGAATACAGGCGATATACATAAAATTTCCGGACCTTCAATCGGGACGAACATCGGTTCTTCATATGCATAACATTGGCCCCTAATACTGGACATGACCACGAGGTCATTACATAGCGGTCATAACTTGGAAGAGCTTCTCATTCATCACATATACAATCGGGATCACAAATAGAATAAGAGGCAGTAACTACATTGTTACCATCTGCGTGATTACAAAAGCCTCTCGTTTTTCGTTCATATTGCATAACATAACACACATCGGATTGGTGATACTCATAATAGAAGCCCTTCACATTACATGGTGCGGTCGAAATAAGCGAATATTCATCTCGGCGGTCGAAATAAGCGAATAATCATATCATCTAAGTTCGGAATAAGCGAATCATCATATTGGCCGAGTTCAAATAAGCGAGCGAGTTCATTGGCCGAAGTTCTCACGAACATACATAGCATAAACATACGTCATCAATGGTCACATCGGCTCAAACAACGACATTCGATCTTGTCTCGTTGCAATCACTGTATCAGTTACAATGCAACACATACTAACTGCACACATTTCAAGTTCATTCAATATCGGAGAATCATATTTAATGTTGCAACTCAACAAGGCCGTTCATAGAACCGATCGAGCCGTTTGACTGATGACTTATAACATCGAAACATACTCGGCTCAAACTGTCATGACTTCGCATTCACTCTAACATAACCGGAAGAGTCATAGTCAAACATACCATATTCTTTGCTCAAAATTGAATGTAAACATAAGCAAACATTCATTAACGCAAACATTTAGCCCTCATGGAACCCGGTGGCAACAATCAAACATATTTGAGTATCATAATCTCGGCAGAGTACACATTCGTATATATTTCATCACGCGGTGCCTGGGCACAGGATCAAATAGCCAATCTTTCTTTTACGGATTTGTGATGAACATAGCCATACATACATAGACGAGATACATCAAAGCCCAAATCGTATCATATAGCACCTTGGCAAACTTGTTGCTCATCACAGTCTCACATTTATTTCTCACATTCGGATCCGTTCAAACATCGAATCATTATATACAGAGAGGAGGGAGACAACGGAGAAAAGGAGACATCCGAATTCACATTCCTACCCAGGTCACTACAGAACGTACTCCTCATCATATCCTATCACATGTCCCCGGAATACATCCATTCATACATAACATAGTCACATAACGGGGGACGTATCATATCTCGGCATAACACGAGGCATCACACACATCTACGTCATACTTTCACATACATAAGTTTGCCTCGTTCATATATACCCACGTATTATAACATAAGGTGGAAGTTCTCGGACATACACATGGATTCATATCATCTGAGAACTTCACACACGAACATATCATATATCTTAACTGGAGTGGCGAAAAGAGTCCCTGACGTGTGGGAAACAAGGGAAACCGGCTCTGATACCACCTGTAATGGCACTCCCCAAATACACATACATATACGTACAGAACAAACGAAATGTGCACGACCTCATAATCGTATGGCCACAAATACGGCCTCGTGCACCATCTTAAACATAAAGCAGCGGATAGGGAGGGAACATTACACGTGTACACACCGTAAATGAAACCCTAAGTTGTAAAATCTTTCAAACTTATCACACAAATCTGAGAATTCAAAGGGGTTTCGAGAAACATATACAGTGGTTAAATCGGATCTTCCATTTCCCTTTCCCAAACACGTCATCAAACACGTCTCGAGGACCTTTCGCCCAACTCCACATAATTGAACACGAATCATGCCTACAAAACATACACATACACACGGAATGAGTCATAAAGACTCAGTAGGCAATAGGTGCAATGCAATGCGAATGATGCACGTGTCATTTCATATGGGCCCCGTTGCGAATCAATGTGTTTACATGGCGCCATATCGAACGTATCACACATAGCCTCATTTCACATAGGCCGGGACTCAAGAGGTGGCTCCCACATCTTTGTGTAGCACTTTGCTCCCATTTCGGCCGAGGCTCGTATAGGCCGGGACTCTAGAGGTGGCTCCTACGGGCTCAAGAGGTGTCTCCCACATAATTGTGTAGCACTTTGCCCCATATAGCACGTAGCTCCCATTTAGCCCAAACATATCATATATGTAAACACTTGATCACATAGCGTCAAATATGCATGCTTATGACATAATTGTGTGTACACATTACCTCATTTGGCCATTTCCTCGTCTCATGCCGTTCGTGTTTCTTTCATACATATCGGCAATTCACATTCATATCTTATCTGAAATCGGAATGCCAACGTGGGCCATTGCAAGGCATATAACTTCACGTAATGCCCACGTTGTGCAATCACACCATATACGATACAAACCCGAAAGCATAGTCATCACACAAGGCAATTAGGCACGTATAACATTTGGCTCATTTCATCAACATAACATTGTCCCTAGCTCATAATAGCCGAACAACATATACACAGAAGCACATAGGTCACATAGACATGTTCATATCCTTATCACAACATCACGTAATCATAGATCCAAGCCAAGTTCATATATCATGCTCATCAAGTTCATACGTAACAAAACGGATTCACAACTTGTTTCTTTCGTAATTAAGCATGTAATCGTGTCATAGAGCATATAAAACATCCGTACCTACCTTTTAGACCAACCAAACCAAGCACAAGAGAACCCAAGCTCTTCCTTCCTCCTCTTCCTTTTCATTTTCTTCCTCTTCTTTACTTTCTTTGCTTTCTTCCTTGTAATCATAAGCTTACACAAGTATTACATAGATCATAGAGAGTGTTTGGGATGATCGCATAGCTTCATGAGGGACTTGGAAGGGTTTTGGGAGAGTTAGAGTCGAGCTTGGTGGAGAAATGACCAAGAAATGGCTAGAATCTTCTAAAATAACACTTCTGCAGAGCATAAAATCACGGTAGTAACTTACATTCTACATTTTACGGTAGTAACCTACTTACCAGTAACACCATATCCTTACAGTAACCCAAATCATACGGCCAGTATCTTGAACATACGACCGTAATTTGCTCTCAAACTTTTGGACATTTTCCATGTTCACAATTTACTGGTAGTAACTATTATACCTTACGGTAGTAACCATACTTTTCTACGGTAACACGACCCTTACGGTAGTGTCGACATTTACGGCCGTAATCCTTACATTTACGGCGTAACTCGGTCTGAAATTTCCCGTTTTCATCATTTCGACGGCCGTTTCGACTCCCGACATGTCTCATACATTCCCAAATATTTCATAAACACATCATACACGTATACATTATGTCGGGTCGACTTTGAGCGGGGCATTACAGAGGTCAACTTAGCAACAGGAGAGAAAGTGTCAGAATAATCCGCACCATAGGTTTGAGCATAACCTTTAGCAACCAGACGAGCTTTCAACCGAGAAACTGTCCCATCTGGATGTGTCTTAACTACAAACACCCAATTATATCCGATAGCCTTCTTCCCATCAGGCAAATCTGCTAAGTCTCATGTACCATTTTCATCCAACGCATTCATCTCCTCTATCATAGCATTACGCCATCCAGGATGGGATAAGGCTTCATTAACAGTCTTAGGAATAGAAATAGAGTTGAGAGATGCAACAAAAGATTTAGAAGGAGATGACAAGTGATTATATGATACAAAGGAAGAAATAGGATAAGTGCATTGGCGTTTACCTTTTCGAAGTGCAATAGGCAAATCAACAGTAGATATGGAATCTGATAACGAAAGTACTAGTGTGGGACATGATTCTGGAGGAGGTTGTCGCCGAGAGTAGACCTGTATGATTAGAGGCCTAGGAGGGGCCGGAGCTGGAATGGGATCAGTAGGAGCCGAAACTGGAATGGGATCAGAAATAGGAGATGTAACTATATAAATCAACAGATCATCATCCTCCCCCTGACTTATAGGGGCAGGGGCCAACAAAGGAGAAAAGGGTGTCTCTTCCATGAATGTAACATCCGATGACACGAGATATCTGTTGAGGCTAGGGCGGAAACATCTATATCCTTTTTGAACACGAGAATATCCCAAAAAGATGCACTTAAGTGACTTGGGATCCAACTTTGTGACATGAGGACGAACATCTCGAACAAAGCATGCACACCCGAATATCTTAGGCTCAATAGGAAACAAAGATTTAGTTGGGAATAGTATATGATAAGAAGTCTCTCCATGAAGAACACACGAAGGCATTCGGTTAATGAGAAAGCAAGCTGTAGACACCGCATCAGCCCAAAACCTCTTCGAAACCTGCATGTGAAAGAATAAGGCTCTCGCAGTTTCAAGTAAGTGTCTGTTTTTTCGTTCAGCCACACCATTTTGAGATGGTGTATCAATACACGAAGTTTGATGAGTAATGTCATTTTGGATCATAAAAGATTGAAAGATCTCGGATAGATACTCCTTAGCATTATCACTGTACAGTACTTGTACAGGCACATTAAATTGAGTTTTGATCTCAGCACAAAAGGCACGAAAATGAGAAAATAACTCAGAACGGTTTTTCATTAAATATAACCAAGTCATACGAGAGTAATCATCAACAAATGTAACAAAATACCTAAATCCAGGTTGAGCAACAACAGGACAAGGTCCCCATACATCAGAATGGACTAACTCAAAAGGAGCCTCAGCTCGTTTGTTGACTCTAGGACTCGAACTAAGACAATGGTGCTTAGCAAAATGGCATGGTTCACATTCTAATGACTCTAGTTTATGAAACTGAGGACAAAGTTTCTTCAAAAGAGATAGAGATGGATGTCCCAATCGACAATGTGCTTCAAAATGAGTGATGATTCCAGAACAGGCGATGGATTTTGGTACGGTAGTGTCAAGGATGTACAGGCCTCCAGACTCATGTCCTTTACCAATAATCTTCTTCATCGTAAGATCCTGAAAAAGACAATGATTAGGAAAAAATGAGACACAACAATTGAGTGCACGAGTTAACTTGCTTACAGAAATGAGGTTAAAGGTTAACTGAGGTGGGTTTAATACTGACGACAAAGAAAGTGAAGGAGTTGGCTTAATCGTGCCCGAACCAAGGACATGAGATGTCGACCCATCAGCTAAAGTGACATTAGAAGATGAAGTATGTGATTGAAAGCTAGAAAATAGATTAGAATTACCTGTCATATGATCTGTGGCACCAGAATCAATGACCCATTTGGAGGAGGAGGAAACAAGACATGTATTTGGTTTACCTGAATCGGCAATGGCATCGATAGGGGTAGATGAATTCTTCAATGATTCTTGGTACTGAGAGAACTTAGAAAACTCATCTGCAGATATCAATATGGATTTCTCAGATGCATCATTAGCGGATGCAATGTGGGTGGCTGACTGAGACCTCTGACATTTGTTTTGTAATTTCCAACAATCCTTCTTCAAATGTCCAAGCTTATGGCAATAGTTACACTCAACTTGGCGTCGAGCCTCAAATCCTTTCCTATTACCTTTAGGTTGTTGACCTCCACTGTTTCTGCTCACAAGAGCACTGCTTGTTTGTATTGGCGGGCAGATGAGTAACTTTCAGTGCGAAGTATCCTACTAAATGTCTTTTGCAAAGAAGGAATCTCAGAACAAGAGAGAATCTGAGATTTAGCAGTCTCAAATTCAGGTGGAAGGCCAGCCAAGAAATTCATTACAGCCATCTTTTCCCTTTGAGCTTGTTGAACTTTTATATCAGTACTAAATGGCAATAACATGTTAAGTTCCTTATATGTTTTCTTAAAATCCATAAACTAAGCTGTGAGAGACTTATCTTGTTTCTTCGAACGATAGAATGCTTGACACACATCATACATACGAGAAATGTTCCCCTTTCCTAGAATACAAGAAATCAAGGTACTCCATTAACTCCTTAACAAACTCACAATGTTTAACTAAACCAATGACCTTACTGTCAATAGAGTTTTGTATCAATAGGAATAGCCGAGCATCCTCCCGTAGCCACATCTTCTTAGAGTCATCTGTTGGGGGATCCTCAGTCATATGATCATCCATGTCAATACTCCTCAAGTAAAGTCGAACAATTTTACTCCAATCCAAATAATTAGAGCCATTAAGTTTGTGTTCAGTGATTTTTGACATCATAGGAACCACTTCCGAAGTAACAGTTGATTTTTGAGCCAACATAATATTTTAACCCAGAAACAAAAACAACCCAAGAACAAATCCAGACAAGCTTAACTTCTTGCCAACAAAAGAAAGTCGGAAGAAATCCCTAACACTACTGGAATTAACAAAGCTCCCCCCAGCAGTGACCAACAAGGCTTAATACATGTTCCAGCCAGACTTCGCAGTCAAGATCAACACAAGACTGAAATTTCTCTCCATAAATGTTGAACCAACCATAGAATTCAAACAAAAGGCCAAACCACCCAAAAGTCACGTACCTATTTCGAAGTTCAGACCTACACTCGACTGTAATTACATGCAACTAAGGCCATAGGAATGTCGTAGGCACTGAGGCGAGTCAACTGTTGAAGGCCCATAGCTTTTCCGGCAAGCCACGCGGAGCCACGCGCCGACGAGACGTGGTCAAACAGAATGGGCTCCAAGCGCGTGTGCAGTACACGTGCTTCGTCTAGTCACGGTATTTCCGGTGAAGGCTAATCCGTGGGAGGCGCATCCAATGGTGCCGAAGGTGAGACTGGTGGTTGCGCAACCATTGCGCCCCACGAAACCCTAGCTCGGTTTTTACCCTAATGCTCTGATACCATGTTATTTTGGGGAAGAAAATAAGTGAAATTTTTTTTATTGTTATATCAAATGTGTAATACATGTACATTATATATCAAGTGACTACTAACACATATTTACAAGTTACACCCCTACACTATTAACAAGGTTCCTCTTTGAAGGATATTGATTTTCTTCTCTTTATTGATATTGAAACTCTTGGTTACGAAATCCATAAGACATTTAAATCTGACCGCCTCTGAAATCATAAAGGTTAAACTCATCAATGATCTTGCTTCCAAAGTAATATCGTTAGCTTTCCTTGCAAAAAATATGTTTTGAATCAGCATTCACTAGTGCACGTTTTCCGATTTTCATCTTGATTTTTCCTCTCTTGCCTACTTTAATTCGCGATAGCTTGAATCGTATAACAATCCAATAGAACCTTCCTGTTATTTCATGGTATCTTTAAACTGGAACCACTCTTTCCCGTCAATACTGTATGACATCAAATAAAGATTCTCTCTAAGAAAGTTGAGAAAAAGGCCTTCTCGAACATTTCTTTTCCCATCTACTTGTTTCTCATCTTTTTGAATTCGAACATCTCCTTTCCCAACTTCTCCTTTCCCATCTTCTTGAATTCGAACATCTACTTTCCCATCTTCTTGAATTCGAATATTTCCTTCCCCATCATTATTTTAAAGTATAATATGAAATAATATCTCGACCTTCTTATTATTGATTTCCACTTGTATTGAAAGTATAAGCAATTCACCGTGCTTCGCATCTCCTGTTGCCATATTGATTATAGTCTCAATGAATAAGAGATATTGATTGAAATTGAATTTTCCAATATTCCAGGGATGTGAATTTAATATGACTTTCACCCTAAAAGAAAAAGTGGTATCCTAGCCCTTCCCTTTTTTTTCTTCCCACCAGGTGATATGAAAGCGTGTAAACGGAAATGGACTCGGTTTTTCTTAATATTTTTCGTAATATTAAGCCTTACTTTTCTAAGGCTTGATTTACACTATTTATTTTACCAAAAATATGGCTTAATATGCTTAGCTTTAAGAAAAATCAAGCCCATGTTCGTTTACACTCTCTCATGTCACCTGGTGGAAAAAATAAAAAAGGGAAGGGTAAGGATATCGCTTCTACTTCTAGGGTGAAAGCTATGTTAAGTTCCATTCCTGGAACATTGCAAAATTCGATTCCAACCAATACCTCTTATTCATTAAGACTATAATTAATACGGCAACAGGAGATGCTAAGCACGGTGAATTGTTTATACTTCAATACAAGTGGAAATCAATGATAAGAAGGTTGAGATGTTATTTCGTGTTGTACTTTAAAACAATGATGGGGAAGGAGATGTTCGAATTCAACAAGATGGAAAAGGAGATGTTTGAATTCAAGGAGGTGGGCAGGGAAAAGATGGGAAAGGAGATGTTCGAATTCAAGAAGACGGGGAACGACTAGATGAGAAACGAAATGTTCAAGAAAGTCTTTTTCTCAACTTTCTTAGACAGAATCTTTATTTGGTGTTATAAAGTGTTGACGGGAAGTGGTTCGCATTTAAAGATACTATGAAAGAACAAGAAGGTTTTATTGGATTGTTATACGGTTCAAGTTATCACGAATTAGTGAGAGTAGAAAAGAGAGGAAAAATCGAGGTGAAAGTAGAAAAATGTGCACTAGTGAATGTTGTTCAAAACATTTTTTTGCAAGGAAATTTAAAAATACTACTTTGGAAGTAAGATCATTGATGAGTTTTGCCTTTATGATTTCAAAGGCAGTGAGATTTAAATGTCTTGTAGATTTGTAGCTAAGAATTTCGATATCGATAAAGAGGAGAAAATCAAATCAGAGTTTTGCGGGATGGTAAATGTGTGGGCCGCTGCGCTGTTGGAGGAAATGCCACCATCTAAGAATCCAGATGTGGAGAAAGCAAAAAAAGTGTTCAAGTACTTCTAAGACCAAAAATATTAGGTAGGCTAGTCTTATTAAATAAGAAAGTAATTAATTTAGTATCTACATCAGATATGACCAGAGCTGGGCAAAAAAATCGCCAAATCGACCGCATCGAGTCGGTTCGGTTTGGTTTTTTTAGGCGATCAGTTTGATTTTCACCAAACCGATCGGTTTTTATATTAGCAAAAAAGGAAAGAAAGAAAAAAAGGGACCGAACTGACTCAGTTTGGTTTGGGGGGCAAAAAAAAGCATGTGGTAGGTCAGTTTCGAAAAACCGACCGACACCCACCCCTAGATATGACAATTTTTTTTCTTTTTCAGGTTGGTTCAATCCACTCTTTTGTTTCAGACAGATTGTCTTGCTTTCTTGGAATACATTGGGAGTTAAAATGACTAAAGGTGTGAGTCCTCTTTATCTTTTAGTTTCTGTTCGTTGTGAAATGTGTCAAATAAATGCCGCAAGTGTACGGGTCGAACAAGTAGTAAAATGGATTTTTGAGTCCAAATATCGATCCCACAAGAACTTGATTTAACTACCAAAATTATCAATTTTATACTCTATTTGAAAAGACAATTCGAAAGTTGCTTTGTTTTTTCAATGAAAATAAGTTCTTACAAATTAAATATAAAAACTAAATATTATCTAACTAACAAGAATTAATATTGCGAAATATAAATAAACAAAGATGGGAATTATGAGACTTGGGACTTACAATTTCACCGACTTTGATCCCTCTAGTACGTTATTGGATTCAATAGTGATTTTATTGTCATTAACGATCGAATTTACTAAATCAATTATTTATATCTCTCGATAATAAATAAATCTATTCTATTAGGCCAATTTATTTACCTCTAAATAAATTCGTTATCAACCCTCTAGAATGCATTCAAACAATAAATTCAAATAGGTTACGTCGAAACTTCACCTAAGATCGCACTAACCACAAGTTTATCTCTAAATCTCATCTAAATTAGTGTTCTATGTTGTTTATTCTAATTTATGTTTTCATTTCTCAAATCCAACACAAACCAATTTATAATTTATCAATTGATCAAAAGATAAATTTATAAGCTTAACAACATAAAATTAACGACAAATCAATCATGTAATATTAAATCCAATAACAAAATACTAGAGTTCACAAAGAGGATTCATTGTTCGTCCCAAGTATAGAAAATTAGCTACACATAAATTTAAATACAAGAGTTTCAATAGAGAAAATAAAGAGATACATAACCAGATTTTTAAGGGTAGAAACAAATATTTGGCCTCCGGTGTTGTCTCCCTTCCTGTGCTCCTCAATTGTGTATGTGTTCAATTCTCTCCACTCGTATTTATCTCTCAATTTTCTTGTGTTGAAAGTCTTGCATGTGCTCCCTCCAACTCTCTGTGCATATGCTATATGTTCATCGCAAATTCACTCTGCTTCCTCCTCTCTCTTCTACGTATCTTCCCTTTCATATATAACATCCACGTTTTATTCTCCAAAATGCAAGTCAAAAGAAGAAAAAGAGGTGTGATGATTATGTCCTAATGATGTGCCATGATGATGTTTTTCTTTTCTTTTTCTCTTTTGTCTCCACTAGCACTTGTCTCCATCATTATCTCCACTCCAAAATATTCCCACTAGCCATTGATTTCACGAGCCAATTTATCATCCGGAAATGCCAATACAAGGAGAAATGTTGTAGAAGTATTGTAGAAGTGCCTCTTTGTAACTCCTAACATAAAAAGTAAATAATAACCAGTAAAAATATACAAAAATATAATAAAACATTATAGAAATATGATAATTAAAACACTAAAAATATAACTTAACAAATACCCCCATACTTAAAATTTTGTTGTTCGTCCTGACAACAAAGACTCAAAATATACAAAAGCAAGCACACCATCAAATAGTTTAAAATTCAAAGCAACTTGACAGACACAAATACAAGTAAAAAAAAATGTAATCAACTCACTTTGTTCATACTACAAAAATATTTAGCTCGTCCTTGGTAATCTTCACTTCTCGTTGCCTTTTAGATCCAGAAATTGAGTGGTTGGCAACCCGACCCTCAACGGTCCAATTATATCCTTACCCTCTCGTGGTCACATTTAACTTATTTTCTCTCAATCCCCAATGATCATCCCAAGGGTAACTCTCAATTACTCTTTTCTTTTTCAACTCCTATCTTTGAAGTGAATTTTATTGCTGGGATCAATAGTGTAGTAATGTGATGATTCTCCCTAAATTTGAGTGTTCCAACAAACAAGTTACTCCAAAGTAATTCAAACCAACTAGAATTCCAAGTCAACAATGCTCACTTTTTCTTCTCTCTTTTTCTTTTGCTTTTTTTTTTTGTTAAAATGTAAACGTGCAATGCAATGCCCCAAACAATAATGCTTTCTCAATGACCCATGTAGCGGGCTTTAGGTCGCGACTCAGAGCTCGTCACTCAAGGCACCAGGTTTTGAAATACCCCTAAGAACTTATTCACCCGAGTCAATGAGGCAAGAGAGTGGTAGCACAATGAAATGAATGCATTTTTGTTTTGTTTTTTTGTTTTTTTTTTTTGTTTTTTGTTTTTTTTTTTACACGACATGGATTGCATTTCTAGTAAACGGTCATTACCTTGTTTCTACTTGTTGATCAAATACACTCCACACAAGTTATCATGCACGGAATCATCTCAATACTAACTCATCCTCCATCAATAAATTCACCACTTATCTCACAACGGCAAAGTGTTGCGAAAATGAAGGGTGGTGGGAAGAATTCAAGCACACTTCTTATTCCAACCAACCAACTTCTAAATCCAAAACACTGAGTCATGACATCCAATGGACGAGCAATCATGAAAAGAACTTGAGCGATATATTTAGTGAGTTAAATACACTTTAAATTTGAGAAAAATGAAAATTTTTACACAAAATTATCACACATGCACGCAATACTAGACATATAGCAAGTAACTTATAAATAATAAACACACCAAACACGCACAAAAATTCAAAAGGTAAACTCAAACTAGTAACCCCCACACTTTAGAATTACGACCAATTCTACCATTCAAAAATACAAATGACTTGACTAAGCGAGAAGCCATGCAATCGACAAGCTGTTTTATTAAAGCATAAAAACACAAAAACAGTTTAAAATGTATAGAACAAATAACAATAAGATGCGTCTCAAGAGTCTACCACTCCTTACTCTGCCATCTCAGGAACAGATAATCAAATTCCACACAAATTTCAACTAATTGCATAACAACACAAAAATCCCACCCCCCAAATCGAAATAGACATTGTCCTCAATGTTCAATAAAAAGGAGAGATAACACGAGGGCGACACAAGTTGGGGGTCATCGCAAATCTGAAAACAAAACTAAACAGAATCACACAAAGATGCGTTGCAAAAATCAAAGGCTCAAATTCCACAATTATAATCGCAACTCTAAATCGAGCTCATTCGGATCCCGTTTTCGCTTGTGGGAGATTCGGTTCCAATTGATTGGAGGGTGTGACGGATCAAGTTGTAGTGCATAAGCATGAAATTTCTCCAACAATTCCTCAATGGATGAGGCAACTAAAATCATGTTTCTTGAAATGGGAGAAATTAGTTGCTTTGCAGTAGCAAAATCCAGAAACGCTAATAAACCATCGAAGAAATGATCCACATTTAGCGAGGCCAATAGGTTTATTGTGCAAGTTAAGCGGTACCAAGAGATAATGTTAAAAATTTGTTCCAATGTGTCAAAACCTCCGGAAGTGCAATGAATACATCGAATATGAGATGATGAGTGACAGACGCTCATAAAGGGATCGAGCGTTTACCTCGGTACCCAGCGTGAATCCGTATACACGTGATAAGGGCTCGAGTAACTCCAATCACTCGAGATCCTCGTACTGAAAGCGGCCAGAATAAACCTGACCTAACATCATAGTCCTCCTCCATAGACGATATTGGCTTGAAGTTCCCCGGTTTTACGCCTACATCATTTGCTTTGCGGCGATGTATTACGATCTCACCCCATAGTCGAGCCACCAAAGAGGCCAATGGTTTTTAATTGTACATATGAAGGTTCTTACGTGTGGGGAATGGCTTCCATAATCACTCGAGTTCACCCAAAAAGCTAAAATCGAAACAAATAGAAAAGAAAATCACAAACAACAATATAAACAAGTAGTTGTGATTGTGGCTCACATCTTCCTACGGTTTTACGTCCGAAGCTTGGTGCAACACCTTCTATGAGTTGGGGATATGCTTCCCATCCGATTTTCTTAAAAGCGGCAAACATGGTCTTTTAAAGTCGATTCCCAAGGCTGTAGTGGTCACGTTCTTTGTTGAATTGAGTCCATAAACCAAGAAGTTCATGTTGCACAGCTCCACAAGGATGCGTCTCAAGAGTCTGAGATATCATCCAACGACTCCTTACTCGAGCCATCCTTAATGAAAGCGATCTTATCTTCTCGATTTTTAGACATAAATCCAAGTGAGCGACAACTTTGTATCACATGTCCATCTAGCACACTTATAGCAAACATTCATCCTTTTTGCTCGTCGTTTCTTTGAAAAAGCGCTTTTGCCTAAACCGATAAATGTTTGGTATAGATGGTCGGAATTTCTCCCCTATTCAACCTTGGCTTCAATTAACCAACGGATATCCTCGGGCATCCCATAATACATTAACAATCTCAACCGCTCAGTCGAAGACGGTAGATTCGTTCAAATCATTCAAAGGAAAAGATGAGAGTATTTTGAATTTTCACAAAGCGAGAATCCATGTTTAGTGGGAGAAATTGATGAAATAAAAGAAGAAAAGGATAAAATTTGAATCACACACTCAACAATCACAAGAAGAAGATATATATACAAGCATGCATCCATAATCGACTAGAGGATCGGAGAGAAGAAGAGTGTTACCTAACAGGTGATTGAGGAAATACCGAGAGAGAAAAGCAAGTGAGATCTGAGTGTGGTGTGTAGAAATGGTGTACCTCGTCTGACTTTAGAGATCGGAACGACTACTGTGGCAACCACTAACCCGACAAGTGGCCGAGGTATCCGTGGTATCAGGAAAAAGGAGGTCGGTCGAGTTATCGAAAACGCGTCTGCCCGGTATCCCTGTTACTTCCCTCGCTTTTCTCTCCCTTCTTTTTTTTTTTTTTTTTTTACAACGGATACTTTTCCATAGCACGCCTAAATCATTAGTATTGTACCACCTGAAATATCTCACATATGTATCAATAGAACTGCATTACGAAAAATCAAATAAAAGTAATAGAATAAAAAAATAATAATAATAATAAATAAAATAAAATAAAATAAATAAAAATGAAAATAGAAATATGGAGATAAAACATAATTTAAGAAAAACACTAAACTTAATTAAATATAAATAAACACACTCAAATAAAACAAAATAAGCGAACATAAAATAATGTAATGCACACACAACACACATCAAATGAACGAAGTTTGGGTTGCCTCCCAAAAAGCGCTTGTTTATAGTCACGAGCCTGTTGAAAGAATCATCTGCAGTTCAAAATCGATTTTCTTTCGAGAAATCGGTTTCAAAGTAGTGCTTTAGTCGTTGACCATTGACTTTGAAGGTCCCTTTGGTAGGGTGAGAGAGCTCGATAGCACCATATGGAGTCACTTGTGAAATAGTGAAGGGCCACGACCACCTTGACCGGAGTTTTCCTGGGAATAGCTTCAAGCGAGAATTATAGAGTAAAACTTGATCCCCTACCCTAAATTCTCATTGTTGAATGTGCCGATCATGCCATTTCTTAGTACGCTCTTTGTAGATTGTCGGTTTCATAAGCACCTAACCCAAATTCATCCAATTCATTGAGAGTCGACATCTCTTCTCTCCTGCAGACTTTCATGTCCATGTTCAATTGTTTTACCGCCCAATATGCCTTGTGTTCCAATTCAACAGGCAAGTGACATGACTTTCAAACACTAATTGAAAAGGAGACATACCAATAGGTGTTTTGACAGCAGTGCGGTATGCCCAAAGTGCATCATCCAATTTCTTTGACCAATCGGTCTGAGATGAGTTAACGATTGGTTTCTAATTCTTTTCAAGCTGTCGATTTGATATCTCAACTTGTCCGCTTGTTTGTGGATGATAAGGTGTGGCCATTCGATGATGAACTCCATATTTGGCCAAAACAGATTTGAAAAGTTTGTTGTTGAAGTGAGTACCACCATCACTAATGATAGCACGAGGTGCTCCAAACCTTGTGAAGATGTTATTTCTAACAAATTCTACCACCACCTTAGCATCGTTAGTCGGTGAAGCACGTGCTTCAACCCATTTTGACACATAATCAATCGCTACCAAGATATCTTGATTGTTGTAGGGCGATGGGAATGGTCCCATGAAATCAATTCCCCAAATATCAAAGATTTCAACCACCAAAATGTTGTTCGATGGCATCTCTTGTCGTGCGAGAAATGTTGCACAGACGTTGGCAACTGCCACACGCTTTGACAAATGAAAACAGCGTCTTTGAATAAAGTGGGCGATAGAATCCGCTCTGTAGCACTTTAGCATTTGTTTTGGTGGGTCCCGGATGGCCACCATAAGGTGATGAATGCACGTTCTAGAATTCTTCTCATTTCATCATCAGGCACACATCTTACGATGATTTGATCAGTCCTCGTCTGCATGTAAATGGCTCCTCCCAAAGAGAAGTAACGAAGGTCATGGAAAAACTTTTTCTTCTGTTGATAGGAAAATTCATGTGGAATTACGCCAACTAAGTAGTTGACGTAATCGGCAAACCAAGGAGCTTTGTCAACTAGAAACAATTGCTCGTCAGGAAAATTCTCATTAATGTCACCGTCTGTGGGCTCCACACCTGCTTTGAAGTCTTGACAAATGATCTCGCCACTTGATTTTCTGTTCCTTCCTATCCTCAATTTCAATGTCGAACTCTTGTAAAAGCAATACCCATCGAATGAGCCTCGGCAGCATCCTTCTTTCCAAACAAGTACTTTAAAGTGAATGATGCATGTAAACCACCACTTTCGACCCAATGAGATATGCTCGAATTTGTCAAAAGCATAAACAAGCGCAAGTAGTTCTTTTTCGGTGGTAGCATAGTTAACTTGAGCCGTGTTGAGAGTCTTGCTAGCATAGTAGATCACTCAAAACTTTGTCCTTCCTTTGCCCCAAAGCTGCCTCCCCACAAAGATAATCACTAGCATCGCACATGATTTCAAAAGGCAAGTTCAATCCGGTGCAATGATTACAGTCTTGAAATTAGTTTGTCCTTTAGAGTGTTAAAGGCAACACGACATTCCTCCGAAAATGGAACAGCACATCCTTTTCCAACGACTTGCACAATGGCTTGAAATGGCGGAAAAATCCTTGATGAACCGTCAGAAAATCTGCATGGCCAAGAAAGCTACGAATGCCCTTGATGGATGTGGGTGGGGTAGTTTCTCAATGACTTGCACCTTAGCTCTATCAACTTCAATCCCTACCTCGATACACGATGGCCCAAGACAATCCCTTCAGTCACCATGAAATGACATTTCTCCCAATTGAGTACGAGGTTTGTTTCTTCACATCGTTGTAACACTAAACTCAAATGATGGAGACACTCATCGAAAGATGACCCAAAAATAGAGAAGTCATCCATGAAAACCTCTATAAACCGCTCCACCATATCTGAGAAGATCGCCATCATGCATCGTTGAAAGGTGGCCGGTGCATTGCATAGGCCAAATGGCATTCTCCTGTAAGCAAATGTCCCATAGGGACAGGTAAAAGTTGTCTTCTCTTGATCAGAAGGTGCGATGGGAATTTGATTGTATCCCAAGTACCCATCCAAAAAGCAGTAGTGAGAGTACCATGCTAACCGTTCCAACATTTGGTCTATAAAGGGCAAAGGGAAGTGGTCCTTCCTGGTTGCGTTGTCGAGCTTTCGATAGTCAATGCATACTCTCCATCCAGTGACTGGTCTAGTGGGAATTAGCTCATCATTGTCATTCTTTATCACAGTTATCCCTCCCTTTTTAGGCACCACATGGATCGGACTGACCCACTCACTGTCTGAGATAGGGTAAATAATGCCTGCATCCAGAAGTTTAACTATCTCTGCTCGAACAACTTCTTTCAACGTGGGATTCAGTCTGCGTTGATTCTCAATGGAAGTTTTCGAATTTTCCGCCAGCAGGATTTTATGCATACATATAGAGGGACTAATCCCTTTTATGTCAGCAATTGTCCATGCCAGTGCTGTTTTGTGTTCTCTCAAGACTCGAAGCAGTTTTTCCTCTTCTAACTCCGTCAAGTGATTAGAGATAATCACAGGTAAAGTTGAAGAAGCTCCCAAATATGCATATCTGAGATGAGTGGGAAGGGATTTCAATTCAAGAGTTGGGGGAGAGTCAATAGATGGCAAGAATTTTTTCGAGGCTTCACCCAAAGGTTCGTAAATCCAATTTCTCCTGTACGTCATGGTGGGTGATGCTTCCAAGTTATGAGCCATCTCAGCTCGGACTTCATTCTCCGTGTCAGTACTTTCCGATTTGACAAGACAAGCCTCCAGAGGTTCTGTCGGTAGATTCTCTTCAAAAGTGTCTTTCACTACTTGATCGATGACATCGATTTGAAAACAAGCATTTGTGGAAGAAGAGGAAGGATGTTTTAATGCTTTTAAGACATTGAAAGTCACCTCCTCTTTATCCACCCTTAGTGTTAATCTACCTTCGTAAACATCAATTAAAGCTCTCCCAGTCCGTAAAAATGGCCTCCCAAAAATCAAAGGAATTTCCTTATCCTCCTCCATATCTAGAATAATGAAATCCACAGGGTAAATGAATTTATCGACCTTGACTAACACATCCTCGATAATTCCTATAGGGTATGTGATAGATCGATCTGCCAATTGTAAAGTCACAGTGGTAGGCCTACATTCTCCCAATCCAAGCCTCCTATAAACAGATAGGGGCATGAGATTGATACTAGCACCAAGGTCACATAAGGCAAATCCAGAGTAGAATGACCCAATGGTGCATGGAATGTTGAAACTCCCTGGATCTTCGGTTTGGGAGGTAGTTTCTTTTGGAGAATGGCACTACATTCCTCAGTGAGCATCACTGTCTCATGTTCTTCCAGCTTTCGTTTGTTAGAAAGAATTTCCTTCATGAATTTGGCGTAGCTGGGCATCTGTGCTAAGGCATCGCAAAGGGATGTTGATGTGTAATTTCTTGAAGATTTCAAGAAATTTCCTAATTGTTTATCCAATTTGTTCTTTTGTAGCCTTTGAGGAAATGGGATAGGAGAATGCGTATGCTTTCACGAGGTTTTGGAATCTCATTTTCCTCCTTTTCGAATTGGGATTTTTCAGAGGATGTTTCACCAACACTTGTTTCCTTCGTCTCTTCCTTTCTTTCATCAGTATCTTTGATCTCATTGTTCTCCTTTCTCTTTACTTCTCTCTCCGGAAGTTGTAAACCACTTCTTGTTGTAATGGCATTGACTTGTCTAGGGTTTGTCTCAGTATCACTTGGTAATTTACCAGTGCTCGTCACTGGCCGATCACGATTTGTCCCATTTGAGTCTCCAAATTTTTATCGCGTTTTGATTTTGGAGAGTGTGTTCGGTTTTACGCATAAAGCTAGCTGTTAACCTCCATGTACTTTGCGAATACATCTTCAAGCGAGGTTTTCTTTTCACGTGGTGGTGGAATCGGGTGGTCTCACCGGTCTTTGGATTATCTTTCCATGAAAAGTTTGGATCTTTGTCGCCGGACTGGATTGTAGGTAGGAGCATAAGGCCCAAATTGTGGTCTTTGATTGCTTCCAACAAACATTGCTTCAGTGGACCCATTTGAGTGCGTGACAGGACACTCGGTAGTGGCATGATTTGCGCAACAAATTTCGCACCCTCCAGATGATTGAACCATATTAACCGTTGGAACAGTCAATCCTTCAATTTTCTTTGATAGGGCGCAACTTGAAGCGAGAGTGCGGTGATAGCGTCTATTCCATGAACTCCAAAGATGTTTAGGCGTTGCTCGATCGAATACCATTGATGGTGTTTGCGACCATTTTCTCCGCAATTGACGATGCTTCGTTGAAAGTTTTGTCCATTAGTGATCCTCATCTTCTTTGAATCAGCGTGCTTCTTGTTTTCGTTTCCCAACCCGTTATAGAATGTTTGGACTATGAGCCATTCCGGTATTCCATGATTTGGACAATGTCTCAATAGATCATTGAATCGTTCCCATCCTTCAGAAATAGATTCCCCATGGCGTTGATTAAAAGAGGAAATTTCTGTCCTAATTTTCAGCATTCTACCCGGTGGAAAGAATTTTTCTAAAAATTTTTGGCATAAATTATCCCAACTGGTGACGGAGTTGGCAGGTAAAGCGTAAAACCATGTTTTTGCTTTTCCTGTCAATGAAAATGAAAAAAGTTTCATTTTTATCGCATCTGGCGGCACTCCGTTAATTTTGAACATGCCACAAATTTCTAAAAATTTTCTGATGTGTTCGTGTGGGTCTTCATCGGGTAGGCCATGGAATTGAACGGTTTGTTGAACTAATTGAATAGTTCCAGGCTTGATCTCAAAATTGTTTGCGGGAATCGCTGGAGGAACTAAGCAAGTGAAATTATCCCCAATTGTGGGAATAATATAATCCCTCAAAGGACGCTCTGCAACAATCCTTCGATCCTCTGCTTCTTCGGCCATTTTTCTTTCCAACCCTATAGCTCGTAATCTATATCTAAAGGTTCGTTCAATTTCTGGGTCGAAGGGAATTAATGGACTAAACTTCCTACCACGCATGCAAATTGCATCAAAATAAAATAAATAAAATAAGCGAATAAAAATTTCAAATTAAAGCAAAAATTGATTGGTATTGATATTAAATCTAGGTCTCAAGAACGGCGCCAAAAACTTGTTCGTTGTGAAATGTGTCAAATAAATGCACTTAAGTGTGCAGAATTGAACAAGTAGTAAAATGGATTTTGAGTCCAAATATCGATCCCACAAGGACTTGATTTAACTACCAAAATTATCAATTTTATACTCTATTTGAAAAGACAATTCGAAAGTTGCTTTGTTTTTTCAATGAAAATAAGTTCTTACAAATTAAATATAAAAACTAAATAATATCTAACTAACAAGAATTAATATTCTGAAATATAAATAAACAAAGATGGGAATTATGAGACTTGGGACTTACAATTTCACCGACTTTGATCCCTCTAGTACGTTATTGGATTCAATAGTGATTTTATTGTCATTAACGATCGAATTTACTAAATCAATTATTTATATCTCTCGATAATAAATAAATCTATTCTATTAGGCCAATTTATTTATCTCTAAATAAATTAGATTTATCAACCCTCTAGAATGCATTCAAACAATAAATTCAAATAGGTTACGTCGAAACTTCACCTAAGATCGCACTAACCACAAGTTTATCTCTAAATCTCATCTAAATTAGTGTTCTATGTTGTTTATTCTAATTTATGTTTTCATTTCTCAAATCCAACACAAACCAATTTATAATTTATCAATTGATCAAAAAGATAAATTTATAAGCTTAACAACATAAAATTAACGACAAATCAATCATGTACTATTAAATCCAATAACAAAATACTAGAGTTCACAAAGAGGATTCATTGTTCGTCCCAAGTATAGAAAATTAGCTACACATAAATTTAAATACAAGAGTTTCAATAGAGAAAATAAAGAGATACATAACCAGATTTTTAAGGGTAGAAACAAATATTTGGCCTCCGGTGTTGTCTCCCTTCCTGTGCTCCTCAATTGTGTATGTGTTCAATTCTCTCCACTCGTATTTATCTCTCAATTTTCTTGTGTTGAAAGTCTTGCATGTGCTCCCTCCAACTCTCTGTGCATATGCTATATGTTCATCACAAATTCACTCTGCTTCCTCCTCTCTCTTCTACGTATCTTCCCTTTCATATATAACATCCACGTTTTATTCTCCAAAATGCAAGTCAAAAGAAGAAAAAGAGGTGTGATGATTATGTCCTAATGATGTGCCATGATGATGTTTTTCTTTTCTTTTTCTCTTTTGTCTCCACTAGCACTTGTCTCCATCATTATCTCCACTCCAAAATATTCCCACTAGCCATTGATTTCACGAGCCAATTTATCATCCGGAAATGCCAATACAAGGATAAATGTTGTAGAAGTATTGTAGAAGTGCCTCTTTGTAACTCCTAACATAAAAAGTAAATAATAACCAGTAAAATATACAAAAATATAATAAAACATTATAGAAATATGATAATTAAAACACTAAAAATATAACTTAACAGTTTCATGATGATCCTGTTCAGATTTTACATTTTGGTCTTAAAAATATTATCATATATGCTTAAGTTTCGCATGCTATATTGTTGTGGATGTATCTCCGCTTATTTTGGAGACTGATGCAATATATATGAGCCATTTCTATCTTTTAGGTAGAGTCTGATATTTGTTCGCCTAATTCTGGAACAGAAATCTTGCATTGAGAGCTCTACAACATGCAGTAAATAACTATCATTCCATGGTACAAGTTGAGAAAATGGTTTTTCTCCTTTTCTTGTTTAGTCTTCGTTTCCCTTCCTCCCCGTTCGTATCTCCTAACTTATTTATAGGAGCAAGTCAAATTTTTGTGGCACTTGCACATGATTGCTCATCCTGGTGAGAGATTTAGGTAATCTGCTTAGGACAATTGATCTTATTTGTGAACAGGATGAGGAACAGTTAGCATTGCGTTGTAGTAGCTCTCTCAGCGGAGAAAGGCAATCAGAGATTCCTTAGAAAAATGTGTCCAAGACAGAAGTTTCAACCATTCATCAAAGAGGATGTGCTTGTTAGCATTTATAATGTATAGTTTCTACTTTTGGTTGTCTTATTTTAGCTTTAGATTGATTAAAATATTGCTTGTTTGCAAACTGATTTGTAGGATGTTTTTCCATGCACGACAGAGTTTTTTCAAAATCTTTGGGCACGATGCTTCAAATTTCACAAATGAGTACCGTACAACACGAAAAGGATACTAACGTCAAAGTAATGGATTCTATATTATTTTGATATGTCTAGTAGAAATTGCCGAAAAGTCGTGGGAGGACGTGAAAATCACGTGCACATAGCAAAAGACTAACTTTGGGGGGATTAAATGACCTGTAATCGTTCTGATGTTTTCCGTACACTCTTTGCTGAGTTAAAAACTAGCACCTAAGATTCTCGTACCTTTTTTATATGAAATTCTTAAGCTAAATCAGATGGGTCAGTGGTATAATGCTAAGGAGTTTGGCAGTCAAATCAAAGAAATTACATTTAGGACCTTGTCCAACAGTCCTATGTGACCTCCAGATACAGCAATGACAGAAGTGCAACATGATATTTTGTCTCCAGATTATAAAACTAAGGTGAGATGAATTATTTATTTCCTATTCATGTCTATAATTCTCATGAAAGATATTGGGCGTAAGTCCTACCAAAACCGACTTGTTAGGGGAGAATTACCTTCATCTTATAAATTGGATCTTCTAAATATCACCAGCCGATGTGGGATTTTAACAATAATATTGAGAATGTTTTGACGAACTGAAGAAGCTAAAGCTTTTTCCTTTATGTTCTCTATTAGGTGTTTGAGACAGTACATCAGGCACACGCCGTTCCTTTTGGGTCATACTTTGAGTTAGTCAGAATGTTATCTACTGTTTCTGACTTTTGGTGCTTTTTATTCTCATGGTTTCTATTCATCTACTAGAAGTGCATATTGGAATGCTTGAAATCTTCAGGTTAGAGCTACTTTTCGGGCTACCTGTCCTGGGGACTGACTAATTGAAGACATTTTCCTTTTCCCCCAGTAGTGGCCAGTTCTTATTTTACTATGTGGCACAGTACATATGTTTTGGCGCACCAGGTTCTCTGTAGATGGTCATTGGAGTCTATAGTTGAGTCGCCTTGCAGTATAGATATCGAAGCTGGTAAATTTGTGTTTATTCTTTGCATGATATTTCTTCTCAATTTGGAAAACTTTGTCCTTCCTTGTTTATATTCTTCTTGGATATTGTAATTAGTACATGGACTTGTGCTGCTATTTTGTCATTAAATGCATGGATATTTGGTTGTTGCATGTTTGCATCAATGTGCTTAGAACTTTTCTTTCATGTAAATGAAAACGGGAAATGAATTTCTAGAACCTGGCAGGTGCTCATTTCAAGAAATGGTGCATAATGCAATCCAAAATTAAATCAGGCGCTATAAACAAGGTGCGTATTCCCTTTGTGATTTTCCTTTTAAACGAGTTTTGGTCAACTCCAACAAAGTGACAAATGTGTAAAATATATTCTGCTAAACCTTGCAGTATAAGAAAGAGGTGGATCAAATGTTAGAGGTGGCTTGTTCATATGTGCAGTCAAAGATCACTAGAGGTGAGAGTGATCATACCACCTCATCACCTGCCTTCTATCAAGAAAATAGATGAACTGATCGTATAATCAGATCTTCAAACATTATCTGGAAAGATTACGCTTCGATTTGTTTATATGTTTCTGTTTTCTGTTTTGCTTAGCATGTCTCTACCAACCCAAGTCTTCTGTAGTTAGCATATAGAGTTGTGTGTATGTTCCCATCTCCTGCTTATAGAGTATACAAGTTCATCTGCTCCTAAAATATGCGTCGAATACATTTCAATAACAATGGTAATGATAAGATTATTATTAATTTCTTTGTAATATAACGACTTTCGCCATAGTGTACTTCCAAAGTCTAATTAACATATTAATCTTCTCAAGTGGGCACTTGAGCATAAACCTTCCGAGATTGTCCTTTCGATTTTAAGTAAACTCTAGTCAACTTGGAGAATTAATTTATCCCTACATACGATAACACTAGGATCTAATACCATTGTCCAGAGTTCCTATTTGGCCCTTAGCTGCAACTTGAGCTTAAGCTTGCCGAAGATAATCACTCAACAATGAGTTAGCACAGAGTTTTCATCCGGGTCTGCAATGAGTTGTCTTGTCTTGATTGGAGCCCAAATATTTGCAACATTGCTGTTGACAACTCCAGCAGTATCTGAAATTGGCACTAGTCGTAGTCCTTGATTTCTCAGGCTGTATGCCTCCGTCTCCTGTGAAACAACAATTTATCCCGTAATGAACAGCTCGATAGTTAATAGCACTTGTAAGGTGTAGCAGGGTAGATAATGAAGGAAAAGTACCATTGTGTTGTTATCTGCTGGCATATTAATGCGAGATGGAGCACTCAAAACATTAACTTATTCGTGAAGGAGTGCTATGTATTCCATTGTCTCCAGAAGTACTCATTCGGTATCCATCTAGACAAAATTTTCTATTAGTCCTGGTGTACAGAGCTGTGGTATTCAGGTCCAGTAAATGCTGGCCAACTATCAATAGAGACTGGTGCTTCTTGGCATCACAATGTCGACTTTCTTTCTATCATAGTTTTGTGCTACAAGATGATGATGATGATGATGATGATTATTATTATTATTATTATTTGTCAAATGTTATGTCTTTATTGTTGTGCTTGGACATATATTGGCCCCGCTTGTAGATTTTGTCTTACGGTTGCAGCCTTCTTTTGCATTAATTATCAGAGTAAATTTTGTGAGAAAGATGGGATTCTTTTTTAGTATGTTCGCTCCTAAGAAGTTTAGGCATCCAAGCTATCAACTTTATTAAATGTTATAAAACGGATTGCCTAGATTCTTTTTACTAAAGAAAGAAAGAAGAAAAAAAAATAAAAATTGGAGATTTTAATTGGTAGGGGGAAAAAGATACCGTATTCTATGCAGTGCTTTTGTTCCAATGCCAATAAAGTTGGCACCGTAAGGTGCGAATTTGTCATGTGGAGCGTCGGTATTCATCGAACATGGGTGCGGGCTCTTCCTCCATTTAGGAGGGTGATATATAAAAAAGTTGGCACTGTAAAGTGCGAATTTGTTAGTAGGAGATTGTTAGCTTTCTGTTCAATCTTTTCTTAATGATATAGAATTTTGGAAGTTACCCTCCACCGAAGTTGATTAGTAATGTAATATACGTCTGTAAGGTGGGTCCATGTGGAGGCGTTAATTTTGGCGAGTGGGGAGGTGTGAATGGGCCAATTCCATGTTTGGATGGAACGAAAGTGAAATAAAGGTGGTTCTCCAAAATAGATCTTTTTCTTTTTTCTTTTTTCTTTTTTCTTTTTTTTTCAGCTTAATTTGTTTATAGAATTGGGAGAAGTTGATAAAAGATATAGAATATTTTCATTTGTACTGAAGAAAATAGATATGCTGAGCTTCTTCATGTTGTTAACGTGGATAAGAGATTTTTGATCAGTCAAACAGTTTTATGATAAGTCATTCTTTTCTATTTTCTCTTTCTCTCTTTTTTTGAATAGACGATATGTCATTTTGTGAACCCTTATTCTTTTATTAAAATTTATTTTGGTAAATCCAGAAAGTTAAGGGTTTCTTTTTTTTTTTTTTTTTTTTTTGGAATTACAAAAGGATTGTATCAAACTTCATGGGTAATGACAATGGGTTTAGAGTTTATTTGTACATAGAATTTACTTTTTTATAAGTTGTATATTGTACTATTAAAGTCTTGAAAGTGATTAAATTATGAAAACTGTGAATGCGTTGGCCCTTGATGGAAATTGTCAAAATGATGAAAACTTTATTTTGTACATACCCATGTAAAACTATTTAGCTCCGCCACTACCCATGTGAAACTATCCAGCTCCGCCACTCGGTCTAATTTTTTGTTCATTTGGTGTATTTAAAATGTTAATTGTTTGAATGGGCAATGAATGGATGAATGATAACCTACTTGTTTATGCGGAATGTGAGATATTTTCACAAATTGATAATGAAAGCATTGTAAAACGATTTCAAAATATGAAAACTTGTAAAAACACTTGGTAAGATACGATGTTTGTATTTATTTTTATTATTAAAATATATTTCATTTTCTGTTGTTAACAATTTGTAACCGCATTGACCCAAATTCTTGGCTTCGTCCCTTTGGTACCAAGCCCCTGAACAATATTTTTTCGTTTTGTTTATTTGGATTTTATATAATTTTGATCTTTTATTTTTGGTATCCATGCGCAATAGAAGATCAAAAGTAGTCAAACAAAGATCTTTACATAATCAATTAATCACTTGTATTACAGCCGCAGCAAATACATTGCATTTCAATAGTTTTACACCGAAGGAAATCCGATACTTAAATCTTCATCTACATATTTTAGCATATAAGGTCAATAGACATTGACCTTTTCATCAAGAGATGATGACTACATTATTTCAATAGTTGCAACATGACCATATGCTGAAAAATCAATTGAACATTGATCATCAGCTTCACAAATGACAATCACATGGTCTGTGCTCCATCTTCCGCGGTGACAAGTTGTTTCAACCGATATAGCAACAAGTTGAAGTCATCGTCGCTCTTCAGAAGGCTGAGACGTACGTGATGATCTCCAGCTCCAAACAATCTACCCAAACGCCCTATGATATTTGCTGCGCTTAGGACACCAGTGCAATTTGTGTCTTCTTCTCTCTCACATTTCAACCAGGCATATGCTGTCATTAATATAAAACGGTGACTCCTGTAAAGCATTTATGATATTCTTGGAATACATAGGGGGCTAAATTATTTACTTAATTGTAATCCCCTTATAATGTAAAAGTCCACGGTTTTTATATGCCTGGAGTACTCAGTCTTCGGTACTACAAAATAAAAAAGATAAAAAAAAAAAAAAAAAAGGGAAACTTGTCACTAGAAAGGTGCATGAATGAAATGGTAACCTGGTGATGGACCCCGAACTCGGTCGAAGAAGTTGCAGTACATAGGCGGAATATCTTGGAGAGTAAAACGCGTCGACAATGATACAATTCGGCTAATCTTTTCCCAACGGTCCCTCATTTTTTCGTAAGCGAAGTGAAAAATTTCTTTGCCATTGCCTTCAAGAATTCCTTTGAGAAGTTGCAGAGCTCTCAACTGAGTATCCCGGGAGATGCCTATTTCCGAGAGGTCTATATACTTTTGCATGTTAATGTAAACATCCTTATCCTTCACTATAGCCCATCTGCATCAACAAATTGATATCAGTAGTTAAATTCTTAGACTCTATCAAAGCTCCAGAAAAAATTGATTGTTGAAGTTGGTACCCGAATCTACTTCCGGCATGGCCAGTGAGCTTGGAAATGGTGAAAATCATGACATCTTCGTCTGCCAATGATGGAATTGCCGTAAAATGCGGCCAGTAATAGGCGCGATCATAAATGGGAGATGAACCATGTACAACTGCCTTCTTTAAAAGCCCATCTGGATTATTTGGTGAAGTTACAAACTCAATAATAGTTTCAGCAGAATCTGATGTACTATTCATCAACAATGCATCTCCATGGAACTCAAAGTGATCAGTTTCGAAGAAGTTCGTCTGCGCTTTGTACAGCTGTAAATCATGGGGGCAAGTACTGATTAGACTAAAATACTGTGCATTATATTATAAACTAGGACGGGTAGAATTTTTTTCGATTGTAAAAAAGACGAACTGGATAATAAGGCGATACTGCAACGACTTGTGCAGGTGACGACGAGTGAAGGGAAAGAGCGAAAACTGCGGCTGAGAGGAGTTGAGTGGAGCCTACTCCAAAAAGAAGGTATTTGCCTTTTGTATTTGCATTTCTGGCAATGGAATGGACTTTGAGAATGTGGTTTAGAAGCTCTTGTGAGATTCCAGATTGATCTGGATATACATAGCTCATTCTGTGCCACCCTGCAACTAACAATGCACTGCTCTCTGCACGTTGCATCCAAAAGGGCTCCAAGAATAACGGATCCCCACTGCCATTAAGTCAAAAATTATTTCTTATGTTAGCTTAACAATAGCTTTGCCGATATCACCTTTGATTGAGATTTATTTGATTTTGATTAAGTAGTAGAAATTTAGGTTTAGTTAGGGAAATTATATGGATAAGTAAAAGTAATCCCCTACAATTACAAATACTTTAATGTCCCAATCCGAAGTGACCTTGCCCATCTCTCCAATTGTTTTCTTTAAACAATGGAGTGTTCAACAAAATTTCTGTTAAATGTATGATTGATATTGATATTTGATTTTGACAAAATAGTAACTAACTCAGTATTTGACACAATAAATGTTTGATCATATTGATACGAGATCAAAATTATCAAACTACAAATGTTACATAATGTGTGAATCATGCTGATTGGGTAACGGTCCTTCAAGAAGGCTTTTTTTTTTTTTTTTTTTTTGCCGGTGGTTGATGCAAAGTTGAATATATGGAATTTAAAAGGATACCATATGGGTTACAACATGAGTAAATATAATAATGACAATTTTGTCTATACACTTTAACATAACGTATCTAAGAGCATCTCCAATAATTTCTCTATTTTAAAAGAGAATATTTCATATTTTAAAGAGTATCTTT
Organism: Jasminum sambac; assembly: GCA_018223645.1. Classification (NCBI taxonomy): domain Eukaryota; kingdom Viridiplantae; phylum Streptophyta; class Magnoliopsida; order Lamiales; family Oleaceae; genus Jasminum; species Jasminum sambac. The sequence goes on from CP073647.1 coordinate 27,240,804, forward strand.
AGATTTATAGAGTAACAATTTTGATTTTCTCCAACAAGTTCTTTATTTATAACTCTTTATTTTACTTTTTATGAGAAATATTTGTTGTGATTCCCATGTTAAATTAATGTTTACTCCATCCGTCCCAATTATATAGGTCATTATTTATTTTTTGAATATCCCAATTATATAGAGATTTTCATATTTATTTACTATTATGACCCCAATGAATTTTCACATTTTAAAGTTTTTTATAGTTCCAATAATCTTTTAGGCTCCTGAATAAGGATAAAATAGAAAAGTCATTTTCATTATTTACTTTTTCAATACAAGTCTTTAATCTACGTGAAAAGTTAAAGTGGCCCATATAATTGGAATGGAGGGTGGGGAGAGGGGTTAATATTTTAAGGTATTAAAAACAAATGAAATCTATTGTAATTTTATTAAATCAAAATAAAGGCATTGAAACTTGTAGTCAATTAGTTATAGAGAGTGGGGTTTGTCTCTCCATATTTGAAGAGCCAAACCCCACTCTCTATTTAGAAAACTTAGTTTAAATAGTCTTTTAAACTATATTTTTAAGCAGTAACCCTCTAAAATAGAGAGTAATTTGCATTTAAAGAGTTTCTCGTAAATGTATTTAAGTGCCAAAAGACTAGCTTGGCCCTCCTCATCCCATGTTGTCTCCCTTGTTGGCAATGTAGCAACATAGCATTATTTGTAATTTAAATTCTAAATTTGAAGCAATTTGAGCTTGTTGTGGTCAATTCATGAAAAATAGATTTCTAATAAGAATACGGTTTTTATTGCGTTTGATCTGGTACCCACATGAGTACCAAACCCACGCCACAAGGCTCCACATCATCACGGGAATTTTTTTTTTTATATATCTACGTTAAATCAGATGAATAATATAACTGTCCCCTGATGGTAGGGAACCTCAACTCGGCCCCCGAATTTTTTTTCCCTACTATGAATACGAGAACATATCCCCAATTTTTATTTCTCAAACTTACATGAAATATTAGTTTTCTTCCGTTTCTTGTAAATATACACACACGGTAGACGTTGGAATATACACATTCAATGCATTCTTCCAGAGGGAATAAATACAATGCGACCTAACTTTTATAGTGAAAGCAAGGTAGTACTGCCTCCGTCCCAAAAAATAGTCCTATAATTATTTTTATACAGATTAAGAAAATAATGGTTAATTTAGCTGAAACATTAAATTTTACCTTATTTTTCCAAATATACCATTATGTATCATTAATTGTTATCCATAGGTAATTGATGTGGATTAATACCAAAGTATATTAATAAGGGGTGCCTATAAAAATGAAAAATTAAAGGCATGTTCAATATGGAAAATTGACTATCTTTTTGGGAACCAAGTCTATCTTTGTGGGACCAGGGGAGTATTTTATTGTTTCTATTCCAATAGGATTAAGCAATTGTTCATCATTAGTATCTTAAACAGGGTTACAAGACGGCAATTAATTTGACTTCTTTTTCTAGGCGAGCTGTGCTCACCATTGGGCGTTGGATATACATCCATATAATCCTATATTTAACTACGTACGAGTAGCTAATTGTAACAATTAATTGTGTTCCTGATGAATTCAATCAAACAACTTCACTCCATTAATGAGTTCTTTTCTTTCTTAGTCTAAATTGATTAAAAAAAAAAAAAAAAAAAAAGGGAAATCAATCTTGTACTCTGGGATGTTCATATATTTATGGGGAGCCAAATTAAGTACGCGGATATGTGTGATAGATATTGCCGTTCAACAAGTTAATTTTTAAGTGGAAAAAAGTTAAAACGAACGAATTTGAAGTATTGAGTCAGATATTCCATGAGTTTTTGAAAATTTTCTCGATCTCACTATTCCATTTTGTGTGTATTTAAGGTACTTTAATTTTCCTTTTAAAAACAAGGTACTTTTAAACCAAAAAGATCCTGATAAAACTCAAAGACCAAATAAGCTTTGAACGATAGTTTAGGCAATGTTACGTGATGGTCGATATAAGATACCTGTCGGCGTTAGCGGCGCAATCGGGCAAGAAGTGAGAGCAATCAGGGCCTTGATAGCAAGTGTTGCACTCACAAACTGGCTTGCCTTGAACAAGCAAGCCATCCAAATAAGCTCTTCCATGGCCAGAGCAAGAGATTGAAGCCACTCTTTCGGCTTCTGAAGCAGCTCTTTGGCTCCAACTCAGCTGCTTATTGTCATTCCCAAACAAGAAGAAGATATTAAGAGCAATTGACGTTAGAAAACACACACCATACAACATACATTTGGCTTTACCCATCTATAATTGTATGGGAACAACTTTTGTTCCCGTATTTGATTTATCTTGAAGATCCCCCGTGTCAGCCACAAAAAACTATTGGTTTGTAGAACACGTTTTACTTGTGAAGTGGACATAATTTATAGTATACTCGATACTGGTCCCGATCCATTACTCATGGCGGATGAGTGTCAGGTACCCCACCCCACCATGAGAGGGGCACATGTGTCGCGCATCCACCCCTGTGTAAGCACTGTAGTGTACTCACATGTGAGGAACGGATCAAAACCGAACTCGATACTCCAAATGAATTAAGCACTCGTTAGTGTACATGTAAAAATGGATTTTTATAGATTTTCATGTAATATATGGGAGAAAATAAGTGGAATTGAATGGTAGAGATTTGTATAATATAATCGTATAGGTAGGTCCCACGAGATATGTGAATGTGATTAGTTCAAATTTAAAAATTTATAAAAATATGATGACTAACAGAAGTTAATATTCACAACTCATATATACAAGAGATTACGATTAAATAAATAATACGACAATCTATGTATATATACCAACACTATTTTTAGAGGTTGTTTGATTGGGGATAAAAGTTATCCACGCGGTATTTCGTATAAAATGTGTGGTTAATATTGTATTAAAAATGTGTATATAATTAAAAAGAAGAGAAAAATATAGGATAAAAATTATACTGGATAGAATAAGGCCTTAGATAGCACACCTGAACATGAGTGCATACTTGTATTCTTCAAAAATAAATAAATAAACGAGTGCATGCGTTGGAAGAACAATTTACACTATTATTTTTGTGGATACCTGTTTTAAATTAGTATTATAGAAAATATTATTTTTTACATCTTTTTTAAATAACTTTTCCTGCTTTTCACTGAATAAATACTAATTTATTTTTCAAAAATTGAGTGGTTATGAATGAATAATGAAAATTATGTATCACATGGATTGTCAGGAAAGATATATCCTAGCGTAGTACGACGGTACGACCACACAAGGAAGAATCTTGGAAAGGATTCTGGCTGGCCAAACGCAGTGCAAGCTTTTGTTTGTAGAAATGACTACTGAAGGTTCATTTAAAGAATCTCGATTACCGTGTTAGGGCTATTTACATTTGGAGTGTCGAAACTTTCAATTTTGAGAAAATATTCTTGCCGATTTAATTTTTCATTGTTATGGGCAGGAATGCGTGAATATATGAAAGCTTGAGAACAAAACAAACGAACTAAAAAGAATGAGGACAAAATCGTGTCAAAATTGGAAGTTTGAGGATGAAGAGTGAAATTTACCCATAAAAATTAATTGCATCAATCAATTTTTGTAATTGATATAGATTTAAAATTAGTTTATTTAAATTGTTACTTAATTAGAATTAAAAAGGTAACCAAAAAAATATTCCTATAGTATTTTTCTTTATTAATTTATGTAAATTAATTTTTGTATTGATATAAATAAATCAATTAATGTAATTGATAGAGATTTTTTTGAAAAAATACTTAGTATAATATCCGAAACTTGAAAGAAACTATATTCCCGAATTATACTTTTCTACATTAATAATCAATATAAATTATTGTTACTAAACACTCCATTATTCTTTTACGCATTCTGATTTATCCTTTGTTATTTATTTATTTATTTTTTAATATTTTTTTATGTGCTTTCATATAACTAGCTGTTTCACCCGTGCGTTGTAAAGGAGACAAATTTTTCAATTAATAACAGTATCAATAGATGCTAGTAATATTAACATAAAACTTCAAAAAAAATTAAAGTAAAGAATGAGTTATAACAATAAACTTAGTTAATATAACTAACAAAATAATTCTATAAAAATTTCGACAGAGTTTCCCTTATATTTCATGGTAGAGATTGTAATAATATATCACATTTTACTCAATGCAAAATTAATCTACTAACGTAAACTCAAAATAAAATAATATTAAATATTATAATTATCAAAATAATCATACTAAAATAACTCTACTAACATTCGTAGAGCTCATGATTTTTTTCTTTAAAATTATTTTGGGACATATTAATTATACATCTATATGCAATTATATGCAATTATAAATTTTGGGATATATTAATTATGCATCTATGTGATATACGTTATTAACAATTAATATATAAATAATAATTTTTCAGATTTTGATAATGAAATACAATCAATACAGAGATATATTATAAAAGTGGCAATGTAGTGGATACAGTCCGACAAATCTTAATGCCATGTTCCTGTCCCACTAGGAAATACCTATCCTCGTTCCCGACCAATCCTCATTTAATCTAGGCCGAGCGAGGATGATATAATAAGAATTACAATGGGATGGGAACTTTCATTCTCCATTCCTACTACGCTAGAAAATTTTCTTCCTTGTCCACGGTCCATCATAATGGTTTAATTGAAGACTTTATTTTTATTTTTTAATGTGTTAATGATTTTTTTTTTTTTGATAAACACTTCTAAGCACAATAATGCATATATTAATATATTCGGTATAAACTTACTAATTGACCATATTCGATATATTAAATATTGACGCATTTGATCTGATACCCATATGAGCACCAAACCCACGCCATGTGCCGCCCTCACAAGGCCCCACATCATCATACAAAAATTTAAAAAAAAAATTGGTATCTACATTAAATTAGATGAATAATACATAACTGTCCCCTTAATGGTGGGAGGCTTCACTTGACCCCTGCGAATTTTTTTCACCCAACTGTGGGTACCATAAAGTACCCACAGTGGGTATCAAAAAATAACTCTAAATATTGAATGGTCCGATATAAAATTTAAATTAATTTTGATAAGATAAATAAATTAAAATATAGATGATTAATACTTAAAATATACAACCTAATCGATGATACTTAAAAATTAAATAAACTCTCAACCAACAAAAATTGGTATAAATAAATAATTTAAAGTAGTTAGGATTCTTAAAGGGTGATAGGATCTTCTTTAAAAGTGTTTTAAACACTTTTTTAAACTTTTTTCTCACTCCTAAATCAATCGTATCCACATATCTCATCACATCCATAAATCTCAACCACTCAACTCCACTCATTCTCTCTCCTCTTTTACATTAAAAACTTTTAAAAACCATTATAATCTATTCCCTATCACCCTATTAATATTTATTTAGGAGAAAGAAACTTAGATAAGTATTTAACATAGGCAAAAGTCAGTTAAAACATTCTAATTGAGTCGTATAATTCCAATAACTGATTGAGTCGATAGCCAATTGTTTAGTAAGAATTCCTAGACTTATTATTCTCCAGCGAGAGTGATATCGAATAGTATCAAAATAAAAACATCATTACCATTTAAAGACTCAATTTTGGACCTTGTTACTTAAAAAAGAAAACAGATCATTTGAAACACCCTTAATTATGCAAAAAGAAATATTAATGTTTTGCCACCAATTATATTTGTAACTCAAAAGAAATATTATAGAAAATACAAAATATATGAAATCAAAAGAAATGCATATTTTGAAAAAAGAATGATAGTGAAAAAGTAAATGAAGTTAGATAGGGACTAACAACAATCAGTCAATTAACTTAACTTTATTTTAAAATACGTACGAAAAAAGATAAATTAATTTCGGAAGCACATTTACCTTCCCTGTAATAATCTAATTAATTTCAATTATTTTTCATTTTTTCGAACAATTATATTTCCCCCTTTTAGCAATTTAATTAATTTTGAATAATTTTTGTCCAATAAAACTACTTCAATTTTTCTCTGATGAAAATATATCCAATTAAATCTATGAAATATAATTAATTGTAATTAATTGTAATATAATTAATTCTAATTAATTCGTGTCAAAAGATGTCTTATAATTAACGATATCTTATAATTAAAAAGATGTCGCACAAGTGAAAAGATATCTCTCATTTTCTAGGGGAAATCTTGTTCACCATGGCAATCTAAATAATTTTAATCATTATTATTTTTTAATTAATAATATTTTTTTGTTTTAGCAATATAATTAATTTTGTTCCAATAAAACAATGTCAATTTTCATCCGATGAAATCAAGTCCAATTAAATCTTAACAATATTATTAATTTCAATTAATAATATAATTAGTTTTAATTAATTTTAATTTTTACCTAATTATTTATGAAAAAATTAATTATTTATGAAATAATACCATAGCCTCTACACTTTTAAAAGTTGTATAAATCTAATTTTGAAGAAATCTTATAATTTAAAAGATATATTGTAATTTAAAAGATTTTGGAAAAATCGTAGCAATCTAATGATATTTTTTGTTTTTTAAATTAATTATATTTTTCCCTTTTAGCAACATAGTTAATTTTGATTAATCTTTGTCCACCGAACCTATGTCCAACTAAATATTAACAATAGAATTCATTATTTTAATTAATTATAGTATAAATAATTTTATTTAATTTTCTTGTTTAAGCTAACTATTTCTAAAAATAATAAATTATTTCCAAAATAATTTGCTAGATAGTTATAATTTTAAGAATTATATGAATCTAATTTTAAAGATATCTTAATATTTAAAAGATATAGATATAGATTCAATTAATTAAAGAATCGATTAATGCAACAATTGGACGATTAATTAATTAAACAAAATTGATGTTACACATTTCTTTCAATTTTTTGTGTAAAAATTAAATGAATTGTAATTTTTTATCACACTAAAATTAAATCTTAGAAAACTTCCCAATTTTAATTAATTTTCATTTATCAGCTTATTATTATTTTTGAAAATAATGAATTCTTTCTAAAATTAAATAAAGGGTGCAAGCTAAGTTTTTAATTTTGCAAGCTAAGTTTTTAATTTTCATGTTACACTTTTATTTTAATTTTTATGTAAAAATTTAATGAATTGTAATTTTTTTATCACACAAAAGTTAAATCTCAGAGAAATTACTAATCTTAATTAATTTTTATTTCTTAACTAATTATTTATAAAAACAATCAATTATTGCTAAAATTAATTAATGGGTCCAACCAAATTTTTAAAATTTTTAGTAAAAATTGGGGATTGTAATAGTGAGGTGATGTCTCAAACTCGGACCAACTGTCCATAAGTTTCTTGTAAAACTTTAATGGTAATTTTATCTTATGACAAAATCAAATCTTAGTGGGATCAGTCAAAAATTCATTATAATTCTTGGAACACCCTTGTATTGTTCAACATATAAACTTATATAAATTGAAGATTTGAAAGGAAAAAAAAAAGAAAAAAAGAAATTTATCGCAAATATATAATATTTGTCCAAGTTAACTAAGTTACAACTAATAATAACATAAGCTAATAAGGTAAAAAATTAAATTTAAAATTTTTTACTGATGTTTGTATGTAAAAGTAAAAATATAATGGGATTTATTTTATGTATAAGTTATTAAAATATAATGAGATTCATTTCATGTATAAGTTATTTTAGCTTAATTGTTTTTATTCCGTAGTTAATTTACCTTAAGAATAGATAAAATGAAAATTTCTACTTAAAAAAAATTGTTTCTATATAAATTGAGTATATTTTGTGTAATTACATGATAGTTTCGATTTAAGGACCATATTGATATATTATCTCGTCTTCTTCTTTATTTTTTATATTATTCATATAAAAAAAATTTTCAAAGTGAGTCTATTTTGTATAATTACACGAGAATTTTAACTTAAGTACCATATTAATGCATAGATTATTATTTTTGTAAATTAAATATTTGTTAGGAAAAAAAATTATTCAAATTTAAACATAAAATAAAGTTAGCTTTAACATATATTTGCAAGATAAAAAAATTTAAGCATTAGTTTTCATTTCTTTTATTATTCTTAAAGTAAATCAAACACGGAATAGAACTAAAAGCTTTCTATATCACTTTATATTTGAATTTTGCGCACAAATATCAATTAAGTTTCATAATAAATTATCAATTTTTTTATCTCATTACGTCATTAGTCATTCATCTATAGTAATATCAATTTACGTTTAAGTTGGACACTAGTTTATATATTTGCAGTAAATTTTAATTCTTAAAAAATAAAAATTTATATATTGATGTTATACTTGTTTTAAAGCTCTCATCAAGTAGAACAAAATGGAATCACAATTTTTTTATTTATAGTTAGAAAATGAAAAAAAAAAGATAAAGTGAGGGAGAGAGAGTATTTAGATATTATGAGATTAGACAAATTATGGTAGAAATAATCAAATAAAATCTATATATATTAATATTAATATATTATTATTAAAAGAGATGGATACGGATTAGAAAAGAAAAAAAAGAGAGAGAGAGTTAGTTTTAAATAGGAAAATGAATTTAATGCTGTAAAAATATAATAAGGAAAAAAAAATCCTTTTCTATATATATAGAAGATATAGGTATAGATGTCTTTTTCATTAATTATTATTGCATAGTATATGTAGTGATGTAGATAGATATATAGTGTGAAAAATCTTAGCTTGTCGGGGATGGGGAATGAATTTCCTGTCCTGGACTCGTTTCATTGCTACCACTATACAAAGGTTGAATACTGATGCGATCGCATAGGGTGTTCTTCTGATGGTTTATTTGATTGAATTATTCCTTAATTTGTCAGTTTTGCCCATTCTTACATTTAATAACCGAAAAATATTTCAAAAAAATAATTTGAAAATTTATTTCCAACAGTTCACATTTGGTATCACATATTTATCTGTTTGTTATAATAATTTTGATCACCTACCCACATATGAGTATATCAAAATACCCACAAGTTGATGTTACAGCTTACAAGTGGTTCGAATTAACATATAAACCACACTTTTGGCCAATGACAAATTGCCCAGTCATTAGATGAGTATTTTAACCTACTCACATGTGAATAGGTGTGATAGTTTATAGAGTAATTTTCTATAATAATAATAATAATAATAATAATAATAATATTATTATTATTATTATTATTATTATTATTATAGTCGCCATATTGCTGAGTTCTTTTTTGCCCCCTTATTATTAAGCAGGTTGCATTTGGACTAGAAATACTATGTCCTTGTCCACTTATATTGACTCCGTATACATTTGATTTCCTTTTTGTCGTTCCAAAATAAAAATTACTTTCCTAATTAGTACTATCTCCATCCTATAAAGATAAATTTGTATTCCATTTTTATCCGTCGCAAAATATAAACAACTTTCTATTTTATTTGCATTTAATTTCTTTCATTTTCCAATTATATCCTTATTTAATATACATTGTTATCAATTAACATTATTTAATACAACGGTATATTTGAAAAAATACAACTAAAATTTACTTTTTCCATAATATTAATTATAATTTCTTAAATTATGTGAAAGTCAAACTAAACCTATCATTATGGGACGGATGCAGTATAAATTTAATTTCTTCATTTCTAATCTGCCCCTATTTATTATACATAGTTATCAATAAAAGTAAATTATCATATGTAATATAGGGATATATTGAAAATATATAAGTAAAATTTATCTTTTCAACAAATATTAATTTCAAATTCTCAATTCGAGTGAAAGTCAAACCATGCCTATCGAAATAGGACGGAGGGAGGAGTTATTATTTAGTTCATGCCAGGTTACGATTCCAAGTGGTTGTTTCTTATTGAAATGATGAGACGTACGATTTTTTATTTCATTTTGTACATATCTTAGTAAGATAATTTTTGTCATTTCGAGTAAAATTTTATATTGCTGGGAATAAGCATTTTAAGCTGAGTACAAAATCTGTAAACAATTAAATGTCTAATTAACATTGAAAATTGAAGTTCGACTTACTAGAATAGAAGTCCCATTTTGAAAAGACCTTCCATGAAAGCACTTCTTGCAAATAGATCTTGTTATGACTAATCTAAAATGACATAGCTAGTTAAGATACTTTGACGCAACTGCAATAAAATCAGGAAAAAAAAAATCTTTTATCCTATTTATTAATGGTAGAAGCCCGCAGTTCCACAGAAAACAGCAGAACTTGAAGGATGAGATCCAAATATAAATAATTGTTGTTCTTGGGATGGTTTTCGATTTAAATTTAAAAGTTGAATAAGTGTATACTTATGTTAAACTGACTTCAAAGAATTGGAACCTTGTTCAAGAGGATGCTTCTTCTCAAGCAGCTGTTTTGTTCTCTCAAGAACTCCGAAAAATATAGAACCACCAACACCTATCCACAGTACTCTCGGTCCCATTCCCTGCAACACGAACAATTCAAAATTGATCCGATTACACAATGCTAATTGGAAGCTTTCTAAAAACCATTCTATCAGGCAAAATGTTATAATACTCCAGGCAATTAATACAGAACTGATCTCAATTCTCAGCGCTCATACAATAGAAGTTCATCATCTAGTCAATTTCTTGTCAATGGATGTGTGCTACTAGAAAAGTTTGTTTCGAAAGGAAAACTCAATCACCAAGTTCAAATAATTTCGAGTTGGATATGAAATGAAAGTATATAATAATAATAAAAATAAATTAAAAAAAAATTAAAAATGATGCAATGAGCACTGGTAATCATGTTATGTCAATCTCATGCCACTATATGCTAACTGATTGGCATTTATCACTTTATCAGGCTTTTACCATCAGAACAAAATGACAAAGTTCTGAGCAGCCTCATTGTAGTGAGAAAATGATGAATACTGATGTAGAAGAATCGAACGTGTGAAGCACAGGATGAGGAACAGAAATGATGCACCTTAAAAAAAGCAGCAGAGCCTTCTTCTCTTGCTATGGTTCTAATGCAGTGAGAAATACCCTTGTACTGCATTTCTGATCCCTGCAGGTCAAATAGATAGATGATACTTAAAGATGTCTTATATAGAATATTATGCAGGAAAGATAGGAAGGAACTGCGTATCCACTCACCTGGACCATCAATCGAGTTTTTATCACATCAAGAGGAGTCGTTAAAGCACCAGTGATAGCTCCTACATGTAGAATTTCTCTTTAAAATACAAGAATTTCAGACGAATTATGTACCATATAGAAAAGGATCGTAAAAAATGATTTCAAGGAAAATGATTTTTGAGAAAAATCGCCCCCCCCCCCCGGGAGGGAAAAGAAGCTCTGTATCTAATTGACATACATCTCTTAACTGTAGAAGACTGACATTTAAACATCCATTTACAGCCTCAATCATTACTAATGTAAAACCATAATAGAAATGCTTGGCACAAGAGATCTGTTTGAATATGAAAATCATCAAAAAATCTATTTACCTGCAAAAGCGCCAATCATTGCATTTTCCGGGTCATTCAAATCCCTTCTGGCCTGAAGCATAAGAGTCAGGAGGCTTTTAATGCACAATCCTGGAATATGGCTAGTGCATGAAACAACAAAATGTTCATAAGGTACTAAATTGCATTTTGCAATTACAATAAATGTTTCTTTCATCATCCACACAGTTGATACAAAAATTCCAACTCATATCTCAGCATGCGACAAAGTCGTGGAATGCAAGCACTAGAGAAATGCATAAGTGAGGTTCAAGCAAGCCTGCTAGCTTGCAAGCATGTAGCACGTCTTAAAGACTGGCTTGAATACTCAGTTGACCCCAGGCTTGAGTTTGAGTATGAATGTGTACTCTCATATTGTCATAAACCGGCACACTGCTTTAATCAATTACTAAGAGCTTGTCTTACAAAGTTTACAAAGTAACTACTTTTTCTTACACTTTTTTTTTTTTTAACTACACATCCTTCAGAACAATTATCTTTCTTCTCAAAAAAGCATCGTCAAACAAGATCTAGTTATGAAACTGAATGAATTGTTTCTAGTGCAAATATTTCATCATTTCTACAAATATAATCATCATATTCAACACACTTTCTTCTTTGTGTTCGGTAGAAACTCAATATTCAGTCCTCAACTACAACCTAACTGCACTAATTTATACTTGAGTCAAAGATAAGCTCAATCTCCTACATTTATTGAGCTCAGAAATTCCAAGTACATGTAGCTGCCGAGTTTCACTTGTTAGCACGTGCAGGATAATCTTGAAGGGTATAGAATCACACAACAACAGTAGTAGGTCAACTTCATTGCGTTGTCGACTAATTAAAGAAAAGTAGCATTCAACATCGCAGTAGGTGAATAGGTCAACTTCATTTTTCAAGTAAAAATGTGTAACTTGTACTCCTAGTGGACATCTGTTTCACAAGATAGAGATATGCAGCGTTACTGTATGCTGGATGAAAGCAATCAATAAAACCTGTTGCAATATGACACTGTAATGGAGAAAAAATTAACATTTCGTTTCGGTGTAACCAGCTTACTGCTATTCGATATCCAAGTCGAAGCTGCTCATATATGCAGAACTGAATTGCATCGAAAGGCAAGTCTCGCAATAGGAAGGATCCATATCCCTACGATTTCAAGTAGCAAAGTAAATAATACACGATATAAAACCTTCTAAAGATAGAAATGCTGAAGAAACTTCCAGTTGACTAGATGACACCACAATATGCTATCAATGTATTTCCTTTTAAGAGGAGCCAAGCCGTTTATATTATTGCCTCTTAGAGGAGCAACTTTATTTTTGACAAATTGACTAAAGGAGTCAACACTGCATACCGCATACATGCCTCTAAAACCCTCCTTAGCAACAATAAGGCGAATGGCATCAGCAGCAGAAGCAAATTGCCCAGTCTGCATCCTCTGCTTAACAACCTGTAAGAGATACACAGCATAAGCTTAGGGAATGCCGTAAAGTGATATTACTAGGAAAATGAAGATAGTTACCTCAGTAGGAATATTACTAGGAAAATGAAGATAGTTACCTCAGTAGGAATATTACTAGGAAAATGAAGATAGTTACCTCAGTAGGAACTCGAACTATGGAAGAGGCAGCCCCTCCAAGAGTACCTGCAGTCTAAGTTAAGTACAATACCCCATTAACTCCATTGGAATGTCTTGTGAAAAATGAAAGTTGACCAGACCATTTATAAATTGTTATTATTTATACAATCACTTGCTATATAACAGCATCAGTCAGACAACTTTCTATTTTGATTTCCTTGTCCAAGAAAAATCTAGTTAAATGGACATTAAGTAACAGGAGCTTATTGACAAATTATCAACCTAGTAGTTCAACATAACAACTAGTAATTAAAGCAACTAAATGAAAGGTGAACCTTACATTTAGATGAGGGAGTATTGACGAGAGAGAAATGAAAAAGATTTTAGATTGCCAAAGCAGCCTTACAACTAATTATCATCTTCAAGCCAATCTCAAAGAAAGAGATCCATGCAGCCAAAGATGAGTGACAACAGGAAAATTTGTTTATCAGTACAGGCATGCTTGCATCATTACCAGGTGAGCTAAGGCAGAGAAGTTCTCAGGGAGGTTCTTCAGCAACTTCTGCTTGGCAGGTTCATATACACCAATAAATATTGCCGATGCCCTGCAACAATTGAAGTTTAACTATATTAGATTGGAAGTTCTTTCGAATTCCAGTTTCCCGAAGAAGTAAGTACAAAACGTCTGACTGTAAACATAAACCTCAAAATTTAAATTCAAGCTACACTTCATGATCGTCCTAGTTCAGTAATGCAATTCGGATACAATTCTAGGATGCACAGAATATGTATAACGAAATTCCAAGTGCTTTGAACTGATCACTTAAATGTACCATAAGTTTTATTCGTATGGAGAGCATATATCCAAATATTTTACCCTATAACTTAGGGCTTGTATGGTAGAGATTTCTGAATTGAAAAATGAATTTAAAGAGAATTTTGGTTACAAAGGTGGTCAAAAAGTAAATAATGTTTGTGTCCCATCAATATGTGAATGAACGTGAGTTCGGAGAAAAAATGATTTTTGAAAAAGGTTGCACGAAACAAGCTCTTACTTCATTTATTACATAATGGGCCACCATTCCAAAACTCCAAACCATATTTTCATATATGTCTTACAAAACAGGCTCAAGAGTGCTATACATATTTAAGGAAGTTCGAAGATGCATGAGGTCCTCCTAAGATGAGCCTCTTCATATTATTCAGGACAGAAAAGGCGTTTCTTCTCTGACCCACCCCACTTCAAAAAATGTTTTGAAAAAATGAAAATGTGTATGGTGTTAAAAACAATAGAATATTTCCATTTTCCATGTGAATTTGCATGGTATAGACATTCGTTTACAAACATCCCTCCCCCCTTTTCCAACCCAAAAAAAAAAAGGCTTCTATCTGCTGAACGAGATGTTATTGTTGTGCTCCTTTTCTTGCAAACTAAACGAGTGCATTCACTCTCATTTCAAATAAATGTTTGTTTGTGTTCAACTCCACCATTATCCGTGCTTGAAGCCTTTAACTCCACTGTCAGATATTGTGTGATCCTAGACTTTTTGAAGAAAACGAGACCATTGATCAATGAAATAGCATGTACTATGCTGGTAAAACCGCATTTAGAGTATTTTATAGCATTCTTACATTTGTGTTTAGATTGCTCACCAAGTCATCATAGAGAGGAAACAAAAGATGAAACAAATTTCAGCAATCTCCCAACTGGTTAACTTGGGGAACAAAGTCAAAGCCAGAGGCCTTGATTGAATTGCATGATATTATTTCACATCTTATAGTGCAGTAAGCTACCAAAAATTTCAGTAGCACAATGAACAAGCAGTCCAGTTCTTCTAATAGAAAAACTGTATAAAATTAACAAGTTAATTGACAAGTGCTAAAGTTCATGAAGCAATGTTTGCATTTAAGAAAACTTACGGTAAGACACCCACAAGATTTCCAGCCAATCCAGAGTAAAGACCCTTCAAAATAATTTCTCCCCCACCACGAACTGCCTAACAGGGGACCATGAAACAGTTCTCCATGAACACCTAGCTTTAAAAGATACTAATTGGTAGTATATAAATGAAAGTGGGGTCACGCGATGCTACCACCAGTGGTTATTGCAGGATCTAAATAACATTGTTTTTTTGACTGCTGAATCGAAGTAAAAGTTCAAACCTCCATCGATATACTGAAACTGACATGGCACAGGAAGGTGTATAATGTGCCAATGTGACAAATTATAGAAACAGTTTCAGAAATTGAAATACTGAAGATTAAGAAGGTGCGCCTAAATGTTACACAGACAAAATGCAATGAAAATTTTCATAGTGCATGATGTCCAGGCTGCTCCGTCATGATTAATCTGGGATTATAATTTGGAGGGAGAAAACCATTGATGAAAGTAAATATATCTTCCATACAAAAGAACCTGCTTGAAGTCGCGTTTTAATTGTGTCAATTGGGTATAAAACAGTTTCCACCACGACACCAGCAGCAGCTCCAGCCAAAGCACCCTCTGCAAGAGCAGGAACAAAATCTTTAACCACAGAGAAATCCATGGAGAAAAAGGTATGTTGGTTGTATTCCATGTGTATAACGTGTAAGTCATTCGGTCCAATGTTCGAAGAAATAATTACATGACCCTATACAATATCTGAAATTGGCAACAGCAATATATTTCGTCCTTCAATAGTCCACTAATTAGATCTTTAACTAAAATAATAAATCTTACCAATCACATATATTTCTGTTCTCTTCTAAAATGCCAAGGGTTTCCCAGAAATGCTATACAGAGAACTTGCTATACTTTGTAAATGAGAAAGCAAAACAATCAATGCAAACAATTTTGGATTTATCATATGTTGTACACTGCACATGTTACTATATTTGCCATGAAGAATCCAGTTAAAAACTGTTGTATTACATAAAGAGAGTAAGAGATGTAAACCAACCAAAAATTCCACCTACAACAAATATTTCTGTGGATACATGATGATACGCTGTAGGATAATTCGGAATAGAATTTTATAGATTTTTTATGTTTTGCTTTCTTTCTCAGAACAGGGTTACTTCTTGGTCTATATTCATAAAGTATTGATTTTACAGGGGAATGTGTAATAGAAAAGTAATTGAAAAGTTTAAAAAGTTATAAATCCCACGGAAGTGTGGACAAAAAGGATTTTCGCAAAAAATAAATTGCGGAAATAACTTGTGCCTGACAGCTCTTGCTTGCATTAAGACTTTGATTGCAAATGTAATAAAACTGCAAAATTTGTGTAAATCATACCCAACACTGTTTATAATGGCATTAATTTGTCTCTAAACAATATGGGACAGAAATATGTTTTGAAGTTTTCAGTGATGATCTACACTTCAATGAAACAAAAAGGAAATTAAAGATCTCAACCACAATATTTTTAACATATGATATGAATATGAGTTAGAAGTAATAATATAGCATACTCATACCATATAACAGCCGCAGAAAATCAAACGGCTTCTGTTGTGTGCTCAATGATGTAGCATTTATGTTTGCCTTGTCTTGGGAACTGATGTTGATGTTGTACCTCAGTGAATCTGCTGCAAGATCATTTGTTTTAAGAAACAGTATAAAGAAATAAACCCATTTGCTGGATTTAATTAATTTATAGAGCTTGTTTAAGGAAGCTTTACTGAGAAGAATAGTGATTTTCGAAGAATGCACGGTTAAAAAGTAATGAATTGTAATGAAGAAATGCAAAAAATAATTTTGTTTCAAAAAATATGGGGTCGAAAATGAGTTTAAGAAAAAAAATTGAATATTTTTAAGCTTTGTGAAACAAGCTCTATCGTCATTTTCCTTCAGTTGAGTACAAAATAAAGGTACAAAATAAAGGAACAAAACCAAGAATGACCATTCTAGTGAATGACAATACATGATACACATGACATTGTAATAATCTAAATGCTTTATCTCAGAGAACCTTGTCTCTTTTCTTATTTTTCTATTGGTTTTCCCAGTTATTTCTTTCACACGTTACACATGAAATTACATGGCCAACAGCCGTAAAAATGTATGCGAGCTAAATAACGTTGTTCCATACATGATAGAGAACATAGTTAGTTGTCTGAATTTCATATAAGCTCTTTATTTGCAGAAAAAATGATAGCAAACAACTGAGCGAAAGTTTTCATCCCACATTGCAAAGAAAAGGTATAGACAAATCAGATTGCTACCATGGTTGATGGTAAAAATTTCATACTAGTTTTGGGGGAAAAAATTAATTTTGACTTTATTTAAGTGTGTAAACTCAAAACCTAAACTTTATATGTGGGTTAGTCCAATGCCTTCTAGTTTTACTTGACATAATACAATGACTGAAATCATTAGAGATGGAGCCAAATTGCCAGTACATTAATTCATATATCATAAGTGAATGATGAATGAACTGCGGGCTCAAAATGCACCAATTTTTTCCATGAATTGAACTAAAACGGAATTTTTAGCCAAAAGGATACAACAATAAAAGAAATTAAGAGAGACGGAGATCAGGTAAACTAAATACTAGTTAAAAAATTCAAATTATTAGCGAAACATTTACCGGCAGAATCACCCTTGGCGTTAACCGACATTTCTTTCGCTATGGACTCGAGCAAACGGATACGGGAATTTTGAGAGTTGAGCACCTCAGCACTTTATGGCTTTTTCACATATGGGTTCCCAACCTTTCAACTTTTACACAATCTTGTCTCAACTCTTTTTTTTCAACACCTGAAGTCCCTAACTTTTTCAAAAATTAATGTCAAAGGGACAAAGATCCCTGTTAACAAAAAACATCCAAACCCCCCGTTAAGTATCAATTTTCTTTTTTTAGAAAAGGGACAGTTCCGGAATAACAGATTTTTATAAAAAAAAATTGACTTTTGGGGAAATTGCAATAGGAATCCCTTTATAAAAACACACAAAAATAATAATAATAAATAAATAAAAGAATGGTAACATTTTTCTTCCATGAAGATAGACAAAGGGAAAAAGTGGGAATAGGTATATGCTTTCTACAATTTGCATAAATAATAAATAATGCAGTGGAATCGTATTATAAAAAAATAAAAATTAAAAAAATGCACTGGAATTGTTTGAATAAGTGTTCCGGTTATGGTTGTTTTTTTTCTTTTTTCCCTCTCTCGCCCTCCGTTTTGTGAAGATGGAGTTGTGTTCATTTTTAATCTGTTCCAAAATTTATTTTTAATCTTTATTGCTTAATAACATTCGAAACTAATTTCTAGGAACATATTAGTGTATTTTCTTTCAAATAAAACCCGAATATAACACTAAAAATTTAATTTTTTAAAGTACTAAATTTTAATATTTAATTAGTAACTTGAATAAACACATATTAAGAACATATTTTTGTATTGTAACTTTGTATCTTGATTACGCTCATGTATCTGTGACAAAGATGGCAATCAAACTAACTCAAGCACAAATTTATGGTTTAAGGATCTTTTCCAGGATTTGGATCAGTTATGTTATTTTAAAATCTCTTACACTTATTGCTACTAGTTATGGTAAACGTGAATTGTACATTATTTTCGAATTATTTTAGGTAATTCTAACAAAACTAGAATAAGTTTACAAAACTACATATATAGTCTTTAACATATGAGTCAAAAGATATATCAAAAAATGAGATAGTATGCTTGAAAAATTTTGAAAATTACCTTATATGTCACCAATCACCAATGGGCAATTATATTGACACTACACATTTTTATTGGCGCGCCACATTTTAATTATTAAAAAGGTTCTCAATGTTTACTTTTTAATGTAATTGCCGCCATATCATTTTTCCTTCAATTATTATTTCTAATCTTTCACTAATTGTAATTTGGTCTATATAGATAGATCTTTTTTGTCTAAAAATATTATTCATTTACATGTCAAATTACTTATTTATCCATGATAAATTTGAATAATGTAAAATATAATGGACATAAAATATGAATACTTCTTTTAATTGTCAAACAATGCTAACATAATATTTAAATATAACCTAATATTTGCATACAAAGTAAGTTAATTATTAAAAATTAATTACAAAAAATGTGGCAAAAAATTTGAAGGCATTATTATTGTTATAAACAATTAAAGTTGAAGATATTTCTATGCAATTAAATCGGTGGCGAATCTAGAGATTTAGAGTTAGGAGGGCACTCATGATGGTTCCCCGTAAAGTAAAATTTTTTTAGATGGGACTAATGATCGTATAAAAATTTTACCTATGAGAAGTATTAAATTTTAAACTAAAATCACATATTTACATAAATACAAAAGTAAAACGAAGCAAGTGTGCTTAACTAATAAAATAAAATACAAATCATAAAATCACACAATCTGTATTTAATCAAACTAGTTTTTACACCCGTGTGATGCATGCGAGTAAAACTGTATAAGTTGATTAAAAATAAAATATTTGATGCATGCACGTGTGTAAAACTGAGTATGTTGATTGAAAATAAAATATTTGACACCTAATTCTCATTTGTACTTAATTAATTGAACATGTATATTAAATTTATATTTCACATACCATATAATTAAGTATATACTAATAACAAAAATGTATAATGTTATGTTATATCAATAAATTTTCCACGATCTAAACTACATATATAGGAATAAAGTGATTAAATAATTGCATTATATCACAAAAACTTGTAGAAGTAGAACTAATCAAATTAAAAAGTAAAACCATACGAAGAAACATACACACACAATTTGAAATTATTTAGAAAAAAAAAACACAAAAGAAAATATAAAATAATAGTTCAACCTTGTTTCAATGCATAGTATCGAAGTATGATCCATATTCATTGACATCACCGATATACCCATTTGAGTGTCCACTCATAATTGCAAACTCAAATATATATTTTACCATATTTACAAATTCCATTTAATGTCAATTGGTGTAAAGAAATGATTTCTCTAAAAATACAGATTTAATAAAATTAGAAATATCTTCAAATTTTCGTAATGAATTATTCTAAAATGATAATAGAATAATAAATAAAGAAATTCTTAAAATATATAAATCACAAAAGTTGATTTATCTCAGTTCCATTATTTAGTTATGGGTCAACAAATTAAAAAAAAGCACGTAGGCAATTCTCCAACAAACCTGTGCCCCGTTAGTGTATGTGTTTTTACACATTTTTATATATTCTTTTTAACCACACTCATTGTCTCTCATATTTCACGTCTACATATCTCGTGGGACATACCTATACTACACAAATCTCCACTATTCAACTTCACTCATTCTCTGTCCTATATCACATAAAAATCCATAAAAATATAAAAATCTATTTTTACACGTACAGTAACACGCGTGTATCAATAATTAAATTTTGATACCATGATTCAATTATGAATGTAAAAATATTTTTTACAAGAATTTTAACATATTGTAATTCCCATATTGTAATAAAAATATTACAATTTATGATTCATCATATATTTAATTAAACACTTATTTCACTCTATTTAAGGCATATTAAGGGATTAAATATTTTAAATACGATTTTTTCAATATTTATAATTGGAAATTTAAAAAAATATTAAAAAATATAGTATTTTCACAATCATATTTATGAAAATTATATTCACTTATAATCTCATTTTTAATTTAAATATTTTATGTATAAATAAATACATAATTCAGTCATGCATCATATATTTACAATTTTATTTTCATATTATTGTATCATTATTTGAAAATTTACCACAAAAGTGTGAGATATTAAAAATTGCAAATACTTTATATATTTCAAAAAGTAGTAATAATTTAAAAATATTCTAATACAAAGAAAATTAAAATTATAAGAATTAAAAATTAGTTGATAGAATTGGCAACTGATATAAATTTATTAAGCTATTGCTGAATACTAAATTCAACTTCAATTATGAAATAAGAATTATTTTGTAACCAACAAATATTTTTTTTTGGTAAATAAAAATTATTATTGGAGCAACAAATCAAATGGTAGTTGTAACAGGTTAAATTAACGTATCAATTAAATTAAGACACAAAAAATGGTGTTAGTTCAAATGGTAGTATACCGTTATTCTACCTAAGAAGTCTTATGCTTGAGTCTTAAAACTGTATCAATTTTTGATAAATATGTCTAATTGAGATTCTAACTGAAAAAAGACTTTAGAATAACAGTTAAAATCTTTATACTTGGCAACAACACAATAAAAGCAGTTAATACAACTAAAACAGAAGTTGACCTTGTCTAAAACAACTAAAACAGAAGTTAACTATGTCCTAAGACTATTGTACAAAAACTAACGGTGGTTTCACCTCTGTTTTATTATACATATAGATATAAACAATTAAAATTCATCAAATTAAAATACAATTTCGATTGAGACAATGAGATAACTTATCAAATTAAAATTCAATCTTTCTAATTTTTTAAAAACTTATTAAAAATCTTTTTTCAATACTTTTTGAATTTTTTAAATATAAAAAAATTTCTCAAGGGGCGTGGGGAGTCACGTACCCCCGAACCCCCTCCAAATCCGCCACTGAATTAAATTGTGGTGTGCGAATTAAAATTCATAGTGTATATATAATCAGCCATCACCAATACATAAAAGGATCGATGTTTGATAAATTTTATTGACAATTTCGTCCTTAATTCCTTTTCTTATTTGGTCCATTATATTCTTAATTTAAAAACGTATATTTATACATTAATGTTGAGTACCTCTCAAATAGCTTTGACTTTAGTAAACTATAACTTAAAACATTCAATAACAATGTTATTTTATTCCATGCATATATATAATATTTTCTATAAGCAATATATAACTTAACATATTTATTAATAAGGATTTTCTTCAATCTCTCACAACATTCTAATTTAACATATATAGTGTTGTGAACGAGAGAGTTTTATTTCAATTCGCGTTATTGAATTCATTACAAATAACCCCTATTTATAGAAAAATATTGGGGCACATCGTATTACAAATATTGATCCAATATACAATAGTCATTCACACAATAAAAACATAATCATTATATTTTATCATTACTTTTTCTTTTCTTTTACTTTCGGTGGCTTTAGTTACTTTACAACACTCTCCCTTGAATGACTATTTATACAGCTATCTTTAAACTTGTTTGGAGAAAAATTCAGTTGGAGAAAAATTTCCAAATTGATTGTAGGAGACTTTGAGTGATCATATATTGCTTCAGGAAAACCTCATAGGACAAAACCTGAGCGAAGAGTAAATAGTAAGTTGCTCCCCCTGATGATGATCATTCTTATTGGAATACTCATGTGCTGCCTCGTTAAATTAAAACCTTGTCAAGAAAATACAATGGGGAAAAACTTGATCGAAGGAAAAAAGTACAGCTACTCCATTTAGTTCCATATCTTGGGGGCTAATACATTCACTTTTGACGGAAGATTTATAGGCCATCATCTTACTCAAGTAATGTCTTCATTATAAACTGATCCAATAGATTCATTGAGTCAATTTCTCATTATTCATGTGAATACGCTATGAACGTTGCCTCGTTAAAAACCTTACTAGGAAAACCCAATGGGATAAAACTTTAGTCAAGGGAAAAAGAGTGCAACACGTGTTTTATACAAGTATGCTTAAAGCATATCAAAATCCTTCCGGTAAGTGTCATATTTATCACTGTATCATATTCAGTGCTTATTTGCAATCAACAATCTCGATCTTACATTCTCACTGTATCGAGATATATATATCCGAATCTCCTTTCGAGATTTTCTATTAGTTGTGATTAGGGTGCCTCATTAAAAACCTTATTTGGGAAAAACCCTTTGGGATAAAAACCTCAAATAAGGAAAAGAATACGACATACGAATTTTCCTTCACAACAATATCATTGCTTTAAATCATTACAAGCATTGTTGTTTATAATCATTTCAAAAGTTCTATTCTAATTTTTCTTATCAAACCCGCATATTAATATTTTTATTATAAGAGTGTATATTTCAATATTATACTTGATATATCTCAATATCCTCATAATTATCGATCATATGTGGCGCTACATTTTCATAATGTGTCGATACTTTTCATTTCTTTCCCCATAACGATATAACTTATTGAGATATCTCATTATCGATCCTCTTTTAGGATTACACAGTATAATTGAGTCTATATACTCTCGTATTTGATCATTTGCTTTGATATATACATTTGGGGAACTTTTATTTAAATAATATCAATACTTCGGGCTTGCTAATTTATCAAAGCATGTGTAGCTGGTATATGAGATCGTTATAGTCTTTCGTGCATATTTCAATCATAATGCATTTCATATATATTATTTCCAACTGTTGATACTCCCCCTTATGCTAAGAACCAAATTCAATACAATTCGTATGATTTTCGTCATATATATTCTCAGTATTTAGTTTTAATGGGGGAATTTATTCAATTTGTATTTTGTTCTCGATATTGGCAAATCAATTGGAGGACTTTAAATATTTTACTAATTATATCCCACTTTTATGGGCATATCCAGTCATTTACAACCTTAGTCGAATTATAGGGATATACATTTACTAGTTTTATTAGATCTGGAACTCATACTCATATTGTGAGCAAATCATTTCGTAAATTTTCAGTTGCGATTTATACATGTGACTACATAGTGGATCAATATTATATTATCTAGTAGTCCACATGAAAGGTGAGTGGGCCCATAACTCTCATCTCTTATATATATTCCAGATATATTTGAGATTTATTCCCAACATTGACTAGTAATGATTTCATCATTTATCGAGAATAATCATTTGAAGAATTCCTCTGGTTCTTGATTTCAATAAATTATTTACATCAATCGAACCAGGGATCTATATAGTGCTCAACATGATTTATAACTTTCATCATATGCACAGCTCACCGACATATCCCATCATCTTTCGGTGGCATTATTACCCGCATTACTGTTCTCGCGTTGAATCTTAGCCTATACGTTTCATGTTATGATATTGTTCCAACGCGGAATCTTACCTCATACGCTCTTAAAAATCACCCGGGCACTTACAGTATTCACCCTAATAAAGGTCCATATATGATAATGGATAATGTGCTCTCAAATCTTCGAATACTATCCATCACTACCGATCAAAATCCTAAAAAGGATTTATCGAGGTAGGCTCGAAAGGTTGAGGATGCTAATGAATAAGGGTATCCCACAAGATATCTGATGGTTGATTGAAGCAAATGTTCGATTATCTGGTGAGGTTTCAATTCCTTCTTAATACATGCCTAGTATGGGTAAAAGTAGTTTTTCGAAGAAACGAATAGCAAAAAGATTAGGAGGATGGTATAAATGTGCTCGGTAGACATGTGACACTCGATGTAAATCTGGGGTACTTGTCCAAAAACCGAAAAGATAAAATAGCATTCATCAAGGATGGATTGAGTAAAGAGTCTTTGGATGATATTCAACAGGCTCTTGAGATACATCCTAGTGGACACGTACAAGGCGAGCTTATGGCCTTATGGGCCAAATTCAAAGATAAACAAGAACGTTATAATCTCGAAAATCTTATTTTAAAAGATCCTGTTTGTAAATTTAGTAGAAAAACTTTGTATAATGATTTTCCCATATTGGTACAAGGCAAATTGGTGTAATATCGAAGATCAATATTTTTCTCTTAATTATAAATAACGTTTTTCAATTTTTGAAATATATATGTGTGTGTGTGTTTATATATATATATATATATATATATATATATATATATATAATCACCGACAATATATGTCATTTCACTGAATTTTTTTTTCATATTGTCAAAAAGTAAATAGTGAAATCACTTATTGGTTTGAAAATTTATCTTTAAATAGAGGGATTCATGTATCTCTCATTCATTCGTTGAAAGAGAAAGATGGAGGTGGAGATAGAGATGGAGATATTAGAATCATCTCATGCAAGTCAATCTTCACCTCACCAGATAAAAACTATATGTGTTCTTGGTGGGTCCAGACTGATAGGCCATATCCAATACGTGGATATGGCAGACCAACTTGTAAGAGAGTTAGGGAAACAAAATATCAATATACCGTATGGAGAGACCAATAACAAACTATTAAGGAGTCTTATGATGGCCGCACAATCATGAGGGATAAGAGTATCAAGTGTAATACCTGTTCATCGAATTGGAGGCAGTAATCGAATTGGGGTTAGAAATGTCATTAGTCCAACTGGATTGATGCTACAAACACAATCCATCCACGACTGCATGATGTACATGATGAGCGATAGTGATGCTTTTATTATTCTTCCAAGCGGCTATAACACGCTGGAGGAAATATTCAATATAGCGTCATGAGCACAGTGGAACTTTCATACCAAACCAATAGGTTTGTTGAATATCAATTATTTCTTTGATGGCTTATTAGCATATCTAGATCAGGGTGTTGATAATAAGTTTATTTCTCATTCTATGAGAAAAATACTTATTTCCGCCAGTACGATTGCTGAGCTACTCATAAAGATTCAATCATATGTTCAAGAGTCTGTGGAAGCCATGGTTCGTCGGTCACAAACCATCGGTGTCAAGCGGAAAATAGATTCAGATCCTTTGGATCTCTCATTATGAACCCGGATGCTAGGGGTGGTACAGTTACGGAGTATTTATACTCTGGAGACGCATCTCTTCTTTATGGGTTCAATATGTATTTTCTTTTTATATTTTCAAGCGTTTATCGTCATCTTTGATATTCTCAATATGTTTCACTTTAACTGTTTTATACTTCTTCTGAGGCACCAATATTGGAATCATGTTGGCATTATTCAAATATAGTAGTTTATTGCACCGTTAGTATAACGTCTGTGACATATGCTTTCTTCAATATCATTTTCTTCTCAAATCAATACGATCTCATATCACTAATGAGAATATTTCATATGATCCCACCATACGATATATTTCCTTCGATTTGTCAATTGGGATCTATTGAGCATTTTACTTTTATATATTTGTTCAACGGTAACTTTTGGTACCTCTTGCTCAATTTTCTCCATCAATATTCAATAGACGTGGAGAATGAATATTTCTTTATTAAATACTTCTTTAAGAGCATTTCTCATCGTATCACAATATACTAATCTCATAATGAGATTTTTCACCATGGTATATTTTCTTTCTCTTTCATCACCATGGGATTATTTTAGTAATTTTATTTTATCAATACATATAGCAGTAAATTCACTTGCTCAAATCTCTTCGTTAATATCAATATAACATTCTGATCAAATATATATAAACCGATTACTTTAATTTAGTACCAATCGTGGGGTTTAATCCAACCACATTGGTGATATACATTCCAATTGGGTAGTATAACCCACCACATTGGAAATGCATAAACTTAAATTGTAGAAATTAAATTCTCCCCAATAGTTAGTGGAACCTACCATATGGGAATTATCGCAATAAATATGAATTTAAATTCCAATAGGCGGTATAACTGACCATATAAAAATAAATGTAAAGTTAAATTCTAATAGGTGGTAGAACTTACCATATGAAAATTATTCATTCCAATCCGCAAAGGAAAAATTGTCCATTGCACTCCGTAAAGGTAAAATTGCCCGCTCCAGTTCGCAAGGGTAAAGTCATATAATTATTTTATAAAATATAATTATATTTCTCCCTTTTATTCGCCAATGATTTATTTTAATCCTTAATTATTAGGTTGTATTTAATCGCACAAACTACTCGAGTGTCCGTTCGTGCAAGATTTTTAACACTTGAAATTCACATATTCACTACCTAACAAAAATAAATAAAATATATCTTCAAAAACAGCCTTCTGACAATTTCAGAAAAGTACATTCATGCATGAGATTTTAAAGCTACAAATATCTCAAATGGGTCAAAAGTTTATTAAGGAATGACTTTTTATGGGCCCCAATGCATGTAATATTTTAGCAATTAACGTGTAGGAATTATTGGAGTTGACAACTTGTGCATGCAGCTTTTGTATAAGGGCATTTTAGGAACAATAATTTTGAATGTATAGTTTCTATTGTGAACGAGAGAGATTTTCATTTCAATTCTCGTTATTGAATTCAATACAAATAACCCTATTTACACTACTAGAAAAAGCGACTTAGACATCACTTCATTTACACAGTTGCTTTGGCAGTTGATGTAAACTAAATTTTTAACATCAGTCATAAAAATAACGGTGTTATGTGCATTTTTAACATCGCATTTTTTAACAACTGATGTTAATTATATAGGTCGGGTAATCGACCCGACCCAACCCTCACAGTAAAAAAAAAAATTTAAGACCAATGAAACCAAAGCTATCATCGTCAGTTTCACACTTTCATCCTCTCAATTCCAAAACACAACCCTAATCCACGTAGCCGCCAAGCAAGCTCTCGTCGATTCTCTCGGATCATCTTTTCTAATCGGCGAGTTCCACCCCACCACATCAACAGGCATCCACCAGACCACCATCATCAACCGGCATCCATCGCACCACCATCAATCGGCCACTTTCACTCGGCTCCACTTCTAATCGGCGACTTCCACCCCACCACCATCAACCGGCGTCCACGTTTAACCACCGGTGAGCTTTGTCCATCAACCGGTGTCCACGCATCGCAAGTCGCAACTAGGTCGCAGCTAGCCAGCCACCATGTTCTTCTTCGCCATTGAAGTTGGCGAAATTTCAAATGGATTCAGGTTAGTGTTTCAATTTTTAGTTTGAAAGCTATTTTGTGACGAGTTTGAAAGCTTTTTTTTTTTGTGAAGAGATATGTTAGACATGTTTGGAAGTGTTTTTGTTTGTATATATCATTATTATATTTAAAACCATCAGAATTCTAGACTATTTGTCCTGTCACGGAAACAACCTTTTACCTTTAAATTCATTTTATTGAGATATCATCAGCAGTAGTAGCGAGAATCAACAAATGGGACCATGTAAGATTTCTCTTAGTTAATTTCTGGCATCTTGATTTAGATGGCTAATTTGTCAAGGGTGGCATTTCTATGTTGATAGATAGGTATAGATCGATGAACATTGGTGGCTCAGTGAGCTTTGAGTTATGAAGTGTTGTTTGCCTTGCACCTTTCATTTGTTTTTCTTCTTGTTAAATGCTTCTCTACAACCATTACATGGCACATTTTGGTGAAATCATAATATGCTTGAAATTGAGACGGTAATTAAATTTAAATGGGTGGGTGGTGGTCATTTCCTTTTATTTTATTTTCTTGAAGTTATAATTTGAAGTGAGACAAGAAAGAGGAGAATTAGAGATGTTGTTTGTTCAGTCAAAGTGTATCTTACAATGAAAGCTACATAACAAGAGACAACAGTCATGGGAAGGAAATAAAGAAGACCAATTGAATGGTTGCAAAATAAATGGCATTTCTAATATATTGCAAGTTTCCCATAAGCACATTTCTTAAAGTATCCAAAGGATCCCAATCAAATTGTCAATGGCCTTATTATCTGAATTTCTTGTTAAGTGTCCTTTTCAGTTTTTCCTCTGGATTGTCCACCTCTTCACTCAATTGAGCAATGACACATACATTTACTTTCTTCTTTATACTTAATTAACTTTATCTTGTCTTCTGCAGGAGGCCCACGTCTCTGCAGGATCGGACTAGGGATAGTGATGATGATGATTACCAAGATAAAGATTATGATGTTGCAGCTCTGGCAAATAATTTGAGCCAGGCTTTTCAATATGGAATCTATAGCCATGATGATGTTGAAGAGGTGAGTTTTCTTCTGTGACTTCTCACTATTTCTATTTTATCCAAGCATCCTTTTATTCTCACACTTGAAGTATAATAGTGTATGGAGAATTAGCAGAAACTGGAATCTCTCTGCTTCAAATGTGTAGGTTACATGGGAACATTGAGTTATGCTTATATGATAAATGAAAGATTTCTTGATCAAGGAGTTTCAATTGGATTCCAATTGCTTCTTTGCTTGCCGATTGTGGAATAGTAAATTATAGTGGATTAATATACAGGATCATAATTTCCCATTCTTCATTTATCTGTATTGTATGAATTAGTTGCCTTGCTCTTTGCAAGCCCCATGAAAGTCGGTTATGGTGTTCAAGTTAACAAGATCAATGGTTATTTGTTCCTTGGTGCAAGGAATAACCCTTTTGTTTAGGATTGTATCTTTGAAACATCTTCATTTATAGTGCGCATCAGATCTGTTCCAACAAGTATTGTTATATGTTAAGGTTGTTGACCAAATATATGATACGGCTGGATGAGTTGTGTAGATTAAAATTTTACAGAAAAAGGATAAAAGGAAAATTGTAGTAGGGAAATGAAGAGCTAAGATTATAGTTCATTAATCTAAAGCTTTAGAAAACTTTTATAAATTTTAAACCCTGTGAAATGCAAACTTGACTTTGAATATTTACCATTGACATGGTATTCTTTGTTGTAGAACATTCTATTCTTGACATGTAAGATCCTTCATCTCTGTAATTATTTCAGATTTCATAAATGATTCAAGTTGCAGTGAATTTTCAAATTGCCATATTATCATATTCCACTTTTAGGTGGACAAAAGTACTAAATAAAATGCCTACCAAGAGGTATGGCATGTGTTGTGCCTAGTAAGTAAACCTCCATCACCCCCCAACCCAAAACACACACACACACACACACACAAAAACAGAATGTAGCTTATGAGGAAGTTATTACATATTCCAGCTGACTGGTAGTTGATTGACATTTGATTCATTTACATTTGGTTGTGGTTTAACGTTTAAGTAGCTATCTGTCACATTGATGAAGAAAGTATTACAATAGAATTCAAGGCATATGTGGCCCCTCTAATATGTTCGTTGCTCTTGGCAATTGGCATGATTACCTAGGTACCAACTGTAGCTTCTTTTGTAATTTTGAAATGAAATTTTCACAATGGAGGTAGCATTTGCAATTTGTGTGACAATTCAAGTGTTATTTGTTGAAACATCATTTTATTGAGAGGGTAATTTGGAAAACCATGACCAGTGAAGTAGTTGTACTACATTGGGATGATAAGCATTGCTTTTTGAAGTCAAGAGAACAAAAGAATGGAGAATCGCATCTGGGGGTCAATGGTTTGGAAAATGTATGAGTGGATAGTATTGGTAATCTTATTTTCACAATGTGTGCTAACTATTCTCTATTTGCTTGTGCAGGCTCATGGGCCGCTTGAAAAGGACGATGAGGTATGCCTCTTAACTTTATCACCCGTTGTGTTTGCTAGTTCTTAGGTCAGAAACTGAGGATAGTCCTTGTCTTTATGAGCTGTAACCTGAAAACAAACTGGTCAAATGAATATAAACATCATAAAATATGCTAATAATGTACACATAGCCATATGACTCATCTAACTTGCAAATAAACGTCAGATTGAATGGATCACTATGTAAACATCTTTATGACCTTTTTCTGTTCGCAAACAGTTACATATTAGAAATTTTATATGATTCCAATTGTTTATGATACAATCAACACTTATGTCTTTGCATCATCATTATGAAGTCCTTATGAAAGATTTTTATCAATTTTCACTGTAGGTGATCTTGGCCAAACATTTAATTCCCTGTCGACTCTTCAGCATTATATGGGGACTGGTGCACAGACTATCTTATTTGTTGGAGATCTTTCTTATGCTGATAGATATCAATATCATGATGTTGGTGTCCGCTGGGATACATGGGGTCGATTTATTGAACAAAGTGCAGCGTATCAGCCATGGCTTTGGTCAGTCGGAAACCATGAAATAGAGTACATGCCACATATGGTAAAGCACAGAAATAATCGATTTCAATTTTCTCCATTGAAAGGAGGAGTGGGGTTGTCTTTTTTTCCTTCAAATCTTCATATTTTATTTATTATTGGCATTTTCTAGTTGAACCCACTTTGAAACTCGTTGCTTTTTTCTGTATCTTCAGAATGTTTTCTTTATCATAAAAACTTTTTGATTGTCGAATTTTTGTTGGGTGATAGTGAATTACTTCTGATTTTGGTAACTATGTTATCTTTTCATGTTCAGGGAGAGATAATTCCTTTCAGAAATTATCTTCATAGATACCCAACACCTTTCCAATCCAGCAAAAGCAGTAATCCCATGTGGTATGCCGTGAGAAGGGCATCTGCTCATATACCTGCAGGTTCATTTGATTGTGCACGGGATTGAAAAGGTATGTTTACTATTTCTTCTCTTATGTGCTATTCACTATCACTTATATTGATCCGTATCGCTCTTGCAGTTAAGGGGTGCCATTAACGATGAGGTGCATGTTGAAGTGGCCGACTACCTCCAAGCGTTGACGTAGATATTGTGGTTGAGAACATCGTTGTTAGCGTATAGTGTTAGTTAATGAACCATTCTATATGACATTTGCTTGTTAATGTATTAGTGTTAGATATTTCGCCTTTGGGATGACGACGGTGTCAATTGTAATTTTTAACAGATTGTATTACTGTTTAATATTGGGATTTATGAATATTGGGTATTTAGATGTTTGTTGCAATTTTCTAGTGCTCAAATTTTGGATTTTTAATAGGTTTTCATAATGTTTTCGATAGCTATCACAGAAATGATGTATGAATGCGCTTGAGACATCAGTTCTATTCGTTTAACACCCAATCTTAACTAATGTGTGATGTAGTAATGACATCTGTTCTACTGATGCATTTAACATCAGCTAGAAAGCGACATGTTTTATTGTTAGGATGTCGGTTCTATTTATGTGTTTAACATCAGCTAAAACTTGATGTTTGTTGCTGTAAAGACATCGGTTTATATAATTAATGCGATTTCTATAATCATTTTAGACATCGGTTAAAAATCGATATCTATAGTTTCAGATCTTTAACATCACCCTCTAACACATCGAATTTATTTTTTTTTAACATCAGTTAATAACAGATGTCTAAGTCACTTTTTCTAGTAGTGTTATAGAAAAATATTGTGGCACATCGTATTACAAATATTGATCTAATATACAATAGTTATTAACATAATAAAAACATAATCATTACATTTAATATATTTTCCACGCCTTTTCTCTTTTCCTTTTCTTTTACTTTTCTCTTTCGGTGGCTATTACCTGTATGTTTTACAACACTCCCCCTTGAATGACTATTTATACAACTGTCCTTTAAACTTGTTTGGAGAAAACTCAGTGGGAGAAAAACTTCTAAACTGATTGTAGGAGAGCATGAGTGATTATACATTGCTTCAAGAAAACCTCGTAGAATAAAAACTCGAGCAAAGAGAAAAACGATAAATTGCTCCCCCTGATAACGATCATTCTTATGGGAGTTCATCTGCTACCTCGTTAAAACCTTGTCAAGAAAACCCAATGGGGAAAAACTTGATCGAAGGAAAAGGAGTACAATTACTCCATTTGGTTTTGTATCTTGATGACTGATGCATTCACTTTTAGCGGAAGATTTATAGGCCATCATCTAACTCAAGTAATGTCTTCATTATAAATAGATTCAATAGATTCATTGAATCAATTTCACATTATTCATGTGAATACACCATTAACGTTGCCTCGTTAAAAACCTTGTTAGGAAAACCCAATGGGACAAAACCTTAGTCAAGGGAAAAAGAGTGCAACGCATATTTTGTACAAGTATACTTCAAGCATATCAAAATCCTTGAGGTAAGTATCATATTTATCACTGTGTCATATTCAGTACTTATTTGCAATCGACAATCTCGATCTTACATTCTTACTGTATCGAGATATATATATCCAAATCTCCTCTCGAGATTTTCTGTTAATTGTTATTAGGTTGCCTCATTAAAAAATCTTGTTTAGGAAAACCCCTTTGGGATAAAAACCTCAAACAGAGTACAGTGTACAACAATATCATTGCTTTAAGCTATTACGAGCAATGTTATCCTTTTAATAGTTCAATTTTCTTATCAAGCCCGTATATTTCAATATTATTCTTCGATATATCTCAATATCCTCATTATCGTTGATCGTATGTAGCGCTACATTTTCATACCGTGTCGACACTTCCAAATTTTATTTCTTTCCCCAAAATGATATAACTTGTCGAGATATCTCATTATCGATCGTCTTTTAAGACTTCACAATATACTTGAGTTTATATACTCTTCAAAGTGTATGCCTCCTTTATCAAAATCATATTCTATCATTTGCTTTGATATACATATTTGGGGAACTTTTATTTAAATAATATCAATAATTCGGGCTTGCTAATTTATCAAAACATATATAATTGGTATATGAGATCGTTTGATTCATATTTGAATTTCAAATTCATGATACATTTTGATCGGCGTTTATACACACGCACAAATTGAACCGCAAGTGCACGGGCCGTAATCAAGTAATAAAGTGGGACTCGGTTAAGAGTCCGGATATCGATCCCACGAGGAATGGTATTTGTAATTGAGTCACTTATTCTATCGCAAAAACACAAATAAAGAAAGGAAAAACAACTAACCTAATCTATACTACGAAAGCAATAAAGGAAAGCAAGAAATGGGCATGATTGGAGATACACTTGGATGAATGGATAGTCGGGATTAATGAAGCCACTCAATACTAGTTATGCTAATCCGTCGTTGAACTTAACATATTATCCATCTTCAATGTTAGATCCGATTTTCCTATTGTAGATAACTCCGCTCTCGCATGTCAAGCTATCCCTAGTCAATTGGTTCAACCTACTACATCTCTGTGTCGATGTGTTACCAATCAACCGCATAAAGGTTTGTGAAAACATTCAATGGATCATCTAAGGTTAGAGGTATATCTCTATCCCCTACAAGAACTTAGAGTGAATGCTATTTGGTTAAACGTGCATATTCCTCTCTCGAAGCCTAAACACGCCACAATTGCATATAATTGTTGATCAAGCAATCACATGTAGCAAGCTCAATAACAAACACACAAGAGATAAATAATCCAATCCAATTCAATTCCAACAACACAAATGGATTAACAAAACATATATTAAGATCAATCAAAAATCCCAACTTACAATACTAGCTCATAGTATAGGAAATCATTTATACATATACAATCAATACACAAATGAATAGAAATGAAAGAACAAAACAAGATTAAAGACAATCTCCCTTTGTAGAGCAAAGTCTTGTTCTTCACTTCTTCTCCACCTCCTCTTGATCTCCTTAGCTTCTAACTCCAAGTATTCAACCCCCAATCAATACCCCTAAACTAGTAAAGGAAAAGAAAAGAAGAAGAAAGAAAGAAAGAAGAAAGGAAAAGAAGAGAAAAGGAAGAAGAAGAAGGAAAACCTAAGCTAAACTAAACCTAAAGATGAAGATAAGATATATGATGATATTAATTGGGGATTCAAAAGTGGTGTTATAAGACCCCAATCCATGTATCTTTGTTGCCCAAAAGGTCCCCAAGTCGTGTGGAAAGTGAGGGACAAAACAGAGAAAAACAGGGAAAGCTCGGAATTTGCTGATTCTAGTGTTTTACGGCCGTATTTACTATTTTACTTGGTACGGCCGTATTTTCCCTTTTACGGCCGTACATTTACTTGGTACAGCCGTAATTTACTCTCTGCATGAAATTGGCCAGTTTTTTTGATAAATTACGGCCGTAAAATTATAAGTTACGGCCGTAACACATAAGTTACGGCCGTACAAATACGAGTTACGGCCGTACAAATTTTCTGCACGCGCAGGCTTCAGTATTTTGGTCATAACTTTTGATCCCGATGTCCGATTGAGCCGATTCAAGTTGCGTTGGAAACTAGACTCGATGATCTACAACTCTCTAGTTTATTGGTTTCTCCAAATCAACTTGTATCTGTATCAAAAGTGCTCCTCTTCTTCAGACATCCTGCATTTTTTTGTCACCGATCTTCGTCTGGCCATATCTTTTGATCCGGAACTCAGAATTGAGATCCGTAAAAAGCTACGGACTCCACTTTCCGTGTTCTTTCATGTGAGCTCGAGAAACTTGGCTGAGAAGATCTTTACCGAAATTGCACCCGAAGCCCTCCAACTTTGGAATAGTTGCGTTTTAGTCCCCGACTTCGAGTTTTTCGACACTTTTAATCATTTTTCCTCCTTTTAGTCTCGTTTCCTCCACAATGAGGAATAATACCTAAAAACACAATAATTACACATATATAAGTAGATATCCGCTCCAAATGAATGTAAAGAGATATAAATAAGTGTGCAAAATACGCACTTATCACATTTCATATATTATTTCCAAACTATTAATACTCCTCCTTATGCTAACAACTAAACTCAACACAATTTGTATAATTTTCATCATATATATTCTCAATATTTGGTTTTTAATGGGGGAATTTTTCATTCTATATTTTGTTCTCGATTTTGGCAAATCGATTGGAGGACTTCAAATATTTTGCCAATTCTATCCCACTCGTATGCGCATATCCAATTATTTATGGCCTTATTCAAATTATTTGGGGTATACACTCACTAGCTTTATCATTTGATTTGGAACTCGTGCTCATATCATGAGCAAATCACTTTGTAAATTTTCTATTACGATATACACATGTGACTACACAGTGGATCCATATCATATTATATAATAGTCCACATGAAAGGTGAGTGAGCCCATATATCTCATCCCATATATATGTTCCAAATATATTTTGAATTTATTCCCAATCATTGGCTAGTAATGATTTCATCATTTATCTAGAACAATCATTTGAAGAATTCTTTCGGTTCTTAATTTCAATAAATTATTTACATCAATTGAACTGGGATCTATATAGTGCTCAACATGATTTATTACTTTTATAACAGCTCACCGACATATCCCATCATCTTTCGGTGGCATTATTATGCAGTACTGTTCAAATGTTGATTCTTAGCGCATACGTTTCATGTTATAATACTGCTCCAATGCGGAGTCTTACCTCATACGCGTTTATAAATCACCCGGGCACTCATAATTTTTTACCCTAACAAGGGTCTAAACATTATAATGGATAATGTGCTCTCAAATCTTCGAAAATACTATCCATCATTACCAATCAAAATTCTTAAAAGAATTTATCGAAGTAGACTCGAAAGGTTGAGGATGCTAATGAATAAGGGCATCCCACAAGATCTCAGATGGTTAATTGAAGCACGGGTTCGATTATCTGGTGAGCTTTCGATTCCTTCTAAATACATGCCTGGTATGGGTAAAAGTAATTTTTCAAAGAAACGGAGAGCAAAAAGGTTAGGAGGATGCTACAAATGTGCTCGGTGGACTTGTGACACTGGATGTAAATCTGTGGGATACTTGTCCAAAAACCGGAAAGATAAAATAGCATTCATTAAGGATGGACTGAGTAAGGAGTCTTTGGATGATATTCAACACGCTATTGAGACACATCCTAGTGGACACGTGCAATGTGAGCTTATGGCCTTATGGGCCAAATTTAAAGATGAACAAGAACAATATAGTCTCGAAAAACTTACTTTAAAAGATCCTATTTGTAAATTTAGTAGAAAAACTTAGTAGTATGATTTTCTCATATTGATACAAAGCAAATCGGTGTAAATCGATGTATTTCGCGTAATTGTAATATATTTTTTATTTTTTTTTTTTAAAAAAAAAAAAATATATATATATATATATATATATATATATGCATGTGTATATATATATATTTCAATCACCGAAAGTGTATGTCATTTCGCTGATATTTTTCTACTGTTTTCTTTTTCATATTGTCAAAAAGTAAATAGTAAAATCATTTATTAGTTTGAAAATTTATCTTTAAATAGAGGGATTCATGTATCTCTCATTCATAAGTTGAAACTTTAGTGTAAAGAGAGAGATGGAGATGGAGATGGCGATGGAAATTTTAGAATCATTTCATGCAAGTCAATCTCACCCGATCAAAACTGTATGTGTTCTTGGTAGATCTAGACTGGTAAGTGATATCCAATATGTAGATATGGCAACTCAACTTATAAGGGAGTTAGGAAAACAAAACATCAATATACTGTATGGAGGGACCAATACCAAGCTTTTAAAGAGTCTTACAATGGCCTCACAGTTATGGGGGATAAGAGTGTCAAGTGTAATACCTTTTCATAGAATTGGAGCTAGCAATCGTATTGGATCTAGTACTCTCAGGGTTCAAGTGGACTGATGCTACAGGCGCATTCTATTCACGACTGCATGATGTATATGATGAGCAATAGTGATGCTTTTATTGTCATTCCAGGCGGCTATAACACGCTGGAGGAAATTTTCAATATAGCATCATGGGCGCAGTGGAATTTTCATACCAAATCCATAGGTTTGTTGAATATTAACTATTTCTTTGATGGCTTGCTAGCATTTCTAGATCGAGGTGTGGAACATAAATTTATTTCTCAATCAGCGAGAAAAATACTTATTTCCGCCAGTACGGTTGTCGAGCTACTTATAAATATTCAATCATATGTTCAAGAGTCTGTGGAAGCTGAAACCCGTCGGTCACAGACCATCGGGGTCAAGCGAAAAAGGAGTTCGGATCCTTTGGATCTCTCATTATGAACCGGATGCCAAGGGTGGCAGAGTTACGGAGTATTTATACTCTCAAGACGCATCCCTCATTTACGGGTTCAATATGTATTTTCTTTTTATATTTCTATATATTTTTGAGTGTCTATTGCCACCGTTTAATATTCTCAATATATTCCACTTTTACTTATTTTTGTGCTTCTTCTAAAGCAAGAATAATAATATCATATTGGCTTTATTTGAATATAGAAGTCTATTGCACCATCAGTATAGCATTTGTGACATATACTTCTTAAATATCATTTTCTTCTCATATCAATACGATCTCATATCACCAATGAGATTATTTCATATGATCCCACCATGCGATATATTTCTTTTAGTCTCTCAATTGGGATCTATTGAGCATTTTATTTTCATCTATTTATTCAATGGTAACTTCTAGTACCTCTTGCTCAATTTTCTTCAACAATAATCAATTGACGTGGAGAATGAATATTTCTTTATTAAATGCTTCTTTGAGAGCATTTCTCTTCGTACCGATATATCATAACGAATTTTTCACCATGGTGTATATATATATATATATTATTGATATGTCACAATATACTAGTCTCATAATGAGATTTTTCACCATGGTATTTTCTCTTTTATCACTATGGGATTCTATGAGTAATTTTATCAACATATATGGCATCATTTGTTCAAATCCCTTTGTTAATATCAATATACCATTCTTATCGAATATATATAAATTGGAGATTTTTATTAGTACCAATCGTGGGATTTAATCCAACCATATTGGTGCTATGTATTCCAACTGTGTGGTATAACCCACCACATTGAAAATGTTCACGCCAATCGTGTGGTATAACCCACCACATTTGAAGTACAAATTATATAAACTTAAATTATAGAAATTAAATTCTCCCCAATAGGTGATAGAACCTACCGTATGGGAATTATCGCAATAAATTTAAATTTCAATAGGCGGTATGACCAACCATATGGAAATTATAGTAATAAATGTAAATTTAGATTCCAATAGGTGGTAGAACCTACCATATGGAAATTGTCCATTCCAATTTGTAGAGGTAAAATTGTTCATTTCAATCCGTAAAAGTAAAATTATCGATTCCAGTGCGCAAGAGTAAAGTTATCCATTATAGTAATTTCCCAAAATATAATTATCATATCTCTCATTTCATCAATTTGTCAATATTAAAATGTTCAATGATTATTTTGTAACTTTTTCAAAAGTTGGGGTAATGATTTGCAAATTATGAAAGTTTGATAATAACATATTTCCAAATGAGTTATTACCCTATCAATATTGATGTCAAATTGAAACTCTCGTTAAATCGAGTAGAATAGAGTCGAGAAAAATTAATTTTGATAATATATGCTCCTTATATCTCGAGAAAACGAATGTTATAGTTTAATATATTATTATATTATAAAGTAATATATATATATATATACATGTTTACCTTTGTTCTTTTCTGCTTCGTGTTTCCTTTTTCCTTTTTTTTTCGCTTCTCTGCAAATTTTTCTCTCTTTCTAATTATAGCTTTGAGCAATTTCCTCGTCAAGTTTTTTTTCACCACAACTTTGGATTATGTGTAGCCATCTCCTTAATACTTCATCCCCATCTAAGTCCTTTGGTCCAGCTTTCAAGCTTGTGCCGCCGATGTTGATTGTTGAAGAAGGTAGAGTTGAGTAAGATGTTCAAGCTCAGGTTCATTTGGTTGTTGTTTTGCTGTAATTATTCATTCATCATGAGGTTCTATATGTTGATATACAAGCATGGATGTTTATGAAATTATGAAACTGAATTATCCTATCTGTTTTGTGAGAGTGAGAGAGAGAGAAGCAAAGACGAGATTTTTGATATGAGATCTGTGGAATGAAGGTGATAACGAAATTAAAAAGAGAATTGTTATTTGAGCATAGCATTAGAGTTTCGTGCTGATAACGTGTTGTGAACGAGAGAGATTTTCATTTCAATTCTCGTTATTGAATTCATTACAAATGAGCCCTATTTATAGAAAAATATTGGGGCACCTCGTATTACAAATATTGATCTAATATACAATAGTCTTTCACACAATAAAAACATAATCATTACATTTAATATATTTTCCACTCCTTTTCTCTTTTCCTTTTCTTTTACTTTTATCTTTCAGTGGCTATTACCTGTATGTTTTACAACAGTTTCAAGAATTATGTAGGTTGTAGGCAATTTATAAGTGATTATTAGGATTCCCTAGTATTCGATATTTTCCATCATAATTTTCACGTAACCATTTTATGTGCCGAAATTGCTTGTTCGTTGTAAAAATTAAAAGTGGCCATTAATAATAAAACCCAAAAATTAAAACCATGAACTTCATTCAAGTAAAAAATAGAGTCAAAGTTTCATCCATATGGAATATCCAATTTCTTCTACCCGTCAGATTCTTCATTCAACAAAGATTCTTCTCCTTGATTCATCTTGACCTCATTATACTTCAAAAACCCAATTGCAGTTATACTCCCAAAACAATTTCTCATCAGGAACCAAAATAAAAGCCAAAATTATATGAATAAAATGATGAGTTATCGCCAATGAGTTAGTATCAAAAATAAAATTGCACTTTATTTAGAAAGATCGAACCTGAGGTGATTCCCAAAGTGAAAATGGATTTCATTTATCGACGTTAACTAAACTGGGCTGTTGATGCTAAGAAAAAAATTCAGATCTAGCTTATCTCCGAGGTCGTCGCCGGAGGGTGAGTTGAATATGGTTGAGATTTTTTGTTGAATTGAAGACGATGGAGATGATGGTGAGTGATGAAGTAGTGATGCTTTTGTTGATATAAATTTCTCCCAAAAGTGATGATGAATGATGACAACCGGTTAGTGGGAATTAAATGTATTAAATTTCGCTGTTGTAGAAGCTCAAGTGTAGAGCTTCATGCTGATAACGTGTTGTGAACGAAAGAGTTTTATTTCAATTCTCGTTATTAAATTCATTACAAATAACCCCTATTTATAGAAAAATATTGGGGCACATCATATTACAAATATTGATCCAATATACAATAGTCATTCACACAATAAAAACATAATCATTACATTTTATCATTACTTTTTCTTTTCCTTTACTTTTGGTGGCTTTAGTTACTTTACAACATATAGCACATATTTATACAGTTTTAGAATTTCAAACATGCACAACAACTTTTAAAATCAATTTAAATGTACACAATTATGTAGAGAATATTGATATTTTAGCTTTAGTCCTCCTATTATTAGTATTTTTTCCTTTTGGTCCTTAGGGGTGGTTGACATAAACCACTGCCATTACTTTTGTAAAAATAGAGTAATTTTCCTAATATTGAATTGAAAACAGTTTCCATCTTTTCCATTGTTTATCTCCAATATTCATCTGCAAATTTTACCTTCGACAATCATCTTAGCTCTCGATTTCAACATGGTATCAGAGCAGGTGTGAATTTAAACACAATGCCTCTGTTTTCTGATGGATCTGCAAATCTCAATTAGGTTTTTAATTTTTTTTGTGCTTTCGTCTGTTACTATTTTTGAAATTTGAAAAAAAATCAGCATCACAGTCTCTTCTACGTTGCTTTTCCTAAATTTTTTCAAAAAAAAAAAATCAAAGTGTTGTTGAGAGATCGTTGTTTTGATCCGATATGAATATTCGAATTTTCTGAAAACTCGCTTTTCACTATGAAGGCGAGACATTAAATCGATTCAAATAACAGAGGTTCTGTGACCATAATGTTAATTCCCAACCGAGAAATTGAAGGTTGTGTGAGGAAATGAACGAATGGAGGATCTAGATCTGAAATCTCGATCTTCGTTTCAAGGGTGAAGGGTCTGAATCATAACAATTTTAGTTGGTGAATTGCTCTTAGTCCAGTTCGAGTGAGATGGATCCTAGGAGGTTGAATCATAAATTGACTACTCGGACATTTCTACTGTCAAATTTGTTGATTCCGATGGGCTAAGAGGAAGGGATGCATGTACTATGAATTTTATAAATCCAGTGTCTGCAGCAAATTCAAATGATCCTGTACACGAGTCGGTTTTGATTGCTCTAGCTTGCTGCAAAAAATTTTATTTACTGCTATGAATACCAATTGCTGCTGTGTTAGAAATCAAACAAGGCCTGGTTGGACTATTTTGCACTTTGTCATTCTATGTTGCCATGAATGATGCTATTAAGTTGTTTGATGAAATACCAGACTCCTGAGATGGGGATTGAGAGGATTGCGAACACGAGGTATTGTAGAGAAGATGATAATTATGAGGACCTTCAAATCTTCAGGGTTCAATGTGGAAGTAAGGTTACTAATACTCTACAGTCTTTCCCTATGCTCTAAGTTGAGTTATTGGATTCCTAATTTGGGTAGATGACTATTTGTGATTACTGTTGGGCTTTGGTTAAGTTTTTTTTTTCTGATGGTAATCCAATTGATTGCATGATGCTTAATAAATTTTTTGTTTTTTTGGAGCTTGGATATGCTCATCAATGTTTATGGATTCATTAGATAATGGGGCAATGGTTATTGAATTGTTGCATATCGATTGACAGGCATTATAAAGGCTCATAATGGGAATTATGGTACTGGAGCCACTCTAGGAATTTAGAATTGGATTCGATTGGAATTGGATTGATAGCTGATTTGTTTTTTAGCTAGAAATCCTCTTATGGTATTAATGGCAATCATGGAAATGTTGCCTCTGATGGGGTTTTTTATTTGGGTATTATGAAGGCACAGATTGTGCTTTGGTAATGATTTGTGGAGCACGGATTGTGCTTTGGTGATTAGTTGTCGAGGCACGGATTGTGTTTTAATAATATGTGAAGCACGGATTGTGCTTTGATGATGACTTGATCGGTGAGTTACCGATGTATTTGGCATTACCAGAATGCGACGTTTAGGTAATTGAAGATGGAGATTAAGTTTGGAAAACTTAGAAAATAGAAGATATCTCTAGTTAGCACCTAATTGGTGGAATTTGATACCCTTTCATGGCTGTATTTTTGCTGTTAACTAGATGTTACAGCACTGATGGATTGACTAATTGATTCCTGAAGATAGATGGACTTGGCAACTGGTCGAAGCTGTTTTCTTACCGATAATTGAGGCCATGAATGGCTTTTGCAGCTGATTGTAGCTAACTTGAATGATAAATTGAAGCCAAAATGGCTTTTGCAGCTGATTGTAGCTGTTTGATTGACTCTACTGGCAGTGGATGGCTCCAGTTCTTGGCAAGCGTGGTATCCAGCCCATGCAGTTTATCCTCTATCCCAAGAGCTGATTGGTGCTTCCATTGGGACAACCGAGCCTCAAGGGATGACTGCAAAATTTACATGCTTTCGTATATGTTTTTTCCTTTTGTTGTAGCTTCAAGTTGGAGTTATATTTTCATATAACTTCCAACTTGAGGGGGGAATGTAGCCAATATTAATATTTTAGCTTTAGTCCTCCTATTATTAGTACTTTTTCTTTTTGGTCCTTAGGGGTAGTTGATATAAACCACTGCCATTACTTTGTATATAAAAAGAGAGTAATTTTCCTAATATTGAATTGGAAACAGTTTCCATCTTCTCCATTGCTTATCTCCAATCTTCATCTGCAAATTTTTCCTTCGACAATCATCTTAGCTCTTGATTTCAACAAATTCTTACTCAATGCTTGACAAATAACTGTAATCTTTGCATAATGAATTAACAAAAAGGTTTATGTTTTCAGTTTGTTATTTTTTTTCCCTTTTGTATAAGTGCTTCTACAACCGCCCCTTAATCACCTTCTTTACTACCATAATCAATATTACTATCAATAATTATCACCAATCACTAATATATAAAAGTGTGGGCATGTGCATGAGAATTTTTTGATTTTATATCTTAGCATATAAATTATAACGTATTTTTATAAGTAGGAAAAGAGAGGAAGCCTCTATTAGCTAACTAATTTTTACAAATTTTTATACATTTTTACACATTCTTTTTGAAATTTGAACTAATCATATCCACATACCTCATGGGACCTACCTGTATTACATAAATCTCCACAATTCAATTCCACTCATTCTCTCTTCTATATTACATCAAAATCCATAAAAATTTATTTTTACACATACACTAACACGTACTGGTGGATGTGATTTGTTTGACCAAATTTAAATTTTAAAAAGTTGTGAGAAAGATTTTTTTTTTATTAGTATGATAACATACCCTTATTATTCTGTCATTATTATATATACTTTGCTTAATGGTTACATTTCTAAAAGCACATTGTACATAACATTGTTTTTTTATAGCTTTACATGACGTGTGAGAAAGCACATTTAATTAGTACAAATTGGGAATCGTAGGGTGGGGTGCGGTGTCTTGAACTCGAGACAAAGGGGGTGCTTTATCGTAAAAATCACCAGCACAAGTGGGGAAAATGGAAAAAGAATCATAGGTTCGTCTTTATCCCGTGCTTAACCGGAGATATGAAGGCTGAAGAGCACTCTATATTGTGGAAATTTCTACTCATGCCTGTTAACCCTGTCATGGTAGTACTATTAGAATAACTACAGCTTACTCTATCGTCATTCTATAGATGCCTCGCAAACATGAAATGATCTCAACTTGACAAATTTTTTATGTACCAATTTGATGTGTTCCTCTTGTTTTCGACAGATTTACTGCATCGTCATTCTATAAGGTTTGTCTTTTTTTTTTTTTGGTAAGGATAATTTATGCTTGAAAATTAAATTTATGTAGCTACATGAAGTGGAAATAG
The DNA here is from genome assembly GCA_018223645.1 of Jasminum sambac. Lineage (NCBI taxonomy): Eukaryota > Viridiplantae > Streptophyta > Magnoliopsida > Lamiales > Oleaceae > Jasminum > Jasminum sambac. Next base: position 27,285,271 of record CP073647.1, read on the forward strand.
ATCTTGTTATGACAAAATACTGTATCAAAAGAATTGCTTAAGAGAGTTCAAAAGATCTCATTTTAAGTAATATTTTGCCCTATTTTCATTCGATTGAATTGTGATATTTGTTCTGATAGAGAAGCGAAATGTGTCGAACAAAAGTAGCCAAGAGATTTCAGATGCCTTATGCGAAATTGTTTTTGGGCTTATCAATACTAGAATTAAATTTATATATGACAAAGAAAAAAATAAAAATAAATCCATAAAAAACACTAGCAAATCCACTATATTTTACACCAAATTTACTCTTCTAGTAGGCTTAGATGCAAAATTCATAATCAATGTCTTAATATCAACTTATTTGAACAAGTCTTTTTCAATAGATTTCATCAAATTTGGGCTTTGTTTCAACGCTTAACATCAAATTTCGATCTCGAAACCATTTATATTATACAAGGGAAAAAGGAAAAAAAATCAAATATTCTAACTTTTTTTGGGAGGCCTTAGGCGGTCGCCTACTTCGCCTATAACTAGGGCCGCATCTGGTGTTGAATATTCCAAACGAGAATATGATTGATATGTATTTGTGGGGTTGCAAAAGATTCGAATGTGTGTCATTAGAGGACTTGTTTGGTTCTTGTATGATCCTTCATTTGCCGAGTCTATTATTTATGTAGATGGATAATCCGGAGTTGTTCGATTGAATCATCCAGATGAAGTTACTTGGATTCATAAATTGCATCTTGTTATTAGAGGTAGGAGAAGCATTGTTTCTTCAATTGCTAGAATATCAAGATGGGATAGCAATTTGAAAAATTAGATAAATGTTACATTGTGTGTTTTGTTGAAATTATAAGACGCTTAAGTTCTATAGCATTGTCCAATTGCATAGCAAGCAGCTGCAACAATCTTGAAGATACCGTTAATTAGTTCAAATAAAATCTTGTATGTGCTATCTTTCTTTTTTCTAACTTTTTATTTTTCAGAGTCAGTGGACAATAATTATATATTCATCTCTTCATTTTTTTAAAGAACACACACAACACATGCACATAAGGATATAGGCCCCAGCACACCAACACTCAAAACTATTGTAATTTTTTGTACCGCCGAACCAGATATATTCATCTCTTCATTTACGGGCTAGTAAATACGACAAAGCTACAATAGCGCACGCTTTAATTTGCATGTGCCTTCCACTAGTATTTTTGATATAGATGAATTAATTGTCAAGGTATGTAATATTTATTTTGCATATTGTGATTATTTAACTTTTACAATGTTAAGAATAGAGAAACGACCAACATGAGCAAATAATAAAATTAATTTCAAAATAGCGAGTGAATAAATTGAAATCTAAAGTTGTAAAAATTAATAAGACTTGATTGAATTTATTTATAAAGTTCGAACATTTGTTAGTTCTTTTAATTTTATGTGAAAAGCAACTTGAACTGAAATTAATCATTTAGGAAAAGTAAAAAAATATTAAGTAAAACTTGGCTTAAAAATACCCGAATCTATAAACCTTTCTACAGTTACAAGACTGTTTACAATATATACACTTAGCAGCTTTTTGTTTTTTCACACATCATGTCACTTTTAAATCAGTAGCTATTAAATAAGTTACATGTGTAAGGAGTCTACACAATTTCAAAAAAAAAAAAGAGAAAAGAAAGAACAAGAAGAAGCATGGAGTCAATACTTTCCGTAGCATCATGAAAATTGGTATGTTGAAAAAAAAAATATCTATTATATAATTACCAGATTTAGAAAATTTATTGAGGAACCTGTGCGTCATTTGGTGATCATCTATAACGTCGGAGTCATAGCGATCGTCATCAGCAGCACCAGTGGTCTAGTGGTAGAATAGTACCCTGCCACGGTACAGACCCGGGTTCGATTCCCGGCTGGTGCATCATGATGTCACTTTTATGTCTTTTTCGTGTTTGGGCAAAATCACTGAACTTTTTTTTTGCTCGCTCTTTGCTTTTCCAATCCATTTTTTCTAATTTTTCTACATTTTTGAAAAGGTCAAGTAATCATTCATGTAGAATAAAATTAAATTTTTTTTTGTCACCGTAAAATATAATTGGCCATCTTCCTTCAATTATATATAAAAAAAATTGTAAATCAGAGAGAAGCTTTAGAACTATATTTTTACTCGTTTCATTGTCAATATTAATATTCATTTATTTTAAAAAAAAACATTAGTTTGTACGAAAGGAAGAAATGTTAAAAACTAAATAAAATTCAATCATATAAGAATTTCATAATAAATAAATTAAATAAGAAAGAAAAGTCGGTTAGTGCCCACCTCTTTGTCTATGATAAATTATATATAAGAATATGACGTAAAATTTTTGATCATTTCTTCTAAATTATATGTTTAAGTTAAGTTTTGCACTGTCGTGTTACAAACTACTAGATTTTAGTTATTAATTTAGTTTGCATTAGAAATTTTTCCTATCATTTGATTGTTACATAATTAATACATGTCAATCATTTGTTTATATTGAATAACAACAAACTTTTCCAACTATTTTCTAAAAATGAGACACGAACGCGAAAATAGAAATGAGGTGCATTTTCATTGAAACTCTTTTATTTTTTTTTTCGTTTGGTATTGTATGGCAATGGCAAATAGAACAAATTAAAAGTCGTCTGTGTAGCTGAAGAAAAATAAATTAATTTGGTCGTTCATAATAATAATAATAATAATAATAATAATAATAATAATAATAATAATTTGCCGACATTCAAATTGAAGTAACTAGTTTTCACACCCGTGCGTTGCACGGGGGTAAAATTTTGTAAATTGAAATTTGTCTTAAAGTTTAGTTGAAAATAAATTATTTAACATATATATAGGTCACAATTGTGTTTAATTGATAATAACATAACAATTGATAAAATGCATAGATTTGATAGCATATATTGTTATAATTTTATTTTGTTTTACTTTTTTTTTTAATTTTGTTTGAATGAATGTTAGTTAAAGTCACCATTACATGTTTTGACAATTTGGTGTTATATATTATTACAAATTTTCTACGTTAGGCTAGTGATGTGTTCACGATTAAAATGATTAAATATAAAAAGTTGCAGATTAATTTAATAAATTATTTCATTTGTGAATTAATAAATTATTTGATATGTGAATCACAATGTTAGAGTCATCCCTTTATCGACAGTTGATCCAATTTGATATACTACTCACTCTTACAATCCCAAATTTGTACTCAAACTAAAAAATAAAAAGTAAAAAATACCGTAGTAATTAGAATTACAATCGGACAAGTATTTAAATGAGATCACAGTTAATGAATTATAATGTAATATAATATAATTATTAATTTTCAAATTCTATCAATGATTTTAACAGTATCAAATACGTACACATCAAAAATTAAATAGAAAAAAATAGAAATAAAGCATTATATATATTGTTCTGACACAAACATGTCGTGCAATTAGATTGTGTTAGACCCTAATCAACCACATCTTCCTACGAATCTAATAAACCATTATAGAAAGATCAACAATTTTCCAACTACAAAGAAAACCCAACGGTACCATTAAAAAAAAAAAGGAAACCCAACCGTATAATAAAAGAAGAAAGGTGCAATTCAGACTACCACGTCCCATTTGTCCAACACGTTAATAATCACGTTACAACCCAATTAGTTCATAAAATCAACAAAATAATAGGACATTAATAAATTTATTTATTACTTAAAAAATAAAATAGTCAAAATAATAAATTTATTTTAATTAAAATGAAGTAAACAAAATTAAATTTACTTACCTGTTTAAGGTAACTAAACATATGACTTTTGGTTAAAAGTGATATTTTGTATCAAAAAGAAATTGCTAAGAAAAGTAAATGAAGGGTGTAAAAAGGTATATTTTATAAGATAATTTGGAAATCACATTTTAGCCAATACTTAATTTAAAAAGACTGGTCATATTCAATACTTCATTTTTACCACTTAATAAATATTTTAAAAAATCTTCATTTAACTATAGTAATCGTACTTTAATATTATTTTATAACTTAGTATGTTTTAGGGATTTTTTTCTTTTTCCTTTCTTTTTTTGAAGGAGATATTTTCATAGATTTTCATAGATATTTTATCACTTATATCTTTTTAACTTTAGATATTCTTATTTCATTTAAATATCTTATATCTTTCGACACAATCAATTTTCATTTCAAGAGATTTTATATATTTTACATATCTATAACTTCAATAGATTTTAACAAATGTAATATATTAATTTGTTTTTCATTTTAAAATTGTCACATTAAAAGAAAATATGTTGTTAATAAGAGAAAATATCATTTAAACATATAATCTCATGTTAAAATTAAATTAAGAAACTACACTTGTAAAAAAACAGCTATGAAAAAGTTATAGCTATTTTACAGGGTCTCAAATTAGGTCAAGAAAAAGTTTGGAGGGTCAAATGGGTGGAGTCTGATTGCACATATGTTGTTGAAGCCATAATCAAGCTCGGATTCCATTGACCTGAAGGAGCTTTGGTTCAACAGATTTTATCTCTCTGCGTCCAGCTTTTCCCATGTTGAATTCTCACACGTGCACAGAGCTAGGAACGAATTTGCTCATGTGCTAGTTAAGTTTGCGAGGAAAGGCCATGTATGGTATGATTGCCCACCAGACTTTCTTGTACTGCACCTCTTAGCTGATTTGAATAAATGAATTCCCGTGTCAAAAAAAAAAAAAAACAAAACAAAACACACAACTATGAAAGTATGATGTCATGTTACCTAATAAAATTTAATAAAAGACATTCCAAGCTGATACTAAATAAAAACTCACAATTGAGTGGAACAGTTAAGCTAAATCCATAAGTCCTCATAAAATAAAAAAAAAAAATCACTTCAGGCAAAAAAGAAGTTAAAATTTTATTATCAACCATTAATATGATTTACAAATTCAAAAAAAATATAAAATTATAATTTTGTAGCTTATGAGGATGACATCAATGTATTTTGTAATGGAATTTGTTTCCATGTTTCTTCTTTGCTAAATATGAGTATTTATTGTTACCGATCGAGGGTGCCAACCCAGGAAGACCTTAAGATGTATATGGTATATCAATTATCAAGCAAAGTTTCAAATCAAGCTTTGAGTGGAATAATAAATAGTACTATGTACGTAATATAAGGACTGGAAATGATGAAACATGTAAAAAATAATGCACAAACCTAAAGGCCTCACTCATAAAATCTCTTACAACGGACTATGAAACATTGTGTTAATAAAAAGTAGTAAGTACTGTGTAAAAGTTAATTGCTTTAAATAATCTAATCATAAAAAATGGAAAATCTTATTTATGACTATGGTGTAATTAATTATCATATTGCCTAATATTTATTGTCACTTTTTTATGTTTTCATGGCCAGGAAGCAATGTAAAAGAAGTTGATTTAATTAGAAGCTGATATAAAAGAAATCGAAAAAGTGAAGATTTGAAATAACAGGTAACTCACTCTTAGTTTATCATTTTCTACCTTTTTGTGAAAATTTATTACACATCTAATTAATTGTGAAAAATCCATAAGTTTTATAAAAGCTATGGTGTTTTTTTTTCTGCGATTGTGCTTCAATAGTGTTGATTTCATAGAAAATAAACAAAAATTCGCATTTGAAAACAAAAAAAATTGAAACTTAATCTGAACCATTAATATGATTTATAAATTCACAAAAAATTATAATTCTATACCTCGTAAAAATGACGACATGCTCACATGCATGCATGTATCTTATTCTTGAATTCATTTTCTTGCTTTAGTACGTACCACCATCCATATTTCTCCTTCAATTCACTGAATCTATGAAAATAAAAAAATGAGAAAGCTCGAGTTTTGAAAATGAATCTTGAATGCTCAAATCAAAGTTTGTTCGTAGTCAAATGTAGGCGATGAGGCAAAATATTTTTTCCTTACAATTCCATCTTTATGAATGTAGGTTCTTTAATTTGCAAAGACGTGATGAAGAAGAGATGAAGATTATAATTTTGAGAGGCAGACGTTAATTTACATGCTTTTTAGAAGAAATATGAATGCGTGCAATTATTTTGTGGTAGAAGAAACTGGAAAAGAAATGAAATAATAATAGTTCCTTAAACTGCAATGCCATTATAGCATTAGGAATTCTATGATGATTATTTATATATGGTTAGTTGCGTGTAAACATGAGTAATGTACCCAGAAAATGTGCGATTAAATGTACATATTGACATAACTGCCCTCTTTAAGATCGATGCAACATTGGATAGTTCAAATTTGAAACAATTGGTGAGTTTGGTATTTAAGCATAAGTTGATTTCAAATTTACTCAACTATTGTAGTAATTGCTATTTACAAGTGGAATAAAATTTAAAAAATAGCAAATGATCGATGTGGCAGAATTTCATTGGTACAACAAATCACTAATAGAAATTTTGTACGATAACCTTAAAATATATAATACATAGACATGTAATAATTAACTACATACAATAAGAAATTGATCAATATTTATCAATTGTTCACTTCACTAATAAGCAACAAATAAAAATAACCACCAATTTCCTAATTAACACCAATAACCACAAGCACACTTGGCAATATCATACAACTCCACCACACCAACTACTTTATAACTAATTCTTAATTAATAACTTCCAATAAAACTCTATTTTATAAAATATATAGATGTTTATTTCCATACAACTCTAGACATTCGCAATAAGTTTTTACTTGCAAGTAACTTTTTCAAAGTAGATACGAAATATGGGGTGCAACTCAGAATCCCTCATTGTCCAGTAGGTTATTTAAGGGTTTGTTGTTTTTTGCATGTACTTTTCTAATTTATTGCATGAAATTCTCCGCAAAAAATTATGGAATGTCACATTGGTATTCAATCTTTTTTTTTTTTTTTTGAAAGAAACCACACAAAACACACCCACAAGATACAGAACCCAAACAAGCCAATACTCAAAACTCACATTGGCATTCAATCTCAGCACAATACTAACGTGAAAAGGTTGTTTATCTAAGGTAAAAAGAAAAAACTAAACAGTTATATTTTATTTTTATTTTTTTAAATTCCAACCACGTCATAGAGGCAATATGTCCACATGCTCATTTACCGATCAAAGGAAATAATGATAAATGGAAAACGACATAGTAAATAAATAAATAAAAAATATATCTCAATGATTCCACTAGTGATAAAACAAAATCTCAGTGATATTGCGTCTAGCAAAAGATGTTTTTTGAAGGAATCAATCTTTAGAGTCTGGCAATACGTAAAATTTCATAATATAACAAAATTTGTTCAACCTATCCGATTCAAACAAAAATAAAAAATAAAAAATAAATATTGTTCAACCTATCAATACTCCCTCCGTTCCACCATCCCACTAAATTAGATTTGTTTTCTATTTTTATTGTTCCAAATGATAGTCCAATTTCCCTTATTGACAATATGATTTATTTTTAGTTGCCTAAAATACTACCAGTTAAGATTGTTGGAGTGCTATATATCAAAATAGGTTTTCCATCTCCAAAAATCGTTAAACATTTTCCATTACTTTTTTGCCCCCGTTAATGCAAAGATAAAATAAAAAGAATATAGAAATAGTTTATAATTCCAACTACATTTAGTAATGGTAATGGGGGATTCGGGGCCGGTACCCATGCCCCCACCCCCCGGCGTGATCCACCCCATATAATTTTGTTATTTCTTGATCGCTACATGACCCGTTAGCTGTGAGGCTAGGGTGGTCAACGAGTCAAGCTTGTGCCAACTCGTGAGCCGAACTTTAAGGCTAGTTCAGTCATTTTCAACCGAGCTTTTTGGCAAGCCCCAATCCATCCGGCCTCGGGTTGCTTGCAAAAAATGTGGCTCGGGTTGGCTTGTTGGCTTGAGTTTGATCGAGCTCAAGCCAAGCCTAGCTCGAGGGCTTTTTCATTTTTCATTTGTTATTTTTTTATACAACATATAAAATTTGGATTAGCTTCAAAAAATTGAAAAATATATAAAAATTAGAAAAAGTATCCATATTTATAGAATAAACAATGATATTCAACATTTAAATTTCGAAAATCGAAGATTATTTTACCTTGACAAAAGAAAGTAATGAAATTTGTACAATGATTAAACATAAAAACTATGAGGCTGATATGATTGATTTTTTTTTTTTATGGATTTTAATGTAAAAGAGAAGAGAGAATGAGTAGAGTTGAATAGTTGAGATTTGTATGGTATATGTAGATCCTACGAAATATGTGATTGTAATTAGTTTGACCAAAAGAAAAAATTGATAAAAATTGATTAAAAAAGGGTAAAATTTAAATCCTATCACACGCTATCAAAGAGTTAAAGATTTACTACATTTAGTATTAAAACTTACTAACAAAATGCAAGCTTTTACGAGCTGAGTTGTCTGGCTCGCAAAAGTACGAGCCGAACTTAGTTTCCAAGCCAAGCCGAGCCCAAGCTTTTCCAAGCGAAGCTCGAACTTATGCAGTCGGCTCGGCTCATTGACATTCCTATGTGAGGCTAATCAGTGCTAGTCAAGTTACGACGCAAGATAGGGCTATTTGACCCTCCCCATTTGTTGACCAGTTTAATTTGATTTTTTAAATTTTCCTATAACAAAGCATTTACCAAAAACCTAGAAAATTACCGGTGCACCGCCTAATTACCTCTTTTTTGGTATAGTACTGTGTTTATTCTTTAATTTGCTATGCATTTTCTTGTTTTGGACACCAATTATTGTGAACCCTAGTAACTTTCTTCCCAGAAAGATTATCTATAGCATATCTTGCTTTTGTTTTGTGTAATGAATTCGGGTTCGAATATAGCGTGGATTAAACAATTCAACGTTACACTTGGTGATTTTAGGATGAAGCTTCTGTGGGTTAGAAATGATGGTCCTTGTAACAATAAAGATTTTCTTCTTTGTTTTCAAAGACACAATGAAGTACACAATAAGGTTTTGAAATACAATCATCCCCATCTCCATTTGAACTATTCACAAACAAAATAGCATGTCAAGTCAGACAGTAAACTACACTATAGCTGTACAGGATATTAATCAACCAAGAACCACATCCAACCTCCCTTCTAAGTAAAAAAATGGATAATACTTGCAAGAAATATTCAAACCACGCTAATTGGTAAGCATCACTTTCTTACTAATGATACATTGCGCTTGATGACTTCTTCTTCCCCCAACTTGTGTTGCATCCCTTCACTACCCACAGACCCGACGAACTTCTGCACTGCTGATGAAAGTGGGAATAGAAAACTACCCATTATAATACAAAAAACAACACACTGACATACATTTGCTATTCACATCACTAAAATGCCTCCAGTAATAATACATTACAACAAACAACATGCAAGACGGAAACAAAATAAAAATGAGAAGACATGACATTGACAAACTAACCATTTGATGTACATGCTCATTTGCTGTGCCTTAAAGAATCAAAAGAATGGTCCTGCAGCTTCATAAGTCTCGGGTGCTCTCTCGACTGTCCTCCTTTGAACATTGTTGGGATTTTCTCACATCTCATTTGCAGCATCTCCATCATACTGTATTGAAATGTAAAAAGTTGCATGTAATGTAAATACCCCGAAGACCAGCTAAAAAACATAGCCAACTAAGTTACCACTCATTTTAACAGTCAACATATTTGTTGCTATTGCCTATAAAATCCACCTTACTAACATGCACCTAGATGCAGACAAGGATTTCCAAGCGGTTTTTGTAAAGCTGAAACACACTACCATGACAGGTGCAGTACTCAACACCCACTTCGGTCTTCACTGGCTCAGATTACAACCAATTTCCGTCTAGTATAATGTCCTCTTCCTCAATTTCTGCGTCGGTGAAAGTCAGTGCCCGTTGCAACTTCTTAGGAGAAAATACTTCGACTTCTACCATGTACGTGGCAGTCACAGGTCGATGATCAGATAGCTTAAGTTCACTTCTCCTGTAGCTTAACAGCTTCATTCCCTTACCAAAAGAAAGAACACGGTCACACCTGCAAAGGTAGAAATGCAAATAAAAGTGATGAAAGAAAATTACGACTTGGTCTTTTGAAGTATTTGTTTGTATCTGGATGTTTTAACAGGTCATATACACAATATAATATGAAAAAGACGAGCCCAAAATGATAAAATATAATTTTCACAATTACTCAATTCCTCCAAAATCCATGCCCATAAATACAGCTCCCATGCCTTCATAAAATTAATCATAAAAAATAAGCGTCCAATATAACAAAATTTGTGATTTCCTTAACCACTACAGAAGACCGTTGTCTCTTGAAGACAACTTTTTACAATCTCCACATGTGCACACAAAATTTGAGAAAGTAATAGGCAATTTTGCAAGCAAAAAAAAAAAAAATGGAAGGGATTAAGATTGAGCGTATGTAAAGTAATTTGTAAAATATTGAAACTAGTTCATTCTATGTCAGTCTACCAACCCTGAACATCTGCTAAAGAACTATGCTGAAATGAGTAAAACTCTGCATGGACCACAAGACATGATGAAAATTGTTTCTAAAGAGATAAGTTAAGTAAAATTACGAGGACCTGTAGAATTGATAAGAGATCCAACAAAATCAAAGAAACAAGAAAATCAAAATGCCTGTACTACACTGAATTCAATAAGGCTCAAGACTACTTGACATAAGTATAAGAAGAAATTGAATAAATACAAATATAGAAGGGACATACTTGAAAGTAAGCGTCAAGACTCTAGATAAGCAAAAGTTCAACACACATACCATGATGGAATGCGCCTCCCAGACCTTGAATCCTCTCCACAGTAAGTAGCAGAATTCGTCAGATATTTATAAGTTGGGGCAAAATTTAAAGCGCCTTCAGACCATCCATCAAAAGCCCGCCCTTTCCTAAGCTCTCCGGTGAGCTGCAAAATGAGAGATGTCGCATGATGACATCGGCTAAAAAGTTAAAATAACATTAATAACACAACAGATGTGAAAATACTTATTAGATCATAATATAAGCCAAAAGTACATTTATATTCCGGTTCGGCGCATTATTGGCTTATTATGGTGTTTCTCTGATTATGTTGTATTCCTTCAAAAAACATTTCTGCGTGAATGCATGCACAAGCTGCCTCGGTTGGCTCATCTTCAGAATTTATTGAATAGCAGCTAAAAATAAATAAATGAATAAATAAACAATAAAAATTCACCTGATCGTGCTCAACTAACTTAACCCAGTCCTCCTTTGAAATTAACTCTCTTGTTTGTTCATATGACAAATTGATACGATAATTTAGGTCCCCCAGCCAGATTATCCTCCTGCAGTAACATAAGAAAGTTATAGAAAATTTGGGAAAAAATGGAGGCTTATTCACATAAGAGTGATTTCTAGAGGATCTGAAAGATGAAACATTCAAACTGGAGGTGATCCTTCTATATCAAAACATGAAATTTAAAACCGCAGCTTTATATAACTTATGCAACACCATCACTAAACCTTGATTCGATGATCAGGTAATAGTCAAGAATCACCAGTCAAATATATCTCATTTCCTCCATCATTTGCTAACTTTGGTATGCAGCAGATAGAAACTCATGTGCCCCACTTTGGTAATATTGGGAAACGATCAGTGTCTAAGCTCTTCAAATGTCTCATCTAAACAGGCAGAAGTCCATATACTTACTCATGGTCGTGGATGCTTTTAGGAAGCCCAACACTAGAGAACGAATTAAAACGTGTTCGCCTATGTATTTCTTGGACATCAGCAATTCTTCTGGCTGCATCAGCATCCCTCTCACCCGAAGTGAGATGAGTACAAATGAAACAAAACAGTGTCTGATATATAGACATGCTAACGGATATTGATCCCTGAAAGCAGAAGTGGCCATTGTGATATCTGAATAATCATGATAGCATTTGATTGATTAGTTGATGCAATGAAAGCTTAAAGTGCCAAAGGGACTTCTCAAAACAGATCATAAAGCTACAGGACATCTAAAAAAATAACATTAGAACAAGACGTGAACAGCCAGTATCAGTATTAGGGAAATAACCCCTTGGATATTCTTAAAAGTACACATGTATTAGTGACATGTTGGAAAAATAACTCTCAAGGATATTGGTGTTCAGAGATAGGTTGCTTGTTTTAACACCAAAAACCAAAGAAAACAAAGCTACTTTTGTTCTCCCATGTTATCTTGACTAAACATGATATAGGGTAAACTAGGATGTACAAGGCTGTGTCAGTATCATTCCACCTAACATTCTACCATGTGGAGCAACAGTCTTGTTGGAGAGGGGGGTGGGGGTGCGGGGAGCTCATCATCATCCACAGCAAAGGAAACAACTAAGTAGAGATTATGACATTCAATAGAAGAAATTATGTTCATTAGATATGTGTTCAGTTCATAACTAGGAACAACTAATTTATGAATACGAATACTCTATATACTGAGAACATTAAAAGAGTTTTCGCTTATTAGCACTGATCTAAAAATTAACTTCCTTAGGATGTCCACAAGCAGTAACCTTATACCGCAGTGAAACAAAAACATAGGGCTAGGTAATAGGTAATATTAGATCAGATAAATTCACAATCTATATTCTCTTAACAATTAAAACTAACAGATAATAAACACAACCAATTCCATTACAACTTCAAGAAAAGATTAGAAAAGGAACTAACCTTGTTGCCTATATAGCCCATAACACCAACACCAACTGAAGAAACATTTAAGTTCTGTATATGCTTTCGCAAGCTTCTACGAACCCATATGGAAACAAAAATTCCAACCATCTGCTTGCTTAGTATTTTAACGTAAGGTGACCTTCTCTTCCTGTTTATCAGGCTTTCAAGGTCAGTTTCAGCAAGTGAAGCTATATCTGATCTAAATCTATTTTCACCAGCATTGTTTGATTTGAAAGAACTGTGTGTCCTGAAAGATTTGAAGGTATTATTTCTCTCTAAAGCATGCTGACCCAGAAGATGTAGAGGTGGCTCTGGCCAGCTCAAACCAATCCGGTCTGTCCCACTTAGAGTCCTGGCTAATTTATTGATGTACTGGGCGCTAGGCAATCCTACATTTTCCTCAGAATCCTCTGTCCTGAAGCAGTTCAAACGGTCCAACGTAATGGGAGAAGAAAGTTGGCGTTGCAACTCCTTTCCAACTGAAATTCCTGGATTCTGTTTGTCAATGGGAACAGGGGCATCAAGATCAAGAACATTTTCTCCTGTTTCTATTCCGTCGTTGATTTCATTAACAAAGTCCAATTCCTCATTCAGTGGGCAGATCTCTTCTTCAATGTCAGTGTCAGTCTGCAAGATTTCATCCATATTGGGGGCATCTTCAGATGGCTTAAACCTTGATGGAGATGGAGGATCACTGTGGCATTTGAATTTAGTTACTGGCGGAATTTTGTTCAGAGTCTCACGAATTATGTTTTCCCATAGCGGAACTGGGCGTCGGTCTTCAGAACCAAATATATTACCAGCACTGAGTGGTATAATCTCCTGAAGGCTGTTAAGAATGCACACATCAGAAGAAGCACCAACTTTGTAGCAACACAAATAATTGGGAGAAACTTGTCTATGTAAGAGAGGATTTAGAAAGTAAATTTATAGGAAATTCAACATAAATAAATGTAGCAACAAGCAACTTAATTTGAGTGGGCGACCATGATAGAAGTAGATACGCATTATCATTAACTGTTGAAACCTGAGGTAAGTGGACGAAATAAACTACAAGACTCTTTCATCTCTAATATCAAGAAGCATTCAAAAAAGATTTCATCACAAACTCACCCGATTACATATACGTCAGCAGGATCATCAAGATCTAACCAGCCATCCAGATCTAGGTCCTCCGGGGGAGCTTTTCCTCCAACATTCCATGTACCCGCGCATATTCTAGCAAAAAAAAGAAACATAATAGAAAAAATCAAGCTAAACTAATTTGACCTAACAATATAATGATGTTTGTACCAGTAAATTAGTTTTGGCATTTCATCACCAGAATGCAACAAAATCCTACCTGATTTCCTTTGCGTTTATATACTGGGCCCTAAATGTCTCTGACTTTCTTCTAATTCTGGGAAGAGTTTCTGGAATGCAAAATTACACTGGTAATTATATTTTCATTTTTTTCACATACAAATAAAGAAACTTGGAACTTGAAAGTTTGGCTCAAAAAAGGTAACACAAACTTTAGTATTAAACTGTGCAAAAAGAGCATAAACTTTGTCATGGAGTATTTAGCACGGTTCATTGCATCAGTTCAATTTCCAAGTGACTTTACTTTTCCTTTAGAAATTTCTATTGTTAGAGAATATTTTAGTCGATTTTCCTCTTTTTTTAAGCTTCCTAAAAATAGTTCAAAAAGGTCAGGTCGTTTTCGGGAAGAACCAAAACTCAGTATAGCTTCTATCACCCTGAACTTTTACAAAACAAAAAATGTTAGGTTCAACAAGAAACTGAAGTTCGTATCTTAAATGTGTATCCATAAATTAAGTACTAGTTGCCAGAAGATCCAAAAACTATAAAATCCACGCGCGAGCAATTTGTATGGTCCAAATGGGTAAACAAATCACAAAAATCCTTTCAACAAAGCAGAACCACAAAAACCTTTAGTTCTTTATTTACAGAGGAGGGGGGGGCGGGGGGCGGGGGGGTAACACATCCAGTGCATGACAGTTTAATGTAGTGTGAAAGATTCACCCCAGAAAAGGAAAGTTTCTGAGAGGAATATATTACCAGAAAATGTATTTTAAAAAGAAATTCTCCTTTTTCCAAATGAAAAAGTTCATTATGGAAACATCATTAACAAAGTCCAATGAAAAATGAAGAGCCCAAACTTAGAATATAGCAAATACCATAAGGCTTGACTCGAACAGCATCACTTCTGTCGTTCTTAAACCTTGATTCTCTTGGCAAGTGATAATCTTCTGCCGAACCCAAAAAGAAATACAAAAATTGTTAAAGGAAAGCGCATTTGCAGTAGAATGAATAGAACTTGGAAAGTTACAATTAAACCTCACTAGAAGGTTGAAACTACGCAATCGCACCTGGATTAAAGTTGGTACCTGAGTCAGAATCGGAGTCGCTGTCTGCGGAGTAGTCTGAATTGTTGGTTTTGAAGTTGAGCAGCTTGCGCATAATCACCCGAGCCCAGAAAAGCTGCAGGCATGTGCAACCCAAACACAATTTTTCAGCCCAATTTCGCTGCAATCTATCTCAAGTTATTCAAAGAAAAAATAAAACATAATCACACACAAAAGCAGGCTAATCATTCTAAAGATGGGAACAACACATACCTCAGATTGTTGGCGATGGGGTCTCGGATTCTGCTTCTCATGTTTAAACAAACAAAATTCTAAACGGAAAATTGTAAGAAATAAATGGAAAAAATTGTGAAAAGTATCAAAATAGAAAAAATTATTTACAATGAATAAGCCCAGGCTCAAGTCGGTTTAGTGCTTGGGGAAGCAGTTTGACAATGACATATTTGGCGCAATGCTCAACACAAATGTAATTTGTTACACTGAAAACTGAAAAACACATTAACTTGGTAAAATAAAATCCACATTGAATTTCAAGTTCTGAAGAAGATTTCGTCAAAATTGAGAAACAGCTAAATCGAAAAATTAGGGCTAATTTTCAGGCATGGTTTGACTAATCAGGACGTTGGGGTCAGGGAGGGGCAAACGGATTACGAGTTATGATGCTAAAAATGAATAATTTTTCATGCATAATTAAACATTGAAGAAGGGATTGAGCCCTCCCGGCCCACTTCTCCCATCGGTGGAGATCTGTAGTCATTCTCCAGCTCTGTTGCTGCTGTTTTATTTGATTTATTAATTTGAAACCAGACAAATTCTCCACATGTAATCAGAAAATGACAAATCTTGTTACAGTGTGCCGGGTCTCGTTCTCCTTTTATCGAAGCGCCGTTGCCACTAGCAAAATTTGTAAGGATACCACTAAATGCCCCCACCAAACTTATTAACTACACCCACTTTTTCTCTAATTTTTTAATTAAACCGTCGTTCCCACATAATTTAAAAAATAAAGAAAGAAAGAGAAGAAAAGTGACGGATGAAAATTTTTTGCTATTATTCTTTATTCAAATTTTTTGCAATCACTTTGAAGCAATGTTAAAAAGCGTCACAGCATCGCTAAGCGTGGCGTCTTTCTACGCTCCGCTTTGTCGAGCATGGAAAAAGCAGACAAAGGCGAGCGTTGACCCATTAAGCGTGATTAAGCGCGCTTAAACGAGCTTAAGCGGGGCTTAATCGACCTTAAACGTGATTAAGCGGTTTTTTTTTTTTTTTTGGAAAACCCAAAAATTTAAATTGAAAAGACACCATTAAAGGAGAAATTGTCAAGAAGAAATAAAATTTTCAAATCTTGAAAACACGTAAATTAAATGTGATAGTATTTGGCGTTAAAGCTACTCATTTATATTCTATGGTAAGTTATTTTCTTTCTTTTTCTTTTTTATGGAGCAAAAGTTTTTGTTTTCTTCGCCACTTTAATAACGTGAAATTTTAGAAGGTTTTGTAAAATTATTTAGAGGCTATTGTGTTTGTCTAATTTTGGCCTTTTGAAAATTTAAGAATGTTTAGTGGTAGAAATTATTATTAAATATAATATTTAAAATTTTATATGTGTTTGGTAGATATTATTTTATTTATTTCATGATTCTAGATTAATTAGAAATTAAAAATAAATAAATAAATTGAAAAACGCTTTTTAACGCTTAAACTTCGTTTAAGCGCGCTTAAGCTTACAAAACTTGAAGCTTGAGGTCGACGCTTCGCCACGCTTTACGCTTTTTAGAACACTGTTTTGAAGAATACAAAATTTCTTTAAATTTTTTGTAACTGCTCAAAATTTTTAATTTTTTTTAAATAATTATATTCAATACTAACCAAATAAAATCAATTATCATAAAAAAAAATTCGAAATTCATCTCAAAGTGATTACAAAAAACTTCTAAAAATTTTAAAATTACTAGTCAAAGTAGTTGCAAAATAAATTGAACGAAAAACGATAGTAAGAATTTTTCATCCATCATTCTTCATTTCTTTCTTTTTTTCTATAATTATGTGGGTGTTCCCTCTCGTGGAATGGAACACCTTAAAAGGGTGCTCAGTCCAAGTGGAGCAACCACACATTTGTGTGCATTTGCTCCAAGTGTGTTCACTTTTGGGTGTTCACTCAAATTGGAGAAAACAATTTTATTTTTATTTTTTTGTTATAACGAGGATATAATTGGAAAAAAAGTGGGCACAGTTAGTAAGTTTGGTGGGTGCATTTAGCTGTACCCAATTTGTAATTGTAATGTCTGTTTTAAAAACTCTATTCGACCTTATTGAAGAAAATTATTGGGATCGAAATTTGAAGTTGTTGCATTGTAGGTTTTACGTTCGCTTGTGTTATTACTTCACACAATGCATACTCAAACCAATTTTGATTTGGTGACTACAATAAAATATTACGGGTATCAAATCAAAACCTATGTTTACACTCGTTTAAAGTCGAAATTTGATATTGACACATTTATTTTTTATTTTATTTTATTTTATTTTTATTTTTGTAATAGGGACGTGTTTATATTTTCTAGAAGATTGGTTATGATGTAAAAAGTATTAAAATTTTCGAACAAATTGTCACATTGAGATAATTGAATTGCATTATTGAAAACTATGCCAAAGAAAAGTAATTTTTGAAATAATATGTATCAAACAAATTCTTAGTGACAATGTAAAAATACATCACGACCTTATTTGCTAGAGTTTAAAATAAAGATTATTATTTTAATTTTCATTTTAAACTACTTACTTAACTAATTTAAACTATTATTTATTTTTTATACTATTATCATTTTCATTTACTTTTTAAACCACACATTCAAAAATAATCTTTTTGGCTATAGCAATATTCACTTTGCTGTTGCACAGCTATGGAATCAATCCATCAAATCCATCCGATCTTACCAACTTGATCGAAACACTCTTAGGCCATCTTCAATGCCGTCCTCAATTACCTTCTATGTCAGACAGTGTGCAGAGGAGAGAAACTAGGGAGAGATAGGAACAAGGAAAAACAATAGGACCCACTTTTTTTAATTTTAATTTTTTTAAATCACTTTTATCTCAATTATTTCACTTTTTTCCATTTTTCTTCATAGATATCTGTACTACATCCAGATATAAACGCATGTCTAAAATTCTTCCACTACTATTTTATTATATTTTTAAATTTACCTTTATATCTCTTCTCTTTTTCACTTTTCCAGCTCATTTTTCCATATACTTCCTTCCATTCACTTTTCAACAAACATGGGTCCCACTCTCATTTTTTTCCTATCTCGCTCTATCCTCCCTCTATTGCCGAGGGGTGCAATTCATGGTCCATTGGAGATGGCCTTAGAGTATGTTCTCCATAGATTTAATCTCATTAATGAGCTTGTTCGGTTCCTTATTAGTGTAGTCATGCACGAATTTCCGTAAAAATATGTGGTTAATATTGTATTGGAGAATGTGTGTGTGGTTGAAAAAATGAGAGAGAAAATATTTTTTTTTTCCTCCCACTTCCTACCAATGAACCGAACAAGCTCTAAATCTCAACTTTCATTTTCAACAACTATTTTGATTGATTTGACAGTTATTTTAATTTTTATATAATTTTTCTCCACTTTCCACCACATATTCAAACTATTTTAATCTGACACCCAAATTTTATCTATATAGAACATACACTTAAGATCAAATGTACAAAAGAAACAAAACATTCTACGAGTTTTTCACTAAAGTGGGGGCATTATCTCGTGTGCGCTGGAAACTGCCCAGCACTAGCATTTTTCCACCATCATTTCAGAGTAATTTTGATATTCACAACTCACAAGCATGCTTACCTTTTTGTAAAGGCATACCATATACTAGATAAAGAGTTACTTTTTTAAAATAAAATAATAATAAAAGGTTAAATTTGGAAAAGTAAATTTTGGAGTGACCTTTTGAGGTAAAGAGCATATATTGTCTATAAAAAAGAATATTTTTAAGTCCAAAAAAGGAGGAAAATTAGCCCAATGATCATCTCTATTTTTAACTCTTAAATTGTGACTTTTTACTGATTCCTCATCGTATGTAATTGAAATATATATTTTTTATATTTCACTGATTGATTAATCCATACAAATATGAAAAGAAATTAAAGCATCTGCTAAACATTCATAACATGAATCTTCTATATTCGTGGTGAAAATATTTTTTCGATTATTCTACACGATAAATTCACATAAATTTGTGGACGGTTAATTAAATACACCCTCACTCAATCATTCATCCCACGTCTTGTGCTTTTAGAAGCAAAATCTTTTGTGACAACAATATAGATTCATTTGTATTATTATAAATAAATAAAATAATTAAAAAAAGAAATTAAAATTGAAAAAAGCTTTCTAAGTATGAATCAGAATACATAGGGGAGATGAAGAAGTGAGTACCATTAATTAATATTTAAAAATAAATTGACTTTTGACAGCCAAAATTAATCACCAGATTTCAACAATTTGATTTTATTATAAGTGGGTTTTAAACATAAACAACTAAACTTACCTTAGAGATATGAGAGTTGGGTTGATAGTGTGCTCCAGCAATGTGGGATTCTTGATTCTTGAATTACTTCTCAGCACCACAAAGTGAAGGCTTCTTTACACTCGAAAGGAAAAATGAATGCACCTTTGTTATTGATTTATAGTTCAGCTCAACCATTCCCATAATGCCACGTAGCACTACGTTTTCAGATTCTCCTTTTTATTGTTGTTTTTTAATATTTATGAAGGTTTTCTTGGTTCTCATGTTTTGACTTTCTTGGCCATGCAGCAGGAAATAACCAGTATTGATTCTCCACTTGTCAAATTACACGTGCTATGCTTTTCTCTAATAGGTTGGAGTTTGATTTGTTTTAATTTTGAATAAAAATTATTTTTAAGAAAACTCCAGTACAACTCTTTAGGGTTTATTTTATACATAATAAATTTTAATAAATTTATATTAATTAATTCTCTTTCATTATTTTTAACTATTTATATAGTTATTTTATATTTTTTAATATATGTTTTTTTAAATTTTAATTATACATCTAATGCACTGTTCAAGTAAATAATTACAATTGCACATAGAACAATCCCTTAAAATTTGTTTTGGGTTTATTAAAAAAAAAAAATTGTTTTGGGGTCAATTGCGGTGACAAAACAATTCTTTTGCTCCGGGCCATATACCACCATCAAAAATCAGAATCACGAATTTGGCAGCCTACTAGCCATGTACGATCATAATATAATATATAATTATATACATGACTGTAGTAAATTGGTTACCCACCTTGTGCGGTCACGTCATTAAATAATACTCTTATCATAAATTGGCTCAATGTCATAAGCAATCATACCTTGTTAGTGTATGTGTATTTATGAGTATTTATGAGTTTTGATATGAAATATGAGAGAGAATGAGTGGGATTGAATGGTGGAGATTTATGTAATACAGTGGGTCCCAGAAAATATGTGGATGTAATTGGTTTGACTTTTGATGTGAATGTGTTAAAATATGTAAAAATTTGTTAAAAGTTGTAGAAGAACTTAAAGTCTTACACGATTATAAATTAGTTAAACGTCATGTATGACCATAAAATCATGCATGATCTTAAATTGGTCACAGGCCGTATATGATTAAAATCATACACGATCACACAAAAAAAAGTAATAATACTAAAATAAGAGGAAAGAAAGAAATTAATGAAAAGTTAATTATAGTCATGTGATGTGATAATTAAACTAAGTCATAAGTTACAACCAGTCATCACTAAATATTAATTATAGATTCATGTATTTAATAATACTTTCCCGTTATTATCTTGCCCTATATTTGAAATATATTTGGCATTGATTAATTCCATAGGACATGTTCTGTACAGACCAATCGATATTGGAGTCATGAGGAAATATTTCTATGATGGTGTACAATCGGACATCTACTTTCAAATGGGGGCTATCGCAACTTGATTAAGATTTTGTAGACACTCATATGCAATCAAGTTTCATCATTCACGCGAAATTATCAAAGCTATCACAAACGGTAAAATAAAGAAGTCTAATTGTATTTCTCAATTTGAACACTCTCGACCGATTATAACAAAACAATCAATAAAGAATAGGATTGTTATGATGGTAAATGATGGTGATAAGGAGTAAGACGCAACCATGGAAAAGCCATAGAATCACTACCATTCAACTTGGCATATTGGCACTGACGTGGCACCGCCATGTCAACGCGTCCCCTCAATTCAGCCCTTGGGGACCAAGTTGCAAGGTGGTCCATATTTATGGACCACCTTGCACTGATTTAATTTTTTTTAATTATGTATAATCACTTTTTTATCTAAGATCATTATTGTTGACTTGTTATATTGAATATACGTGTGTATTGACATATAAAATCGCAATAATCTTTCACTGGTCAACGACTCAAAAGGCAAGGCAATATGCCCAAAACTAGGCAAAGGACAGAAGAAGACACACTCCAAATGCAAATACGTGCCGTATGTTTTAATTTGTGATTTGTTATATTATATTTTTATTCATATAAGCTAAAGTAAAGATTGTTATTTCAAAATTATTGATCGATTGTATTTAACGGAGAATTTGTGCCAATTCAGCAAAATTTTGGGAACAAAAAAACAAAATATAGAAAATTTTAGAGTTAAAAGTTGAACATTTAAAAAATTGAGACTAATTTCTGAATGATAAAAAGGGTTCTGCATTTAGTTATAATCCTTTTTAGTTTACTTGAATTAGAAGAAAGTCCGTCCCAATTTTTCTTCCTCAAAAGTCATTATTTTGTCAAGAAAACATTTAAATGAGGATCAATGTAATGCCCCTAGTTCGAAAGATTCGAAACATCATGTCATCATTTCCAAACTAACTTTCAAAATAGTAGATCAAAAATAACATTCAAATCGCAGAAATTTTTATTCAAAATAAATAGATGATAAAATATTCAACAAGTCATAATTTGGCGCAATCTTAAACAATAATACTTTATTGTTTCAAATGAAATAAATTAAAATCTCAATAATAAAAATTTCAAAATTCCTTAATAGCCACAGTGGTATGTCGGTCATCGACTTGATAAGCTACAAATGTTATGGAAAACTAGACGAGAGAGATATTTGGTTGACTCGACACACAATAATTTGATATTGCAAATAAGGCACAAAATCAATGATATTCAAGTCTTGGGTGCATGTTTAAGCAACACACCGTAATCTCATGAACAATTAAAGTACACCTTGTTAGTGTATGTGTATTTATGAGTATTTATGAGTTTTGATGTGAAATAGGAGAGAGAATGAGTGGGATTGAGTGGTGGAGATTTATGTAATACAGTGGGTCCCAGAAAATATGTGGATGTAATTGGTTTGACTTTTGATGTGAATGTGTTAAAATGTGTAAAAATTTGTTAAAAGTTGTAAAAGAACGGGGGGTTCAAGTATAATCTAATACATTTAAGCAAGTAAATCCATCTCATGGTTAAATAATCAAGTAATTTCTCATAACATTTCTCATGCTTAACAAATCAAGTAAACTCATGAATACAATCATACACACAAAACTCGTAATACAAACTAGTTATTTATGCGCAATTTTTGTAACAGAAGTTTATAGTAAGAGCCTAGCAAAAACTAAATCTTCTAAGTTTCTTGTGCCTCGTCCATTCCTATAAAGGTTGAATAAATAAATAAGTGTTTTTTTGAAAATAAATTCTCAAAAAGTGCATTGTGCAAAATAGGGGCTGGCCTAATAGAAGAGAAATATGGGCTGATTTGAAAATTTTTGAAAATTTCAGGTTAAATTAAATTTTCAGAATGTGTTGCGTTCCAATAAACTCTTTGAAAAATAAATGTTAACTTGAATCCAAAGTAGGTGGATCTAGGGCTAAATATTTTTAATCGACATCAAATTGGCTTCATTAATACTCAATGACATTATTATCATTATTTTATATAATTGAGCAGAATAATTATGGAGTTAATGCTTAATTATTATTACAACTTCATAATTAACTTTATCAAGACATTGCTATAAATTATGCCAACCATATATATATTTTGCTTGCACCACTTTTGTAACATGTATGGTACAAGGTTTAGAAAGTGCAAATACTATTTATTTGGTTTCGGAGCATCTACAATGTACACAAAAGATTGAAAAATAAATAAATAAAGTGCTAAATAAATTAATTATTTGACAATGTTTATTAAAAATACCTTTCTAATGTCAAATGTGATAGTTTATGGCTTAATATTTCTTTTGTCAACTAATTGGAGATAAATAGCATAAATTAAATTAAATGTTATATAATCAATATTAGTACTTTTTTAAAAAAAAAGCAAATATTAGTAAGTTATATACCGACTTGGTGGAAAATAATTTTTAAACCATTCGTACTGTTCAATCTATTATATTATAGATTAAAAATGTGCTAAGACTAAGATGTGTTTATTAAATTGTACCTAACCCACTGTAAGTGCATTGAAGATATTTTAGCCTTATCTGTATACAAGATGTGCTTAGAAATTATAATTTGTTAGAGTTTAGTTTAATTAATTAATTAAAGGTGATAATTTTACGGTACCCATAATCAAAATATTGCAGCACAAGACTATTGTTCTCTTATAATAATAACTAGTATTTTCTCTCGCGGGGAGATTTATGGCCAAGTTATAATTTAAAATATGTGTAAAATAAAAATTATAATAACATATTTTCCTTTTTTTCATGGTAAATAGCATAAGAATGGACAATTTAATCAGATTGGGACTCCACTTCCAGCCGTTTGGTTATAAATTTTTCCTCGATTTTGCGTGATTTAATGGGAAAGATATGGATGGGAGATTTAAAAAGATCACACATGATAATAACCCGGATTGGAGGGATAAGGAGTGATTTTATCAAAAGATCAGAGGTGATAATAATGGGAGATTATGCGTCTGTTGAAAATTAGGTAATTTGTCTTGAGTGAGAAATATAAATAAAATAGTATTTTTTTAATTCTGAAAATTATAAGATTGAGCGGGAAACTGATATCATTTTATTAATATATTAATATATAGATATAGATTAGTGAATGAAATAAATAAATTGTGAATTGAGATAATAAAATGACACTGCTTGAGAGCTGTATTTTGTCCTCTCTTATGAAATATAAAACAATAATGAATATTAAATTATTCTGATAATCCTGATAGTTAACGCGTACCGTTGTTTGTTCACTTCTGTATGACATAACATGCATTAGGAATATATAAAATACGAGTTTCTGTGCTCCCATACGGAATTGATATTTTTAAGTCATGGGAGTAATTTGACATGTTTTATTGGATAATGAAGAATTCAATACATTATGTGATAAAATATATGCACTAAAAATAAGGCTTTTAGGAACGATCTATCGTCCCTATAGCATCATTCGTATAAACTTTTAGGGGCGATGTAATAGATCTTTAGGGGCAACGTATTATTATGTCGCCCCTAAAGGTCTATAGGCACAGAGCTATAGGGCGACATGTTGATCCTAAAAATTCAATTTCTTGTAGTAATATATATGTGCATCTTGTTATCACTTAATAAATCAATATCGGATTAAAATATTATTTAAAAATATCAATTTCAAACATTTAAGTAGAATTATTCATCCTCCAAAAAAAAAAAAAGGAATTATTCATAAAAATATGTACTTTAGCCTTCAATCAATATATCTAAGCTTTGTTTTAACTTTTAACGTCTATCACTTAAAAATTAAAATGTATTATTAAATTAAATTTTAATATCAATTATATATTTTAAATTACTACTCAGTATTATCTATCTGCATCTCATAATTTCTGCTACCATTCGATATAACTAGCTGTTTCACCCATGCGTTGCACGGGAACATAATTTTTTAGCTAATAACAGTATTAATATGTGTTAATCGTATTAACACAACATCTCGAAAAAAATAAAATAAATAATAAGTCGCAACAATAAAATTAATTAATATAACTAATGAAATAATTCTTGAAAATTTTCAATAAAGTTTCCCTCTATTTTGTATCAATTCATCCTACAAACAACTAGGGGGAAAACTCACCAAAAAACACAAATTTAATTTACAATACTCTTAAAGACATCAACAATTAAAGCAATCCAAATATAATATCGTCAATAATAATCAACAACAACACACGAGATAAAAAATAGAAATATCTTCGTTTTGTGAAAATGGTGAATGTACTCAAATATAAGTCACATCCATAATTGTCAAATAGAATATAAAAATTTGTGTTATTATACAATTGAATTGTACTCAAATAATAAATAAATTTTAGATGAGTGGAATATCTCTAACATCACTTTTACACAAACACTGACGATTTAGCATCGAGAAACTATTAAAATATTAGAAATAACATCATATTTTAAATATGATCAATAAAACTCACTAAAAGTGTAATTTTCGACTATTAAGCATGTTGAGTTACCTTTTTGAAACACAATGCCACTAATGCATACGCCAATGCTTTGTTCCCCATGTCGGAACGGTACCCACACCACATGGCGTGAGGGCCCTACGTCACCCATTTTTTTACATTTTTTTAGTATCTACGTTAGATTAGATGAATAATTAATATATAATTGCTCCCTGATGGTGGTGGGCCGATGGGGCTTGTACGAATTTTTTTCCGACTTGAGCACGAGATCTCCTAATGCATAAATGATACATATAATCAATGTATATAACTCCCCCAAATTTGTGATGGGAACATTATTACGTATCTGATGCAATTAATAAGTATGAAACTATAAGTTTAAATACTTCTTTATAAATGACATTTATGATCATGGTAGTTGGATGACCATTATCGTCACATATCATAAATTTTAAACCCGTCCTATGCGTCACCCTCGAGACTGCAATATACCATTCCTATTCAAACCCTACCTGTTTCACCCGTGTCTTGTGCATGGGCAAATTTTTTAACATCTATTTTTTTAATATATATTGATTGAATATTATATTATCATAAAAATTAGAATATAAGAGTAACAAATAACCACTTAAAAGCCTATTTCTCAACTTTATTATGGTTTGATTCATACTTTAAAATTGTAATAACTCTACATGAATTAGAAAAATAAAAATAATAAAATATAATATAATTTACCTCATTCCAAATCGATCCATTACAAAGATGATGGTATAATTACTCATTAGATAATTACAATTTTAAATCTAATCTTTGATAATTTAACTCAATAAATATGTACTTTTAGTTTTAAATCTCTCATTTCTTTTTTTCTCATATATGTATTCATTCAACAATTCATTATGATACAATTAGAATAAGAACACAATTCATATTCTTAACTTTTCTACTTCAATTTTGTGTAACTAATAACATTGATTCATGATTGAGGTGTCCATTAGATCAATGGAGCACTAATTTACTAAATTAACATGTAAATATTTTGAGACAAAAAATAAATATTCCACGGAAAAAAAAGTGCGAAGAAAGTACAATCAATCAACGAATTCACCTTGATAGTTTAAAAAATTGTGCCGACTCAAAAAACTATAAAAAATTAATGATACAAAAAATTATCAGTACAAAGAAATAATAATTATTTTAATAATTTATCACAAATAATTGATCAAAGTGGGTCAATTCAGATTTTAATTTATTTTATGCTCGTAAATAGTAATAATTGCATTGTACATTAATCTACTATAAAAAAGTTAAAAGTTTATTGGACTTTTGTAATTGTGACGAATTATGTGAATTAAAAATTTTAATCAACCACACAAAAAAAGTATAATTAATTTCACAATAAACATATTGGGATAAAAATTAAATGATTTAAGGCAAAAAAATTAATATTGTGAAGAAAGTACGATCAATCCACGGATTTATCTTAACATTTTAAAATATTATGTTGACTCGTGCTAATGGTTTAAAAAATTGATAATACAAAAAAAGGGAAAAATTTATTATTGCGAAGAAACTATAATTGTTTCTTCACAAAAAGTGCGTTTGGTACTCTTTTGATTAGAACTATTTTCCACTGCTGAAAAGTATTTTCCATGTACGTACAAAAAATAAATGATCCAATAAAAAAAATTTAATAGTGTAAAGAAAGTACGATCTATCCACAGATTTACCTTTAGTGTTTAAAAAATCATGTTGTCTCGTCCTAATGGTATAAAAATTAATTAAAAAAGAGAAATAATTTACCACTGTGAAGAAAGAAATAATTGTTTCAAAGTTGCAAAAACAATCCATTGAGTTGGGTTAATTAATATTTAATTTATTTCATACTTGTAAAAAGTAATAGTTGCATTACAAATTAATTTACTGGAAAAAATTATAAAGTATATTGGACTTTTACAATTGCAACGAATTATGTGAACTAAAAATATTAATCAACATAAAAAAAAATATAATTCACAATAAACATATTGGCATAAAAACCAAATGATCCAAGAAAAAATTAATAGCGTGAGGAAAGTACGATCAATCCACCAACTTACCTTAACAATTCAAAATATTGTATCGACTCCTATTAATGGTTTAAAATTTTGATTATATAAAAAATAAAAAAAGAAAAAACTTTAATAATGTGAGTCCAACACTGTTTAGATTGGAACTATGTCACCATTGAAAAGTATTTTCCATGTGGGTAAAAAAAAATGATCAAAGAGGAAAATTTAATCGTGTGAAAAAAATATGATCAATCTATAAATTTACCATTACTATTTTAAAAATTGTATTGTCTCAACCTAATGGTATAAGAAATGAATGAGAAAAAGAGAGGAAGAGAAAATAAGTTATCACTTTGAAGAAAGAATAGTTGTTGCAACAACTTATCGGAAGCACTCCATCAAATTGGGCTCATTCATATTTTAATTTATTTTATACTTGTAAACAATAATAGTTGCATTACAAATTAATTTATTGGAAAAAATTATAAAGTATATTGGACTTTCCAGTTGTAACAAATTATGTTAACTAAAAATATAATCAACCATACAAAATAAGTATAGAAATATAATTAATTTTCACAATAAACATATTATCATAAAGACTAAATGATCGAAGGAAAAAATTAATAGTGTAAAAAAATACCGTAAATCCACAGATTTACCTTAATAATTTAAAATATTATGTCGATTTGTATTAATAATTTAAAAAATTGACCATATATATATATATATATATATATATAAAACTTTTCTAGTGCGAAGAAACTACGATTGTTTCTTTATAATAAGTGAGTCCAACACTCTTTTGATTGAAACTCTATTCTAATATTGAAAAATATTTTCCATATGGGTACAAAAAATAAACGATCCAAGATAAGAAAAATTAATAGCGCGAAAAAAGTACAATCAATCCACGAATTTACCTTTAATATTTAAAAAATTGTGTGGTCCCAACCCAATGGTATAAAAAATTAATTGAAAAAAGAGAAAGCAATTTATTAGTATAGAGAAAAAATAATTATTTCAAAAATTTACCGCAAACAATCCACCGAATTTGGTCAATTCATATTTTAATTTATTTTATACTTCTGAATAGAAATTATGTGGTCCCAACCCAATGGTATAAAAAATTAATTGAAAAAAAGAGAGAGTAATTTATCAGTACAGAGAAAAAATAATTATTTCAAAAATTTACGTCAAACAATCTATCGAATTAGGTCAATTCATATTTTAATTTATTTTATACTTCTGAATAGTAATATTTGCATTGAAAATTAATCAATTTTATATAAAAAAAATTACAAATTTTATCGGACTTTTGCAATTATAACCAATTATGTAAACTGAAAATATTAATCAACCATATAAAAGAAGTATAATTAATTTTCACAATAAACATAGTGAGTGATAGGGGTTAATTTTTAATGGTTTCCAAAGGTTTTTAATATAAAAGAGGAGAGAGAATGAGTGAAGTTGAATGGTGGAGATTTTGGGTGTGATGTGGTATGTGGATATGATTAATTTAGAACAAAGAAAGAATGGATAAAAAAGTAGTAAAATTTTTTTTAAATGGTTGCCTAACACCTGCATATTGGCATAAAAACTAAATGATCTAAGGAAAATAAATTTAAGAGTATGAAGAAAGTTTTATGCATTTATGGATTTACCTTAACAATTTTAAAAATACCGTTAAAAACACTCATGTAACCGTTGTTCATTGTTTTGGCACGTTAATCAATAAAATGTCCTTATTGACAAACTTCATTGTAGTTTATGGTGAGATTTTAATATTAGTCAAGAGTTACATATTCAATATCAAGAAGCAATATAACCTAACAAAAGGCTTAACTTGTGTTTGCTGGTGGCGCATTTGTCGCGGCGCGCCAAAATTTAATTTTATTTCCTTACTCGGTTTCAAAACTACAAATTAATGTAGAAGTGGTAAGTAAGGGTCGAACCCAAGAGGAACGGTGCTTAATCTAGTTGATTTTATCAATTAACATAGAAAAATGGGGGTTTTATGATATTTGAATAAAAATAGAAAATCGAACGTCAAAATAAAAGATTGAAATAAAACAATTGTACAAAATATCTAGTTCTCGGGTTCGGTTGTGTCAACAACTTACATTTATCTTTCCCATGCAACGTGTTACTATTCCTTCTTCAATTTATCAACTCTCAATTAACCAAGAAACTCTGATTAACGAATTCTTCCTTAAGTGTATTAAATTAAAGTGAGTTCTTTAACTTAACATCTAACTATTGGATAACCCTAAACAAGTTCTTAGGATTTAATGCAATGCTAGTGTGAAATGAATAAGAAGAATGAGTTGAATTAGATGATCAATTTTACAAACTTGAATTAATACATCTAAGTTGATTTATTAACAAATATGCACGATATTCGTTTGCTACTGTGGATTGGAATCTAGTGACAATTACGGATCAAAAGTTCCAATCCTAGCACATAACTTGAACTTAAAGATTAATTGATTCAATTGGCCAAAGTGAATGCAATAATCAAATAAACTCAAAAACGGGTTTGCAAGCATAACAAATCAACAAATTGAAGTAGAGGAATAGATAAAACGTTAACAAAGAGTTAGAAAAGATAACCACATGTTAGTTGAACACAACGTCCCCCTCGAACTAGATAGAAAAGTCTAACTACTCATATTTGCGGGGTTTCATACTTTTTAGCGAGTGTTCGCTTTGTATCACAACCACTATATGATAGATTATACGCAAAATATAGAAAACAAGTAAATAAATGTTAAGAAATAAATAGAGAAATAAAAGGGAAAAGAGAAACTTATCGAAGAAATGATCCGCTAATCATATTCACAGCCGAAGTATCGTTGATCGATTGAAGCCTTTATTTCTTCCGCCGGAATATGAAAAACTAAGATCTTTCAAGCTAAAACTAAGAACAAATGAAGAAGAGAATTTTATTGAAGAGAAAGTTGGAGAGAACTACTAGCTAATTCTCTTCCACTAAGTTGTGCATTTCCTTCCTTACAAATGCCTCTATTTATAGGCAAAATTTCACAAGAAAACATGATAAAAAATTGTACAACTACTCCATTATGATTCCACTAATTGGTAACCACCAAATCATGATCTTAAATTGCTCCATTAGTTCAAATATTGTATCATGGTATAGGTAAGCATCTTGGCTGAATTGTGCAATTGGAATTTCCTTTTTCTGATATTTTAATAGAAAGTTATGAATTTTCTACCAAAACATGGCCCAAGAAATCCTCCATTCACATCACTCTCGGTTTTGCCCATTTTTGACCATGATATAATCTGAATCATTTGAAGAGGTCAACATCAACATTGTCGCCCTCTGAGTGTCCTTTCCAACAATATAAAGTGCAGGTCAATTCGAATTTTGTAGCAAAAGTTATGGTCAAATTACTGAATTGCGGCAGATGAAATTCAGCCGATTTTTACGCTTTATCATTTCTCTTCAAATGGCCATAACTTTCACTAGGAAACTCCGATTTGGGATCCGACAAAAATGTGGAAATCCTCTTTTGATATTCTTTGATATTGGCACAAGAAAAATTGTAAAAACAACTTTTCATAAAATTACATCGGAGGCCCTCCATCTTTGAATTTACTTGTATTTCGGTCACAAGTTCCGTTTTCGCTCCGTTTTTATCCATTTTGGCTCTTTTTGATTTCTTGTGACTCTAAACACACAATAAAAGGAAAACACATAAAAATAAACATATAATACTAATAAAACACACAAATACGTAAAATAGAAGAGTTATTTAAGTGCTTTTCTAGCACTAATCAAACTCCACCACACTTAAATTCTATATTGTCCCCAATGTAGAAATATAAAAAGTATGAAAAAGAGAAGAAATAGAAACTCCCATATGGTAAGCAATGAGTCGTGCCGATTTGGGATGGTGGTTGCACAATGTAGCACTTTTGAGGAATACTTCGACAATCCAAGAGCAAGAGACCTTAATGAAAAGGTCCTCCATATCGCCACATGACACATAGGTATGTTTACCATTCAATAAAGAACAGCCCCACAAGAACCAATAAATAGGAGAACGTTTAGAGCAGAACGTCCAACTCAGACACTTCTCAAATGAATGAGATGTAGTTTTACATCTTCGGATGGGTGCTAGTGATCACGCTCAAAAAGTTGCTGCTCAATGGTTACACCATCGAGTTTGGTTTCCAACAGACGTTGTCTTTGGTCCAACAAATTATCAAACTCTCTCACACTGAATTCGAGCTGGCTGTTTCTCCTGATAGACTTTTTGGCCCTGCACCTAATCGATCCATCCTTGAAGAAAACAACATGTCTATATTGTGAATAAGTTTGATTTCTAGTA
Organism: Jasminum sambac; assembly: GCA_018223645.1. Classification (NCBI taxonomy): domain Eukaryota; kingdom Viridiplantae; phylum Streptophyta; class Magnoliopsida; order Lamiales; family Oleaceae; genus Jasminum; species Jasminum sambac. Next base: position 27,317,242 of record CP073647.1, read on the forward strand.
CAATGAGGTCCATCTAATAGCTTTCCACATTTAAAGCAACATTTAAGGCGCTTAGTACGTCGTTTGCGAGCAGATCGTGATGATCCTGCCCCAAAAGCGATAACGTTCCAAAGGGAACGCTCATACTTATCAACAAGTTGAACAATTTGAATCTTGATATCAATAGGCATAGAAAAAGAGTCGAGTACTTGTAGAAGAGCAACAACACGTAGAGGAGATGCCATAGAAAGAAATGAAAATTCAGTACACTTTGAGGTATCTGCAAAAGACTTGAAAGAAGAAGGTTAATAGAAGAGAATACAGTTCTTTAAGGTCTACTGAAAAAGACCAGTTTAACGCCTTTGGGCGGGATACATAAACCAGTATCCAAGGTATTTTTTTTTCTTTTTTTTTAGCTACGTAACACACGAAAGAAAAAGAAATACTGAAGAAATAAGATTAAAACCATCAAAATCAATAAGCATAGTAGATTATCACACTCTCCCATATTTTCAAACAAGATACTGAAGAAGGAAAAAAAAAAAGAAAATTTGAATTATATAATCGATTAGTACGAGGAAAAGACATATATATACAAAAATATCACACACATCCATGCTATAAGAAAAACAAATAAGAAGAAGAGAAAGAAGAACAAAATGAAGAAAAAAAATTAAGAAGAAGAAGAAAATTACCTAATCACTGTCAGAAAGGAATACTCACAGAGGGTTGAGACTTTTGGTTGTAGCTTCAAGTAGAGAACGGTCTCGATTTATAGTCAAATGAGCACTGTTTCAACCGACAATTATGCATGTGGAGTGTGCTGGAAAGAGTACGTTGGAGTGGGCATCCGAGAAAACGCGTTTGACGGATTTGTCATTTATCAATAATTAACCTGCCCATTATCCGTAATTCTCGCTAATCACCGATTTATGGGCCATCATGTCTCTTCCCAAATAATTGAGTTTCGAAATATCGTCCTCCTACAGTAATAAAGCAATATCTTCCTTAATACGTTAGATGAAAAGTAAACAAATTAAAAATAAAAAAATACAAATATTAAAAAAAAAATGCTTGGGTTGCCTCCCAAGAAGCGCTTTTGTTTATGGTCGTTAGCTCGACACAGTTCCCATTTGTCAAGTAGGATTCCTCAAATCCATTGCGGACTCCACTTTATCTTGATGGCTTCTCCGAGTGTCTTGATTTCTTATGATCCTTCTTGAATTCTTCTCCAAATTTTTTGGTCTCATTTCTTTCCATGGCTTCCTTCTTGAGATGAGGTAATTGTGCTTTGGCTCAATCTTATGTGTTGTCTTTGGCTCTGCAATTCAACTTACAGTTCTTGCACAAAGGATTAGTTGAATTGATTGCAAAGACATAACAAGCGTTATTAGGCGCAATGAACCATCAAAAATATTAAAGTTTGCTTTTTTCTCATCAAATTCCATGGATAGTGTACCCTCATAGACATCAATTTTAGTGCGAGAAGTGTAAAGAAATAGACGTCCCAATATGATAGGTGTAGGGTGAGGTGAATGTTCATCATCCATATCAAGCACGTAAAAATCAGCAGGGAAAACTAAACCATTTATTTTGACTAGCACATCTTCTATCACTCTATCGGGTATCGTTGATACGATCGACTAGTTGCACAATTACGTGAGTTTCTTTCGGTTTTCTAGATTTAGTGAAGCATATAAGGATCTAGGCATGACATTTATTGATGCTCCTAAATCTATGAGTGCTTTGTCAATATGGTGATTGCCTATGGTGCAAGGGACAGTGAACATACCCGGGTCTTTGCATTTTGGAGGCAACTTCTTCTGGATTACCGCTGAAACGGCTTCTCCCATTTTGATCATTTCATTTCCCTTCAATTTCCTCTTATTAGTGCAAAGATCTTTCAAAAACTTAGCATAGCGTGGAATTTGTTTGATTGCATCTAACAAGGGAATGTTGATTTCTATCCTCCTAAATGTGTTCAAAATTTCTGTTTCCTTTTCTTCTTTGTTAGTTTTTGCTAATCTACTCGGAAAAGGGGGAGGGATCACTTTAGTAGTGACAGAGGGGTTAGGACATACCTCCTTTTCAAGCTTTTCTTCTTTATCTTCATGTGTGGGAACTTCTTTGTGAGGGTTTTGATCTCTTTTCCAGTCCTTAAGGTTATGGCACTAACATTCGTTGGATTTACCTCGGGTTGGGATGGTAACTTCCCTCCAGTTGTGCTTCCAACGATTGATGGCAGTTGCCAATTGACTCATCTGGTTTTCCAAGTTTTGAATGCTCAATTTGGAATCCTGTTGAAATTTCACAGTGTTAGTTGCTAATGTTTTCACCATATCCTCGAGAGACATACCTGATTGTTGAGGTTTTTGTTGAAATTGCCCTTGGGGTTGAAAATTCCCTTGTTGCTGGAATTGGCCTTGAGGTTTGTTAGGGAAGAATCCTAGGGGTTTGTTGGTTCCATAACTCAGATTGGGGTGATCTCGTCATTCTGGATTATAGGTGTTTGAGTATGGATTGTACTTTTGTCTTGGGAATGGGAAATTATTTGCTGAGTTCACTTGTTCGTTATTATCCACTTGTAGAACAGGACAAGTATCTGTAGGATGTCCTAGATTTGTGCATATGCCACGTGTTTTGACTTACGGATTGTTTCCTACAACAATTTGTTTGAGAAGATGTGTTAGTTCAGAAAGTTGGCTTTCAATATTGGAATTACTTACCTCGTTAACTCTTCGAATGTTCATCTCCCGGTCTGTACTAAATTGTTGAGTGTTTTCAGCCATGTTTGAAATCAGTGTTCTGGCTTCAGCAGGGGTTTTGTTCATCAATGCGCCTCCACTAGCAGCATCAACCATGTTTCTGTCTGATTGACATAAGCCTTCATAGAAGTATTGCACTAGGAGATTTTCACTGATTTGGTGATGTGGACAACTAGCAATGAGCTTCTTGAAACGCTCACAATACTCATAAAGAGTTTCTCCATTGTTTTGGTGTACTCCAGAGATATCTTTCCTGATATTTGCGGTCTTGGAAGCTGGGAAGTACTTTTCGAGGAAAAGTTGCTTCATTTGATTCCATGTTGTGACTGAACCTGGTGATAAAGTGTATAACCAATCTGTGGCGGCATCTTTTAGTGAAAATGGAAAGGCTCTGAGCTTGATTTGCTCTTCAGTGATGCCTGGGGGTTTCATGCTATCGCACACCACATGAAACTCCTTCAAGTGTCGATATGGATCTTCGCCGGATCATCCATGAAAAGAAGGTAGAAGATGTATCAATTCAGATTTTAGTTCGAAACTCTTACCTTCTTCTATGGTTGGAAAGGTGATACACAAAGGTTGTTGAGTATCTTCGGGAGTTGCCAGTTGTTTGAGAGTTCTTTCGTTATTGTTTTCTGCCATTTCTCGTTCGATTTGTTTTGCTTGTCTTATTCGTTTTCGAATGGATTTCTCGATTTCTGGATCGAAACTTTCAAGAATTCGATTAGTAGATCGGGTATTATGCATACAAGTGAAGAAATTTTATTTATTTTTTTTAAAAAAAATTAATTAATAAAAGCAACTAAATTGGTTAACCGTTCCCCGGCAACGGCGCCAAAAACTTGGTGGCGCGTTTGTCGCGACACGCCAAAGTTTAATTTTATTTCCTTACTCGGTTTCAAAACTACAAATTAATGTAGAAGTGGTAAGTAAGGGTCGAACCCAAGAGGAACGGTGCTTAATCTAGTTGATTTTATCAATTAATATAGAAAAATGGGGGTTTTATGATATTTGAATAAAAATAGAAAATCGAACGTCAAAATAAAAGATTGAAATAAAACAATTGTACAAAATATCTAGTTCTCGGGTTCGGTTGTGTCAACAACTTATATTTATCATTCCCATGCAACGTGTTACTATTCCTTCTTCAATTTATCAACTCTCAATTAACCAAGAAGCTCTGATTAACGAATTCTTCCTTAAGTGTATTAAATTAAAGTGAGTTCTTTAACTTAACATCTAACTATTGGATAACCCTAAACAAGTTCTTAGGATTTAATGCAATGCTAGTGTGAAATGAACAAGAAGAATGAGTTGAATTAGATGATCAATTTCACAAACTTGAATTAATACATCTAAGTTGATTTATTAACAAATATGCACGATATTCGTTTACTCTTTGTGGATTGGAATCTAGTGACAATTACGGATCAAAAGTTCCAATCCTAGCACATAACTTGAACTTAAAGATTAATTGATTCAATTGGCCAAAGTGAATGCAATAATCAAATAAACTCAAAAACGGGTTTACAAGCATAACAAATCAACAAATTTAAGTAGTGGAATAGATAAAACGTTAACAAAGAGTTAGAAAAGATAACCACATGTTAGTTGAACACAACGTCCCCTCGAACTAGATAGAAAAGTCTAACTACTCATATTTGCTGGTTTCATACTTTTAGCGAGTGTTCGCTTTGTATCACCACCACTATATGATAGATTATCATAAAATATAGAAAACAAGTAAATAAATGTTAAGAAATAAATAGAGAAATAAAAGGGAAAAGAGAAACTTATCGAAGAAATGATCCGCTAATCATATTCACTGAAGTATCGTTGATCGATTGAAGCCTTTATTTCTTCCTTGAATATGAAAAACTAAGATCTTTCAAGCTAAAACTAAGAACAAATGAAGAAGAGAATTTTATTGAAGAGAAAGTTGGAGAGAACTACTAGCTAATTCTCTTCCACTAAGTTGTGCATTTCCTTCCTTACAAATGCCTCTATTTATAGGCAAAATTTCACAAGAAAACATGATAAAAAATTGTACAACTACTCCATTATGATTCCACTAATTGGTAACCACCAAATCATGATCTTAAATTGCTCCATTAGTTCAAATATTATATCATGGTATAGGTAAGCATCTTGGCTGAATTGTGCAATTGGAATTTCCTTTTTTTGATATTTTAATAGAAAGTTATGAATTTTCTACCAAAACATGGCCCAAGAAATCCTCCATTCACATCACTCTCGGTTTTGCCCATTTTTTACCATGATATAATCCGAATCATTTGAAGAGGTCAACATCAAAGTTGTAGCCCTCTGAGTGTCCTTTCCAACAATATAAAGTGCAGGTCAATCCGAATTTTGTAGCAAAAGTTATGGTCAAATTACTGAACTGCGGCAGTAAATTCGAGCTGCTGATTTTTTACGCTTTATCCTTTCTCTTCAAATGGCCATAACTTTCACTAGGAAACTCCGATTTGGGATCCGACAAAAATGTGGAAATCCTCTTTTGATATTCTTTGATTTGGCATCGGAGGCCCTCCATCTTTGAATTTGCTTGCATTTCGGTCCCAAGTTTCGTTTTCGCTCCGTTTTTATCCATTTTGGCTCTTTTTGATTTCTTGTGATTCTAAACACACAATAAAAGGAAAATACATAAAAATAAACATATAATACTAATAAAACACACAAATACGTAAAATAGAAGAGTTATTTAAGTGATTTTCTAGCACTTATCATTTGCTTTCCAAAAAAAGCTTAATCCATCAAAAAGAAATATTCGAGAAATGAAGACTATCAGTTCTTCTAAGCAAATCCAAATAAGAATAAGAAAAATATGAAAATTAATGAGACCTATAACTCAAATTCGATATAAACTGTTAAAATGCAATAATAAAACCCGCTCTCAAAGTTGATTGACTACTAATTAAATCCAATAACAAAACCATCCAAACTAATCTAAAATCCGTTTAAAAGATATAACTGTTGAAATGCAATATTAAAACCCGTTTCCATTAATTATTTCCACTAAATGATATATGCAATTTAAAAGATATAGATATAGATTCAATTAATTCAAAATATTGGACTAATGTTACAATTGAATGGTTAATTAAAAAAATTAATATTACGTGTTTCTTTTAGTTTTTGTGTACAAATTTGATAAATTTTAATTTTTTATTACACCAAAATGAAATTGTAAAACCTTGCTAATTTTAATTAATTTTCATTTTTTAGCTAATTCTATTTTTGAAAATAATTAATTATTTCTAAAATTAAATAAACGGACTGATCTAATCATGCGACAAGTTCATTTTAATTTTTATGTAAAATTTTAATGACTTTTAATTTTGTATCACACAAATATTTAATCTTAGTGAAATTGCTAATTTAGATTAATTTTCATTCCTTAGCTAATTATTTATAACAATCAATGTTTAGAAAACTTGACTGGACCGGCCGGTTAAACCATGAACTGCTCCAAAATCCAACCCGGTTATAGCTCAAAACCGGACTATTAGAAAATCGGTAAAAAATCACTGGTTTAACTGGTGACCCGGTAACAGTTCAACCGGTTTTTTTTAATTTTATTGGTTTTAATTTAAAAACAGTTCGACCCCGGTTCGATCCGGTTCAACCATTTGACCTTAGAACTATTGCTTTCTCCAATTTGCTCACCGGTTCGATTTTCTAAACATTAAAAAAATAATTAATTATTTAAAAATTAATTAGTGGATCGATTCAAATTTTAAATTTTAATGTTATACTTTTCTTTTAATTTTGTGTAAAATTTAATGAATGCTAATTTTGTATCACACAATAATCAAATATTAATGAAATTATTAATTTTAATTAATTTTTTTCTTAAGAATTAATTTTGGTCTCGTAGTTAATTATTTATAAAAAGTCTCTTATTCTATATATAAATATAAATCTTTAGATTCAGATTAAAAAGATATAGTAAAATAATAATTATCAATACTTATGCAAGGCAAAAAATTTAGATTTAATATTTAGCATTTAATATAAATAATAATTTATTAATTTTTTTGTTAGGGCTGACTATGAATTGATAAAAAAGGAAAAATCAAAAGACAAAAAATATATAAAAGATAACTTCAAATAAGTGGAGATTTTAAAAAATCTAATTTTGGTGAGGATAAGATTTAATATTGATAATGATTAATTAATTGATTATTGGAGATTAAGTATTAATTATTAAAAAAGGAAAAAATAAAAAGACAAGCAAGGACTTTATTTTAAGTGAAAAAACTAATTAATCTAATTAAAAAAGGCTAAAATTTCCCTACTTTTATATATATAATAACTAGCTGTTTCACCCGTGCATTCCACGAGGTATAATTTTTTTAGCTAATAATAGTAGCAATAGATGTTAGTCGTATTAACATAAGATCTCCATAAAATAAAATAAATAATAAGTCGCAACAATAAACTTAATTAATATAACTAATGAAATAATTCTTAGAAAATTTCGACAAAGTTTTTCTATATTTTGTGCCAATTCATCCTACAAACCAGTTGAACTGTTATCGGTTAAACCAGTGACCTGATAACGATTCAACTGGTTTTTTTTTCTAAAATTTTATTGGTTATAATTTATTTTTAATAAAACCGTTCGGACTCGGTTCAACCATTTGGCCCTAGAACTTTTGCTTTCTCCAATTTGCTGACCGGTTCGATTTTCTAAATATTGATAAAAATAATTAATTATTTGGAAAATTAATTAGTGGATCGATTCAAATTTTTAAATTTTAATGTTTTACCTTTCTTTTAATTTTGTGTAAAATTTAATGAATGCTAATTTTGTATCACACAATAATCAAATATTAATGAAATTATTAATTTTAATTTATTTTATTTTCTTAAGAATTAATTTTCCTCTCATAGCTAATTATTTATAAAAAGTCTCTTATTCTATATATAAATATAAATTTTTAGATTCAGATTAAAATGATATAATAAAATAATAATTATCAATACTTATGCAAGGAAAAAAATTTAGATTTAATATTTAGGATTTAATATAAATAATAATTTATGAATTTTTTTGTTAGGATTGATTATCAATTGATAAGAAAGGAAAAATCAAAAAACAAAAAATATATAGAAGATAAGTTTAAATCAGTAGAGATTTAAAAAAATCTAATTTTGGTGAGGCTAAGAATTAATATAGATAGTGATTAGTTAATTGATTGTTGGATATTAATTATTAATTATTAAAAAAGGGAAAAATAAAAAGACAAGCAAGGACTCTATTTTAGGTGGAAAAATTAATCTATATCTATATAAAATGAGCCTTTTTTTCCGCCTAAATACATTCTAAAATTTTCCCGCCCATTAAATTTGCCTAATATAATCTTCTATCTACATATAGAATAATTTATATTTATATATATAGAAAATGAGGATTTTTTTTGTTATATTTTTTATTATCTTAAATCCATTTCCCATTTAAAAGAAATTCTCTTTTTATTTTTTATTTTTTCTTCTCTAATCCATATCCACCTCTCTTTATTTTTTCCCTCCCTAATATATTAATATTAATCTCATAATATCTAAATACTCTCTATCATTTTCTCTCTCTTTTTTCTCATTTTCTACGTATAAAAAAATTGATTCTATTTTACTCGACTTGATGAGAGCTTTAAAACAAGTATACTATCAATATATAAATTTTTATTTTCTAAAAAATTAAAATTTACCACAAATATATAAATTAGTGTCCAACTTAAATATAAATTGATATTAATATAGATTAATGACTATTTGATAATTTGATACGACACTTAATTGATGTTTGTGTGTAAAATTCAAATATAATGAAATATATAAATTGTTTTAACTTTTAATTCTATCACATGTTCCTTGAGAATAAATAAAATGAAAAATAGTGCTTCAATTTTTTTATTTCGCAAATATATGATAAAGCTAGCTTTATTTTGTGTTTAAAACTGAATAATTTTTTTCCTAATAAATATTTAATGTACAAAGAAATAATTTATATATTGATATAGTACTTAAGTACAAATTTTCGTGTAATTACACAAACTCGACTCAAATTCTTTTAAAATTTATATGAATAATATAAAGAACAAAGAAGAAGATGAGACATATTAATATGGCACTTAAATCAAAACTCTCGTGTAATTACAAAAAATAGACTCAATTAATATAAAAAAAAATTTTAAGCGAAAATTTTCATTTATTCTTAAGGTAAATCAAACACGGAATAAAACTAATAAAACTAAAATAACTTATACATAAAATAAATCTTATTATATTTTAACAACTTGTATATAAAATAAATCTCATTACGTTTGTACTTTTACATACTAACATCAATAAAAAATTATAATTTAATTTTTTACCTCATTAGCTTCTGTTATTATCTGTTGTAATTTAGTTAACCTGGACAAATATTATATATTTGTGATAAATTTAAATTTTATTTTGAATCAGCAAATTTCAATTTTTTTTATTTTTTCTTTCAAAACTTCAATTTATAGGTATGTGTGTTGAACAATATAAGGGTCATCAAATAATTAGAATTAACTTTTGAATGATCGTTTTTCATAATTTCCGTATTAAAAAAAATAAAATTATTTAAAATTAAAAATTTCCAATAACATTTAATTTTTATGCCATACAAAATTACCATTGATTAAATTTCTACATAAAAATTCAAATAACGGTTTAACATTAAAAAAAATCAAATCCTTTACTTAATTTTAGAAATAATTACTTAATTTATAAATAACTAACCAGCTAAAAAAACAAAAATTAATTAAAAGTAAGATTCAATTTTTTTGCCATACAAAATTACGATTCATTAAAGTTTTACATAAAAATAAAAAGAAACTTACCAGCAGTAAGTACGAGTTTGAGATAAAATGCCACCACTACGATCCCCAATTTGTGCTAAAATATAAACATTAGGTTGGACCCAATAATTTATTTTAGACACAATCAATTATTTTTATAAATAATTAGCTGAGGAACAAAAATTAATTAAATTACCAATTTCTATAAGTTTTAATTTTTCAGTGACGAAAAATTACAGTTCATTAAATGTTTACATAAAAATTAAAATAAATGCGTAACATAAAAATTTAAAACTTGGGTTGGACCCTTTAATTAATTTTAGATAGAATTTATTATTTTTAAAAATAATAATTACCGAATAAATAAAAATTAATTAAAATTGCTGATTTCGCTAAGATTTAATTTTGGTGGGATAAAAAATTACAATTTATTTAATCTTTACATAAAAATTAAAGAAACGTGCAATATCAATTTTGTTTAATTAATCATTCAATTGCAACATTAATTGATTTGTTAATTAATTGAATATATATCTATATCTTTTAAATTCCAAGATATCTTTTCAATTATGAGATATTTTTAAAATTAGATTCATATAATTTTTGAAATTATGGCTATAAAGCAAATTATTTTGGAAATAATTAATTTTTTTAGAAATAATTAACTTTAATGAAAAATTAACTAGAATTATTTGGACTATAATTAATTAAAATAATAATTTCTATTGCTAATTTTTCGCTGGACATACGTTCAGTAGACAAAGATTGATCAAAATTAATTACATTGTTAAAGAGAAAAATATAATTAATTTTTAAAACAAAAAAATCATTAAATTACTGCGGTTTTCCCTAAAAAAATTTAAAAAAATTCTTTTAAATTACAAGATTTCTTCAAAATTAGATTCATACAATTCTTAAAAGTGTAAATATTAAAATGATTATTTCAGAAATAATTAATTATTTTCATAAATAATTACCTAAAAATGAAAATCAATTAAAACTAATTCTATTACCATTAATTAAAATTAATAATCATGTTACCATTTAATTGGACTTGGTTTCAGTTGGCGAAAATTGAGATGGTTTCGTTGGACGAAAATTACTCAAAATTTATTGTATTGTTAAAACAGAAAAATAGTATTAATTAAAAAATAAATAATAATTAAAATTAATTAGATTACCATGATTGGCTAGATTTTTCCTAACAAATGAAAGACATCTTTTGGCATGCAAGATATCTTTTTTATTATGAAATATCTTTAAAATTAGATTTATACAATTCTTAAAACTGTGCTTAAAAAAATTATTTAGAAATAATAAATTATTTTTATATATAATTAGCTAAAAACATGAATTAATTAGAATTACTTATATTACAATTAATTATGCACAAAAATTGAGATTGTTTTATTATACAAAAATTAATCAAAATTAATTAAATTACTAAAATGGGGAAACATAATTATTTCAAAAAATGAAAAATGATTAAAATGAATTAGATTGCTACGGGGAAGAAAAATGTGCTTACGAGATTAATTTATCTTTTTAAGCATTTTAAAATAAAGTTAAGTTAACACCTAAAAGATTTTGGATTATTTGAATTGGGGTGTTACATCTTATTGTAAAGTAAGTCGACTGATCATTAGTCCCTAATCAGACCCAGTTTTGGCTTGAGGCGAGCGAGACCGTCGCCTCAGGCACAAAATCGGAAGGGGCGACTTTTTTTTTCTTCTGTTTTTTCATATATAATAATTGAATATATATATAGGAAGACGAGGTTTTATAGTGGTAACACATGGGTGGCGCAGCGGTCAGATTGCAATTTTTTGGTTGTAATCATGCTCCATTCATGTTCATGTTCGAATCCAAATCTTGCACTTTTCATATTATTATTATTATTATTATTATTATTATTATTATTATATTTATATTTAGATTATATTTATTACTTTCTTTCTTTAAAAAAAATATATTTTGCACACCTATATTAATTCTCTAACATTTAGAATCATATAAAAAATTTGTAATTTGTAATATGGATGAATAAATTTGCAATACCTCCTTTGGTTTTATGCAAATATAATTTCTAATATTCTTAAATTTCTTATTATAAAAAAATAATAATAATAACAATAATCTTCCAAATAATCGAATCTTCTTACTTTAGAACAAAAATAAATTATAATAATAAATATTAATTTTGTCAAAGCATTTATAAAACTTAGTAATTATTACATGGGAGCGCATTTAATGATGTTCGCCTCAAGCCCCGAGAATCACAGGACCGGCACTGTCCATAATTAACTTTATTTACTTTTTTAGTATCATTCTTTTTTATAAACATGCTTTCTTTTGATTCTCATATATTTTTGTATTTTTTATGATATTTCTTTTGAGGTATAGTTGGTGACAAAATATTAATATTTCTTTTTATATAGTTATGGGTGTTTCAAAGGATCTTCTCTTTCTTTTTTTTTAAGTAACAAGCTCTAAAAATAGGTTTTCAAATAGTATTGATTTTTTATTTTGACACTACTAAAACCAACAATTATATAATAATTCTTTGGTTCAATCTGTAGCTCTCGCTAGGGAATTAGTCTAAGAATGCTTACTAAACAATTGGTCATCGACTCAATCAATTATTGGAATTATATGACTCAATTAGAATATTTTAATTGGCTTTCAACTATGTTAAATATTTATCTAAGTTTCTACCTCCTAAATAAATGTTAAGAATCCTACCTGCTTTAAATTATTTATTTTATATTGAATTTTGCCAATTGAGATTTTATTTAATTTTTAAATATCATCAATTACATTGTATATTGTAAGTATTAATCATATATATTTCAATTTAGTATTAATCATATATATTTCAATTTATTTGTCTTATCCAAAGTAATTTAAATGTTATATCAAATCATTCAATATTGAATATGCCGAATATGTTAAATTAGTAAGCTTATACCTAATATGTTAATATACGTATTTTGTACATTTAGAAGGTATTTATTGAAGAAATAAAATGTCGAAATAAAAGTTTTCAATTAAACCATAACGATGGGGCATGAGCGGGGATGAGAATTTTCTAACGAGCCATGGACGGGGAATGGAAATTTGTAATTCTTATATTATCCTCGCTTGCCCTAGAGTAAATGAGGATGGGCCGGAATGAGGATAAGTGTTTTCTTGCATGACAGGAATTAGGTGTAGGGTCTGTCGGACTGTACTCACTACATTGTTATTTTTATAATATATCTCTATACCGATTTTATTTCATAATAATTAAAACATAAAAATCATTATTTACATATTAATTGTTAATAATGTATATCATACTAATGTATAATTAATATCTCCCAAAATTTATAATTGCATATAATAAAATGTAAAATAAGTTTAAAGAAAAAACAATGAGCTCTAATAATGTTAGTAGAGTTATTTCAGTATGGTTATTTTGATAATAATAACATTTAATATTATTTTATTTTGGATTTCTATTAGTAGATTAATCTTGCAATGAGTAAAATATAATATATTATCACAATCACTGCTACGAATTATTATCCCGTGCAAAGCACGAGTGTAAATGCTAATTAAGTTGTTATTCTATAGATAATAGTAAATTAAGTTCTGTGGATTTTTGTGAGTAGTTCCTTGCATTTTTCCAGGATGGATTAGTACGAAATATAGAAGAAACTCTTTTGAAATTTTTATATAATTGTTTCGAATTAAATTATTTAAGTTTATTGTTGTAACTCACTCTTTATTTTAATTATTTTTTTAGATTTTATGTTAATATTATTAACATCTATGAATACTGTTATTAGTTAAAAAATTTGTCTCTCGTGCAACGCAAGGATGAAACAGCTAGTTAATTTAATTAAAAAATAGGTGGAAGTTTCCCTACTTTTCTATATATATATAAATATAGATAATAATATATAGATTACTATTATATATATATAAGTTTAAAATAAAATTTTATCTAACTGCGCACATAGTAAATTTATTTATTTATTATTTCACACTGCCACGTTCCTAGGTTGTGTAGATGTCAAATGAAACACAATATTAAATTTGTTTGACGCCACTTTGCGGATTATATGTAAGCGATTCGTTTGTGTTCTGGAAAATAGTTTTTAAAATCTGATTAATCATGGACCTTTTAATCGGTCAACTAAAAGGAGTATTTAAAAGAAATAATTAGTTTAATCAGGTCGTCGAAAAACATTATTTTGATTATTAAGGTAATTGAATTTATCTTGTCAGTAATCAAGTGTTAATTATAAATTTTATTTAATAATAATAATAGGAATAAATAAAACTATTATTATTATCATTATTGTTTTTATTCCTGAAATCTATATTTTCATAATCATTATCAAACGTATGCTAAATTATCTGCCATCAAACACTTCTTATATTTAAATCTACCAGATTTTGTTTCGCTTGAACTCCCATTTTGAAAGGGTAATTATACCATCCACACACTTCGGTTTACAGTGGAACACCGCTCCTAATTTCACAACACAGTGAAAGACGAAATAATCATTTTATCCTTTAAAAGTGCAACACGCCAAGTAGAGATGGCCACGGGTTGATTTTGAATCGGAACCGAACCGATCAAAATCGGAACCAAACCCGGCGTTGACGGTTCCGGTTCCAAACCAAATCGGAACCGACTTAGACATGTTCGGTTCCAAAATTTTTGGAATCCGGTTCAAACCACTGGTTCCGGTTCCAAAACCACCAAAAAAATTTTCAAACTGAAACCGCTGGTTCAAAATAGGAACCAGAACCGACTAAGAGCCGGTTCTGATTCGGTTCAATTTTTTTCGGAACTGGAACCTTGGCCATCTCTACTACCAAGCGATAAATAAAACTCATAATATTTTCCTTTGTTAATCACCACTTGTCCGATCACCACGGTATAGTAATTAATAATTCTGGCTTGACCATCGACCTCTCGCTCCTCCCTCAATCTCCTTTAAGCTAGTTTTCCTTCACCTATTCTCACCAATCACCATCCATGCTAATGCTTGAGATGGTCGTCACTAAAACGTCTTCTAGTTGTCGTCCTTCGCAGTGGAGACCATCTTGATGGCGAAAATCTTTTGTCATTTGTATAGTTGGTATTATCTCCACTCTAATTAATTTGCTTTTGTCACTATCTTGTAGTGGTGATCCTGAGGTTAGGCGATATAGGCAATCGCCTAGGACCCCTAATTAAAATTCTTTGTTATTACGAAAAGGGCTTGGGAAAAAAAACACTCAAGCTATTTATAGGGCCCCCGATATGAAGTTTGGGGTCGCCAACATCATGGGGCCAGTCTTGCTATCTTCACCATGATGGTAGCGAACAAGGTGATATCGGTTGTTGTCAGAAAAATATTATATATGCAATCAATTTGTATTATACAACCCTCTAATAAATGATTAATATGAAAAAAATATTTTTACCCTCTTACATTAGTAGTGTTATATCCTCTATTGGAGGGTTGTACATCTTGCATGACTATTATGTGTGATGGAGATGCCTATGGCAGTGGCGATAACATGGCAGTGAAGGTTGAAAATGCAACGATTGACCCAACAATATCTAATAAGGCAATTGGCAGAATTAATAAGATTATCAATAAATTAATTAACGGTCCGATATATTAAGTAACTCATGATTCATACCAATTAATCAATTAATAAAATCAGCCATGCCTATCAACCCAATTAAACTAACAACCATTCAATCAAAACCAATAATTAAAGCAACAAAACGTAATGAACAAACAACACAGACCTCTATGTAACGTGGCACTTAAGGGACCTGTAGTGGCAAAGGGAAGGCGTTTATGGTGCAACATCGGCTAGTTGGTGTGATATTATGACAAAAGTGAAAATTTGTGACGTGTTTTTTTTTTTTAAGTAATACCAGCGAGAAGCTAAGAACCGTAACGTGGTATCATATAGCTGGCAATAAGTTGTGATAAGATAATGCAATTCCGGTGCAAATTTACAATGGCCGGCTGAGATTTGAGACATTGTCATTAATTTTTTTTTCGAAAACCATTGTCATTAATTAAATAATAAAAAATTTATTAAATTGTAATAATAATGATACTTAGTTATTTGTATTTGAGTATTTCTTAATCTTAATTACTATGGAGTGATTTTCAGTTAAGAACTATTCTTCATCCTAATTCCTACAAAAATAGACATTGTTTCATTTTTTACATGAATTACGAAATTGCAATAATACGATTGAAACAGTAAAATTTAGTTGTATTTTTTCAAATGTATCCCTATATTAAATTGTCATTATGTATTTTTACTAATAGTGCACATTAAACAAAATCATAATTAGATAATGAAAAGTCTAAATTTAAGGTTTATTGACACAATCAGGATCCAACCTTTACACTTGCTGTGTACTAAGGACCTATAGGTTTTTTTCTTGGCATTTTCGTCCTCAACCTAACGTTTTTGTACAAGATAAGGACTTTTTAGGTAAAAAAAAGACAACAATACCCTTTAAATTACATTACTTTCATTAAATTAAATAAAAATATTTACAACTGAGTCTATAATCTTTCATTAAGTACAAACTAGCCTCCATCTTTAACACATTCTCCTCTATCACCATCACCAACAACTCCAGCGAAGCCTAAACACATAATGGGTGGTCGAAAACCACCAGATCGATTTGCGTTTAGGTCACACTGGAATTTTCATCGGAGTTAGTGGTGGTGGCGGCGGAGGAGAATATATTGAAGATGTGGACTAGTTTGTACTTATTGAAAAGTTATGGACTCCATTGTAAACATTTTTATTTAATTTAATTAAAATAATATAAATAAAAGGGTATTATTGTCTTTTTGGTCTAAAAAGTACTTATCTCGTAAAAAAATATTAGGTTGATGACGAAAAGGCTACGAAAAGGCTAAGAAAAAACTATAAGTCCTTATTGGGCAACGAGTATAAACATTGGACCCCTGGTTGTATGAATAAACCTAAATTTAAATATAGAAAATGCATGGTCCATATATTCGAATGAATAAAAAATACAAACAATCATATTTTTACAAAACAGAGGGAGTATAATTAATTCTATCACAATTGATGGCATGTTGAACCACGCCCTGAGGCATGCTAACTATATACATTCCCAACAACATTGCAGGTTGCAATGATAAATAAATTTGGAGCGGGGGTTCCTGAGGAAGTAAGGACGTTTGTAGGCTTCTACAAAATGTTTGTCATTGGAGTAGTTACATGTCTCGGAGAGTGGGCATTGTTTGATTACTTCTAATGAATCAGCTGCTAGTCGACATTTTTCGAGGTCATAACCCTTAGGTCTTTTCCAGTACGATTCTGAAAGTACGACCACAAGAAGCGAGCTAGTGAGCACCTCAGGAAAAAATCGAACCAAACTTTTAACTGATGGGCGAAAATAATTATTTTCATCCTAGGTTGCACGGAAACGGACACGGGACACGAAACGAAATGAGGAAAAGTGATTTTTGAAAAATCTAGGATACGAAACGTTATGGAAACGTTATATGGTAATTATTTGTTTTTCTATATAATTTCAAAATTCAACTTACAAAAACTATTTGATAGGAAGTAGCTAATCAAGATATCAAAATCAAATAAATTTAATTAAAATTTGAAATTTTGATGACAATTTTGGGATTCAAATTTCACTTTGTATTTTAGGTTAATTAATAATTAGAGCTAGTTGCCGAGAAGAATGCTATTTAGTTTAGTTTTTTAGGTTAATTACTTAATTAACATTTTTTGTGAACTATAATTAATTTTTCTTTTTTTTTGTTTGAAAAAATCTGAATTTTTATCACAAAGTTTTATAAAAGTTTCTTAAAAGTTTTCGGTAAAGTGTCATAAAGTTTCCATAGAGTTTCAGAATTTATTAAAAAATAGAAAACCTTTTTAGAGTTTCCGAAACGTTTCAGGAGAGTTTCCGGCGAGTTTCGGTTTCAAACATTTTCGACACAAAACGCTTGCATTGTAGGAGTTTCCGTGCATTATAGTTTTTATCCAAAGAGCTTATACAAAGAATTAATATATTGCTTGGGACGAGTCAAAGAATAATTGGAGACCCCTTATCCATTGTTGGAGGTTACACATGTCAAATCACTATTGATAAATATCTATATATCTCGTAATCCATATAATGAATCTAGAAGGTCAAATTTTAGTAAAATATAATTTTTCAAGTACGCTTAAATCATGCTATACTTTCGACTTTTCACACCAGTCGAGTGCGCTTAAATAAGGTAATACAATTTAGCAGCTAAATTGTATTACCTTCTAACTCTAGTCCTTTTAGGGACGTGAATGAGTTGATTCAGCTTGATAAGTTCAGGTTTGACCCCTAAAGTTTGGGTTTGGATTGACTCATTGCTAGCTTAAGGTGGCGCAATCGAGTTGGGCTGTTGCGGCTTGGCTCATGAAGCTAGGCGAGTTTCGACGAGTTAACTCAGAAATTGGGTTCGGCTCACACTCTTGGGAGTTGGACAGCTCGGTTCAAAAGGCCACATTTAGTTAGTCACTATCGAGGATAATTGTATTAAATTTTTGTATGTTTTTTTATTTAACTATTGTATAAATTTTGCTTCTTACTTTTGTCAAGATAAAACAATGGTTTATGTTTTAACATTTTACGATTTGCAAACAAATGTCGATAACGAGCTTGCCTAGGGTTCGGGTTCGAAAAATATGCGCTAAATTCTGAGTTGAGCTCGAGCCGAAGCCCAAGTTTTGGACTCAACCTTGGATCAGCTTTTTACATGCTAACCGCTTTCAATTTTTTTGTGATATTATGGTCCTGTATCCTATGTTTTGTTTCCATGCAATTTCGTCTGAATAGGTTGAACTCAATAACTATGTTTTTCTCAAAAATTACAACTCGTAGAATAGTCACCTTCGTTTCCAAACCATAATAACAGTTTATACATGAAGAGGGCAGTCCTGTAGTTCAATCGGCCATAGTCAAACTTTCAAAAATGGAGGCTAATATAAAGTGACACACGAAATGCAACTAGAATTGTAATATGAATTGGTCAAGCACACAGTAATAAGCCAACAAAGAATATAAAAAGCTCAATCAGAGTGCCAACGTAACGTTAAAAAAAAAAAAAAAACTCAACTAGAGCCAACAGATAACCTATGAGGCCAAGTCACCGACTAATGATTTGATGAACTTCAAATTCAAATTCTTCTGGGCCTGGGTATCCTTGATTCTTGACTAGCAGCGATTCTTGCTGAGTTACTGGTAGTTCCTGCTCTCTAGTCAAAGAAAAAGAACGCCGAGTTGCCGCTATCTCTTCTTTTTTTCATTTTTTTTTTCCATTGGCTAATGGTTGCAATTGTTCCCTTCTTTTTCTTTTTTCCTTTTTGCCTCTTATTTGTTCTTTTATTAAACTTGAAAATGGGCCTAAAAGCTTTGATTGAATACTTGAATTATTCTTTTATTACCCTTAAAATTGAGCCTCATAAGCTCCCCCGAAAGGTCGGGCCTAAAGCGACCGCCTCGTCCACCTCATAACAGGATCGCCTATGCTCCAAGTCTAATTAACTATGATTAATTTGTTGCCAGCCATTGTTCTTTGAGCTACCAACCTTTGGGCCTTTGCCGGTATGACTCCGAAAGTATGACCATAAAAAAGTGAGTGCACACCTCAAGAAAATGTCAAACCAAACTTTTGAAGAAAATAATTATTTTCGCCCTAAAAGCTTATAAGCAATTAATGAATTGCTTGGAACAAGTGAAAGAATAACAAGACCCCCTTATATAGTGTGTAGGAGACATCGACACATAAATATCAATCACATATTCCGTCGTTGCATATTATCATCCACACATTTCGTATCTTCTGCTAATAGCCTAAATAGTTTCTAGCAAAATAAAAGATTACTCCAACCGTTAATTTCTCATAAGTGAGACTTGAGAGAGAGATATAACAAGCAACAGACAACTCAAATCCAACCCTATTGCAAAGTGTTGGTAATGTACTACCAGTGTGTTCGCATCTTTAGTTTATGTTTATGGCATATAGGATCACCCCATTCTCCAGGAGAGCCTGTAAATATGCGTCTCAGAAAAAAAAAAAAAGAAAAGCTCTAATCTATGCTAATCTTGACACGACAAATCACGAGTACATTTCGGGCTTCAAAACACCAATATAAGGCAAGTTTCTGTACAACTCCGCAAAGTCCATTCCATATCCAACTACAAAGTAATCTGGGCACTGCAATTGTATAGAAATATGTCATTTAATAAATTCAGAATGCATGAAACGAAACTACTAAGTTATGACAATTTTAGAACAAAATTTCTTTCCAGTCTACAGATATCAACAAGTTATGTTCATTCTTAATCCAACCCAATCAGCACTACCAACCTAGATAGGCTGCTACTGTTACTACTATTGCTACTATTATGCTACTGCTGCTAATGCTACTGCTGCTACTTCAACGCCCACTTCTACTACGATTACTATTGGTGCAATTATTTTACTTATTATTATTATTAATTAAAAGTCAATGTAGGAAAAAAAAAAAAAAAAACACCAACTGCAACGAAGGTCCCTCACTTGTGCATTTTGTATAATCAGGTCCTTAACCTTTAATTCTTGATAGTAATTCCTCCATCTTATTTTAGGTTATCTTTGATTTTTTATGAGAAACTTAACAATCGGAACTTAGTGCAAACGCCAGATTCAATTTGACATGATACAAAAATCTACACACACGTTCAGTTTGAAATCATAGTGTTCGACGCAAAGTTATATGTAGTGCAGGACAGGGGCTAAAGAAGGTAAGTTTTCTGGACTAGATTTATAAGGTAAAACAATATTTTGGCTACCCTACACTGGTCCATTCATGTGTGTGTGAGAGAGAGGGAGATCACCTCAAAGCCACAGTAATACTTTCCTTTACCCACTAGTTCAAAATGAACCTTTCGCCGTGTAGGTTTATCAAGAAGGGTGCAGACAGATACTGATGATGCACCTTTAGATTTTATGTGATCAATTAGACACGACAGAGTTCCCCCGGTATCTACAATATCCTCAACCTACACATTCAAACAACTATTGATACTTCAAAGCAATTATCGGATCAGCAATTACTGCAATGGATAATTATCTAATCAACAATTACTACAATTCGTATCCGATTAACAAATTCCTATGAATATGGCTCCCCAAATCAATCCGTTGCCAGAAAATTAAAAACCAAACAAATAACAGAGTCAAATTGAAATTAGAACAGATGTTCGATTATTTTCATACCAGAATCACGTGCTTTCCTTGAACATCGATTTTCAAGTCAAAAGGAATTTTCGGATTTCCATTGGATACAGTGCCCGACCCGTATGAATCGGCCCGGATAAAGTCAACAGAAATAGGCAGATGGATTTTCCGAACAAGGTCCGCTAAGAACAGAAATGCACCGGTGGCAACACCTACGACGGCCGGAGCTTCGGTTTGAAGAGTGAAATCTTCGGTGATTTGAGATGCCAATTCGGAGACTCGTTGAGAGATTTGTTCTTCTGTCCACAGAATTTTCTCCACGTGGTTCTCCAAATCCATGGATGGAGAACTGAAAATTTTGGGGCTGGTTAATCGTGTGTTTTGGGATGCAGAATAAAATGGGGGCGTGCGTTTTATTTTTTATTTTTGTTTGTTTTATTTTATTTTATTTTTCTTCTTTTCACAGATTGTGTAGGTCCGAAAATTTAAGTTTGGGATAAAATTTTACATTTGAGGAGATTATTGCATATCAAAATTTTCCAAGAAAATTACAAGTTTTAAATATAAAGGTCTCCCAGCAACGAATTCTAACCGTAAAGGAAATAGAATCTTTAGTGCTTTACTAATCGCGCGTGAAAGGGCCTCTAAGCCATTGAATGATATTCGACTTGTGAGAATTATTCTATTCCGTTCCGTTCTTTGCATCGCATAATAGTTAATCGGCAACGGCATTGCCTTACCGCCATAGATGTGTGATTCTAACCTCCAACTGTTTGATCCTTTCCAAAGCAGAATGAGCTTCTCAGAGTCCAGGTGGTTATTGCAGCAACAGAGTCCAGTTCAATCCACAAATGCTTAATCCCCTGTTGTACACATATCTGAACTCCCAGTTCCATCGCTTTCAATTCAACAGTGGTGATGGAGCATTGTAAATAATAATCATAGAGAGCACAAGCTACATCACTTGAGCTGCTTTTGAGACCCGGTGGGGCTAAATGCACCCTTCTTTTTTCTAAGCGCACACAGTTTTTTCCCATATATCCACATTTTTCCATGAGCCAAAAAAAAAAAAAAAAAAGAAAAAGAAAAAGCTAGAAATTGCAGCCAAAATGAAGAAGAATAAACTGCTACAGTTGACAATTTCTTCTGCTGCTATTTACGGCAAAATTTGTTGTCGAAAATTGTCAGCCAAAGTTTTTCGATAGTTGAATAGCTACGAAGTTTGTTCAACCAGCTTTGAAGTTGTTCGACCATGTCTGGTCGAACAAGCCATCTTTTTGGTTGGGGTGGGGCAGGGGGAATGAGTGTTAAAATGAGGATATGGGGAAAAAGTTGGTGTATTTAGAAAAAAAATGCATTTAGCCCCACTCTTTGAGAATCCCCCATGAAGTATGCCCTCTTTAAAGAAGCCTCTGTGTTTAATTAAACCGAGCACCAGTACTGGTCCTCCAGTGAACCAGCAGTGTTGCAACATCCCAAAGTTTGAAAAAAAGAAAAAAAAATCCCAAAATTTGTAGGGATTATATTGCCTAAATTAATAAATTAGAGAATAATTATAACTCAAATCATTAAGAAGGGACCATAAAAGTAAGTAAAACTTAAAGGACTAAGGGACAATTATTGCAAAGGAGCCACATGTGTAAGAGTTGCATGTATGATGTATTCATACATGCAAAAATGGAGGAAAATCGTCTAAATTGGAGAACGTCGTACGAAACCTAGGTGAACGGATTGAGCGAGCAGCACATACGCAAACTTCGTGGAACCGGCTTTGACAGAATAATGAACGATGGATGTGCTTGCGAAGCTTACATCACCTACTACGCAACTTTATCATTAGATGACGAATATGATCATCGAAGAAGCCTCAATCAATCACAAAAGTTATAAAGGTCTTTAGCCATTAAGATAACATTAGGAAATGGCACGTAACAATATTAGGTACGTACCCCTACCATGCATGATTTTGATTCTTTCATACATTGCAGATGGTATCAAATTCAAACAGGTGCTGATGAAACTGCTCGACTTATTCACATTCGTACTTTTTTGTAATTGAAGTTCTTTTTATAACCATAATTCCATATAAGAGTGTATCTATTTTATTTTGATATATATGCCAATTCATATATTGGAGATAGCATCAAATTCAAACCCTGAGATGGAACTGGCTTGACTTATTCACATTGAAATCGTTCTATAATTTCATTTCTTTTTTATAAATACAGTGACATATGAGATGGAAGTTTATCTATTTTATTTTGATATTTTGCTTCAATTCCTACATTGGGGATAGTATCAAATTCGAAAACACGCTAATAGTAGTGGATCAACTTATCAAAATTCATACGATTTTATAATTAAACTTCTTGTTATAAACATAGTGCCATATGAGATGGAAGTTTATCCATTTTATTTTGACATATGCGCCAATTCATACATTGGAGATAGGATCAAATTTGATGTAGGAAGGAGCAAGAATTACAGGCAAAAATGGAGATAATCAAAAAAGAACACAACAAGATTTATTTTGGCCGAAGCCCCGATGGTCACCCTACGTCCACCATTGAGCATCCACAAAGGGATATAGCTCAAATCCACTATAAGGAAGATGATTACAATAGTTTGCCACCAAGATTACACAATATCAAACTTTCAAAACTCCACAATTAGTTCACAGACACATCCAATCACCACACCACTTTAATCAGCCCTAATCACAACAATACAACAACTCTGATCACTTAAGAATCACAAGTATAAACTAAGATTCCGGCAGAGAGAAGAGAAAGAATTGAGATTAGGTTTTCAGCTGACTCGGGAAGAATAGGAAAGTTAGATACGTAGCATTTGAATGAGAAGCCTGTTTGCAATTGAAGTCAATGACCACTTATATAATACCAAAGCTACAACAACTTGAGAGAAGTTCCCTAAGATGGCTCAATTTGGCGCAATCTCTAGCCTCCATTTAAAAAACACATCTTGGTATATCTTAACAGATAAGTGAGTGGCAACTTTATATCTTGGTAAATATTGGTAAATCTTATCAAATCCCAATTGAAGAGTGAGTAGTAACCTCTCACAATCTCCACCTATTACGAATCTCTTCTCTTTTAGTGGACTTGAACATATCACCTTTGATTCATTTGCTCAATATACCTGCAAAAGAAATTACCCAGAATCAATATTAAGAATTTTAAGGCAATTCTTAAACCGATATAAAGGTATAATCTTTGTCCCCATATCAGAGGGATTCAACAAAGTAGAAACTTTAACAAGTTTCACAACTCGCGTTCAACCATTTCCCTTATGAAATGGTACTTGACATCCACATGCTTTGTTTGATCATAGAACATTGGATTCTTGCTCAAGTGTATTGCACTTTCACTATTTGAAAAAATATTAACACACTGATCAATAAAGTTAAGTTCAGAAAGTAACCCTTCAATCCAAAGTCATTCCTTTACAGCTTCACAAGCTGCAATATATTCTGCTTCAGTAGATGATAGTGCTACAATCTTTTGTAGCTGAGATTTCCAGCTTACACAATTACCACAAAGTGTAAAGATGTAGCAAGAGGTTGATTTTCTCTTATCAATTTCCCCGGCAAAGTCTGAATTTGTGTAGCCATGAAGCTCCACCCCATTAGAGTTTTTCTTAAACCATGTTCCCAACCTGTCTGCTCCCTTCAAATATCTTAGCAAACCTTTTAAAGATGCCCAATGACGTTCCCCAGGATTTTCCATGTATCTACTAAGAGTACTTATACTAAATGCCAAATCTGGTCTAGAACAGATCATTAGATACATGACTGATCCTGTACAATTTGCATGTGGTATCTTGCTCGTTCTTTCAGCTTCTTCAGGGGTTTTGGGAGAGTGATCTGAAGACAGTTTAAACTATCCTCCCAAAGGTAAAGATGATGGTTTATATTCCCCCATATTGAACTTTTGCAGAACTTTATGAACATAAACACTCTGGCTCAAAAACAGCCTCCCTTTATCTCTGTTTCTAATTATATCCATGCCTAGTATCCTCATTGCTGGTCCTAAATCTTTCATATCAAATTCCTTTTTAGCAAGGCCTTAATATGAAGAATTTCAGCCTTATCATGACATGCTAAAAGCATGTCATCGACATATAAAAGCAGGTATGTAGCAGTAGCTCCACCTGAGCCTTTAAAGAACAAACAAGGATCAAATTTGCTCTTTCAAAAACCAATTGACTGAACATAACCATCAAATTTCTTATACCACTGCTTGGGTGCTTGTTTTAGGCCATACAAAGATCTTTTTAAAAGACAAACTTGATTTGGATTTTTACTTTCAAAACCCTTTGGTTGAGACATAAAGATAGTCTCATCCAAGTCCCATACAAAAAGGCTTGTTTTACATCTAATTGTTCAAGCTCCAGTCAAATTGAGCAACAATAGTTAGAAGTATTCTAATAGTAGTGTATTTGACTACAGGAGAGAAAATCTCATTGTAGTCAACTCCTCAGTTTGACTGTAGCCTTTGGCAACAAGTCTAGCTTTAAATCTGGGTTTTTCTTTTTTTAAAACAGCAGGTTTGATTTTAAAAATTGACTTACACTGAATAACCTTTTGGTTTTTAGGCCTTTTAACAAGTTCCCAGGTATGATTCTTGTTAAGAGAGTCCATCTCTTCCTGCATAGCAACAAGCCATTGTTTAGACTCGCTACATGACATAGCTTCCTCATAAGTAGTTGGCTCATTATTTAGATATTTAGATGTTCATCTCCCAAAAAAAATGTCACAAACTCATCAGTAAAGTATCTACTTGATGGCCTTCTGTTCCTCACAACTCTGTCTCTTACTAGCTGATAGCCAGGAGACTGGTCATAAACTTCAGTTTCTTCTTGCTCAACATGATCAATTCCTGTATCTTGGCTGTCATTTTGATGGTCATCTATTTTTTCTTGTGCTTGTGTACTATTGTCAACTTCAGTCTCAATGTTAACAAGCTGTTCTTTTGAAGAAACATCCATTTGCTTCATACTCTCAGTAAGACAAGGAATCACATTTTCCTTAAATATAACATTTCTATTGAGGACAATTTTATAGCCAGGAATATCTTTTTGCCAAAGCCTGCAGCCCTTAGTACCATCACCGTACCCCATAAACACACACCTACTAGCCCTAGCATTCAATTTTCCTTGATTTTGATGACTGTATGCAGCACAGCCGAACTCCCTCAGTTCACTGTAATCTGGTATCTTACCAGACCATTTTTGTTCAGGAGATTGCATGCTTATGGCCTTTGAAGGGCAATAATTTATTAGCATAGTGGCAATCATCAAAGGTTCACCCCATATACACTTCGGGAGACCAGAACTCAACAACATGCATCTGATCTTATTTAACAGTGTTCTGTTCATTCTCTCAGCAGTTCTATTCTGCTGAGGAGTATAAGCAATAGTTCTTTCCCTCAAAATCCCTGCATCCTTGCAAAAGCTGTCAAACTCAAGGTTACAAAATTCTAGCCCATTATCTGTTCTAAGTACTTTCACTCTTTTTTCAACTTGATTTTCAATTAAGACTTTCCAGTCCTTAAAAGTTTTGAAAGTATCTGATTTTGTTTTTAAAAGAAAATTCCAAATTTTCTGTGAGAAATCATCTAAAATCAATAGAAAGTACTTGAACCCTGTGCAGGTGTTGACTGATGCTGGACCCCAAAGATCAGAATGCAAATACTCTAGAATGTGTTGTGATTTGTGTGTACCAGTGTTAAATGGTAACTTATGATGTTTTCCAAGAATGCATGGTTCACAAAATTCCAAAGTACTAATGCTATCAGTTCCAAAAATATTCTTCTTTGGTTAAGATAACAAATGTTTGTTCCCTATGTGGCCTAACCTGTTATGCCATAATAAAGTACTCTCTTTAGAGACAAGTCCAACTACATGAGTTAGTGGCATAGTATTGATGGTATAAATACCTCCTAGTCTAGGAGCCCTCAAAATTTCTTGATTTTGATAAAATAGTTTTGTAAACCCATCACTAATGATAATTTGAAAGCCATCTTTATCAAGTGTACCACGAGACATTAGATTTCTTTTCAAATCAGGAACAAACTTTGCATTTTGAAGAATAAGTCTTTTTCCATTTTCTAGAACCAAAATAATAGTTCCGGTGCCCTTGATATGACAACTCATATCGTTGGCAGTGATGACACTTCCGCCATTTTCAACTATAAAGTTTGAAAAATATTTTTTATATGCACATAAATGGAAAGTACAACCAGAATCTAAAATCCACTTAGAAGAGCATGCAATGGTAGAAACCATGAATGCTACACCGCTAGTTTCTTCCTGATTAGTACAAGCAGCTGCAGTAGCAGTCTCATTTTCAAGGTTTTTGGCTTTCAAATCATTGATCCTTTCATAACAATTTTTGGCATAATGTCCGACCTTCTGACAGTAATGACATTTCCTATTTTTGGCCTTGTCCTTCCCATTTTGGTCAGATTTCTCCTTAGGATTTTGATTTTGGTTCTGATTTTAGTTCTTTTTCTAAGTAGTGTTGTTCTTGTTCTTGGATTTGGTTTTGGCAAATAGGGCTTCACCCACACTGGCTTCTCTCTGATCATTTTTCAATTCAAGGTCCTTGGTTCTAAGTGAGGAAGTGATAATTTCAAAGTTTAAAATTTCCCTCCCATACTCTAGGGCATTCCTCATATCTCTATACTTTTCCCCGCACAGTATTAAGTAAGGCAATGTTCAGTTGATCCTGAGAGATGGTTTCCCCAGCATTCTCTAAATCTCGTCTGATGTTGTTGAACCTATCCAAGTTCTGTTCAAGATCAAGGGTGTTATCAAATTTGAAACCAAAAAGTTGTTTGTAAAGAAAACACTTATTTGGGGTTGAGGTAGTAAGGTAAAGTGACTCTAATTTTTTCCACAATTCAGAGGCTTTCTCAGTATCATCTACCTTCCTAATCAAACTGTCAGACAGGTGGAGAAAAATAGAACCCCATGCAATCTCGTTGAGCTCCTTCCTCCTGGCTGTGCTAAATTCAGCTGGCTAAGATTCATCAAGGCTTTGAGCACACTTTTGTTGAATTAACAGAGCCCTCATTTTACAGCGCCAGAGGGAAAAGTCCCCAGACCCATTCCATGTTTCCACCTCAAACTTGGTGGTAGACATCGAAAAGTATGAGGGATGATGAGTATGCAATGTAGGAAGGAACATTAAATGCAACAAATGCAGACATAAAAGAAATGGGTTCCAACAGAATCCCAAATACACCAAGAAACAACAAGTATGGGCAAGAATTAAGTAGTCAAGAGAGAAGATACCAGTTACCAGTAACAATTATGCCTCTGATTTTAGAAAAAATGAATACCCAATCCTCAACGATGCCAAAGAAAATGATCCTCTGATACTAGGGATACTTTACAAGATCACAAATGTTCTACTGTCCCCTTAGATTCAAAAGATCTCAATGGAATCTGGAGACAAAGGTGAACAGATAGGGTTTAGTGCATCTTGAAGCCACAAATCCCCAAAAGCAATGCAAGAACAGAAACCAGAACACCCAAAGATGAGGACGAATACGAAATTCTTTACAACAGCCCCTAATTGAAGCCCATATGCCTTGAATACCAAAAAATTCGCCAAAAATATTGCCAACCTACTAACCTTGCTCTGATACCACTGTAGGAAGTAGCAATAATTACAGGTAAAAATGGAGATAATAAAAAAAGAACACAACAAGATTTGTTTTGGCCGAAGCCCCAATGGTTCGGTGTTACCCTACGTCCACCATTGAGCATCCACAAAGGGATATAGCTCAAATCCACTATAAGGAAGATGATTAGAATAGTTTTCCACCAAGATTACACAATATCAAACCTTCAAAACTCCACAATTAGTTCACAAACACATCCAATCACCACACCACTTTAATCAACCCTAATCACAGCAAATACAATAACTCGATCACTTAAGAATCACAAGTATAAACTAAGATTCCAACAGAGAGAAGAGAAAGAATTGTGAGATGGCTCCACTTGGCGCAATCTCCAGCCTCCATTTAAAAAACACATCTTGGTATATCTTAACAGATAAGTGAGTAGTAACTTTATATCTTGGTAAATATTGGTAAATCTTATCAAATCCCAACTGAAGAGTGAGTAGTAACCTCTCACATTTGAACCGGTGTTAATGGAATTGGTTTGACTTATTCACATTCGTACTGTTCCATTCGTACTATTCGATAATAATAATTGAACTTCTTTTCATAAATGTGCCAAAAACAAAAAAAAAAAAAGAAGAAGAAAATCTTGACACACCCTTTGATGCATCCAAGAAATTTTTTCTTTCTAACAAAGGTACTACCATCTCGCTTCAAACAACAAAATAAAATAAAGAATAAATCGACTAAAACCTTTTTCTTAAACAAAAGATATCAAAATTCATAACTTGGTTAATTCTTGCATCCACCTGGTAAAGCTTTAGAAATTCATGAACTCATGAGTCTGAAGAACTTACTAATACATTTGATTGTTGATCACAAAAATTTATATATTCAATCATAATGTGCAATAGATATTATGTGCTACATTCGTAATATTGGCATTTAGTGACAATCATAATTACATTAGCTTCAAAACGTTGTTATTGCTAGTTTTGCTGCTAATTATTCTACTCAGGGTAGGAGAGCCTAAAATTTGCGCGTGTTAGTGTATGCATAAAAATGGATTTTTATGTGTTTTTATGTAATATAGATGATAGAATGAGTGGAGTTAAATTGTGGAGATTTGTGTAGGTCCCACGAGATATGTAGATATGAAATAGGAGAGAGAATGAGAGAGTTGAAAAGAATATATAAAAATATGTAAAAATTTGTAAAATTTGGAAACTAACATGCGCAGTATAAGGAGGGAAGATGGAAAGATAAGTAAATAGAATGTTCAACATGCATGTAATTAATTTGGCAAGGAAAGGTGATTGGCTAGGACTTTGGCCATATGTCATCATGCAATTGCCAAATATAATGAGTTTTTAAATGAATTAAAATGAAAATTTAAATTGAAAATCTAGCTATATTGAAGTAATGTTTGTGTAATTTAAATTAATATAAAAGGGTAAAAATGAAAGTAAAAGTTTCTCATCCTCAAGACACTTTTAATTGCAGTATAATATAATATCGATTGATAGATGCTTAGTTACAATTTGTGATAAATATTGATGGGTTACAAATTTACTATAATTTGATCAAAATCATATCTACAACTGCTATCCAGTTAGTTAATCAATCAAGAAAGATCCCACATAATAAGACCATTAGGAGGCATGCAGTATGCCCATCACCCTTTACAAAACCAATAAACCATTGTGTTTAAGCCAGATGCATTTAAGCGTAATTTGAGTTCATTCTCTCAATCTGAAAGGCTCAATGCAACTCTTGATCCTAAACTGGCCATTAGGAGTAACTGAGTAACTGCTACCCAGTTTGATTGTGCTCGCATTTTTCTATTTAGATTAGGTGTTTCTATTGAGCCACATTCACCCGGCTTTGAGCGTGTTACCATTTTGCAACTTTCTCTAGAATTGAGTACACTGCGCTGCCTTTAACTAGCAAAAAATCATTGAGCGATTTTGTGTGTCAACATTAAAAGGGAAAAAAAAGAAGTTAAAATTAGGCCAAATTTTCAAATTAATTTTCGTGCTAATAAAATACACCTCCATTTGATAATTGTTATTACATAATTACACTCACAACAAATATCCATGTATCTTATACTAAAAGAAAATTTTCAAAAACTATAATATAAATACAAATATGTGGTAATTTATTAAGAAATTCTGATGAAAACTATTTAATTTGGATCAAATTAATTTGATAAATTTGATTATCGAGCGAAATAAAAAGATGAAAAGTTAAAGTCAAAATCGTATAATCTTAGAAAAACATAGGATTAGTTTACACATGTTTAAAAATTTAATGTATTCAAAAATTAAAAAAAAATTTAATATTCAAATGTAAACTTGTAATTGTTATTTACGGAGAAGAAGGATAATTTCAATATTTATTTATGTCTCAAAGGTCTTGTGTCAAAAAGTTCCAATGTAAGGACTAAAATGTGTGGATTCTCGAGAGAGGTCCTCAAAATACAACAATACTGAAGTATAGGCCCACATTGCGCTAATTGTATCCAAGCCTCTACCTTTCGCGGTACGAAGTAGCAAACCGGAACTGAAAAAAAATACACAGCAAGCAGTTTGCAGACTTGTGCGTAAATGGCTTTCACCACCCGATTACTTTTCGGATCCACCCGATCAGGTTTGATTATCTTTTCTTTCACAAGTTCTTTTCACACCGGTAGATCCTCTCGATCGCAATCAATAATATAGGAAACTGTTTTATATTATTATTATTTTTAATTTCAGACGTGATGGAGTTTGATTTGATTCGAAGAGTCAATTGTAAAAACCTCTTTTTCTGAGACGATTTGTCTTATATTTACCTTTTGGATTGATGGATTTTTTGTCATGTATTTTAAGGTATACAATGGGCAGAGTATGAAAGCGATTCCAGCTCGTTCGTTTGCAAAAGAAGCTGGCAGTGCTCCCCTTCGTTGAAGGGTGACGGTGAGATTTGATATTTTGGATTATTTCTTTCTTTACTGTTATTTTCGATTTCATTAACGACGACTAGATGAAATGAATTTGGTAATGATGCTGACGAAAATGCTGAACGATACCTAGTATCCTCTAGAAAATAATGGTTGAGTTAAAGTTTAATGCTTGGAGATGATGTTTTGACGTGGTAGAAACTGATGTGCTGATAGGTTGGGACTGTAAATAATAAGAAAGGTCAATTAAGTGGTATTGATATCAGTCACTCTTCCCGGTGCTAGGATTAAGGAAATTGATAAACATTCTGGACAAAGAAATACTGCAAAGCGATTAAAATCCTAAGAATGTGTGTAAACTAGGTTGAGCAACAAAAATTTTGAAATTTAGGCACGAAAAGCACGGGTAACAAATATCTGAGAGCAATTTCGGTGAAGTAGCTGTGCAGCATTATAAAAATAGTCATCAATCAGCTCCTGTGCAAATTAAAGAAATGTTTAGAAAGGCTTAATATGACATTGATGAGTTTGTCTCTGTGTTTACACCCTGCATTTGAGTGAACGAAATGTTTAGAAAGTCATAACAGGGTATTGATGGGTTTCTCTGTGAGATACGGTGTGAGATAGTCATCAAGAAGCACTTGTGTGAAATAACGTTTTAGAAAGGATTAATAGGGCATCAATGAATTCGTCTCTGTGAGATAGCGGGTAAGCGTTGAGATAGTCATAAAAATATTCAAAACAGTATATGAGTAGAAACGTAATATTCTATTTAGGAAATCGATTTTAAAGTAATTAAAGTGTAACTTGCGTAGTTTAGAATAGAAAAACCCAAATGAAGTCCTCAGATTCAGGCATGCATAAACCGCATTAAGGCACTGGTAGTGGCGCAGTTTTTTAGGTGTATATGCCGTTGCTGTACAAGGCATTTGCCTGATAGCATTAAGGCTTATGTCCCCACAAAGCATAGAAGTTCCAATACACACAGAGTATAACTTATTTCCCACTAGAGTTGTAAAGAGTTGTGTTTCTCATCTACAAATTGTGGTAATAATGTATTTATTTATTTATTTATTTTCGGGTTGATTTGCACGCTTTATATTTTCTAATTACGATGCATTACGAACTTATTTTTCATTTAGGAATTACGACGTGTTTTGACTTTCTTTTTGTTATACAGTGCGTGGTGACACACATTTTGAGGCTTGCACCTCATGTCACAAAGGAAAAATGCCACAATACCCGATTAAGCCTTCTGGGAACATAAAATAGATCAACCAAAAAAAAGGAAAAAAAAAATGGAAAAATTATAATAATAGTAATTATGTGACAAATTATGACAACTCAACATCATTACTAATATGATCTTTAAGGATTTATTGGCATCATAGTTTATCTTCATTGTAAGTTTCATTTTTCACTCATTCTCCAATTGCAATAGAGAAATTCTTTTCCGTTTTCTTCCCATGTATGAATAAAAATGTAAACAACTGAACTCGGAAATAAAAGAAAAATTAGGTTATAAAGAAATATCATTCATAAAGCTATGGTCAATTGTTAAATGTCAGAAATGCAAGGCAGATGAGCCAAGACCATAGTTGGCTTAAAGTTTACCTTAGTAAGTTAAGGGTAAGTCTCAGAAATGGCCTTAAAGGCACAGGATTTGATGTGCTTTATGACAGCCTCATGTGAGGTGGGACTCTAAGTGGAAGCATCAAACTGATTTTTCAAACCATGCTTGAAAGAGTTGTTTCATAATCACATAGATGGGAGCAACGTGTTTTAGTGGATTATCTTTCCTGGGCAAACCTTTTTATGGTAGTAGCCATTCTACCATTTTTATATCTGTGTTGGCATTTTCTGCCGGGCATGTCACTGTACTTGCTGGTAAATATTCACGATCTGATTATCTAGTTAAATTATTTGTCAAAGAGCAAGTGAACTGGGATAAAGGTGCAAGGTTATCGGAGTTTTGGCAATGAATTTAGTTCCATGATAGTTGGGATAGCCAGATAAGGCTCACTTCTGTTGCTTGTACAGTATATTAAATTCCTTTGCTCTTGCACTGCACTTCATTTCAATCCAGAGATGCTTGCATTGCGTGATAATTTACACGTTTACTTATGTGACGAAATAGCTCAAATTAACTACATTTCCTCTGGTCCTTGTGCTCGGATATATTGTTGGCTTGTATATCTGTTACAACTTAGAGCTTGTCTGGCATAGCTTTTTTCAAACGTCATTTTCAACTGCTCAATTCATTGCTGTGACAACCTCTTTCATATTTTTAGAACTTCTTTTTTCCATTTAGACCACATATGAAAAGATTATTTTCTCAAAACTCTCTCGAAGACATATACTGAAATGGGGTGGCAGGAGAAGATTCAACCTGTCATAGTCTTCCATATCTTTACTGTTTAACCTGGATGTAGAGTTCAATATTTTGCACTTCATCTTAGCGTGTGTTCAACCTGGACGTGGAGTTCAACAGTCTGCACTTCATCTTAGCGTGTGTTCGGCTAAACTTTTGTTTTGCTAAAAACTAACATTTGGTTAAATAGTGGTGGTGATCACGAGACACGTGTATAATGATTAGTGATAGAAGATGTGTGGATATTATTGAAGTTCGACTTTGATTGGTGATAAAGTTAATTTTTAGTTAGAAAAAGTCAAACGAATATAATTTTACATTTCTGATTCTAAGTTACACGCTAATAATGTTGATTCAGCTCCATCTTGATAATTTGGGTGTTTTAGCGGATGAGTTTTAATATATTTTTATGAGTAAAAAGAGAAAATGAATGGAGTTGGATGGTGGAGATTTAATGAGTTGAGAGATATATGGATGTGATTTGTTTGACCAAATTTGAAATTTGAAAAAAATGGATTAAAATGCATTAACATCCATATGCTAACATTCCCAATGATCCCTGAAACTCGCTCTGGAATCTCGAGTTTTATTTGAAAAAGACTTCGATGTTCTTGCTCTTGATTTGATATAACTATCATGCTACATGGACATAAAGAGTTATATAAAAAGTAACATAATGAAGTATGTCACCCCTTATGGATATTTTGATCTTGTTACTCTTGATTTGATCTATTGATTATGCTATAAGGACATAGAGAGTTACATAAAAAGTAATATAATAAGGTATGTTGCCCCTTATGGATATTTAGCTTTATCCTTTGATATATAATTGTATCTTACCCACCCTTGCAACTTGAGTCTTGTTTAATTACACAGCTAATCTAATCTAATCCTATTAAATAATTACTAATAAATAATGGTCTACTTGATTGTACTAGCATAAAACACGTGCGGTGCACGTGATTTAAAAATATTTGGTGTAGATGAAGTTATGTATAGAGTGCACTTGATTACAATATATTTGTACAAATGCCACTATAGAAATTTTGAAATAACACAATGGCAGTATATGATAACTCAGTCACTTTACTATTTTTTCAAAATACTGTTCCTCTTATGAAATGAAAATATCTAAGAATGGTTCCATAATGAGTACAAATTTTAGGTATATTGTATAGAATATGTAATGGATGATAAGAACCATATAAATTAGCACATTAATATGTACCAACCATCACTTTTCCATTGTAGATTCGTAGGATAACTCGAAAAATAATATCAATACTATAATAAAGCAACAAATTAAATACTATATACGAATTAACTACAAAATGTTAATATTTTATTTTTTACTTTGCAATTTGTATATAACATGCCATAGTTAAATAGAATGCAAAAATGTTGATTTAAATCTTTTTTGGAAACAAATTAAATGTTTGTAACGGACATGATTTTTAATTTAAAAAAAACACTAGCGATGATACTTATTTTCAATGGATCTTTTTTTTAGTAAACTATTTTTTGTTAGGTTAATTGTTCGTCAAAGAATTGACATAGACAAATTGAAATGATGAAAATTGTGATTTTATATTATTGTCAAAATATTATTAATGAAATATAAAAAAAAAAGAGAATCTTAAAAATTCAACTATTAATATGCAAGAGTCATCATCCATACATGGTGGTATATTGAATTATTTTCAAGGAATTTTCACATCTAATCTTCAAGCTACTGGTTCGGCCCCTTTCACTTCCAATATTTCAAGATGTATCACACCTTCTCATGTAGTTATATTGAATGCGCCATTTACTGTTGGAGATATTTGTAAGGCTGCTTTTGATATGCATCCCGATAAGGCCCCAGGTCCTGACGGTATGAATCCAGCCTTTTATCAAATGTTTTGGGGTGTGATTGGTGAAGATGTTATTTCTCTTTGCCTTCATTGTATAAACACGTGCAGTTTTCCAGATAATTTCAATGACACATCTATCGTTCTAATCCCAAAGAATGACAATCCGGTGTTGATGCAAGACTTTAGACCAATATCTTTGTGCAATGTCATATACAAAATATTGGCTAAAACTGTTGCGAATCGTCTCAAGAGTATTTTACCAGATCTTGTTTCTCCAACTCAATGTGCATTCATACCTGGTCGCTCTATAACTGATAATATTATGATTGCTTTTGAGGCTCTTCATTGCATGAAAAAGAAGACAAAAGGGAAACATGGCTTAGCTGCTCTAAAGATCAATATGAGTAAGGCGTATGATCGTCTGGAGTGGAATTTCTTGAAGGATGTGATGAGCAGGATGGGGTTCCCTCAGAAGTGGATTGATTTGATCTATTTATGTATCTCTACTATCATATACCGCGTCACCCATAGCGGTGCCGATATTGGACCCATCATTCCTCAACGTGGTTTGTGACAAGGTTGTCCTTTATCACCTTACCTTTTCATTCTATGTGCGGAGAGCTTATCCAAATCTCTTCAAGCTAAGAAGGAAATAGGAATTTTACATGGTTGTCGCATTGCTCGAAATGCTCCCTCAGTTAATCACCTATTTTTTGCAGATGATAGCCTATTATTTTTTCGAGCTAACATGAGGGAATGCGAAGAGATCAAAGCTACACTTCGTCACTCTGGTCGACTCAGGCGATCCATAAATTTCCAGAAATCTACTATTTATTTCAGTAGAAATGTTGAAGAACATAGGCAAGGTGATATCCGATCATATTTAGGTATCCAGGCTTTTCAAGGGCACGAAAAATACCTTGGTTTGCCCTCTCTTATTGGGAGAAAAAAGAAAGACGTGTTCAACTTTATCAAAGAGAGAGTGTGGAAACGTATCCAAGGGTGGAAAGAAAAGTCTTTATCTCGAGCTGGTAAAGAAGTTCTATCAAAAACTGTGGCTCAAGCGGTGCCAAATTTTGTTATGAGTGTTTTTTTGATACCGAAACAATTGTGTGAAGAAATTGAGAGAATTATGAACAAATTTTGGTGGCAATCTCATCAAGACAGTAGAAGGGGTATTAATTGGACTTTTTGGGATAGATTGTGTATTCCAAAAAAGTGTGGAGGCCTTGGTTTTTGGAAGTTACATTCTATGAACAGAGCTCTCCTTGGCAAATTGGGATGGAAACTTATGACTCAACCAACTTCACTTGTGGCTCAAATCTTCAAAGCCCGGTACTATCCTTCTTCCAGCTTTCTTGAGGCAAACATGGGTCATTATCCGAGCTATTTGTGGAGGAGTATTATGGCATCTCAATCTCTTTTGCAATCTGGAAGTCGTGTTCATATTGGAAATGGTGTTTCAACTAGAATTTGGGACGATCCTTGGCTTCCAAGTCTCGAGCAAGCTTATGTAACTTCTACTAGAATTCCGTGGTTTAAAATCTTACTGGATTCATGATTGTTTCGCCTGGGTGAATTGCAATGGGACTTAGACTTGATCCATGATCTTTTCTGTGAAGAAGACCAAAAGCAGATTCTAAAAATTCCTTTATCCTCACAAGGTAAGCCTGATCGGATTTATTGGATGTTGGAGAATAAAGGAGAATACACAGTACGCAGCGGGTATAGAAGATTGACGACAGATTTTGTTGCTAATAATTAGAGCAGCCTGAATGTATTATGGAGCAGAATCTGGGCACTGAAAATCCCTGCGAAGGTGCGAAATTTTCTTTGGCGTGCTTTATCCAATGTTCTTCCTACAACGGATAATCTCCGTGTTAAGCAGGTTGATATTTCTCCTCATTGTTTGGTATGTGTAGATGAGCATGAATCTATATTTCATAGCCTTGTTAAATGGTTGTTTGCTCAACGAGTTTGGGAAGCAGTGGGTATAGATTTTTCTTGCTCTTCATCTCTTGACTTTAAAGGGTTGCTTGGTGATGTTATGAAAATATATAAACAAGATCACTGCATTATTGGTATGACTTGCTGGGCGATTTGGATGAATAGGAATAAAGTCGTTTGGAATTTTTATTCCTATAATGTGTTGAAGGTTATTACGATGGCTAGATCGCTGTTACGCCAATGGAAAGAAGCTAATTCTTCTCCGAACATTATTCATCCAGCTCCACCATTGAGTGACAAGTCTAAGTGGATCCCCCCTACTTCGGGTGTCTTGAAACTTAACATCGATGCAGCTTTATTTCACGACCAAATGAAGATAGGAATTGGACTAGTTGTTCATGACAACACTGGCAATTTTATTCCAGCTCGGATCGCGCCAATATTTGGGAATTATGATTCATCAATTGCGGAGATTTTGGGAGTCCGAGAGGCCCTCTCTTGGATCAAACAACTTGCTCCATATGACTACATCATCGAGATGGACGCACAATTGGTTTTCAATGCTTTTCAAAACAACAATATCGACAATTCCTATGCCGGATTGTTAATTGAAGAGTGTCGTCTTCAAACTCACGAGATGCCAAATGTCAAATTTAATTGGGTTCGAAGATCAACTAATCAAGTTGCTCACAAACTAGCTAAGACGGCTATAATTTTTCATAATTCTGTTGAATGGTCTACGTATCCGCCTTTTTTATTTCGGATGTACTTTCTTCTGATTTGATTATTGAATAAATTTACTCTTTAAAAAAAAAACTATTAATATGCAAAAAGAAAGAATTATAAATAATTAACTATTAATAAAAGATAGATTAAGAAATTATAACAATTTAAGAACGGCATAATTGTCCAAAAGTATTCCATTTTCTTTTCACGCGAGTTGGTAGAAACAATTGAAATGAAAATGATTATGATTTCATATTATTGTCAAAATATTATTATTAATGAACAACAAATAAAGAATCTTAAATGCTAATGATAACTATCCAAAGAAAGAATTATATAAAAATTAACTATTGACAACAAACAAAGAAGTAATTATAAAAGCTCAATAGGGACATAATTGTATGATGATGTAATAAAACTAATTAAATTTCCTTACCTTAAAAAATTAAGTTATAAGGACTTCCCTTTCATTTTTTTTATACCAATAATATTTTGTTGAAGTCAAATTTCATTATTGGATCATAAATCGAATTGGTTGCACAAAACAAGTGAAGTATAAATAAAATATGCTTTGTGTTATGAATATAATAATAATATTAATATAATATAATTAATGAGGGAAGTGAGGGAAATAAATTATTATATTTTATTTATGTGAATGACTATTATACCCTTGATGAAATTATGTAATTACGACATTGTTATTCAAATTTCCTATAAATAGGGTTTTGATTATTAATGAAATTCATTCTGTGAATTCCTTATAATTCATTCTCTAAATTCTCTCTATTATTTCTATACT
The DNA here is from genome assembly GCA_018223645.1 of Jasminum sambac. Classification (NCBI taxonomy): domain Eukaryota; kingdom Viridiplantae; phylum Streptophyta; class Magnoliopsida; order Lamiales; family Oleaceae; genus Jasminum; species Jasminum sambac. The sequence continues at coordinate 27,356,405 of CP073647.1, forward strand.
TTTATAACACGTTATCGCATTTCCAGTTTCTAACCAACTGAGTAATATGAAGGAGTATGCTCTCACAAATAAGATTCTTATAGATGATCTTCTCAGATCGTAAACCTGGATTATTACCAATGAATTAATTCTTCCTAATATCTCTCAATTCTATATTATAATCAATCCTATACAATTATACATTAATTCTCTTTCTTCGTCTTATAAATAATCCGAACACTGAAAGATTTCGATGAATTCAAAGGCCCCAATTTGGATCAAACATGGATGTAGACAAGCTGAGAAGCTGCAGTGGATATTGAGGATGTGAGGATCGAGGTATATATATATAATATTATTTTATAATATAATAATATATTAAACTATAACATTCGTTTTCTCGAGATATAAGGAGCATACATTATCAAAATCAAATTTTATCGACTCCATTATACTCGATTTAACGAGATCTTCGATTTGACATCAATATTGATAAGGTAAACTTTCAAAAATTTACAAATCAAGACTCCCAACTTTTGAAAAATTACAAAAGGGTCCTTAGACTTGTGAATATTTACGTATTAATGCTTATAATGTCAAAACTTTATAAAGAGATATGTGCATACGCACTTGCCAAAGTGCACCGCCACGAGCGTGGCGGCAGAGTATGTATTAATATTTTATAAAGAAATATGTGTAGCGCCACGCTTTTGCCAGCACTGCCGCCAAGAATCGTAGCGGTTGGCGGCGAGATATTTCGATTCTACTGTTACTTTGACAATAATTATATTTTGAAGAAATAGTTAGAACAAATTTGATTTTATAGATATTTAAGTCTCGCACTTTATTTATTGCAATTTAAATCTTGCAATACCTCCTCTACGATGATGGGTTCAACCATCACTAAACGGAAGATTTTATATATTTATGCACTTTATATGCTAAGTGAAGAGTAATACCTTCTACTAAGCGAGACTCTACTCTGAAGAAGTAGTTAAATGTTATGCAATTAAATTTTAGCGATTTAAATTAGTAAATTTATATTTATTGCAATAATTCCCATAAGGTAGGTTCGACCACCTATTGGAGGAAATTTAATTTCTGCAATTTAAATTTACGCACTTTAAATTCCATATATTTCCAATGTGGTGAGTTATATCACACGATTGGTATGAATATTTTCAATGTGGTGGGATATACCACACGTTTAGAATACTTATTACAAATGTGGTTGGATTAAACCCCACAATTGGATAACTGATTTATATATGTTCGATATGAATATTCTATTGATATTAAAGAAGGGATTTGAGCAAGTGATGCCAGAATTTACCGTTGTATGTATTGATGAAATGAAATTGCTCAAAGAATCCCATTGTAATAAAAGAGAAAGAAAATATACCGTGGTGAAAAATCTCATTATGAGATTAGTATATTGTAATATGATGAGAAATGCTCTTAAAGAAGCATTTAATAAAGGAATGTTCACTTTCCACGTCTATTGAATATTGATGGAGAAAATTGAGTAAGTGGTATCTGAAGTTACCATTGGATAAATAAAATGCTCAATAGATCCCATGTTGATAAATCAAAGAAAATATATCGCATGGAGAGATTATATGAAGTAATCTCATCGATGATATGAGATTGTATTAATATGAGAATAAAATGCTTTTGAAGAAGCATAATCACTAGATTTCTGTATTTGAATAAAGCCAATATGATATTATTATTATTACCCCAGAAGAAGTACAAAACAGCCGAAGTGGAACATATTGAGAATATCAAAGATGGCAATAAACACTTTCGAAAATATAAAAATGCGAAAAGAAAATACATATTGAACCCATAAATGAAGGGTGCGTTTCGAGAGTATAAATACTCCGTAATTCTACCACCCTCAACATCGGGGTTCATAATGAGATATTTAAAGGATCAGAATTTCTTTTAAGCTTGACACCAAAGTGGTGTGACCAAGCGGACTGGGCTTCCAGCATTCTTGAACATATGCATGAAATTTGATAAGTAGTTCATCAATAGTACTAGCGTAAATAAGTATTTTCTCGCTAAATGAGAGATAAACTTATTATCTACACTCTGATCTAGGAACGCTAGTAAGCCATCAAAGAAATTGTTAATATTCAACAAACCTATTGGTTTGACATGAAAGTTCCACTGTGACAACGAGGCTATATTGAATGTTTCCTCAAGTGTGTTGTAGCCGCCTGGAAGGACAATGAAAGGATCACTATTATTCATCATATACATCATGCAGTTGTGGATGGATTGCGCTTGTAGCACCAACCTCTGCTGAACCCATGGTAGAAGCGGCTCCAATTAGTATTAGATCCAACTAAATGGAAAGGTATTACACTCAAACTCTTATTCCCCATGATGATGCGCCATTATAAGTCTAGCTAAAAGTTTGTTGTTGGTTCCTCCATATAGTATATTGATTTCTTGTCTCCCTAACTCTTTTACGAGTCGGTTTGCCATATCCACATATTGGATATGACCTACCAATTTAGATCCACCAAGAATACATACGGTTTTAATCTGGCGAGGTAAAGGCTGACTTGTATGAGATGATTCTAAAATCTCCATATCCATCTCTACTCCTATCTCTCTTTTTGCACTATACTTTTAATGTATGAACATGAGAGATATATGAATCTCTCTATTTAAAGAAAAATTTTCAAACCAATAATTGATTGTACTATTTACTTTTTGACAAATATGAAAGAGAAAAAGCAGAAAAATTTTAGTGAAATGACATATACCTGTCGGTGATTGAAAAATAATATATATACATATATATATCTTAAAAATTGAAAAACAATATTTACAATTACAAGAAAAACATTGATCTTCGTTATTACACCGAGCTTCCTTACATTAATATGAGAAAATTATTATACTAAATTTTTCTACTAAATTTACAAACTGGATCTTTTAAAGTAAGTATTTCAAGACTATAAAGTGTTTGTTGATCTTTAAATTTGGCCCATAAGGCCATCAACTCACATTGTACATGTCCACTAGGATGTGTCTCAAGAGCCTGTTGAATATCATCCAAAGGCTCCTTACTCAATCCATCCTTAATGAATGCTATCTTATCTTCTCGGTTACTAGACACGTACCCCACAGATTTACATCGAGTGTCACATGTCCACCGAGCACATTTGTAGCACCCTCCTAATCTTTTTGCTCTCCGTTTCTTTGAAAAACTACTTTTACCCATACCAGGCATGTATTTAGAAGGAATTGAAACCTCACCAGATAATCGAACCTTTGCTTCAATTAAACATCGAACATCTCCTGGGATGCCCTTATTCATTAGCATCCTCAACCTTTCGAGTCTACCTCGATAAATTCTTTTTAGAATTTTGATCGGTAATGATGGATAGTATTTTCGAAGATTTGAGAGCATATGATCCATTATAAGATATGGACTCTTATTAGGATGAATTTTGCAATAATTTTGATGATCTATTTATAGAATAATACGACGGGTATGAGATACGACTCCGCGTTAAAATAGTAACATGAAACGTATGAGGTACGACTCTGTAAAGCGTAAGAGCTAAGACTCCGCAGTTGAACAGTAGCCAGATATGATGCGTATGAACTGTAAATCCGTGTCTGTAGAGTAGTAGACAATAATTCCACCGAAACATGATGGAATATGTCGGTGAGCTATACATATGATGAAAGTAATAAATCATGTTGAGCACTATACAGATACTAGTGAAATCGATATAAGAATTTACTGAACTAAAAGTTCAATAATACTGCGTTATGCGACCGGATGACCATCCCGGTTTAAATAATTATTGAAATCAATATTTCAAGTGAAGAATTAAAAGAATTCTTCAATGATTATTCTCGATAAATGATGAAATCATTACTAGCCAATATTGGGAATAAATCTCAAATATATCTGGAATAAAGGATGAGAAATATGGGCCCACTCATCCTCCATGTGGACTACTAGATATTATGATATGGATCCACTAGATAGTCACATGTGTATATGATTCGTAATTTGAAATTTACGAAATATTTGCTCACGGTATGAGCATGATTTCCAGATTTAATGATAAAGCTAGTAAATGTATATCCCAATACTTGAATAAATCCCTGAAGGATTGAGTATGCGCATACAAGTGGGATATTATGTGGCAAATTATTTAAAGTCCTCCAATAAATTGCCAATATCGAGAATAGAATGCAAACTATATAAATTCTCATATTAAGGCTGAATGATGAGAACATATATGAGTTTTAGTGTTCTAAATTTTCTTAGCATGAGGGAGTATTAAAGGCTGAAAATGATATGTGAAATGCATCATACTATATCCTCACAATTAAAATATGAACTTGAAGTTCAAAGATGTATAAAAGATGCTATGAACAATCACATATATCAGTTAAGATGCTTTGATAAGTTAGCACGCCAGAAGCGTTGATATTATGAGATTTTCCCAATCATATATATCGAAGCAAATTATTAAAGATGGTCTTAATAACGGAGGCATATACTCTTGAAGAGTATATAGACATAACTATATTGTGTAATCCTACAAGAGGATTGATAATGAGATATCTCGATAAGTTATGTCGATATGGGGAAAGAAATAAAATTGAAAGTGTCGACACACTATGAAAAGATAGCGCTACATACTATCAATAATAGTGAGAATATTAAAATCCATCGAAAATGCCGATACTGAAATATATGCCCTTATGATTAAAGTGTTCATGCACGGGTTTAATGAGAAATGAAAATGAAACTCTTGAAGAGGTTTCAAATGTATTATTGTATCAGTGCATGCAACGGCTCAAAATATCTACATTGATATTGTTGAGAAATTCATATGCTGTACTCTTTTCCTTGATTGATGTTTTTGTCCCAAAACGGGGTTTTTCTCAAACAAGGTTTTTAATGAGGCATCCCAATCTCAACTACTATGAAATCTCCAGAAGAGATTTAGGTATATATCTCGATATAGTGAGAAAATGAGATCGAAGCTGTTGATTGCATATATACACTAAATATAACATGATATTGTATAACATCTAAAATTTCAGTCACGTGGAAATGAATGAAGAGTATGAACCAATGTATATGATACTCATACAAATCTATGAAATATTTTGAAATGCTTGCAGCATACTTGTATAAAATACGCGTTGCACTCTTTTTCCCTTGATTGAGGTTTTATCCCATTGGGTTTTCCTAGCGAGGTTTTTAATGAGGCAACATTAAAGGCGTATTCACATGAATAATGTACTCTTTTTCCTTCATTAGGATTTTTCCCACTGGGTTTTTCCTAATAAGGTTTTAACGAGGCATATTCATGGTATATTGAGGACAATAAGAGAAATCGACACAGTGTATCTATTGGATCAAGTTATAATAGAGACAATGCTTTAGATCCAAACAATGATGATATTGAAATCCTTTACCAGAAGTAAGGATATCGGTCCTCAAGATATGAAATCAGATGGAGTAGCTGTACTCTTTTTCCTTCGATCAAGTTTTTTCCCACTGGGTTTTCTTGACAAGGTTTTAACGAGGAAGCACGTGAATACTCTTATACCGTTGATAGATATCAGGGGGAGCAATGTTTTGATGAAGCAGTATATAACCACTCCAAACTATCCTGCAATCGGTTTGAAAGTTTTTTCCCACTGGGTTTTTCTCCAAACAAGTTTAGAAGACATTTGTATTAATAGTCATTCAAGGGGGAGTGTTATGAATATAATAATAACATTAATATAATATAATTAATGAGGGAAGTGAGGGAAATAAATTATTATATTTTATTTATGTGAATGACTATTATACCCTTGATGAAATTATGTAATTACGATTGTGCCATTCGAAGTTTCCCTATAAATAGGGTTTCAGTTATTAATGAAATTCATTCCTGTGAATTCCTTATAATTCATTCTCTCTAAATTCTCTCTATTATTTCTATACTTTTATAACACTTTGAACCTACTAATAATAATAATAGTAGTAGTAGAAGGCAAAGTTTCATAGTTAACACTGTTATGAATAATTGTTTGGTGGAGAATAATTGTTTGGTGAAAAATAATTATTAGGTAGAATAATTTGGTGAATAATATGGTAGTTATGAATAATTATTTTATGTGAATGACTATTATACCCTTGATAAAATTATGTAATTACGATTGTGCCATTCGAAGTTTTCCTATAAATAGGGCTTCAGTTATTAATGAAATTTATTCCTGTGAATTCCTTAGAATTCATTCTCTCTAAATTCTCTCTATTGTTTCTATACTTTTATAACACGTTATCAGCACGAGTCTCTAACCCTTTGAGTAATATGAAAGAAGTATGCTCTACAGTAGTGTTGGCAATGGATCGGGTTCGGATCGGATCGGCCTAATCCAAATCCAAATCCAAATCAATCACTCCGATCCAAATTCAAATCCAAATCCAAATTTCTCCGATCGGATTCGGAGCGGATCGGAGCAGATCGGATCGGATCAAGAAAAAAATCCAAATACGATCCATATTGGTATAGATTTTTATAAAAAATTAAAAATAATAAAAATAAATAAAAATAAAAATAAAAAATAAAAAATAAAATCAATTCGGATCGGATCGGATCGGATCAGACCTGATTCGCTCCAAATCCAAATCCGTTTCGGATCGGCCGATCCACGGATCGTCGGATCGGAAAAAAAATCGCTCCAGTCGGATCAGGTATCCATCGGATTCGGATCGGATCGGATTTTTCTGCCATCACTACTTTACAGTTGCATCTTATAGATGATCTTCTGTATCAGAAACTGGATTATTACAATTTGAAGTACTCATAATTCTCACATCCCAATATATGATATACTCTCTCTCTCTCTCTACATAGAGTGGTCCTGATCATTAAAATCTTGAACCCCACTATACTGTAGTTTTGTTTAAAGCAAAAGGCGCATAGCTAGATAAAGCGGTTTTGTTTTGATGCTAATTAAACAAGGAAGGTAGAAGGTAAGTTATGCAAAAACAACAAGGAATATTTCCCATATTTTGGATATGCTAAAACCAACAGAAAAATTCAAGGAAGTGAATATACTGCAAGTCTGTGGAAAAGAAAAGAAAAACGGTATTATATATATATATATATATATATATTATTTTATAATATAATAATATATTAAACTATAACATCCGTTTTATCGAGATATAAAGAGCATCCATTATCAAAATCAAATTTTCTCGAATCCATTATACTCGATTTAACGAGATCTTCGATTTGACACCAATATTGATAAAGTAAAGTTTCAAAATTTATAAATCAGTACCCCAATTTTTGAAAAGTTACGAAATAGTCCTTGAACATTTTGATATTGATAAATTGAAGTAGAAAGGAGATAATTTTCCAATCGTAAAACATTGATAAAATATTTTTGACAATTTTACCTTTGCGAATTGGAATGGACAATTTTACCTTTAGGGTAAAACCGACCTAATTTTGACGACAGTGAAAAATGGATAGAATATTCATGAAGAAATTCTAAATCCGTTGATTATATAAAATGGCTTGAAGTCCATTTGAATTAAAAGATCGGAATATTATTTTAATTCCCGAAGAGTTTAATTACATAATATACTTGTTCTAAAAGGATAAGTGTGCTCTTGTAGAAGTAATGAGTATTTGTTCTAGAAGAACAAATCTGCTCCCGTAGAAGCAGTTCAATATTTAATTCTCGTACTTTATTTACTGCAATTTAAATACTGCAACACCTCCTACCTGATGATGGGTTCAACCGTCACTAAACGGAAGGTTTTATATATTTATGCAATTTATATGCTAAGTGATGGGTAATACCTTCTACTAAGCAGAACCAACTCCTGAAGAAGTAGTTAAACATTATGCAATTTCATTCTCGCAATTTAAATTCTGTAAATTTATATTTATTGCAATAATTCCCATAAGGTAGGTTCGATCACCTATTGGAGGAAATTTAATTTCTACAATTTAATTTTACGCACTTTAGATTTCGCATATATTTCCAATGTGGTGGGTAATACCACACGATTGGTGTGCATATTTCCAATGTGGTGGGTTATACTACACGATTGGTTATAATGAATCCTACTCCAGAAGAAGTAGTTGATCAAACATTCTAATCCTACTCTTGAAGAAGTAGATAATAAGAATAAAATTTATTCTCCATATTTACCGAATATTAATGGAGAAAAATTGACTAAGTGGTACCTGAAGTTACCATTGGATAAATATATGAAAATAAAATGCTCAATAGATCCCATGTTGATAAATCAAAGAAAATATATCGCATGGAGAGATTCTATGAAGTAATCTCATCGATGATATGAGATTGTATTAATATGAGAATAAAATGCTCTTGAAGAAGCATAATCACTAGATTTCTGTATTTGAATAAAGCCAACATGATATTATTATTATTACTCTAGAAGAAGTACAAAACAGCCGAAGTGGAACATATTAAGAATATCAAAGATGACAATAAACACTCGAAAATATAGAAATACGAAAAGAAAATATATATTGAACCCATAAATGAGGGATGCGTCTAGAGTATAAATACCTCAAATAACTCTCCTTACCCCCAAACATTCGGGTTCATAATGAAAGATCCAAAGGATCTCTTTTTCGCTTGACACCGATGGTCTGTGACCGATAGGTTTCAACTTCCATAGGTTTTTGAACATATGATTGAATCTTGATGAGTAGATCAGCAACTGTATTAGCAGAAACAAGTATATTTCTCGCTGAACGAGAAATAAATTTATGTTCTACACACTGATCTAGAAATGCTAGCAAACCATCAAGGAAATAATTAATATTCAACAAACCTATGGGTTTGGTATGAAAGTTCCACTGTGTAAATGACGTTATATTGAATATTTCCTCTAGTGTGTTATAGCCGCCTGAAAGGACAATAAAAGCATCACTATTGCTCATCATGTACATCATGCAATCATGAATAGACTGCGTTTGTACCATCAGTTCAGCCGAACCCATGATAGTACTAGATCCAATACGATTGCTAGCTTCAACTCGATGAAAAGGTATTACACTTGACACTCTTATTCCCCATAATTGTGCGGCCATTGTAAGACTTTTTAAAAGCTTGGTATTAGTCCCGCCATACAGTATATTGATGTTGTGCTTCCTTAACTCCCTTATAAGTTGGCTTGCCATATCTATATATTGGATATCACCTACAGCCTAGATCCACCAAGAACACATACGCTTAATCGGGTGAGGTGAAGATTGACTTGCATAAAATGATTCTAAAATTCCCATCGCTATCTCGCTCCATATCTCTATTTACACTAAAAGTTTTCAACATATGAATGAGAGATACATGAACCCCTCTATTTAAAGATAAATTTTTCAAACCAATGAGTGATTTTACTATTTACCTTTTGACAATATGAAAAAAGGAGAACAGCAGAAAAATTTAAGTGAAAATGACACATATCTGTCGGTGATTGAAAATAAAAAATCTAAAATCGAAAAACGATATTTACAAATAAAAGAAAAATATTGATCTTCTATATTACATAAATTTGACTTATACAAATATGGGAAAATCATTATACTAAGTTATTTTACTAAATTTACAAACAGGATCTTTTAAAGTAAGTATTTCAAGACTATAAAGTGCCTGTTGATTTTTGAATTTGGCCCATAAGGCCATCAGCTCACCTTGTACGTGTTCACTAGGATGTGTCTCAAGAGCTTGTTGAATATCATCCAAAGGCTCATTACTCAATCCATCCTTAATGAATGTTATTTTATCTTCTCGGTTTCTGGACAAATACCCCACAGATTTACATCGAGTGTCACATGTCCACCGAGCACACTTGTAGCATCCTCATAATCTTTTTGCTCTCCGTTTCTTTGAAAAACTACTTTTAGCCATACCAGGCATGCATTTAGAAGGAATTGAAACCTCACCAGATAATCGAACCTTTGCTTCAATCAACCATCGGATATCTTGTGGGATACCCTTATTCATTAGCATCCTCAACCTTTCAAGCCTACTTCGATAAATCATTTTTAGGATTTTGATCGGTAGTGATGGATAATATTTTCGAAGATTTGAGAGCATATGATCCATTATAATGTATAGACCCTTGTTAGGATGAATTTTGCAATAATTTTGATGATTTATTTATAGAATAATACGACGCGCATGAAATAAGACTCCGATTTTAAATAAATAAAATGAAGCATAAGAGCCACGATTTCGGAATTAAATAATAGTCGGATGTGATGCGTATGAGCTGTAACTCCGTGTTTGAACAGTAGTTGACAATAATGTCACCAAAAGATGATGGAATATATCGGTGAATTGTTTCTATGATAAATCATGTTGAGCACTATACAGATACTAGTGAAATCGATATAAGAATTTACTGAACTAGAAGTTCAATAATACTCGTTTGCAAAACCGGACTGACCATCCCAGTTTAAATAATTATTGAAATCAATATTTCAAGTGAAGAATTAAAAGAATTCTTCAATGATTGTTCTCGATAAATGATGAAATCATTACTAGTCAATATTGGGAATAAATCCCAAATATATCTAGAATAAAGGATGAGAAATATGGGCCCACTCATCCTCCATGTGGACTACTAGATATTATGATATGGATCCACTAGATAGTCACATGTGTATATGATTCGTAATTGGAAGATTACGAAATGATTTGCTCCTGGTATGAGCATGATTTCCAGATTTAATGATAAAACTAGTAAATATATATATCCCAATGATTTGAATAAATCCCTGAAGGATTTGAGTATGCGCATACAAGTGGGATATTATGTGACAAATTATTTAAAAGTCCTCCAATAAATTGCCAATATCGAGAATAGAATGCAAACTATATAAATTCCCATATTAAAGCTGAATGATGAGAACATATATGAGTTTTCGTGTTCTAAATTTTCTTAGCACGAGGGGGAGTATTAAAGGTTGAAAATGATATGTGAAATGCATCATACTATATCCTCACAATTGAAATATGAACTCGAAGTTCAATGATGCATGAAAGACTATGAACAATCACATATATCAGCTATGATGCTTTGATAAGTTAATATTACTAGAAATGTTGATATTATAAGAGTTCCCCAATCATATATATCAAAGCAAATTATAAAAGATGGTCTTAATAACGGAGGCATATACTCTTGAAGAGTATATAGATATAACTATATTGTGTAATCCTACAAGATGATTGATAATGAGATATCTCGATAAGTTATGTCGATATGGGGAAAGGAATAAGATTGAAAGTGTCGACACAGTATGAAAAGATAGCGCTACATATGATAGTGAGGATATTGAAATCCATCGGAAAATACCGATGCTAAAATATATGCCCTTATGATTAAAGTGTTCATGCACGGGCTTAATGAGAAATGAGAATGAAACTCTTGAAAAGGTTTCAAATGTATTATTGTATCAGTGCATGCAACGACTCAAAATATCTACATTGATATTGTTGATAAATTCATATGCTGTACTCTTTTCCTTGATTGATGTTTTTGTCCCAAAAGGGTTTTTCTCAAACAAGGTTTTTAATGAGGCAGCCCAATCTCAAGTAATATGAAATCTCCAGAAGAGATTTAGGTATATATCTCGATATAGTGAGAAAATGAGATCGAAGCTGTTGATTGCATAAGCACTGAATATAACATGATATTATATGATATCTAAATTCCATGAAAGATTTTGAAATGCTTGAAGCATACTTGTATAAAATACGTGTTGCACTCTTTTTCCCTTAATTGAGGTTTTATCCCACTGGGTTTTCCTAGCAATGTTTTTAATGAGGCAACTTTAATGGCGTATTCACATGAATATTGTATTCTTTTTCCTTCATTAGGCTTTTTCCTACTGGGTTTTTCCTAATAAGGTTTTAACGAGGCATATTCATGGTATATTGAGGACAACAAGAGAAATCGACACAGTGTATCTATTGGATCAAGTTATAATAGAGATAATGCTTTAGATCCAAACAATGGTGATATTGAAATCCTTTATCAGAAATAAGGATATTCGTTCTCAAGATATGAAATGAGATGGAGTAGCTGTACTCTTTTTCCTTCGATCAAATTTTTTCCCACTGGGTTTTCTTGACAAGGTTTTAACGAGGCAGCACGTGAATACTCCTATACCGCTGGTAGACATCAGGGGGAGCAATGTTTTGATGAAGCAATATATAACCACTCCAAACTTTTCTATAATCAGTTTGGAAATTTTTTCCCATTGGGTTTTTCCCTAAACAGGTCTAGAAGATATTTGTATTAATAGTCATTCAAGGGGGAGTGTTATGAATAATTGTTTGGTGGAGAATAATTGTTATGAATAATTGTTTGGTGGAGAATAATTATTAGGTAGAATAATTTGGTGAATAATATGGAAGTTATGAATAATTATTTTATGTGAATGACTATTATACCCTTGATGAAATTATGTAATTACGATTGTGCCATTCGAAATTTTCCTATAAATAGAGTTTCAGTTATTAATGAAATTCATTCCTGTGAATTCCTTAGAATTCATTCTCTCTAAATTCTCTCTATTGTTTCTATACTTTTATAACAAACACCACTTTTTAATGTATTTTCAAACATATACTGACAAATCTTTATTTTTTCAAAAAATATTGAGTAAATTAAAGCGATTCAAACCACTCAGGCGACCCGGTTTCAAATTTCATAGATTCAACTGCAAAATCATCAATTCAACCGACTAGCTCTAAATCGAGACTATCTTGCATCATATGTCAAATGACAGTATGGTAAGCTCCCAATATTTCAAGGTTTTTAAGGGTGCTTATGGACATGTTATGCCAAGACCTTGTCAGTTTCATATATCACGTAAAGAAATGGCATTTTCATAACAATTTCACTATATTACCGTTCCTGTTAAATCATCACAAATTAAAAATGGTCCACTTGATTGTATAATGTTGCATGATGTAATAAAATTAATTAAACTTCCATATATTCCTTCAAATTAATTTCAACAATTCTTTTTTTTGCTACCAATAATATTTTCCTAAAGTCAAACTTTCATTGTTGGATGATAAATCGAATATGGTTACAAACACAAGTAAAATATAATTAAAAAATGATCTAATATGAAGGAAAAAAAATCGTACCATATATATGTATCGTGTAAAATACTGTAAATTATTATAAAAATAACGTAGTGTGATTTTTTCTTTTAAGTGATGATAAGAATAAAATAGAATCTTATATTGTTGTTGACCCTAAAAATGTTGCCCCTATTATTCCGGTCCATTTTTCAAAATGTTTTGCTTATTACATTATTGGTAGTACCTAGACACAAAGTTTGCTAGGATAAATCCATCTTCAATTTGCACATGAAACTCAGTGTGAGGTAAAAGATGAAGACTACTTCGCTTAAGCTTACTTTCTTAACTCTCTTGATCGTAATTGCAGCAATATCTCGTAATTAAACCGGTGTTCTAAAAAGCGCCAGACGTGAAAAAGCGTTGAGGTCACGCCTTGAGCCTAAGCGTGTTTAAGCACGACGGTTGTGGTAAAAGTGAGGTCAATGCGTGATAAAGCAAGAAGACGTGATGAAGCATCGATCCCGAGCTTCAAACTTAGGAATGCTTAAGTGAGTGCCTAAGCACACTTTTTAGAATAGAGAATTAAACCCCTGCCCTCTCTCTGAATCTCTCTCGTTATTGTAAATTATGAAAATGTATTTTAACTCTATATATATATATGTACATTTATGTGTTTGCAGTTCTACAGGAGAAAATTTTGGGATTTTGCGGCCAATGGTGCGACGGCCCTGCAGATTGCAGTGAAGAACCTCAGTGCACCATGTGTTTCACCTGGGGACCTAATATCCGCCAGTGTATTGAAACATTTTAGTTTAGTGCTTGCTTATATTGAAGCTCTATGGTCAAACTAGGGTTGGGCATGGTTTGGGTTGGATTAGGTTTGGGTCAATTCTAACCCAACCCAATTAAATCGATTTGGTAAACAATGAACCCAATCCAATGTACTTAACGGTAAAACCAATCAAATCCAACCCAACTAAAGTCGGCTTGGGTTGGTCGATTTGGTATTTGGTTTCATAATAATTTAATATAATTTTTTAGTATTTAAAGTAATGTAAAATCAGTTATTAGCTCGATCCAATTCTACATTGTACATAGACGATTTTGTAAAACGAGATCCTATTTAATTTTTTTGCTCATTTTCTCACAATTTATTGATTTTTTCAATTTTATTTATATTTATATTTAGCATGTGATAGAGTACCATTTTACAACTTTTTATAATTTTTATCCATTTTTATCCATTTTTTCTTTATCCATAAATCAATGAAATCCACATATCTCGTGGGACCTATATGTATTACATAAATCTGCACCATTCAACTCTACTCATTCTATCTCTCATTTTACATAAAAATTTATAAAAACCATAAAAAATTCAATCCTACCACCCTCTTAAATTAATTGGTGGGTTGGATTGGCTTTAATTGGGTTATCATGTAGAATCCAAACCCAACCCAATTCAAAAACAACTTTTGAAACCCAATCGAACCCAAAGTAGTGGAAAACCCAATTCAACATAAGTGGGTTGGGTTGGATTGGGTTAGGTGGATTGAGCGGTTTGAATTGGTTTTTGCCCAGCTACAGGGGAAACTAATTCAAGAAATAAGATTTTTGCATTCTTTTCTTCTCATACGTGTTGACTGATGTGGTCTACATGCACAAATGTGGGAGTCAAAATTTCATCAACTCTATTGTTCTTAGGCTTGTCAAACAAGTTCGGCGAGCCGGCTCGACTCGCCGAAAGCTTGTTCAAACTCGGCTCGAGCTTGTGTACTGTGCGAGCTCAAGCCGAGCTCGGCTCGTCATTCAGCCGAGCCGCTCCTTGAGCTTGTGAGGCGGGAGAGCTCGAGCAGAGCGGCTCGCCTAATTGGTGTTCGGGCTCCAGCTCAGCCATTTTGCCATGTCTAATGTTCTTGTAATATCATTTAATTTGCTTAAAAAATCGAAAATAATAAATGCAAATGTCAATAAGTTTTAAAAACACTTTTTCTGAATTAAAAAAACACTTTAAAATGTAAAAGACTCAAGATGGTAATTATTTAGAACTGATCCTCTTTGAACGCAATTAATTAGCAAACGGATCGACATCTCAAAGGAGGAGTCACATGAGACACCAAAATATTGTGAGACTAACCAAATGACAATCTCATAGCTATTATTCCAAGTTTCCAACACAAGTAAAATGTGCACATAATGCACATTGGCTACACATCAAATTTCTTCATAAATGAGACAATGACAAATAAAGAAAATTCAATAAATTATTCCAGTCCAATCACCAGAAAGAGTAGTTCTCAAATCTCATGAAACAATCACCCAACTGCGTCTGGCCTCCAATCCGACCACCACACTTGTTCTCAAGAAAGGCCTTTGCAGCAGTAAGACAATCAGCGCAATCATTAGCCGACAAGGCAATGCTGCAAGTGGCGTGACCATATGCCACCACTGCATAGGGCGAGTAGGTGTAGTAGTTGAACCCATCCCTTGATGGTGTGACATTCATCATATCAAAAAGAACATAGGTCACACTGTCCCCAAAAGGGTCTCCTTGTGCATATGAATTGCCATTACAAACATATGAACTAACACCAATATTTGGTTCACTTGTAACCGTGTGGCTTAGGGCCAAGACAAGGCAAAAAACTAGTGTAATTATTGTAAGATCGAGTTTTGGAACAAGATTCATCATTTTAAGTACTTTCTGCTTGTTGGGTTGTACTCTCTGAATATCGATTGGCTTAATTAGTCAAGTGAAATGGATTGGCACATATATATAGGGAGTGGATTCGTTGATTTCCTCGCCATCATGGATAGTACCGACTGCCGAGTGCCGAGTGCCATCTTGGATAGTACCAACTGCCGACTGCCATCTTTTTTCGCATTCAGTTTTGCATATACTCCCAAAAAAAATAAATAAATAAATAAATAAATAATAGTAGGCGGCCGCGGAGGCCCAATGAAGACTTCAATTGAATAATGTTGTGTTTATCATCTCAATATTAAACCGGCTTCTCTAAATGTCTAATTAACAATTCAGGAGTACGATAACGTACATACATGGATCACTTTAATAATTGACACAAATAAAATAATGAACTTGTAGACTTGAATTACCATCAATGCAAGTTTTCATTTTACTACGATTGTTTTCAAATTCTGTAATTAGTTAAATAAACAAATAATTGAAATGCAAAGACTCGTATAGTTTAGTGGCATCGGATCTGTCTCCCACCCCCTATGTCTGGGGTTCGATTCCCCTCCTCTACATTAATTGCACTGCCTTGTAATTCAAAAGAAAAAACAAATAATTAAAATTGTAATTTATAAGCAACGTCGATATACTAACAATGAATGATACAACATTTTGTAATTAGCTAATATTTCAACGTCCATGTGACACAAGCTTATTAGCATGAGCGCTTGAAAATAACTAGTAATGTCAAAGTGTCATAGCTTCATTTGATTAACTATAGTGTTAATATAAAAATATGTTTGGTTTAACTTTCACAGGGATTGAGAAATTATAATTAATATTGTTGGAAAAATAAATTTTAGTTGTGTTTTTCCAATATACCATGTATTAAATGATAACATGTTTTTACTAATATATAGATATAAATAGAAAGTAGCATATATTTTGAGACAGATGAAAAAGGAAAACGAGCTTGTCTTAGTGGGATGGCGGGAGTAGTATTATTCTCTTGATGAAGTATTGAAGTTCTCTTTGAAGGCTTACTGCAGTTTTCTATCAAACTTGATTTGAACTCCTTAAAGGTGAGTGACAAGCTTTTACAAAAAAGACGTTTTTTCCTTTCACGATGAGCCTCCATCATCTATGCAAAGGGCACGGGCTAGATGAAGAAACCGGTTATTGTAATTGTGGCCTTTACAAATATTCGACATCAGGATTCATGAATGTCTACATCATTACGTGGGCATTATATCAGGTCTGCTGTGGACAGGCTTTGTTCTTGTGAATAGAGTTAGGAATAATGCATGTTGTATGGCTGAATATTCACACATTAGGATTTATGAATGTCGATTTGCAGATTTGGGAAGTACGCGATGGCTCGGTAATGTTATAAGCATTCGTTAGGTGTTAAATATTGTAGTTTATTAACTTGATTGTGCTTATTTGTTTGGTTAGGCTACTCTCTTTGTGCACACACCTACATATTTCTAAAGTTTCTACACACTAGATGTGATCTTATAATGTCCATGTGACACGGGATTATTGTGCTTAGACAACACGTTACTTCTGCACTGGAGGTGATGACAACATGTCAAGTTGACATGTATTTTGTGGGACGTGGATATTAGATCATCTCTAATCCACGGACTTTGTCAAATCACTCATTTATCCTTGCTTATTAACATCTTGTGCAAGGCTTAAGAAGCTGTCATGTTTATGTGTAGCGGTTTGGTCACGAGAATGTTCAGAAACTGTCATGTGTAGTGGTTAGGTACCGAGTATGCCACACTGGAGTTTTGGACACATACTGCAAAACATCATCAATATGTATGCAAGATGTAATGGATAGGTTTGTTGGTTGCACAAATAATTATCACAATCTTGATTCAATTTATATTCAAATTGTAAGATAAGATTATTACAAAAATATTGATATGATCTTCAAATTTTCCTTTAGTTAAAATTTTCAAAAATATATATGTTAAATATATAAAAACAGAAGTCAATGCCTTTGTTTTTCACGCTCATTATCCCTCTTTTTTATTTGATTTTTCAATTTTTTTCAATGGATTATTATATCTTTTTTTTATTTATGTTGTATATTGTATTTTCAGTGTATTAGATTAGATATAACTCAACTTATTCATCGTTATCCTAAATCTAACATAATCATAATTTAAATTCATTAATTATGTAATTAGATCTATTAGTAGATACAGTTCCATTCAATTCGAAAATTATTCAATTTAAATTTGAATTATAAGATAAGATACGATAGATTTAAATTTAAAAAATAATATTTTTTTGTCCATTATTTTTTTGTATAATTTTTTAATTATTTATTAGATACCTAATTCAATTCAAATTATGATTTGAGTTGTGATATATAGTATTATAATCTGATCCAGATATACTTTCTGAATTTCTTAATATTAGCTGTTTCACCCGTGCATTGCACGAGAGTATAATTTTTTAGTTAATAACAGTATTAATAGGTATTAGTCGCATTAACATAAGAAAAAAATAAGATAAATAATGAGTCGCAATAATAAACTTAATTAATATAATTAATGAAATAATTCTTGAAAAATTTCGATAAAGTTTCCCTCTATTTTATACCAATTTATCCTGCAAACAATTGGGGGAAAACTGACTAAAAACACAAATTTAACTTGCAATACTCTTAAAAACATTAACAATTAACGCAATTCAAACATAGCACCATCAATAATAGTCAACAACACACAAGATAAAAAATAGAAACATCTTCATGTTTTGATAAAAATGATAAATGCACTCAAATATAAGTCACATCCATAATTATCACATACAATATAAAAATTTCTGTTATTATACAATTGAACTATATTAAAATAATAAATAAATTTTAGATAAATGGAACATCTCTTACATTACTTTTACACAAATACTGGCGTTTTAGCATAAAAAACCTACAAAAATATTAGAAATAACATCATATTTCAGATATAATCAATAAAAATACTAAAAGTGTAATTTTCGACTGCTACGTGCGTTCAGTTACCTTTTTGGAACAAAGTGCCACTAATGCATATGCTGATACTTTGTTCCCCACGTCGGGATGGTACCCATGCCACGTGGCATGAGGGCCCCACGTGGCCCAATTTTTAAAATTTTTTTTATAGTATTTATGTTAGATTAGATGAATAATGCATAATTGCCACTTGATTGTGGGGGCCGATGGGGCCATACAAAATTTTTTCAGGTGTGGGTACGGGATCTCTTGATGCATAAATGGTACATATAATCAATTTGTATAACCCCGCCATATTTGTGACAGGAACATTATACCTAGATTTTTTTGAAGAGAATATATTATACCTAGATAAATATAAGAGTACAAACACAATAATATATAAATACAATCCTTCATTTCACATATCAAACCATGAATGACATAAAGAATTTGGATAAAAAAAAAGTTAACAACGTACTTGATGCTATTAGTAAGTATGAAACTATAAGTTTAAACAATTCTTTATAGACGACTTTGTAGTCATGGTAGTTGGACGACCATTGTCATCATATATCACAAACTTTAAATCCTTCATATACGTCACCCTCGAGACTGCAACATACCCTTCCTATTCAAACCTTAGCTATTCCACCCGTTTATTGTGCAGGGGACAATGTTTTCAACGTCTATTTTTTTCCACATATATTAATTAAATATTGTATTATCATAAGAATTAGAATATAAGAACAACTAATAATCACCTAAAAGCTTATTTCTCTACCTTATTATGGTTTGATTCATACTTTAAAATTGTACTAACTCTATATGAATTAGAAAAATAAAAATAATAAAATATAATGTAATTTATCTCATTCCAAATCGATCCATAACAAAAATGATGGTGTAAGTACTCATAAGATAATTACAATTCTAAATCTAATCTTTGATAATTTAACTCAATAAATATTTACTTTTAGTTTTAAATCTCTCATTTTTTCATATATATTCATTCAACAGTTCATTATGATACAATTAGAATAAGAACACAATTCAGACTCTTAACTTTTATACTTCAATGTTGCGTAACTAATAACATTGATTCATGATTGAGGTGTCAATTGGACCAATAAGACACTAATTTACTAAGTTAACGTGTGAATATTTTGGCACAAAAAATAAACGTTCCACAGAAAAAAAAGAGCGAAAAAAGTACAATCAATCAACGAATTCACCTTTACAATTTAAAAAATTGTGTTGACTCATCCAAAAGGTATAAAAAATTAATGATACAAAAAAAATTATCATTACGAAGAAATGATAATTATTTTAATAATTTATCGCAAATAATCTATCAAAGTGGGTCAATTCATATTTTAATTTATTTTATACTTGTAAATAGTAATTATTGCATTGCAAATTAATCTACTGGAAAAAAAATTAAAAAGTTTATTGGACTTTTACAATTGTGACGAATTATATGAATTAAAAATTTTAATCAACCAGGCAGAAAAATAGAATTAATTTTCACAATGAACATATTGGCAAAAAAAAAAAAAACTAAATGATCTAAGGCAAAAAAATTAATAACGTGAAGAAAGTACAATCAATCCACGGATTTATCTTAATAGTTTAAAATATTGTGTCGACTGGGCGCGCTGGTCGCGGCGCGCCAAAGTTTAGTTTTTTTCCTTACTCGGTTTCAAAACTACAAATTAATGTAGAAGTGGTAAGTAAGGGTCGAACCCAAGAGGAACGGTGTTTGATCTAGTTGTTTTTATCAATTAATACAGAAAATGGGGTTTTGTGAAGTTGAATGCAATTCGAAAATAAAATTATAAAATAAAAGAGATGAAAATGAAACAATTGAAGATATAACTAGTTCTCGGGTTCGGTTGTGTCAACATCTTGTGTTTATCTTTCCCATGCAACGTGTTACTATTCCTTCTTCAATTTATCAACTCTCAATTAACCAAGAAGCTCTGATTAACGAATTCTTCCTTAAGTGTATTAAATTAAAGTGAGTTCTTTAACTTAACATCTAGCTATTGGATAATCCTAAACAAGTTCTTAGGATTTAATGCAATGCTAGTGTGAAATGAACAAGAAGAATGAGTTGAATTAGATGATCAATTTCACAAACTTGAATTAATACATCTAAGTTGATTTATTAACAAATATGCACGACATTAGTTTGCTCTTTGGATTGGAATCTAGTGACAATTCACGGATCAAAAGTTCCAATCCTAGCACATAACTTGAACTTAAAGATTAATTGATTCAATTGGCCAAAGTGAATGCAATAATCACATAAATTCAAAAGCGGGTTTAAAAGCATAACAAATCAACAAATTGAAGTAGAGGAATAGATAAAGCGTTAGCAAAGAGTTAGAAAAGATAACAACATGATAATTGAACACAACGTCCTCGAACTAGATAGAGAAGTCTAACTACTCATATTAGCGGGTATCACCATCGCTATATGATAGATTATACTTCACTATCTCAAATATATATAAACTATAGAAATCACGTAAATAATGCTAAGAATTAAATAGAGAAGTCTAACTACTCATATATGCGGGTTAAATACTTATAACGGTACGCCGTGTATCACCTCTACGCAATATATGAGAAATTATCTTTCTCAAACATGAAAAATAAAAGAAGAAGAGAAATTAGTGAAGAAATGCTCCGCTAATCATATTCACGGCCGAAGTATCGTCGATTGATTAATCGAACCTAAATTTAGGTTTTTACTTCTTAATATGAAAAACTAAGAGCTTTCAAGCTAGAACTAAGAACAAATGATGAAGAGAATTTTATTGAGGAGAAAATTGGAGAGAATCACAAGCTAATTCTCTCTACAAGTTGTGTGATTCAAGCTTGGAAATGCCTCTATTTATAGGCAAAATATTACACCAAAAATATTAAAAATCATAAAAGTCTTCCTTCACAGTCTATTGTGGTGTCTTTCAGATTGTTTTATCTCTAAGAAGTCAAGAAAATACCAAAAACACGTTTATGGTAGGTGGAGTCCGCATTGGTCAAAATCTGCGGCGGCGTCGGCGTGACTCAGTCGCCTGACTCGAGTCACGCGCGATTCTCGCCTTAGTCACCGTAGCGAACGAGAGGACCAGGGACGGTTGCAGGCGTGACTCGATCACTTACTACGGTGACTCGAGTCACTTGCGGCGATCGAGCATGATCGGGCGTGACTCGAGTCACTATGCGGCGACTTCGATCACGTCTTGTGGTGACTCGAGTCACCCAGAAATTGCACCCCAAGTCCCTCAACTTTTGAATGTTGTTCATTTTGGTCCTTGATAAATTGCATTTTGGTCCTCCAACTTTCTGAACAGTTTCACTTTGGTCCCCAGACTTTTGAAAAGTTGCACTTTGGTCCCCAACAGTTTTGGCTTTGACGCTTTTAGTCCTTTTTCTTCAAACGGCCATAACTTTCACTAGGAAACTCTGATTTGAGATCCGGAAAAAGTTTGGAAATCCTCTTTTGATGTTCTTAGACTTTAGCACAAGAAACATTGTAAAAAAAATTTTTCATAAAATTGCATCGGAGGTCCTCCATCTTTGATTCGCTTGCCTTTTTGGTCCCGAGTTTTCGTTTTCATTCGATTTTCATCCATTTTGACTCCTTTTTATTCTTTGTGACCCTAAACACCACAATAAAGGAAAAACACATAAAACGGAACATATAACATTAATAAAACACACAAACACGTAAAATAGAAGAGTTATTTAAGTGCTTTTCTAGCACTTATCAAACTCCCCCACACTTAGACTGTTGTTTGCCCTCGAACAACAACCATACGACACAAAACAACACAGTGATTTTACATGAGATTAACAACTTTAAACATTGAAATCCTTCTACAGATAGTGACTTGCTTAATAAACATTCTCCCGAATCATGAAAATTTCACTTCTTCTCAAATACACAATGGCTTGTGAGTGTGTGCAATTAAGGTTATCATCCCATCACTAACTGGAACCAAATGAAAGCTTACGATGTTCTATCCAAATCCTGACCCGAAGTAGTCAAATATTTCCTTTCATCTCTCGTGATCCCACTGTTATTTTACAATGATTCCCATGGATCCTAAAAATTACTCAGTTCACCAAAAATCATCAACCGTTAGCACTGCAAAGAAAAAAAAGGGCATGGCAGGTGTTTTATCGCAAATATGTCTTCAATTTAAAGAGTGTTTAGATTAGGCACTTCAAACCACTGAGGGAATTTATTTATCTTACTTCACACTTGGGTAGCTGTCACATTTCTTGCAATTTTCTTTTTTTTTTTTTCTTTTTTTTTGGATGAACAAGAAGAAGAAGAGGAGTTTTGCAATTTTCTTTTCAGCTTTTACCCCACAGGTAGCTTTCACACTACCCCTTTCATTGGAGGCAACCTTCTTCACCCATTCGAGGTGACTTCACACTCTGAGGCGAGTAGCTCTTTCCTGTGGTCCCTCTCCTTATTTCGAACATAAAAATAAAATTCATTCTCAAGATAGGTCAATGCTTTTTCCAAACTTTTTAAACTCACAATAAAAGACACATTCACAAAAACAGATACCATGCGATTATAACTCCACCTTGCTAACAATTGATGTTTCCAAGTTACTTTGAGCAGGACGAATGGATAGAAAAAAGAAAAGAAAAAAAAGTTAGTTTACTATGGTCTAGAAAGTTAGAAAAAAAAAATCAACATTTTCAACCTTCAATTTGTGTTCCAGAGAATGATAGTAAATTACCTTATAAACGTGCTCAGGTAATTTAGCTAGCTATGCATAGAGAAGAACAGAACACAACAAATTGATTTTTTTTTTTCGGGATCCTGCAGTTTTAGCTAAATCACGCAAATTAAGCTCAATCATATTCAAAAATTGCTATCTCATGCAAAATTGTAGACACAAAAAAAAAAAAAAAATCACAAGCAGATCACAATATGCCACTCCCCCACACTTAAATTCTACATTGTCCCCAATGTAGAAATATAGAAAGCATGAAAAAGAGAAGAAATAGAAACTCCCCTATGGTAAGCAATGAGTCGTGCCGATTTTGGGATGGTGGTTGCACAATGTAGCGCTTCGTAGGAACAGGTCAACAATCCAAGAGTAAGAGACCTGCAATCAACATATTTATAGAACAAGAAAAACAACAACTGAATTTTTTTATTTTTTTATTTTTATTTTTTATTTTTTGTTTTTGTTTGTTTGTTTGTTTTTTTTTTTTAATGAAGAAGAGAAATATATACAAAGCGACTTTGGGAGTTGACAACCCTCTGAACATCTTGCAGTAGTATTCACATCAAATTAATAATATGATTCCATCAAGTCTGATCCGCATGGAAACTATCTCGAATCAAAGATACTCTCTACAAAAGCAGTTTGACAACCAACCTTAATGAAAAGGTCCTCCATATCGCCACATGACACATAGGTATGTTTACCATTCAATAAAGAACGACCCACAAGAACCAACAAATGGGAGAACGTTTAGAGCGAGCGTCCAACTCGGACACTTCTCAAATGAATGAGGCGTAGTTTTACATCTTCGGATGTGTGTTAATGATCACGCTTAAAAGTTCTTTGCTCAATGGTTAGACCATCGAAGTTTGGTTTCCAACAGACGTTGTCGTTGTTCCAACAAATTATCAAACTCTCTCACACCGATTGCGGTGGATGTTTCTCTGATAGACTTTTTGCACCTAATCGGTCCATCCTTGAAGAAAACAACATCTCTATATTGTGAATAAGTTTGATTTTGAGTACAATGAGGTCCATCTAATAGCTTTTGACATTTAAAGCAACTCTTAAAGGCGCTTAGCACGTCGTTTGCGGCGGTCGGGATGATCCTGCCCCAAAAGCGATAACGTTCCAAAGGGCACGCTCATACTTGTCAACAAGTCGAACAATGTGAATCTTGATATCAAGAGGCATAGAGAAAGAGTCGAGTACTTGTAGAAGAGCAACAATACGTAGAGGGGATGCCATAGAAAGAAATGAAAATTCAGTGCACTTTGAGGTATCTGCAAAAGACTTGAAAGAAGAAGATTAATAGAAGAGAATACAGTTCTTTAAGGTCTACTGAAAAAGACCAGTTTAACGCCTTTGGGCGGGATACATAAACCAGTATCCAAGGTGTTTTTTTTTTTTTTTATTTTTGTTTTTTTTTTTGTTTTTTTTAGTTACGTAGCACACGAAAGAAAAAGAAACACTGAAGTAATAAAATTAAAACCATCACAATCAATAAGCATAGTAGATTATCACACTCTTTCATATTTTCAAAGATACTGAAGAAGGAAAAAAAATAAGAAAATTTGAATTACATAATCAATTAATATTAAGAACAGACATATATATACAAAAATATCACACACGTACATACTATAAAAAAAACAAAATAAATAGAAGGAAGAAGAAGACGGTGAAGAAGAAAGAAATTACCTAATCACTGCTAGAAAGAAGTACTCACTGAAAATGAAGATTGTGGTTGTGGTTTCGAGTGGAGAATGATCTCTAATTTATAGTCAAAGTGGGCACTGTTTCAACCGACAATCGTGCATGCAGAGTGTGACGTTATCAGTAACTATTGCTAATTGCCGATTTGTGTGCCATCATGTCTCGTCCCAATTAATTGAATCCCAAGATATCTTCTTCCTACAGTTTCAAAGTAATATCTTCCTCAGTACGATAGATAAAAAGTTGGGAAATAAAAACAAAAACAACAAAAATTCAAAATAAAAATAAAAAAAATAAGAGAAAATGCTTGGGTTGCCTCCCAAGAAGCGCTTTTGTTTAAAGTCGTTAGCTCGACTAATTTTTTTTTAAGTTAACTAATAAAAACAACTAAATTGGTTAACTGCTCTAAGAACGGCGCCAAAAACTTGGGCGCTACTGTCGCGCCAAAGTTTAGTTTTTTTCCTTACTCGGTTTCAAAACTACAAATTAATGTAGAAGTGGTAAGTAAGGGTCGAACCCAAGAGGAACGGTGTTTGATCTAGTTGTTTTATCAATTAATACAGAAAAGGGGGTTTTGTGAAGTTGAATGCAATTCGAAAATAAAATTATAAAATAAAAGAGATGAAAATGAAACAATTGAAGATATATCTAGTTCTCGGGTTCGGTTGTGTCAACATCTTGTGTTTATCTTTCCCATGCAACGTGTTACTATTCCTTCTTCAATTTATCAACTCTCAATTAACCAAGAAGCTCTGATCAACGAATTCTTCTTTAAGTGTATTAAATTAAAGTGAGTTCTTTAACTTAACATCTAGCTATTGGATAATCCTAAACAAGTTCTTAGGATTTAATGCAATGCTAGTGTGAAATGAACAAGAAGAATGAGTTGAATTAGATGATCAATTTCACAAACTTGAATTAATACATCTAAGTTGATTTATTAACAAATATGCACGACATTCTTTTGCTACTGTGGATTGGAATCTAGTGACAATTACGGATCAAAAGTTCCAATCCTAGCACATAACTTGAATTTAAAGATTAATTGATTCAATTGGCCAAAGTGAATGCAATAATCACATAAATTCAAAACGGGTTTAAAAGCATAACAAATCAACAAATTGAAGTAGAGGAATAGATAAAACGTTAGCAAAGAGTTAGAAAAGATAACAACATGATAATTGAACACAACGTCCCCCTCGAACTAGATAGAGAAGTCTAACTACTCATATTAGCGGGTATCACCATTGCTATATGATAGATTATACTTCACTATCTCAAATATATATAAACTATAGAAATCACGTAAATAATGCTAAGAATTAAATAGAGAAGTCTAACTACTCATGTATGCGGGTTAAATACTTATCTTTCTCAAACATGAAAAATAAAAGAAGAAGAGAAATTAGTGAAGAAATGCTCCGCTAATCATATTCACGGCCGAAGTATCGTCGATTGATTAATCGAACCTAAATTTAGGTTTTTACTTCCGCCGGAATATGAAAAACTAAGAGCTTTCAAGCTAGAACTAAGAACAAATGATGAAGAGAATTTTATTGAGGAGAAAATTGGAGAGAATCACAAGCTAATTCTCTCTACAAGTTGTGTGATTCAAGCTTGGAAATGCCTCTATTTATAGGCAAAATATTACACCAAAAATATTAAAAATCATAAAAGTCTTCCTTCATGAGTCTATTGTGGTGTCTTTCAGATTGTTTTATCTCTAAGAAGTCGAAAATACCAAAAACACGCTTTATGGTAGGTGGAGTCCATTGGTCAAAATCTGCGGCGTCGGCGTGATTTCAGTCGCCATGTGTGACTCGAGTCACGCGCGATTCGCTTAGTCACCGTAGTGAACGAGAGGACCAGGGACGGTTGCATGCGTGACTCGATCACTTACGGCGGTGACTCGAGTCACTTGCGGCGATCGAGCATGATCGGGCGTGACTCGAGTCACTGCGGCCGACTGATCACGCGGCGGTGACTCGAGTCACCCAGAAATTGCACCCCAAGTCCCTCAACTTTTGAATGTTGTTCATTTTGGTCCTTGATAAATTGCATTTTGGTCCTCCAACTTTCTGAACAGTTTCACTTTGGTCCCCAGACTTTTGAAAAGTTGCACTTTGGTCCCCAACAGTTTTGGCTTTGACGCTTTTAGTCCTTTTTCTTCAAACGGCCATAACTTTCACTAGGAAACTCTGATTTGAGATCCGGAAAAAGTTTGGAAATCCTCTTTTGATGTTCTTCGACTTTAGCACAAGAAACATTGTAAAAACAACTTTTCATAAAATTGCATCGGAGGTCCTCCATCTTTGATTCGCTTGCCTTTTTGGTCCCGAGTTTCCGTTTTCATTCGATTTTCATCCATTTTGACTCCTTTTTATTCTTTGTGACCCTAAACACCACAATAAAGGAAAAACACATAAAACGGAACATATAACATTAATAAAACACACAAACACGTAAAATAGAAGAGTTATTTAAGTGCTTTTCTAGCACTTATCATCGACTCGTGCTAATGATCTAAAAAATTGATAATACAAAAAAAGGAAAAAAATTATTATTGCGAAGAAACTATAATCCTTTTTTTCACACGAAGTGAGTTCGGCACTCTTTTGATTGAAACTATCTTCCATTACTGAAAAGCATTTTCCATGTTGGCATAAAAAATAAATGATCTACGAAAAAAATTTAATACTGGCAAGAAAGTATGATCGATCAACAGATTTACTTTTAATATTTAAAAAATCATATTGTCCCATCTTGATTGTATTAAAATTAATGAAAAAAGAGAAAATAATTTGCCAATGTGAAGAAAGAAATAATTGTTTCAAAGTTGCCAAAAACAATTCATCGAATTAGGTCGATTAATATTTTAATTTATTTTACACTTGCAAACAGTAATAGTTGCATTACAAATTAATCTATTGGAAAAAATTATAAAGTATATTGGATTTTTACAATTACAATAAATTATGTGAACTAAAAATATTAATCAACCGTACAAAAGAAGTATAATTCACAATGAACATATTGGCATAAAAACCAAATAATCCAAGGAAAAAAATTAATAGTGTGAGGAAAGTACGATCAATCCATCAACTTGCCTAAACAATTCAAAATATTGTATCGACTCCTATTAATAGTTTAAAAAATTGGTCATCTAAAAAATAAAAAAAGAAAAAACTTTAATCGTGTGAGTCCAACACTCTTTTGATTGGAACTCTTTCACTTTTGAAAAGCATTTTCCATGTTGGCACAAAAAATAAATGATCCAAGAGGAAAATTTAATCGTGTGAAAAAAATATGATCAATCCATAAATTTACCCTTACTATTTTAAAAATTGTGTCATCTCAACCTAATGATATAAAAAATGAATGAGGAAAACAAAGAGAGAAAAAATAAGTTATTACTTTGAAGAGAGAATAATTGTTGCAACAACTTAGCGGAAGCACTCCATCGAATTGGGTGGATTCATATTTTAATTGATTTTATACTTTTAAACAACAATAGTTGCATTACAAATTAATTTACTGGAAAAAAATTATAAAGTGTATTGAAATTTCCAATTGTAACAAATTATGTGAACACCATAAAATTGATGAGAACTATAACTCAAATTTGATATAAACTGTTGAAATGCAATAATAGTTCTCAAAGCTAATTGACTACTAATCAAATCCAATAACAAAACCATCCAAACTAATCACAAATCCGTTTAAAAGATATAACTATTGAAATGCAATATTAAAACTCGTTTTTCAATAATTATTTCCACTAAAGGATATCTGTAATTTGAAAGATATAGATATAGATTCAATTAATTAAAAATATTGGATTAATGTTACAACTGAATGATTAATTAAAAAAATTAATGTTACATATGTCTTTTAGTTTTGTGTATAAATTTGATGAACTGTAATTTTTTGTCACATCAGAATGAAATCGTAAAAACTTACTAATTTTAATTAATTTTCATTTTTTAGCTAATTTTATTTTTGAAAATAGTTAATTCTTTCTAAAACTAAGTAAAGGGACCAATTTCATCATGTTAAAAGTTTTTTTAATTTTTATGTAAAATTTTAGTGGCTTTTAATTTGTGTCATGCAAAAATTAAATCATAGCGAAATTGCTGATTTAGATTAATTTTCATTTGTTAGCTAATTATTTATCAAAATTAATGTTTAGAAAATTGGACCAGACCGGCCGGTTCAACCATCTACTTATCCATAATTTGATCCCATTATAGTTTAAAATCTAACTATTAGAAAATTGGTCAAAAACTGATCAACCCACCAGTTCAATAGGTTTAACTGATGACCCGGTAACTGTTCAACCAGTTTTTTTATTTTTTATTTTTATTTTATTGGTTTTAATTTGTTTGTTTAATTTTTTTAATTAAAAACGGTTTGACCCAGTCCAACCGTTTGACTATTGAACCATTGCCTTCTCCGATTTGCTGACCGGTTCGGTTTTCTAAACATTGATAAAAATAATTAATTATTTAAAAAATTAATTAGCGGATCGAATCAAATTTTTAAATTTTAATGTTATACTTTTCTTTTAATTTTGTATAAAAATTTAATTAATGCTAATTTCTGTCACACAATAATCAACTATTAACGAAATTATTAATTTTAATTAATTTTATTTTCTTAAGAATTAATTTCCGTCTCGTAGTTAATTATTTATAAAAAGTCTCTTATTCTATATATAAATATAAATCTTTAAATTCAGATTAGAAAGATATAATAAAATAATAATTATCAATACTTATACAAGGAAACAAAATCTAGATTTAATATTTAGCATTTAATATAAATAATAATTTATTAATTTTTTTGTTATGATTGATTATAACTTAATTAAAAAATGAAAAAATCAAAAGATAAAAAATATGCTGAAGATAAGTTCAAATCAGTGGAGATTTGAAAAAATTTAATTTTGGGGAGGATAAGATTCAATATAAATAATGATTAGTTAATTGATTGTTTGAGATTAATTATTAATTATTAAAAATGAAAAAAATCAAAAGACAAAAAAGGAGTTTATTTTAGGTAGGAAAACTAATTAATTTTATTTTCTTAAGAATTAATTTTCGTCCCGTAGTTAATTATTTATAAAAAGTCTCTTATTCTATATATAAATATAAATCTTTAAATTCATATTCGAAAGATATAATAAAATAATAATTATCAATACTTATACAAGGAAACAAAAGCTAGATTTAATATTTAGCATTTAATATAAATAATAATTTATTTATTTTTTGTTAGGATTGATTATAACTTAATAAAAAAAGGAAAAATCAAAAGATAAAAAATATACTGAAGATAAGTTCAAATCAGTGGAGATTTGAAAAAATCTAATTTTTGTAAGGATAAGATTCAATATAAATAATGATTAGTTAATTGATTGCTTGAGATTAATTATTAATTATTAAAAAAGGAAAAAAATCAAAAGACAAAAAAGGACTTTATTTTAGGTGGAAAACTGATTAATCTAATTAAAAAATAGGTTGAAATTTCCCTACTTTTCTATATATATAGAAGATTTGTTTTCAATTTTATCAAATCATATTTTATTTGAAATTTCAATTTTGTTCTATATATTAATTAAATATTTAATTTTATGGCTTAATAATAGTATGATAATATATGATAATAATTATTTCAATATAATTTTCATATTATCTATGATTAAATAAAACTTAAATTCAAATTTAAATAAATTTAAAATCATTATCTCATTTTTATGAAGCTCCGACCTAAACCCTTGATTTGATTTAGTAATTAAAAAATAATTATTTATTCCTTAAAAGTATGTTCTTCAATATTTTTATACAAAACTGCAGAGTAAATTGGTAAATAGAAAATATGTGAATGATTCCCGCGCATCACACGGGGTAAAGACTAGTTGTAGAAAATAAATACAGGACAATAGTTTTACCTGCATTAATTTTTGAATGTTATTATTATTTACTTCAAAATAAATACATTTATGTAGAAAATATGAACGCATCTTTATTGATAAGGTGGTTACGATTTGGGCGTAAGAGCTGAGAATTAATATTGTAGCTACATCTCACCTATAAAGCCAACACTCCCTTGCAAGTTGAGAGAAACCACAAAAAGCAAACACTAGTTTATTTCCAACACCATTCTCTGAGTTCTAGTTTTTTGTCTTTGAGTTCCGGTTCCCATTTAGTCGCTTGGTAGCTGTTGAAACTTTGTGTGTATTTTGAAAAAAAAAACATAAAGCAAATATTAATTTGTTTACCCAATTATTTATAATTGGATGAGGGTGCAAATTGACTTGGACTTGCTTTATGTGCAATATTAATTTTTGACTTAAATTCAAAATTTGAATTTGTCATACGGGTTGTTTCTAAATCCATGATACTTGGTCAAATTTTGTTGAGGTTTGTTTCAACCATCATAATATCTCTCCCCCACTTTCTTACCCACTTTGTCAATTCGTGTTAGTATTCCAAATTTCCACTGTGCAATGAAATTCGAGACAGAAGGGAATTTTTGGGCTTGTTTTATCCCAGGGACGGTGTGGCATCATACAAACTGCAAGCACACTTGGGGTAGAGCTGCGAAATGTCTTAAAGAGAGCAACACTGTCCGTGACTCAACCTATAAATTTCCATCGCTACTCGTGGGTAATATTTTCCAGTTTTCATCTTCTTATTTTGTGCTTCGGTCCCAACAATTTTAAGAGGTTCCATCTGCTATTTCTATTTGTGATGGCTTCTGACAATCGGACTGCTTCATCTGAAATTGCTGACATTAATGTACATTTTGTTTTGACGGTAAGCACTTTAAAAGATGGCAAAAAAAATGCTTTTTTACTTGACTACAAAGAAAGTTCATTCTGCTTGCAAATCTGAAAAACCAACTTTCACTGATAATCTTTATGATTACTATTTAAAGTCCAAATTCGCAAAATAAATTTGGGATGCTCTTCAAACTAAATATGATGCTGAAGAGGTTGGTGCTAAGAAATATGCTGTCAGTCGTTATTTGAAATATCAAATGACAGTTGATAAATCCATCGTAGCACAAACTCACGAGCTTCAAAAAATTTCTTTTGAAATTACTTCTGAAGGCATGCAATTAGATGAGCAGTTTCAGGTGGTAATTATATTGACAAATTGCCTCCTAACTGGAAGGAATTTAAAAGTACATTGAGGCACAAATCAAAGGAATTTTCCTTGGAAAGTTTGATTACCGAGTTGCGTATTGAGGAGGAACATCAAAACCAAGATCCAAATGATGAAGTTTTGGTTGTTAACCACAACCAAGCAAGTTCTTCCACTCCTACGGTTCTGAAATTGGATACCAAAAATATGAAGCGACAAGGCTAAAATCAAAACAAAAATCAGAACAATGGGAACCTGGGCGTGTTGTCGCAGTACGCCAAAATTTATTTTATTTCCTTACTCGGTTTCAAAACTACAAATTAATGTAGAAGTGGTAAGTAAGGGTCGAACCCAAGAGGAACGGTGTTTGATCTAGTTGTTTTTTATCAATTAATACAGAAAATGGGGTTTTGTGAAGTTGAATGCAATTCGAAAATAAAATTATAAAATAAAAGAGATGAAAATGAAACAATTGAAGATATATCTAGTTCTCGGGTTCGGTTGTGTCAACATCTTGTGTTTATCTTTCCCATGCAACGTGTACTATCCCTTCTTCAATTTATCAACTCCAATTAATCAATACGATCTGATTAACGAATTCTTCCTTAAGTGTATTAAATTAAAGTGAGTTCTTTAACTTAACGTCTAGCTATTGGACAATCCTAAACAAGTTCTTAGGATTTAATGCAATGCTAGTGTGAAAAGAACAAGAAGAATGAGTTGAATTAGATGATCAATTTCACAAACTTGAATTAATACATCTAAGTTGATTTATTAACAAATATGCACGACATTCGTTTGCTACTGTGGATTGGAATCTAGTGACAATTACGGATCAAAAGTTCCAATCCTAGCACATAACTTGAACTTAAAGATTAATTGATTCAATTGGCCAAAGTGAATGCAATAATCACATAAATTCAAAACGGGTTTAAAAGCATAACAAATCAACAAATTGAAGTAGATGAATAGATAAAACGTTAGCAAAGAGTTAGAAAAGATAACAACATGATAATTGAACACAACGTCCCCCTCGAACTAGATAGAGAAGTCTAACTACTCATATTAGCGGGTATCACCACTACTATATGATAGATTATACTTCACTATCTCAAGTAATATATACAAACTATAGAAATCATGTAAATAATGCTAAGAGTTAAATAGAGAAGTCTAACTACTCATATATGCGGGTTAAATACTTATAATGGCGTAACGCCGTGTATCACCTCTGCAATATATGAGAAATTATCTTTCTCAAATATGAAAAATAAAAGAAGAAGAGAAATTAGTGAAGAAATGCTCCGCTAATCATATTCACGGCCGAAGTATCGTCGATTGATTATTCGAACCTAAATTTAGGTTTTTACTTCCGCCGGAATATGAAAAACTAAGAGCTTTCAAGCTAGAACTAAGAACAAATGATGAAGAGAATTTTATTGAGGAGAAAATTGGAGAGAATCACAAGCTAATTCCCTCTACAAGTTGTGTAATTCAAGCTTGGAAATGCATCTATTTATAGGCAAAATATTACACCAAAAATTATTAAAAAATGATAAAAGTCTTCCTTCATGAGTCTATTGTGGTGTGCTCAAGTTGTTTTATCTCTAAAAAGTCAAAAAAATACCAAAAAACACGTTTTATGGTAGGTGGAGTCAGCTGGTCAAAATCTGCAGTGGTGTCAGGCGCGACTCGAGTCACCATGTGTGATCGAGTCACCGCGCGGATTCTGCCTAGTCGTAGCGTCTTGAGCGAACGAGGACCAGGGGGCGGTTCTGCGGCGTGACTCGATCACTTGCGGCGCTGATCGAGCATGATCGGGCGTGACTCGAGTCACTTGCGGCGGTGACTCGAGTCACCCGAGTCACCCGGAAATTGCACACTAAGTCCCTCAACTTTTGAATGTTCTTCATTTTGGTCCTTGAAAAATTACATTTTGGTCCTCCAACTTTTTGAAAAGATTCGCTTTGGTCCCCAGACTTTTGAAAAGTTGCACTTTGGTCCCCAACAGTTTTGGCGTTGACGCTTTTAGTCGTTTTTCTTCAAATGGCCATAACTTTCACTAGGAAACTCCGATTTGAGATCCGGAAAAAGTTTGGGAATCCTCTTTTGATGTTCTTCGACATATGCACAAGAAAAATTGTAAAAACAACGTTTCATAAAATTGCATCGGAGGTCCTCCATCTTTGATTCGCTTGCGTTTTGGTCCCAAGTTTCCATTTTCATTCAATTTTCATCCATTTTGACTCCTTTTGATTCTTTGTGACCCTAAACACCACAATAAAGGAAAAACACATAAAACGGAACATATAACATTAATAAAACACACAAACACGTAAAATAGAAGAGTTATTTAAGTGCTTTTCTAGCACTTATCAGAACCACAACAGCAATCAAAATCAGAATAATTACCACCCTCATAATCAAAATAGAAATGCTCAAGCCAACAACAGTAATAACGGGAAATTTATTTGTTATAACTGTAATAAGCCTAGGCATATGGCAAGGAACTTCTGGAACAAACATCGTACTGCTCCGCAAGCGAATTGTACCGAAGAGCCACTTGTGGCTATGATATCAGAAATCAATCTGACAACGAGTTCTGAAGGGTGGTGGGTGGATACTGGCGGTTCTCGCCATGTCTGCTATGATCGTGCTCTCTTCAAGAAATATTCTGAGACTGATGATCGGAAAGTATTGTTGGGAGATTCTCACACCACTATAGTTGCTGGTAGGGGAGAGGTTGAACTTAAGTTTTCTTTTGGAAAGACTGTCATCCTCAAGGATGTCTTGCATACTCCAGAAATGGGAAAGAATTTAGTTTCAGCAGATCTCCTTAATAAAGCTAGTTCTGT
Organism: Jasminum sambac; assembly: GCA_018223645.1. NCBI lineage: Eukaryota > Viridiplantae > Streptophyta > Magnoliopsida > Lamiales > Oleaceae > Jasminum > Jasminum sambac. The sequence goes on from CP073647.1 coordinate 27,391,696, forward strand.
TCAAACTATTGGTGCTAGTTTGTATACTCTTACTAAGAATGGAAATTTTGTAGGAAAAGGTTATGCATGTGATGGGATGTTTAAGTTGAACTTCGATAATAATAAAATTGTTTCTACGTCTTCTTATATGATTTGTTCGTTTAATGTGTGGCATGCTAGACTTTGTCATGTAAATAAATGCCTTGTTAAGAACATGAGCAACTTAGGCTTAATCCCCCCTTTGTCGCTAAATGAATTTGAAAAATGTGAATTTTGCGGTCAAGAGTCAAGCAAAGATCGCTAAAACACCACATAAATCTATTTTAAGAGAAAGAGAACCATTTGAATTAATTCATTTAGATATTTGTGAATGTGATGGTGTTTTAACGAGAAATGGAAAAATATATTTTATTACATTTATTGATGATTGTTCCAACTTTTCCTATGTCTATCTCATGAAAAATAAAAGTGAAGCCATTGATATGTTTAAAATATTTATCTCAGAAATTGAAAACCAATTTGGAAAGAAAATAAAAAGGTTTCGTAGTGATAGAGGAATTGAATATGACTCAACGGTTTTCAAACATGTTTATGCTTCACTTGGTATTATTCATGAGACGACAGCTCCTTACTCACCTTAAATGAATGGAAAGGCAGAAAGGAAAAATCGAACATTCACCGAATTAATCGTTGCTACGCTACTCAATTCTGGGACCTCCTCACATTGGTGGGGTGAGATTTTAATGACAATATGCTATGTTCTTAATAGTTTGCCTAAGTATAAATCGAACTTATCACCCTATGAGATTTTGAAAAATAGAAAACCCAACGTATCTTATATGCGTGTATGGGGTCATCTTACTTATGTGCGTAGTCCTGATCCTAAGAGATCGAAACTTGCTAGTAGAGCCTATGAATGTGTCTTTATTGGTTATGCAATAAATAGAAAGGCTTACCGATTTTTTGATTTGAAAAATCATGTAATTATTGAGTCAATTGATGTTGATTTTTTCGAAGAAAAATTCTCTTTTAAAGTTAGAAATAGTGGGGACAGCTCTCAATATTCCACTTCAACTATATTTAGGGGCACCGGGTTGAACCAAGGAAAAGTAAAAGAGCTAGAACCACTAAAGATTTTGGACCTGATTTTTTTGCATAAACGTTAGAAGATGACCCATCTAATCTTCAAGAAGCATTGTCCTCTTTAGATGCCGACCTTTGGCAAGAGGCCATTCATGATGAAATGGACTCTTTAGAATCAAATAGAACTTAGCATCTTGTAGACCTTCCACCTAGTTGTAAAGCCATAGGTTGTAAATAGGTGCTGAAAAATAAATTGAAACCCGACGGCACAATAGATAAATATAAGGCACGACTTGTTGCCAAGGGTTATAAACACAGAGAAAATGTAGATTTTTTTTGACACTTATTCTCTTGTTACCCGAATTAAATCTATACATGTTTTGATTGCCTTAGCTGCATTGCATGATCTTGTCGTGCATCAAATGGATGTAAAAACTGTATTTCTTAATGGAGAACTAAATGAAGAAATTTACACAGACCAGCTTCAAGGTTTTGTTATTTCGCCAAGAGGATAAAGTATGTAAATTAGGCAAATCTCTCTATGGTTTGAAACAAGCTCCTAAGCAATGGCATAAGGCATTTGACAAACTAGTCGTTTCTAGTGGATTTAAAATTAATGAAAGTGACAAATGCATTTACTACAAGTTTGAGGATAATGCATGCATTATCATTTGCTTATATGTCGACGACTTACTTATATTTGGTTCTAATATCTATGTTGTCAATAACGTGAAATCCATACTATGTGCTAATTTTGATATGAAAGATTTGGGAGAAGCGAGCGTAATCCTTGGAATCAAAATTACTAGGTCAGAAAATGGACTTTCTTTAGACCAGTCTCATTATATTGAGAAAATTCTAAAGAAATACAATTACATAGACTGTAAATCTGCAAGTACTCCCTATGACCCTAGTGTAAAGTTGTTCAAGAACACGGGTGACAGTGTTAGACAATCTAAGTATGTGAGCATCATTGGTTGCCTTCGATATGCTACTGATTGCACTAGGCCTGATATTGCTTATGCAATTGGAGTACTTTGTAGATTTACTAGTAGACCTAGTATAGAGCATTGGCATGCTATTGAGAGAGTCATGTGATATCTTAAAAGAACCATGAATCTAGGGTTACACTATCAGAAGTTTCCCGCTGTCCTTGAAGGATATAGCAATGCTGACTGGAATACTCTGTCAGATGACTCTAAGGCCACTAGTGGATACATCTTCAACATAGATGGAAGTGCAATTTCTTGGAAATCCAAGAAACAAACCATTTTGGCACAGTCTACAATGGAGTTAGAAATGATAGCACTAGCCATGGCTAGTGAAGAAGCAAGTTGGCTTAGAAGCTTTCTTGCAGATACTCCGTTATAGGAAAAACTGATACCGATCGCCCTTATCCATTGTGATAGTACTGCGGCTATTGCAAAAATTGAGAACCGTTTATTATAACGCAAGAGACAACAAATTCATCGTAAGCACAATACCATAAGAAAGTGCCTCTCTAATGGTTCTATTAGAGTGGATTACGTATGGTCTGAGGAAAACTTAGCTAATCATTTGACGAAAGGACTAGCAAGAGAGATGGTTTGGAAAACCTCGGAAGGGAAGGGTTTAAAGCCCATTAAGAAATGCATTATGCAGGATGGTAACCCAACCTATGGACTGGAGATCCCAAGAAAATAGGTTCAAAGGGTAATAACAAATCACATATGATATAGTGAATCATGCAGTTATTGATATACTCTCATCCCGATGGAGCATGATATCCTGAAGTGATAATACGTTGAGTTAAATCTCTTAATGAGTTCTATATCTCCATATGGAGTGGGGTATCTAGCTACAAGAGTACTCTCGATAGACTCACCTAGGCGAATGTGGAAGTGTGGCCGCTTCCTATGGAATTTTGGGCAAAATGCTCTAGAGCAATCACCAAACCCGGATATAAGCACATGGTCGTATTGTGCTTGCTTTTAGGCTACACTCTTATAGATAGTGTTTGTGGTGTTTCCATAGATAAAGTTCAAAACCACGAGTTACTCTAGTATATATTGGAGCATCAACACTACGTAAAGGTTCAAGTTGAACAACAACTTTGCTGATGTACTAGATGAATAATACATAACTGCCCACTGATGGTGCGAGGTCGGTGGAACCTACACAATTTTTTTTTAGAGTGTAGGCACCTTATGGTGCCCACAATGGGTAGGAAATCATCTCCGTATACGGCTAACAGCTAGAAAAATCTGAAACTTATCACAATTGTAATGGCTCATGAAATCTGCTAGGGTCTCTAATTAATCTATATACAAAAGAAATAAGTAAAACAAATAAATAAAAGAAATTTGCGTTATAGGTCTTTAGTGGGTGATAGGGGTTGATTTTTAATGGTTTTTAAAAGTTTTTAATGTGAAATAGGAGAGAGAATAAGTGGAGTTGAATGGTGGAGATTTGTAGATGTGATATGATATGTGGTTGTGATTGATTTAGGATAAAGAAAGAATAGATAAAAAAGTGGTAAAAAATTTTAAAAACAGTTCCCTATCATGCTTTTAAACTACTATCCCATAATGGAAGTTGGTTGTTAACTTTCGAAAGAAGAATAAATTGGTCTCGAGCTTTCAATATAACTAAAGTAAAACTTCAATAATGCATTTTGCTTTCAACTTTGGACAAATCACAAAATGCTTGCTTCCGTCCTTCTCTTGCCTCACACATTTGTTTCTCAAATTTATTTCTAACCACATTTACATGGATCCACCGCAAAAATATACTACTAACATTTCTCAATTGAATTTTAAATATGACAAGATAAGAGATTTGATGTATTATTATCTTTCTAGAGTCGAAATGCTATTCTAATTATGGAAGGCATTGTGTTCCTTTCTGCATTAGGAATATTTTTTAATCCAGACAATGAATATATTTTTGTAAAATAGAAGAATAATAAATATTTATTGAATTGAAGTCTATCTTTATATTATACAACAAGAGTTTGTGGAGATTATGTGGTAACCATTTAATTAATTCACAATCTTTCCACACCCTTTAAATAGCTTTAAATAGCGGAAGATAAACCTCATTTTACTTACTCCTCCCGTCCCATTTTGATAGGCACAGTTTGACTTTCAAACGGATTAAGAATTTGAAATTAATATTTATTGGAAAAGTAAATTTTACTTGTGTATTTCTTAATATACTCCTATATTAAATACTGCCTCCGTCCCATAAATATAACCCACTTATAATTTCACAAAGATTAAGAAAAATGCAATTAATAAAGTTGGAAAAGTAAAACTTAAGCTTAATTTCCTAATCTACCATTTCATTTATTGGATGTTTTATTTCAACTAATATATTTAAATAATAACAATATACATTAAATGGGAGTATATAAGACAACTAATATTTTAACTATATCTTTAAAAGGAATATAGCCTACATTTTGGGACTGACGAAAAGGAAATAGTGGACTATATTTATGTGACGGAGGTAGTATGACAATTTACTTTTATTAATAAATATACATAATAAATAGGGTAGATTAAGAAATAAAGAAGTTAAATTTATATTAATAAGGAAAGTAGTCTATATTTTGGGACGGACGAAAAAGGAAATCAAGTTTATCAAAATGGGACGGAGGGAGTAGTAATTAACATGACATCCTTTAAGAAATCTTACGACTAATTACTCATAAGCATAAATTTGTATATTGGGACAAGCATTCTTGTATTTAATTGGAAATAGGAAACTAGTTATCGAAACATATACCTAGTCAGAAAAATGTGTACAACAACCAAGGCCGGCGCCATGTATTCAAGCTAAACGTACTTTTCTTTTCTTCTTTTTTCTTTTTCTTTTTTTTATTATTTACATTCAAATTTGATGTATATTTCAAAGGGGTTAATTTCACTAACGGTCACTAAAGTGGTGCAAAAATAATGAAATTATCATTAAAATTTGAAAATTTCATCCACGATCACTGAAGTTCATATTACTATCACTAATCATCGTGCTAAATAAAACTTGAGGGCTAAAAATACAATTTATATCAAAAAATTAAATTACAAAGAAGCACTCATCTTAATCATTTCGGCCATTGTCACCGTGGCCTTCTCCAACCACCAAATCAAATATTTTGTCCACAAAATTAAATTAAATAACTAATTAATGAGTGCTCAACTAGATGTTTTTCTGATTGAAATAAAGAAAACCTTATAGATTACAGTGACAAGCAAATTGAAACATGTCCTAATAGTTAGAATGAGAATTTAATCAGGTTAACAATGAAGTTGGATTAAGTATAATTGTGATAGTAATACGTTGAAAAGAGATACTAAGGAAGCATTTCAGAGACCAACATAATAACCATTAAATTATTGATAAATACATCAGGGTCGTGGGTAGGGACGAAGCCACCTTTGCGCCAACCTGGTCCATGGACCACAGTCAAATTTGGGAAAATTTTTGGCCCTAAGTCCAACAGCCTAAAAGGCAAAAGTTAAAAAAAAAAAAAAAACCCCAAATTCCCAAGTCCCAACCAATTATACCCAGCAAGAACATCTGGCTTTGGCTTCAAACCTTCAGTAGACACTAGACAATAAATAGAGGGATTCATTTAAAAGGGTTAGTCAAACAAAAGTTTCATTTAAAAAGACCCACCTTATAAATTTTTTCCTAGATAGCCATTAATTAAAATAAACAGAAAAAGAATAAATACAATGACCATCTTGTCCTTGACTTGTCTCCAAAATTCATACCGTGAAAACCAGGAAGTACGGCTTCTACGCTTTCTCTCTTCTGCTGATTGGCTTCTTGGCTCCTCCAAGGTAAGTAATTTCTATCCAACATCATCTTTTGTCTTCTTTTGATCTCTCTTTGTTTCCCATAATTGAATTTCTCCTTTTTTATACAATGTAGATGAATCTATATTCTCATTCTCCCAAATAATATAATTGTTGAAGAAGATTGATATTGGGCATTTGAAGAAGAAGAGAAGGTATGGTATAATTAACTATTTTATTTTCTTTCTATAACTTCACAATCATTTCTTGCTTTAATTAGGGTTTTATGTTGTTCATTTGGGTATAACAAGTTAGAAGTCGTTATGGTGCATTAATGTCATTATTTACTTATTTTTCTCCAATTGCTTTTATTATTTATTTCTATTTGTTGAGGTAAATATGTTTTGATAGTACTATTAGATATATGTTAAATGCAAATGCAACAACATAAACGCCGTTATTTCTTTTACAGAACGACATACATATTGTTTTCAGCATTTCTTAAGAATGTTTTGTTTAAGAATATATATTTTTTATCTAAAAATTTATTGCTTCAAGTAATTTATATACTGAGATGACAACATTTCCATTTATGTTGCGTAACATGCCTGTAAAAATGTTATTCAAATTACAAGTGTAATGGTTTCACAATCTACAACATTGTTGCACTTGAAATGTTCTACAATTTGTCCCAAAGGAAATCTCTGTCTATCAATTTGGGAGTTAATTCAAATTCCATTCCGTAGCTAGATTTTCCCATTTTTTGTTGAAATAACGACTTCAATATTGCTATATTTATGCTTGTAACCCTGTCTAATATCATTATGTATCATTTAAGTGGATTTTTCGCCATTGTGGGGAAATACCAACTTCAATATCATTTTTACATATGCCTATAACGAGTATAATGTCGTTACTTCTCCGTAGGTAGATTTTCCCCTTTCGTGTTGAAATAATAACTTCAATATCGTTACAGTTATTTTTATAACGCGTCTAATATCGTTATGTATCATTTAAGTGGATTTTTTGCCATTATGGTGAAATAACAACTTCAATATTGTTTTTACATATTTCTATAACAAGTATAACATTGTTACCTCTCCGTAGCTAGATATCCCCTTTCGCGTTGAAATAACGACTTTAATGTCGTTATCCTTATACTGATAACGAGTCTAATATCGTTATGTATCATTTATTCAGCAAGCTGATTTTTCGTCATTGTGGTGAAATAACAACTTCAATATTGTTTTTACATATGTTTATAATGAGTATAACATAGTTACTTCTCCGTAGCTAGATTTTTCCCTTTCGCGTTGAAATAACGACTTTAATATTGTTATACTTATACTTATAACTAGTCTAACATCGTTATGTATCATGTAAGTGGATTTTCTATCATTGTGGTGTAATAACAACTTCAATATCGTTTTTACGTATCTCTATAACGAGTATAACATCGTTACTTCTCCGTAGCTAGATTTTCACCTTTCGTGTTGAAATAAGAACTTCAATATTATTTTGTAATATGCTTGATGTGTGCCTAGAACTGTTCATATGGTTAAACCACCCAAATATATATACAAAGGTAAGTTAAAACTATGAAATGAAGATAATCAAAATGAGATTGTCGAATCATACAAGTTAGAAGTCGTTATGGTGTGTTAAAATCTTTATTTGCTTATTTTCAGTTTGCTTTTATTATTTCTACTTGTTGAAGTAAAGCAAAATAATATGTTTTGATGGTACCATGTGATATATGTCAAATGTCAAATGCAAATGTAACGGCATAAACGTCGTTATTTGTTTTATAGAACGATATTAATATCGTTATTTGTATTTCTCAAGAATGTTTTATTTAATAGCAGTTATGGACAATGCGGACATGGTATGGATATCTATTTGTCATCCAGTTGAATTCGAGAAGAATGTCGAAGGATTATGGACATGGAAATATGTGGAGAATGAAAAAGGAAAGACAACGCCTATTCTTGTTTCGAGAACAATTTCATATGTAGAATTATATGATAAAGTGAAGGAGGTATTAAATGTGGATTGAAGACTAGATGAAATGGAGATGGCATGCCTTGTCCTTATAGTGTCTAAAGCTCCAGCAGCAGCAACCATCATTGACTGTGACAATAATGTGCAGTGGTTTATTTCAGTCTCTAGAGAAACTTTCTTATGCATTACACTCATAGAAAAAACTGTTGAACGTCGGGAATTGTTAGATGTTGATGAATGTTTATCATGGGTTGATGGTGAAGACAACTTTATATGAATGGAGATAAAGACTTTGCACAAATTGAAAATGTCGCAATCGATGATAATGGTGGTGGAAGGTCACTAGATTGGAACAATTTTGATGTTATTCAAGATTATCATGAAGGAGATGTGGTAGGGAACAATCTATTAGAAGCCATGGATGGTGCTAATTTGATTGCAATTGAAAATCATAATCAAAATATGATAGATAACAACAATGATGGTTTGAATGCACATGAAACCCAAAGCTATACTCTTGGAGATGGAAATGTCGTAGACCGTACAAATGAAAGCGGCAGTTGGGTTGTAGTTTCAAGCTTTCCTTCAATCCATTGTGCTTCATCAGTTGAGAATTCCGAAAGTCTAAATGTGAAAGTTAGACAATTGTTTCCAATGAAGAAGACTTTGATACAAAAAATGTTATCTATGGCTATGGAGTGTCACTTTGAATTTAAAGTCAAAAATTCAAATAAGAGCATATATGAAGTTAAAAATTCTAATATCTTTGAAGTTCGAAAATATCAAAGTAATCACATTTGCTCAATGAGTGTGCACCGCAAATGGTCGCGTTTGTCGCGGCGCGCCAAAGTTTGTTTTTTATTTCCTTACTCGGTTTCAAAACTACAAATTAATGTAGAAGTGGTAAGTAAGGGTCGAACCCAAGAGGAACGATGCTTAATCTAGTTGATTTTATCAATTAATATAGAAAAATGGGGGTTTTGTGATATTTGAATAAAAATAGAAAATCGAACGTCAAAATAAAAGATTGAAATAAAACAATTGTACAAAATATCTAGTTCTCGGGTTCGGTTGTGTCAACAACTTATATTTATCTTTCCCATGCAACGTGTTACTATTCCTTCTTCAATTTATCAACTCTCAATTAACCAAGAAGCTCTGATTAACGAATTCTTCCTTAAGTGTATTAAGTAAAAAGTAAACTCTTTAACTTAACATCTAGCTATTGGATAACCCTAAACAAGCTCTTAGGATTTAATGCAAAGCTAGTATGAAATGAACGAGAAGAATGAATTGAATTAGATGAATAATTTCACAAGCTCGAATTAATGCATCTAAGATGATTTGTTAATAAATATGCACGATATTCATTTGCTACTTTGGATTGGAATCTAATGACAATTACGGATCAAAAGTTCCAATCCTAGCAAGTAACTTGATTTTAAAGATTAATTGATTCAATTGGCCAAGGTGAATGCAATAATCAAATAAACTCAAAAACGGGTTTACAAGCATAACAAATCAACAAATTGAAGTAGAGGAATAGATAAAACGTTACTAAAGAGTTAGAAAAGATAACAACATGTTAGTTGAACACAACGTCCCCCTCGAACTAGATAGAAAAGTCTTAACTACTCATAATTGCGGGGTTTCATACTTTTTAGCGAGTGTTCGCCTTGTATCACCACCACTATATGATAGATTATGCAAAATATAGTAAACAAGTAAATAAATACTAAGAAATAAATAGACAAATAAAAGGGAAAAGAGAACTTAGCGAAGAATTGATCCGCCGGAATATGAAAAGCTAAAATCTTCAAGCTAAAACTAAGAAAAAATGAAGAAGAAAATTATATTGGAGAGAACTACTAGCTAATTCTCTTCTACTAAGTTGTGTATTTCCTTCCTTACAAATGCCTCTATTTATAAGCAAAATTTCACAAGAAAACATGATAAAAAATTGTACAACTACTCCATTATGATTCCACTAATTGGTAACCACCAAATCATGATCTTAAATTGCTCCATTAGTTCAAATATTGTATCATGGTATAGGTAAGCATCTTGGTTGAATTGTGCAATTGGAATTTCCTTTTTTTGATATTTTAATAGAAAGTTATGAATTTTCTACCAAAACATGACCCAAGAAATCCTCAATACACATCACTCTCGGTTTTGCCCATTTTTGACCATGATATAATCCGAATCATTTGAAGATGTCAACATCAAAGTTGTAGCCCTCTGAGTGTCCTTTCCAACAATATAAAGTCCAGGTCAATCCGAATTTTGTAGCAAACGTTATGGTCAAATTACTGAACTGCAGTGGTAAATTCGAGCTGCTGATTTTTTTACGCTTTGTCCTTTCTCTTCAAATGGCCATAACTTTCACTAGGAAACTCCGATTTGGGATCCGACAAAAATGTGGAAATCCTCTTTTGATATTCTTTGATATTGGTACAAGAAAAATTGTAAAAACAACTTTTCATAAAATTGCATCGGAGGCCCTCCATCTTTGAATTTGCTTGCATTTCGGTCCCAAGTTCCGTTTTCGCTCCGTTTTTATCCATTTTGGCTCCTTTTGATTTCTTGTGACTCTAAACACACAATAAAAGGAAAACACATAAAAATAAACATATAATACTAATAAAACACACAAATACGTAAAATAGAAGAGTTATTTAAGTGCTTTTCTAGCACTTATCAAACTCCCCCACACTTAGACTGTTGTTCGCCCTCGAACAACAACCATATGACACAAACAACACACTGATTTTACATGAGATTAACAACTTTTAACAGTGAAATTCTACTACAGATAGTGACTTGCTTAATAAACATTCTCCCGAATCATGAAGATTTCATTTCTTCTCAAATACACAACGGCTTGTGAGTGTGTGCAATTGAGGTTATCATCCCATCACTAACTAGAACCACATGAAAGCTTACGATGTTATAACCAAATCCTGACCTGAAATTGTCAAATATTTCCTTTCATCTCTCGTGATCCCACTCTTATTTTATAATGATTCCCATGGATCCTAAAAATTACTCTATTCACCAAAAATCATCAACTGTTAGCACTGCAAAGAAAAAAAAAAGGCATGGCAGGTGTTTTATCGCAAATATGTCTTCAATTTAAAGAGTGTTTAGATTGAGCACTTCAAACCACTGAGGAAATTTATTTATCTAACTTCACACTTGGGTAGCTATCACATTTCTCGCTATTTTTTTTTCTTTTTTTTTTGTTTTTTGATGAAGAAGAAAAAGAAGAAGAAAAAGAGTTTTGCAATTTTCTTTTCAACTTTTACCCCACAGGTAGCTTTCACACTAAACCCCTTTCATTGGAGGCAGCCTTCTTAACCCATTCGAGGTGACGGCTTTACACTCTGAGGTAGGTCGCTCTTTCCTGTGGTCCCTCTCATTATTTCGAACATAAAAGTAAAATTCATTCTCAGCATAGGTCAATGCTTTTTCCAAACTTTTTAAACTCTATCAATAAAAGACACATTCACAAAAAAACAGATACCATGCGATTATAACTCCAGCTTACTAACAATCGATGTTTCCAGGTTACGTTGAGCAGGACGAATGGATAGAAAAAAAAAGAAAAAGTTAGTTTACTATGGCCTAGAAAGTTAGAAAAAAAAATCAACATTTTCAACCTTCAATTTGTGTTCCAGAGAATTATAGTAAATTACCTATAATGTGCTCAGATAAATTTGCCAGCTGTGCTTGGAGAAGAACAGAATACATTTTTTTTTTCGAGATCTTGTAGTTTCAGCTAAGTCACACAAATTAAGCTCAATCATATTCAAAAGTTGCTATCTCATGCAAAATCGTCGACACAAATAAAAAAAAATCACACGCAGACCACAATATGCCACTCCCCCACACTTAAATTCTACATTGTCCCCAATGTAGAAATATAGAAAGCATGAAAAAGAGAAGAAATAGAAACTCCCCTATGGTAAGCAACGAGTCGTGCCGATTTGGGGATGGTGGTTGCACAATGTAGCACCTCTGAGGAATACTTCGACAATCCAAGAGCAAGAGACCTGCAATCAACATATTTACAGAACAAAAACAACAGCTGAAAATATTTTGGTTTTTTTTTTTTTTGAAGAAGAGAAATATATACAAAGTGACTATGGGAGTTGACAACCCTCTGAACATCTTGCAGTAGTATTCACATCAAATTAATTATATGATTCCATCAAGTCTGATCCGCATGGAAACTATCTGAATCAGCATACTCTCTACAAAACAGTTTGACAACCAACCTTAATGAAAATATTCTCCATATCGCCACATGACACATAGGTATGTTTACCATTCAATAAAGAACAGCCCCACAAGAACCAACAAATGGGAGAACGTTTAGAGCAGAACGTCCAACTCAGACACTTCTCAAATGAATGAGACGTAGTTTTACATCTTCGGATGGGTGCTAGTGATCACGCTCAAAAAGTTGCTGCTCAACGGTTAGACCATCGAGTTTGGTTTCCAACAGACGTTGTCGTTGTTCCAACAAATTATCAAACTCTCTCACACTGAATTCGAGCTGGCTGTTTCTCCTGATAGACTTTTCGGCCCTGCACCTAATCGGTCCATCCTTGAAGAAAACAACATGTCTATATTGTGAATAAGTTTGATTTCTAGTACAATGAGGTCCATCTAATAGTTTTCCACATTTAAAACAACTTTTAAGGCGCTTAGCACGTCGTTTGCGAGCAGATCGTGATGATCCTGCCCCAAAAGTTATGACGTTCCAAAGGGAACGCTCATACTTGTCAACAAGTCGAACAATCTGAATCTTGATATCAAGAGGCATAGAGAAAGAGTCTAGTACTTGTAGAAGAGCAACAATACGTAGAGGGGATGCCATAGAAAGAAATGAAAATTCAGTGCACTTTCAGGTATCTGCAAAAGACTTGAAAGAAGAAGGTTAATAGAAGAGAATACAGTTCTTTAAGGTCTACTGAAAAAGACCAGTTTAACGCCTTTGGCCGGGATACATAAACCAGTATCCAAGGTATTTTTTTTTTCTTTTTTTTTTAGCTACGTAACACACGAAAGAAAAAGAAACACTGAAGAAATAAGATTAAAACCATCAAAATCAATAAGCATAGTAGATTATCACACTCTCCCATATTTTCAAACAAGATACTGAAGAAGGAAAAAAATAATAAGAAAATTTGAATTACATAATCGATTAGTATGAGGAAAAGACATATATAAAAAAATATCACACACATCCATGCTATAAGAAAAAACAAATAAGAAGAAGAGAAAGAAGAACAAAAGGAAGAAAAAAAATTAAGAAGAAGAAGAAAATTACCTAATCACTGTCAGAAAGGAATACTCACAGAGGGTTGAGACTTTTGGTTGTAGCTTCAAGTAGAGAACAGTCTCGATTTATAGTCAAATGAGCACTGTTTCAACCGACAATTATGCATGTGGAGTGTGCTGGAAAGAGTACGTTGAAAGGAGTATCCGAGAAAGTGCGTTGACAAATTGTCCATTATCAATAATTAATCCCCACACGTAATCAGTAACTATTGCTAATCACTGATTTGTGCATCATCATGTCTCTTCCCAATTGATTGAGTCTCGGAATATCGTCCTCCTACAGTAATAAAGCAATATCTTCCTTAATACGTTAGATGAAAAGTAAAAAAATACAAATATTAAAAGAAAAATGCTTGGGTTGCCTCCCAAGAAGCGCTTTTGTTTATGGTCGTTAGCTCGACACAGTTCCCATTTGTCAAGTAGGATTCCTCAAATCCATTGCAGCTCCACTTTGTCTTCGATGGCTTCTCCGAGTGTCTTGATTTCTTAACAGTCCTTCTTGAATTCTTTTCCAAATTTTTTTGGTCTCATTTCTTTCCATGGCTTCCTTCTTCGAGATGAGGTAATTGTGCTTTGGCTCAATCTTATGTGTTGTGCTGGCTCTGCAATTCAACTTACACAGTTCTTGCACAAAAGGATTAGTTGAATTGATTGCAAAAGGCAGAACAAAGCGTTATTAGGCGCAATGAACCATCAAAAATATTAAAGTTCGCTTTTTCCTCATCAAATTCCATGGATAGTGTACCCTCATAGACATCAATTTTAGTGCGAGAAGTGTAAAGAAATGGACGTCCCAATATGATAGGTGAAGGGTGAGGTGAATGTTCATCAGCGATATCAAGCACGTAAAAATCGTGAGGAAAACTAAACCATTTATTTTGACTAGCACATCTTCTATCACTCCATCCGGGTATGCATTGGTACGATCAGCTAGTTGCACAATTACGTGAGTTTCTTTCAGTTTTCCTAAATTTAGTGAACCATACAAGGATCTAGGCATGACATTTATGGATGCTCCTAAATCTATAAGTGCTTTGTCAATGTGGTGATTGCCTATGGTGGAAGGGATAGTGAACATACCCGGGTCTTCGCATTTTGGAGGCAACTTCTTCTGGAATACTGCTGAAACGGTTTCTCCCATTTTGATCATTTCATTTCCCTTCAATTTCCTCTTATTAGTGCAAAGATCTTTCAAAAACTTAGCATAGCGTGGAATTTGTTTGATTGCATCTAACAAGGGAATGTTGATTTCTATCCTCCTAAATGTGTTCAAAATTTCTGTTTCCTTTTCTTCTTTGTTAGTTTTTGCTAATCTACTCGGAAAATGGGGAGGGATCACTTTAGTAGTGACAGAGGGGTTAGGACATACCTCCTTTTCAAGCTTTTCTTCTTTATCTTCATGTGTGGGAACTTCTTTGTGAGAGTTTTCGATCTCTTTTCCAGTCCTTAAGGTTATGGCACTAACATTCTTTGGATTTACCTCAGTTGGGATGGTAACTTCCCTCAGATTGTGCTTCGATCGATTGATGGCGGTTGCCAATTGACTCATCCGTTTTCCAAGTTTTGAATGCTCAATTTGGAATCCTGTTGAAATTTCACAGTGTTAGTTGCGAATGTTTTCACCATATCCTCGAGAGACATACCTGATTGTTGAGGTTTTTGTTGAAATTGCCCTTGGGGTTGAAAATTCCATTGTTGCTGGAATTGGCCTTGAGGTTTGTTAGGAAGAATCACGGGGCTTGTTGTTTCCATAACTCAGTTGGGGTGATCTCGCCATCCTGGATTATAGGTGTTTGAGTCACGGATTGTATTCTTGTCTTGGGAATGGGAAATTATTTGCTGAGTTCACTTGGTCGTTGTTATCCACTTGTAGAACAGGACAAGCATCTGTAGGATGCCCTAGATTTGTGCACATGCCACATGCTTTGACTTGCGGATTGTTTCCTACAACAATTTGTTTGAGAAGATGTGTTAGTTGAAAGTTGGCTTTCAATATTGGAATTACTTACCTCGTTAACTCTTGAATGTTCATCTCGATCTGTCTTGAATTGTTGAGTGTTTTGACCATGTTTGAAATCGTTGTTTCGCTTCAGCAGGGGTTTTGTTCATCAATGCGCCTCCACTAGCAGCATCAACCATGTTTCGCCGATTGACATAAGCCTTCATAGAAGTATTGCACTAGGAGGTTTTCAGCGATTTGGTGATGCGAGCGACTTGCAATGAGCTTTTGAAATGCTCCCAATACTTATAAAGAGTTTCTCCATTATTTTGGCGTACTCGGAGATATCTTTCCGATATTTCTTTGTCTTTGAAGCTGGGAAGTACTTTTCGAGGAAAAGTTGCTTCATTTGATTCCATGTTGTGACTAAACCTGGTGGTAAAGTGTATAACCAATCTGTGGCGGCATCTTTTAGTGAAAATGGAAAGGCTATGAGCTTGATTTGCTCTTGATGATGCCCGGGCGTTTCATGCTATCGCACACCACATGAAACTCCTTCAAGTGTCGATATGGATCTCCGCCGGATCGTCCATGAAAAGAAGGTAGAAGATGTATCAATCCAGATTTTAGTTCGAAAGTCTTACCTTCTTCTACGGTTGGAAAGGTGATACACAAAAGTTGTTGAGTAACCGGAGTTGCGGTTGTTTGAGAGTTCTTTCGTTATTGTTTTCTGCCATTTCTCGTTCCGTTTGTTTTGCTTGTCTTATTCGTCTTCGAATGGATTTCTCGATTTCTGGATCGAAACTTTCAAGAATTCGATTAGTAGATCAGGTATTATGCATACAAGTGAAGAATTTTTTTTTTTAAAAATTAATTAATAAAAGCAACTAAATTGGTTAACCGTTCCCCGGCAACGGCGCCAAAAACTTGGTCGCGTTTGTCGCGGCGCGCCAAAATTTGTTTTTTATTTCCTTACTCGGTTTCAAAACTACAAATTAATGTAGAAGTGGTAAGTAAGGGTCGAACCCAAGAGGAACGGTGCTTAATCTAGTTGATTTTATCAATTAATATAGAAAAAGGGGGGTTTTGTGATATTTGAATAAAAATAGAAAATCGAACGTCAAAATAAAAGATTGAAATAAAACAATTGTACAAAATATCTAGTTCTCGGGTTCGGTTGTGTCAACAACTTATATTTATCTTTCCCATGCAACGTGTTACTATTCCTTCTTCAATTTATCAACTCTCAATTAACCAAGAAGCTCTTATTAACGAATTCTTCCTTAAGTGTATTAAGTAAAAAGTAAACTCTTTAACTTAACATCTAGCTATTGGATAACCCTAAACAAACTCTTAGGATTTAATGCAAAGCTAGTATGAAATGAACGAGAAGAATGAATTGAATTAGATGAATAATTTCACAAGCTCGAATTAATGCATCTAAGATGATTTGTTAATAAATATGCACGATATTCATTTGCTACTTTGGATTGGAATCTAATGACAATTACGGATCAAAAGTTCCAATCCTAGCAAGTAACTTGAATTTGAAGATTAATTGATTCAATTGGCCAAGGTGAATGCAATAATCAAATAAACTCAAAAACGGGTTTACAAGCATAACAAATCAACAAATTGAAGTAGAGGAATAGATAAAACGTTACTAAAGAGTTAGAAAAGATAACAACATGTTAGTTGAATACAACGTCCCCCTCGAACTAGATAGAAAAGTCTTAACTACTCATAATTGCGGGGTTTCATACTTTTTAGCGAGTGTTCGCCTTGTATCACCACCACTATATGATAGATTATGCAAAATATAGTAAACAAGTAAATAAATACTAAGAAATAAATAGAGAAATAAAAGGGAAAAGAGAACTTAGCTAAGAATTGATCCACTGAATATGAAAAGCTAAAATCTTCAAGCTAAAACTAAGAACAAATGAAGAAGAAAATTTTATTGGAGAGAACTACTAGCTAATTCTCTTCTACTAAGTTGTGTCTTTCCTTCCTTACAAATGGCTCTATTTATAGGCAAAATTTCACAAGAAAACATGATAAAAAATTGTACAACTACTCCATTATGATTCCACTAATTGGTAACCACCAAATCATGATCTTAAATTGCTCCATTAGCTCAAATATTGTATCATGGTATAGGTAAGCATCTTGGCTGAATTGTGCAATTGGAATTTCCTTTTTTTGATATTTTACTAGAAAGTTATGAATTTTCTACCAAAACATGACCCAAGAAATCCTCCATTCACATTACTCTCGGTTTTGCCCAGTTTTGACCATGATATAATCCGAATCATTTGAAGATGTCAACATCAAAGTTGTATCCCTCTGAGTGTCCTTTCCAACAATATAAAGTCCAGGTCAATCCGAAGTTTTTAGCAAAAGTTATGGTCAAATTACTGAACTGCGGCAGTAAATTCGAGCTGCTGATTTTTTTACGCTTTGTCCTTTCTCTTCAAATGGCCATAACTTTCACTAGGAAACTCCGATTTGGGATCCGACAAAAATGTGGAAATCCTCTTTTGATATTCTTTGATATTGGCACAAGAAAAATTGTAAAAACAACTTTTCATAACATTGCATCGGAGGCCCTCCATCTTTGAATTTGTTTGCATTTCGGTCCCAAGTTCCGTTTTCGCTCCGTTTTTATCCATTTTGGCTCCTTTTGATTTCTTGTGACTCTAAATACACAATAAAAGGAAAACACATAAAAATAAACATATAATACTAATAAAACACACTAATACGTAAAATAGAAGAGTTATTTAAGTGCTTTTCTAGCACTTATCAGCAAAGACCATAAGCATGCGTCATATATAGTTATTGGAAATCACATCGCCCCTAAGTTTCAAGATGCTAATCGACTGTATAGACCGAGAGACATTATCAGTGACATACGTCGGGAGCTTGGCATCACAATAAGTTATACGAAGGCTTACATGGCGAAATATTATGCTATGGATTGATCCGTGGGAAACCAAGTTAAAGCTATGCAAAATTGCCATCGTATTTTCATGTTTTGGAGTTACAAAATCTAGGTACAGTGACATTCATTCACACTACTAAAAAAAACGTTTCAAATATTTTTTTCTGGCTTTGGGACCAAGAATACGTGGATTTCTTAACTCAATGCGACGAGTAATTTCTGTGGATGGGACTCACTTGACTTCGAGTCGTAAAGGTACTCTGCTTGTAGCAACTTGTTAGCATGCTAATTACCAGATATATCCCTTTACTTGGGCAATAGTTGATTCTGAAAACAATAAGTCCTGGGGTTGGTTCTTCGAAAAGTTGAAGATAATAACAGGTGATACGGAGGAGCTTATAATAATTTCCGATCGTGCACGATGCATTAAAAATGGATTTCAAAAGGTTTTTGAGTTTGCTCATCACGGAAATTGTATGTATCACTTGCAAAGGAATCTGAAGACTCATTTTCCACGTTGTGATCTTGCACATTTGCTCAAGGCAACAGCAGAGGCTTATACAATACCAGAATTTGAGAACAATTTGATGGCACTGTTTAGTAAAGCGGAAGGAATTAGTGATTACTTGTTGGAAGAAGATTATTATTATTGGGCTGGAGCACACTCTGGTGGAGTATGATACAATATTATGACTACCAACAATGTCGAATCACTAAACAACTTGTTAAAAAGTGCAATAGAATTTCCTATAATTGGATTGATTGATTCTATACGGGAAACACAACAGAGGTGGTTCTATGAAAGACACGTCGCAGCTGAAAAACGTACCAGCGTTCTCACTCCATCCTTAGAAAAAAAATGTGCAAGACATATAATGAGGCAGAGGATTTGGAGGTGAAGCCGATTTTCCCCGACATTTATGATGTTGGGGATAATTTGGAACGTCACATTGTGAACTTGGTAGCACGTAGATGTATATCTAAGAAATTTGATTTGGACAAGTTCCCATGTGCACATGCCGTTGTCGTGATAATGTTTAATGGAGATAACGGTTACAATTTCTGTAGTCTATATTACAGTACTACTTGTTGGAGGCAATCGTATTCCGAATTTGTGTATCCTCTGCTGAAAAAAGATGAGTGGAAAAATCCCGAGCATGTGATGGCTAGGAAGTTCCTCCCACCATTGGTGAAAAGACAAAGTGGACGACCATCGCAAAATAGAAAAAGATCAGTTGGAGAGCCTCGCAAGTGTAGTAAATGCCAGAAAACAGGTCATAACCCTGTCACTTGTACAAGCCTAGTAGTTCCAAAAGATGAATGATGTTTAAGTTTCCTTTTTTCAATGTTATTCTCTCACTTTGTAAGAACTTATGCTACTAAGTTCATTGTGTTGGGATGTTATGCTTATATGTAATAATTTAGACATCTTTTTAGTTGGAATGGGCTTACTACTTGTATGTATGTACTATGTAAGTGGTATGTGCTACAACTGCATACATGTCATCATTTTCGTACAGGTAGTTGGAACGAGTTTGAGGTCATTATATCACATTTGTACATTCTGTAAATGCTTCAGGTACTAGAACGATTTCCATGTCATTATAACGACTTCGATATCGTTATGATACATTTTTATATTCTGCAAAAGCAACATGTATTGGTTTAGAAATGAAAAAACAACGGTCACTAGAACGATTTCCATGTCGCTAAAATGACTTGGATATCGCTATAATACGAGGTCACATTCTATGGAAAAGTTCAAACACCTACTGATTTAAAAATAACAACAGATACTAGAACGATTTTCATGTCGTTATAACGACTTGGAAATTGTTATGGCACATTTTTACATTCTGCAAAAGCAACATGTATTGGTTTAAAAAGCAAAAAACAACGGTCACTAGAACGATTTCCATGTCGCTAAAACGACTTGGATATCGCTATAATACGAGTTCACATTCTTTGAAGTTAAAACATCTACTGATTTAAAAATAGCAATAGGTACTAGTACGATTTCCATGTCGTTATAACTGTCAAATAACTAGAGATTTGGAAAAACTGTCAAAGAACTTGTGTATTCCTTGCAGGAATTTTCATTATATATATAGATCTCTGTCCTAATGCTATACAAGGAAAAGAGCTATACAAGGAAAGAACTATACAAGGAAACAATAAATCAAGGGATTTCCTAACATCTATTGTATAATCCCTGAAAATTATCATCTAAATATGGATAAGAATATTCTACAATCTATACAAATAATACTAATAAATAAATAACTTTAAACACGCGGCAATATGAACTTCTTGCGTCAACATCCCCCCTCAAATTGATGCTAGTAAATCGACTAGCAACAATTTGCCAACTAGAAATTGATGGCGTTGTCGAGTGAGAGCCTTAGTGAATACATCAGCCACCTGAAGATCAGTTGAAATATAAGGAAGAGAGATCACGCTACGATCCAAGGCCTCTCAAATGGAATGACAATCAACCTCAATGTGCTTGGTACGTTCATGGAAAACAGGATTGGCAGCAATTTGAATAGCACTAGTGTTATTAGCATGAAGAGGGATATGATGAGACTGACTAGACCCAACCTCCTCAAGAAGACCCCGTAGCCACTCAATTTCTGAACAAGCAGTAGACATGGCACGATATTCAGCTTCTGTAGAAGATTTTGAAACACGATCTTGTTTCTTACACTTCCAAGATACTAAGGCATCACCTAGAAACATACACCAACCGGTAGTAGATTGTCGGGTGTCTGGACACCTAGCCCAATCAGCATCACTATAGGCCACTAACTGGGGAGATGTATCAGTGGGAAAGAACAACCCACGAGTTGGGGAACCCAGAAGGTAACGGATAATACGACGAACGGCACCTAGATGGAGATGCCGAGGGGAAGACATAAACTGACTCACCTGATGAACTGCATATGAAATGTCAGGTCGAGTATTGGTCAAGTAGATAAGACTACCCACCAAGCATCGATAAAGGCTTGGATCATCCAAAAGATCCCCGTCAGCCTTTCTGTATCTGACATTTACCTCCATAGGGGTATCAACAGGAGTAGCATCCTCCAAACCGGCTAAAGTAATGAGATCTTTGGTATACTTATGTTGATTGAGAAGAATACCTCGTGATTGATAATGAACCTCAAGGCCCAGGAAGTAAGTAAGACGTCCAAGATCCTTCATGTGAAAAGTTGCATGCAACATCTGTTGAAGCTTAGTAATCAAGTCACCATTAGTGCCAGTGATAATAATATCATCGACATAAACCAGGAGTAGGACTATACCCATATCAGACTTGTGAAAAAAATAGGAATAATCATACTTGCTTTGAACAAAGGAAAAGTTGAGAAGTGTACTACGAAATTTCTCAAACCAGGCCCTCGGAGCTTGTTTTAGCCCACAGAAAGAACGCTTTAGTTTACATACATCATGGGAAGAGGAACTAGCCATACCAGGTGGAAGTTTCATGTATATATCCTCTTTTAGGTCATCGTGAAGAAAAGCGTTTTTCACATCCATCTGATGTAGGGGCCATGAATGAGAAGCAGCAAGAGCTAAAAGCGTTCTAACTGTGGTCATTTTGGCAACGGGAGCAAAGGTTTCTTCATAGTCAACCCCATATTCTTGTTTGTTCCCAAAGGCTACAAGGCGAGCTTTGTAGCGATCTAAGGAACCATCGGATCGAAGCTTGACAGAGAAAACCCACTTACTTCCAATAGGTGTGATCGTAGAGGGATAAGGTACGATATCCCAAGTTTCATTTTCCTCAAGTGCTTGAAGTTCTGCTTGCATAGCATTTTGCCAACACTCATGTTCCATAGCCTGCTTGTAACATGAAGGAATAGAAATTGAAGACAAAGAGGCCACTAAAGATATAGGTGGAGAGAAACCATATCGATTAGGAGGTCGAGAGGGTCGAGTAGACCGGAAAAAAGGTATAGAATTGTTAGCAAGGATCGAGCCAGGTTCATGATCATGAGGGGGCAAAGAAGGACCATGATTGGAACCAACTAGAGGTCGACGACGTCTTTCATACACGAGACCAGGTTTAAACCGGTCTATAGTAGTGGTAGGATCAGGAAAAGTAGGCATATAAGATAAAGAAGATGGCTGCTCAACATAAAATGGAAAGAAATATTGATTTTCAAAGAAAATCACATTCCTAGAAATTCTTATACGATGAGCATAGGGATCATAACAAAGATATCCTTTTTGTGTAGGAGCATAACCTAAAAAGGCACACTGCACAGATTGAGCAGAAAGTTTATGGCGTTCATGAGGAGGAAGATGCACAAAACAAACACAACCAAAAGTACGAAGATTTGTATATAAAGGGGAATGACCAAACAACTTGACATAAGGGGATGCATTATTAAGTGTAGGAGAAGGTAAACGATTGATCAAATAAACAGATGTGGAAAGGGCCTCACACCAAAACTGAGGAGGAACAGAAGATTCAAGTAAGAGAGATCTTACCACATCAAGAAGGTGACGGTTCTTGCGCTCAGCGACACCATTTTGTTGCGGTGTCGAAGGACAAGAACGTTGAGAGATAATCCCATTTTGTTGAAGGTAGGTCTGAAATTCATGGGATATGTATTCCCCGCCAGAATCAGATCTTAAGACCTTGATGCTAACAGAAAATTGTGTCTTGACAAGAGTAAGAAAGAGCTTAAAACTGAAAATACTTCTGCCTTAGACCGAAGAAAGTAAATCCAAGTAAAACGGCTATAATCATCTATGAATGTGACAAAATACTTATACCCTGCATGAGAAATAATAGGTGAAATCCCCCAAACATCACTATGAATGATATCAAAACATTGTGTTGCACGAGATCCATTGTAGGGGAAAGGTAGTGTTTTACTTTTTCCAAGTTTACAGGAAGGACAATCAAAAGGGATAGCAAGAGAATGTGATTCTTTATTTCCAAGTAAACCAGAATTAACCAAAGTACTAAGTACATGGGAGTTTGGATGGCCAAGGCGTCTATGCCACAGTTGACTTTCATGTCTAATATCATTACAAACCAAAGAAACTAAAGGAAAACGAGAACTCAATGTGGTAGGAGAAATGTGTAAAGGAAAGAGTCGTCCCACTTTAGGCCCCTTCGCGATCATCCTCCCGGACACTTGATCCTGCAGAACACAACCACAGAACGAGAAAACTGGACATTACAATTTTGATCAACTAGTTGGCCAACGGAAATTAGGTTTGTGGAAAGAGTTGGAGATACTAAAACATTAGATAACGAAGAGGAAATATCACCAACTGCACTAATAGGCAGAGAACTGCCATCAGCCGTATAAATTTTTAGGTTTCCATCATAATTCCTCACATTAGAAAGAGATTCAAAGACTATTAGTCATGTGGTTAGAGGCTCCCAATCAATGTACCATGGCTTAGAAGTATATGGAGGATTACCGACAATCCAAAAGCGTAGAAAAGCGAGAAAGAATCATTTGTTGTACCATTTCAGAGTGAGGGTGTTTGGATTGTTTACGGTGGCGAGACTTGGAGCGAGAAGATGTGGCGGCGGCGTTGGAGTAGAACTTGAAGCACTAACCGAGGCATTATATGCGGTTCCTTGCTTCCTTTCAAGCTGAATAGGACAACTAGAGATGATATGCCTTTGTTTCTTGCAAGAGTTACAAAATTCTGCGCACAATCCTTTGCAATATTTCCATATTCTTCTGACTATAACCGATAGCACGCATGTCTTTACCTTTGCTTTTCACTTGTCTTTGGATATGCTACATTAATTGATGAATGAATATTAGCCCTACTTTCCATTGCACTTGAGTGACCATACGTTGTTCTTCTCGAAGAAGTTCATTCAAACAAGCATCCAAAGATGGTGCGAGTGCGATTCATCAAATTAGAGCGAGGGATCTCAAAATCGATCGCGACTTCATCAAGAATTGGTCTCTTTCTTTGGTTTCATGGATTTGCTGAACTGCAGCCCTTCAATATGAGCGTTGGCATAAACTATGTCTAAATAGTCACCCAAAGATTACGAAAACGTAATAATATTCTTGAATGGAGAGACTTCCCTGTGAAAAATTACTCAGCTCGTACTCCAATTGAAACCTTCGAGCAGTGTTATCTTGATTGTAAATCTATTTCAAGTAATCCCACATCCCTTTGGCTGTTTTATAAGGCCTCAAATTCGGAATTAGATGAGGCTCTACCGAACTAAGTATCAAAGTCATAACTTGGGCATCTTTGATTTCCCCACTTACCTAACTTTTCTACATCAGTAGGTTTGGCCTCGGTCCCATCAATGTGTCCCCACAATTCTTTCCCTTTGACAAATAATTGGAACTGGAATTCCCAGGCAGAGTAATTTTTTCCATTGAAACGAACATGAAAAGACTCTACTTTATCGAGTGACATGATGATGTATAGCAACACAACCAAGAAAAGTTTTGAAATCTACCTAAGGATTCTGAAATATGTTCAGAATCAGCCACAAAAAAATTCCAAAAAGTCAGAAACCAAGACACGAATGGGATCTCCAAAACAAGAATGAGCAAGACTTGACCACGACTAAGAGTTATGGCTCTGATACCATGTCAAATAACTAGAGATTTGGAAAAACTGTCAAAGAACTTGTGTATTCCTTGCAGGAATTTTCATTATATATAGATCTCTGTCCTAATGCTATACAAGGAAAAGAGCTATACAAGGAAAGACTATACAAGGAAACAATAAATCAAGGGATTTCCTAACATCTATTGTATAATCCCTAAAAATTATCATCTAAATATGGTTAAGAATATTCTACAATCTGTACAAATAATACTAATAAATAAATAACTTAAACACGCGGCAATATGAACTTCTTGCGTCAACAATAACGACTTCGATATCATTATAGCACATTTTTACATTCTACAAAAGCAACATGTATTGGTTTAAAAAGGAAAAGCCAACACTCACTAGAACGATTTCCATGTCACTAAAAGCCCGAATGGGAACACATTTTTCCACATTTTCCCACTTTTTTCAACTTTTTTCTCTCTCCTAAATCAATCACATCCACACATCTCATCACATCCATAAATCTCAACCACTCACCTCCACTCATTCTCTCTTCTCTTTTACTTTAAAACACTTTAAAACACTTTTAATTTATTCCCATTCGGGCTTTAAAACGACTTCGATATCGTTATAGCAACAAGTACAAGTATTAGAACGATTTCCAATGTTTTATGAAAGCCATAACAATTTCAACATCGTTATCACATACATATACGTCCTTAGAAGCTCTACTTATAGGAAACGGTTTCGTTATCGATGGTGCGGTATACAAGAACCATTTTATTATTGTTATTATAATTACAGCGCTTTGTTGATTTATATTAAACGATAAGCATATACGGTTGTTTTTCTTGTAAACAACCCTTTAATTAATATAAATTTATGGATTGTATAAAATTAATATAAAATATAAATTTTATTAACCAAATATGAAGTAATAC
Organism: Jasminum sambac; assembly: GCA_018223645.1. Taxonomy (NCBI): domain Eukaryota; kingdom Viridiplantae; phylum Streptophyta; class Magnoliopsida; order Lamiales; family Oleaceae; genus Jasminum; species Jasminum sambac. The sequence continues at coordinate 27,417,277 of CP073647.1, forward strand.
TTAGTGAGTTGAAATATCTATTAGCAATTATATAATCATTAGCATTCTACTCATGTGTATTACACAAAATGCAAAAAAAATGGAGAATGAACAATAATTGCATAAATAAAAACGTGAATGTGTCCAATATTTTTTTCGATGTAGTAGATTTTGATTATGAAGGAAATTAAGTTTTAATAGCATAGCAAGTAAAATATTATTAATGCAGAATATGGAATTAACTGTAACAACTTAATTGTTAACTAGAACTATTAAAGAATTACAAAAATGATTATATCACGTGATTACGAAAATGATTATATCTTTTGATATAATAATTTGATATATCTTTTGATTACGAAAATAATTATAATTTGATATAATTTGTATATCTTTTGATATACAAATTATAATCATTTTGATACAAAAATGATTATATCAAAAGATATAATCATTTGATATAATCATTTTCGTAATCATTTTGATATAATTTGATATAATCATTTTGATATAATCATTTTCGTAATTCTTAAATAGTTGTGGTTAACAATTAAGTTGTTACAGATCTTCCATATTCTTTCATTAATAATATTTTACAAGTTATGCTATTAAAACTTGATTTCCTTCCTAATCAAAATATACTACATTGAAAAAAATATTGGACACATTCACGTTTTTATTTATGCAATTGTTGTTCATTTTCCATTTTATTTGCATTTTGTATAATACACGTGAGTAGAATGCTAATGATTTTATAATTGCTCATAAATATTTCAACTCACTAAGTATTAGAGCTTGTTCGGTTCCTTGTCTTGGTAGCCATGCACGAATTTCCGTAAAAATATGTGGTTAATATTGTATTGGAGAATGTGTGTGTGGTTGAAAAAAGGGGAGAGAAAATATTTTTTTTCCTACCATTTCTAAACAATGAACCGAACAAGCCCTTACTTTATATTTGGTTAAGAAAATTTATATTTTATATTAATTTTATACAATCCATAAATTTATATTAATTAAAGAGTTGTTATACAAGAAAGACAACCGTACATACTTATCGTTTAATATAAATCAACAAAGCGCTGTAATTATAATAACAATAATAAAGTGGTTCTTGTATACTGTACAATCGATAACGAAACCGTTTCCTATAAGTATAGCTTCTAAGGACGTATATGTGTGTGATAACGACGTTGAAATTGTTATGGCTTTCATAATGCATTGGAAATCGTTCTAATACTTGTACCTGTTGCTATAACGATATTGAAGTCGTTTTAGCGACATGGAAATCGTTCTAGTGACCGTTGCCTTTTCCGTTTTAAACCAATACATGTTGCTTTTGCAGAATGTAAAAATATGCCATAACGATTTCCAAGTCGTTATAATGACATGGAAATCGTTCTAGTACCTGTTGCTACTTTTAAATCAGTAGCTATTTTAACTCCATAGAATGTGAACTCATATTATAGCGATATCCAAGTCGTTTTAGCGACATGGAAATCGTTCTAGTGACTGTTGTTTTTTCCTTTCTAAACCAATACATGTTGCTTTTGCAGAATATAAAAATGTGCCATAACGATATCGAAGTCGTTATAATGACATGGAAATCGTTCTCTGTTGCTACTTTTAAGTCAGTAGCTATTTTAACTTCACAGAATATGAACTCGCATTATAACGATATCCAAGTTGTTATAACGACATCGAAATCATTCAAGTGACCACTATTTTCCAGTTTTGTGTTGAAATAAAGACTTCAATGTCGTTATACTTATGCTTAGAACGAGTCTAATATGGTTATGTATCACTTAACAAGATTTTTCCCTTTCATGTTGAAATAACAACTTCAATATCGTTATACTTATACTTCAATATCGTTGTATCTCATTGGTTAGATTTTTCCTCTACAATGGACATATAACAAAAAAAAACACTGGGAGAACCTTTAATAATAAAAAACTCATCTACAATGATCACAAACACGGGAATTACAATATATCATCCACATAACAACAGTCACTAAGTATTCATCCACAAAAGTATATAGTATATAGTGACATTACATGTATATCACCGAGGCCAAAATAAGGGAAAAATGCTAAATGCTACACCACAACAACTACTTCAACAAACATGGCATGGTCTATGGGTCAAAGTCCCATGCTAGCAACTCTGCGGCAAGTTTCGTCCTCCAAGTTGGTACGCAATCAATTCGAATTGCATGAGTATCCAGCTTCGCCAATAGAAATTCTATGTATTTCAAATCCAATATCCCACAATTTGCTCTACAAATTGATCATAGTTTGGTAAGTGAGATCTCCAACGAAAGTAAAATTGGATAGATATCTAAGTGACTTTAATAATAAACCTCACCCATTGCTTTGTTGAGGAATTTTTTTCACATCCACAAATTTGAATTCCTTTGCACTATATTGCTCATCACACGTTACATGCATTTTCATGAGTAAAGGGATAATCTTTTGGAAATGTTTCATCCAATATTGAGACACTGCCTTATACACATGACCTTGCAAACTGTCAAACTTATATATTGTACGATTCTCCAAGTCAATTTCAAAAGTGACCCAATGGTTGTCCATGCAACATGGAAAATACAAGTACTTGCAGTCTTTCCATGGTCTTGATAGTTGTGGTATTTTTCCATTGACATAGTTAAAAAACGCTGATGCCTCAAATTTGGGATCCTTGGACTTTGGATTCTTTTGCATTTCATCATGAGCCTTGCCGAAACAGATTTGGATATCGAAGCCCGAACAAGAATTTAATCTACAGACAAAAAGTTTTTAGTTAATACAAATAAACTAATGGACCATAGAGCAACTATAGGATTATCAAGTTCGTTATACTCACATCGTCTCCAAGCCAACCATCCGTGTCCAACAACTGCTTCATCCACTTGCCTTGGACGTCATGGTGCTGAAATTTTACCATATCCCTGTCCGTGAAACCATACCAATATAAATCAGATCCTTTAAAATTAATATTCACATACACACACAGCTATATTTATTACATTCACATACTTTTCGAATGCAATTTTCTCTCACTCTTCGAAGGCATTGAGTTCCGCACGATCTGCTTCTCGATAGGGGTCATATACTCCAACGTCACACAACTTTCTCCTCTTTGTCGGGTTTATGTTCAGAGACTCCAATAAGGGTACTTTTCTTTTTAAACGATATCCACGCCCTTTTGGTGATTCACAAACAGATTTTGGATCATGTACACTATCACCTGAAGGTTCCAAAGACTACACTCAATTCAATTTTAATAAAAGAACATACAAAGATGCACATAGCATATATGTTTGCATACCATCACCCAATTCGTCTTCAGCATCCTCAACTATCATGGGAATCACATGATCAATTGTTGGCATTCTTTTCTCCTCATGTTGTACACCATCACCTGGAGGTTGAAATAATTTACACAAACTATGAAACTTAACGCGGGGTACACTAAAGATTCACACCACATTGCATTATTTGCATACCATTGTCCGATTTGTTCTCTTCTTCCTCAACCTTAAAAGGAATCACATAATCAACCGGCATTCTAATCTCCTCATGTTGTATGCCATCCCCTACCGATTGCAAAAATTATAGTTAGTTCAATCCAAATGCAAGTCCACAAAAGATGCACATTATGTTATCGGTTTGCATACCATCACGTTTTTCATTCTCATTTTTCATTCTCATTATTCTCAGCTCTCATTGGACTCATGTAAGCAGCTGATATTACTTCCTCTCTATGTTGTACAATGTCACCTAGAGGTTGTGAAAAATAGAATTAGTTCAATTCAAATGAAAGTATATAAGACAATGCACATTATAATGGTTTGTCATTATATCACCTAATTCGTTACCATTGTCCTCAACTATCACGGGAGATACACAATTAGCTTGAACTCTTTTCTCATGCTGCACATCACCACCTAGAGATTGTAAAAATTAGAGTTAGTTTAATTCAAATTTGGTGATAAAAAATACATGTTATATCTTTTTGGCTTGCTAAAAATGTACGTTTTCTCCATTTGTACACTATAGCGGGTGTCACATCATTCTTTGCATGCTCTCTATTTTCATTTTCTTGTTCTCCTTCGACTTTTTTGTCATTGGTTGTCTCTTCCTTCTCTTCTAATAGCCCCTCATCCTTAAACTTCTTCATCACATTATCAAGCCCATCTTCTTCCTTATTTTTCATCTCCAGTGGAGTCTCCGATACATTATTAGTACTATAAGTGGTAGCATCACGAGTAATTACCAACGAACAAAATTTGTCTCCTACAAATAACGTGTCGATCTTGTACTCTATACGATCAAGTCTCATTACAATTTTTTCCATCTCCCTCTTTACCACATCTATCACCAAATCTCTTATGTTCTGGTCAAGGAGTGGTGATGGATGCTGAGGTACTGGTGGAGAATGTCCGTGAACAGAATCAGATAGATTAGCATTGGTCCCATGCTCGTCTCCCTCGTGATGTTGAGAAGCAGTGTTATCTTCTTCCTCAAAATATGGGAACTCTTTCCAATAGGCCATCTGTAGCTCAACTTCATTGGGGAGCAATGTCGATTTGACCTCTAATTGTAGAGATTTAAGTGTATAAAAAAATTAATCTTCTACAAAAAAATACTACGGACTTTCTACTGACTAAACATAAATATGAAATGCAATATACCTCTTTCGATTCTAGAACCAAGTTAATTTTAGCAGCTGCCACCCTCTTGTTAATCTCCCAAGCCAGCATTCTAGGAATCATGTCTTGTAGCAAATATGTTTCCTAGTGCTAGAATCGCTTTAAATGCCCAGACTTACAGTAAAGCAAGTATTATAATTTCATCGACACATAATTTCATATAATTTCATGTATAAAATACAAGTTACTTATTGGGCATATACCATTATAGTAAGAGGAAAACCACGTAGCGAATATTTAGATTTTGGACCTTCCACTATGTCAGTCATGTCATGTTTGAGTACCTTAAGTGTACACTCAAATGATATTTTTCTCCAAGGATATTTATTAAATTTGTCCTCATCCTCTACCAAGTCAAACCACCAAAAACTCAATCTATTCTTGTCCTCTGTAGATAGCACGACATAAGCCAAAATAATAATAAGTCACAACTTGTACCTATCTCTATTGTTGTTGCAATTTTCAAAAACATCGTATACATCTGCCTTCGTTATAGTTTCTCCCTTCGTACTAAAATATGTCTCCACAAGCCGGGATTCTATTCTTAAGGTTTTGTTGACGTCTTCAACACCACCTGCATTTAATCCCGTGACTAGAACAAATTCTTGGATGCCAAATCTTATAGGTTTATTTCCAACAATAAACCAAGCTTCTTCCTTTTGGTTGTTTTTCACCGAACGCACTATCAATTGATGCACAATCTGTGATGCCAATTTAATTTTTTGAAATTTTAGCAGTTACGAGAAACAACTTTTTCTTAACTTGGCTTTGTGAGTTTTGTCCAACTTCGCGTACACTGTTTGCACCATTTTCATATTGCATCGATTACTGATCGTGACAGCATCGCATGTATATTCAACGCCAGTACCATATCGTCTCTCCATGTTACGACAACATACAAAACAATTAATTATAACAACTACCAAGTAAAGTGGCAAAAATAAGGATAATGAACGATGGATAAGATTCAAAGTGTGTAGAATTAAGAGGATTATTTCTCTTCCATAATAGATACCTTATTAGGGTTGTGTTCATTTCATTATTGAAATATTACTCAACGGATATATGACTGTTTGCCTACAGATAATTTTAAGACTGCTATAGACTTTAGACCAAATGGAAGTACATAGACAAATATTACCCGTGTTTAATTGTTATACAAGTATATTACCTACAAGTATAATCAACTCCTAAAAGTACATTGACAAATATTACCAGTGTTTAATAGCCATACCTTATCTTGCCAAAATAAGGTAATGTTCTTGTGAAAGAGTGGTGATAAATAGAACAGGGCCTACAATCAGAAAAAATGAAAATAAAAAGCAAAAATGGTCAATTGGCTTCTAAATGAGGAATGTAACTTCATATTAGCAGCATATTAGAGATTCATCTTATATAGAAATGCATCCCAAGTATACACTATTAAGTTAGTAGTATAAATAGAGTAAAACAAAGCTTGTATATAATCTATCACGCCATATAGAAACCTACAACTTTCGTGGTGGCATGCTCACAGCAGATGGCTAAGGTCAACTGTTTATGGAGAACTTATTATCTATCCCAAATATGGCTCCTCATATCCTTTTTCGAAAACCCAATTTAGAAGTCCCTATTATTCTTGGTGATTGTCTGCTACTTAATTTTTGATTTAATCCTACTTTCTAAGTTAAAAATGGTTATGAGTTATTGTGAATGGAAACAATTTAATACACGTGAATGGTGGGATACAAATATTATTGATGTTATGAGGCTATCACATTTTATTGGAGCTGCTCCAAATGCTTCAGATGCATACACAATTAATGGTCAACTTAGTGATCTTTACAGATGCTCTAGCAAAGGTCTATTTTTCATTTAGGTTTACGAGGTACATTGAATGACTTAATGCTCTACCACAGTGTACCTTCTTGCCTCTAATAGAATTATTGAATGACTTTCAGGCAACAAATCGAATCGCCCCTAATACAAACTCTACCATTTTTCAATAAAACGTTCATCTGCATAATGCAAAATCTGAAGAAAACAAGAGACTAAGTCCATAAATGGAAAATCATTTTCACTTTTATCGGAATAAGAGCAACATGATAGGAACAAGGGCCTTTTCTAGATAAACACCTTTATTTTTGTTTGAAGGGATCGATTTTTACTTCTGTTTTGCAATGTTTTCACTAATTACTAGAAATTGTCTCTACATTACTTTCACCTTCATGTTAATTTTTCTTCCTCACAATGAACCATAGCCCTTCAAAACTACTTAATTTAGGATCAGATAATATCTGAAGTTACACTAGATTGCGTATACACAATTTCTAGAGAACAAAATCATAGAAAATATTGATGAAAAACATTGTAGAAAAAGATAACTTTACCTTGAATTGAAGCTTCAACTCATGAAACGCGAAAAAGAGGTCGAAGTCAAGATGGGAGGAAGAACTCGAAGAGGAGTAGCGCAAGGAACAACTCGAGGAGAAGTCAGAAGCGCGAGGAAAAACTCGAGGTGAAGAACGAAGGAATTGGGGTGGAATTGTTTTGCCCTAATTTTGATTTTGATTTCCTTTGCTTTGTCTGGCTCTGATACGGGTAAAAGAAGGAAGGGTGAAGACGGTGAAACCACGGGTAAAAGAAGTGTAAGGTTGTCTTTGGATTTTTAAATTATTTGTATTTAATTTTTAGTAAGTAATGTTGGTCAAAGGCTATTGGTGCAAAAGTTTTGGGGGGAGTTTATTTGATATAATTCCTCCAATAAACACGATTCACAAATCACGGTTGGCACTTGGCAGGCCCGCATCGACTACTCGAGTACTCTCTGTCTCTAATTCTATTGGCTTTACATCACATGTCTTGTTTGTTTCTATTGTAGTTGGCTACACAGGGCACGGCTAACGGCTTCTGTTGCTAGGTAAATGAAATTCAACTTAGTCCTAATTTTTTTGTTAATTTGGTGTATTTACAATGTCTATTTATAATTGTTTGAATGTCTATTTGTAATTGTTTGAAAATTAGGTATCTAAATCCAAGAAATGAAATCAGTTAAATAGCTAATTAGTGAGAAAAGCCTATTTTTTCTATGAGTTCAAATGTGGAAAAGCCCTAATTTTGTTTAATAAGTATTAAGTGAAAAGGTTAATGAAATTGGAAAATCCAATTGTGATTGAAGATTTGAAGTTGAAATTGAATTTAATTTATTGGTTAATTTGGTGTACTTATTAATAGTATGCCTATTAGTAAATTGTAATTGTTTGAAAATTTGATATTCAATTGATGAATTGAATTATTAATATAAGTTAAATAACTAATTAGTAAGAAAAGCCCTAATTCTGTTCTAAGTTTAAACGTGGAAAAGCCTAGTTGAATTTTAAAGGTTTATGAAATGGCAAAATGCAACTGTGGTTTTCTAGTTACTTGTTAGCATCCAAGTTCTTTCTCATTTTAATTCATTTTTTTCAAAATTCAAATTTGGTCAAACAAATCACATCCACATATCAACTGTACTTTTAAATCTCCACCATCCAATTCCACTAATTCTCTCTCTTCCTACTTATAAAAATACATTATAATTCATATGCTAACACACAGTCTTATATCCTTTGATATGCACTCTAACATTGCATTTAAAGGGTTGAAAGGCTTTAGTGATCTTGCAAAGAAGTTAGTCGAGCCAAAGAAAAATAGGATATATCCTTAGGTTTATAAGCTTTTGATTTTGATGTTGATTCTACCAGTTGCCACTGCTACTATGAAAAGAGTGTTTTCTGCAATGAACTTCGTGAATGACAAATTGTGCAATCGAATGGGCGATAAATGGATGAATGATACCCTACTTGTTTATGTGGAATGTGAGATATTTTCACAATTTGATAACAAAACCATTGTAAAACGTTTTTAAAATATGAAAACTCATAGAGAACGTTTGTAAGATACGATATTTGTATTTGTTTTTATTATTAAAATATATTTCATTTTCTGTTGTCAACAATTTGTGACCACACTAACCCAAATTCCTGGCTCTATCCCTGGTCGTGGGCTACATATGCTGTTCACAAAACACAACCCTTTGCTTTTGTCGATTCCTTGATAACTGAAAAATTGAAAATACACCAACTCTATATATCATGTGCCAATCAGGAAAATAAGAATGATGACAAAGCATAGATGCGCTTTCATCACCAGTTTCTCATGCGAAATCGAATCAAATTTGGCGCTAAGAACGCACCAGTTTTTGGTTCATTTTCGGACCAATTTCTAGTGCGAAATTGTTTCAGAAATCTTGTGCATTTGATACGAAAAGAAAGAGTGAGGACGGTGTTGTGGTGGTTAAATTTTGCAGTCATAGAAGGTGGCAGTGATTGTGGCAGGAATGATGAATAAGGCTGATTCTTTGCAATTTCATTTTTTGATATAAAATGACACCTTTTATCCCTTAAGTTTTATTGTTAACGGTATCAGCCCTCAATAGCAATCACTGAAAGCAGTATGAACTTCGGTAACCACGGATGAACCTTTGAAACTTCAATGACCATTTCATTATTTTTGTGTAACTTGAGTGACAGTTGGTAAAATTAACGAATTACAAAATGATTATTGATTTCCGAGATAATGTGTGTAACAAATAGATTGTATTGCATGTGTATGTCAAGCTCTATGTTATAGTAGCAAAACTAATGCATTAAATTTTGGGGGTAATGATCTAGTGCTAATGCAAGCACCGTAGTTAAATTTTGTATTCTCATATATGTTAGTACTACTGCAATACACGTTGGAGGATGTCAAGGCCTCCTAGATCTCTAGCAGCAAGACATGTCAAAGGTTTTGACTGTTAGAGCGCGTCCATTTCAATCTTTTTCTGTTTAAAAAGTAACTTTTATTATACAGTCAAAGTTTAACATTGGTCATGTATTGAAACTGCTCATTATATCCCTACATTTCATGAACCATCAATACTAAATCTACAAAATGAGCTTTTGACAAAATAAAAGTTCACCCAAACACGGCGCACATTATAATTGCTCATTTAAACTTAGGGTGTGTTTAATTGTAAAAATTGACAAAGAAATTGAATAATTGAATTCCATGTAAGTGAAAAATAGAAACCACACCCACTCAATGGGTCCATTTACCATGGAATTGGCAAAAACAAACTTTGTACCATAAAATTTAAATTTTATTTTTAACTTTGCATCAAAGACATAATAAAAATAAAAATAAAAAATCATGGAAAATGTTTGCCATTTCCATCCAATCAAACACACCTTAAGGAAATCTCCAAGGCAAGAGAATAATTTACCTTGCAAAAGCACAGTTGACGCCTCAAAAATAAAAATAAATAAAATAAAATAGAATGAAATTGACGATTCGGCCTATTAAAATAGTGGATCACACAACAATGACTACAGTACGGGTGCCCCCCCAAAAAAACCCTCAATTTGCTTTTCAGAAATAGTAAAAGTCAATCAAAGAGCTATTCAACTTAAAATTTTAATTTTTAATAAAATTATAATTTACTGGGGCAATTTTAATAAAATTATAATTTACTGGGGCAACAGTGATGATTGGTCTGCAAAACAAAAGAATGAGTTGTTACCAAGTGTACCATAAATTTTGACATTAATTGGAAAAACTGATATTTGAAACTTCGTTATTCCAATTAAAATCGAATTTATCTCCCACAGGAAGTGAAAGTTGAAATGCATCATCTCCAAATCGAAAATGAACATATTTCATTGCTTTTTTAACTCTCGCGCTTTCTGGTTTTCAATATCCTTAGACCGTAGAAACCAAAAGGCCACAAAATTCAAGATTGAAATACTTACCCTCTCAGCATGCATGGATTCAGATTCAGCATACAGATACAACAGCCAGAAAATAAAAACAAAACTTTATTCCCTCTTTAAACCAATCGCACGAATATCAGACGAGTTGCATAACATATTCATCAAAGAGTTGGAACGTCACTCCATCGTTTGCATAATCATTTTCCTCTATACCAACCAATCACTCGCAGCACAAAAAACAACAAAATCATAAAGAGATGCAAAAGGCGAGTATTACCAATGCTGAAAGGCGTCCTCAAGCAAATAGGAACATTAGCTTTCATCTTTCATATTCTGCTCTGCTAACCAAGCTTCTTCTTCCTTAAGATCAACTCTTCGTCCTTTCATCTTGTCTGTCATGGTAGAAGGACTATCACCAAGTGCTGTCTCACTCCAAACTATTGAATTTTGAAGAGGGTTTTTAATTTCACTAGTAGTCTCCATTCATCATTAGACAGGTCATCCTGTACATTACCACCAATTAGCAAGACTAGAATTTTTAAAATATAAAAAATAAAAAATAAAATAGAACTTCCTCCTCACCCGATAGTTAGCTTTAAGGACATCAATAGATGTTCTTGAGATTCGGCTGACAAGCTCATCTTCAAGATCAAAATGTCTGCCGAATATCTTTTGCTGCTCGCCTGAACTACTGCTAACTATCTGATATGCACAAAGAAAACGGGTTCAGATTGAGCTTGAGTAGTGAAACAACTGACATTCAACCTCAATATATAGTTCAAACAACTTACAGCAAAAGCTTATACACAAGAAGAGCACCAAAGATCAAGCACAGGTAAACAGCAAACTTACCTTTATAGCGACCTTCTGTCCTTTCCTGGCATAGTCGACAGGAGTGTGGTTATTCTCCATTGAAGCAATTCGACCAATGTCAATGAAATCCTTTTGGGGAACACATATTGGAGTCCCAACCTGTTTTCAAGTTTTCAACGTAGAATGATGAGCCAATGCAACACCAAATACAAGGAAATTAAGCAAACAAAGACGCATGAGAGAACACAGAATAATGCAATCAAAGATAATTGAACAAGGACTTATATGCGAAAAAATGGAAGATGTGCACAGTCAGACAATGACACACAAAATATCTACATGTAGGCTGCTAAAGACCAAGCAAGGATCTGCTTTCTTATTACTTATGTACATATATTTTATTAAAATTCACCCAAACCATGTCCTATATGAGATTCTTCAAGGACAACTAACCCTGTGTTCATTTAACTTTTTTCTTGTGGTACTCACCATTATTCAACTTAAAAAGTTAATTGTCAACAAAATAAAATTTACCCAACCACATGCTAAAATTTAAGAGTGCAAAGAACAATCCGTAACAGACACAAAGTTTGTTAAGAATCTCAGAAACATAGAATAAATGATTAATAATACCTTAAGAATTCCTTCGAGAACATCAACGCCCAAAATAATGGGATCTTTCTTGTTAAAGATGGAATTTGGTATAATCTTGAGAACACAAGGAAATACTGCATCATCAGCAGTTTCTCGTTTCTTTTCTTCCTTAAGATTAGTGATGTAGGCCTTGAATTGATCAAATAGATGATAAATGATGTCTGCAATAAATATCTTCACCCCCAGCTCCTCTGCGAGTTCCCTAGCCTCTGGAGTGACTTTCACATCAAAAGCCAAAATTGTTGCATACTCTTTCTTCTTCTCCAGCATAACACTTGCTTTCATAACATCCTTCTTATGTACGGGACCTATGCCTATACCACTAACAGGTATCTTTACCTCTGGGGTCTTTAAGAACTCCAACAAGGCTTCTAGAGAACCAAGGGTGGACGCTTGAACATAAACACCTTCGCCAGTTTTATCAATCCGGCTCATCACTGACCTCATATCTTCCATGGCTGCTTCCTTGATGTCTTCCAAATCATCATCAGGCCCCACAACATAAAGTGAAGTGCCAGCAATGGCATGATCAAGGCCCTTGAGGAATACAGTGAAAAATAAAATAGCTATGAGCTTGAAAACATCTTGAAGAGTTCACCACAAATATACAAACTAGAAATAATAAACAGGACAATGACTTGCACTTAAATGATCAGGTTTTGGATATGAGAGATTGAGCATTTTATCAACGTGATATTTCCTATAGCAATCCTTTATTACTATTCTGAAAAACTATGTCACTGTTTTCGTTGCTATTTTCAGTTTTCTAGAACAGTGAAAACATGTTCTCTTGTCAATTTTTCAAAAACAAATGTTCTAAAAACAACCAAAAAAGTTCATAAAGAAAAAATGATCTTACCATTTTGGGCCTTCTCTCTTTTAAAACTTAAAAAATCGAAAATGTGCTTTCAGAATTTAAATAAATTTTACATTAATTACATTCAAGTCTCAACTTTTCTTTCAATCTTGATTTTGGTTGACAACAACCCACCACCATCGCCATATGGCAACGGCCGCTATCTCCCCCATTCCCTCTAACTTCACCGTGGAAACATCACAAACCACCAGAATCTAGTTCGCCAGCGAACCAAGTGTCCTTAGATGGTGGTAGCTGGGTTGGAGGTTGAAGACGATGGTCATATTGCACATCTTGAAAAGCTCAGGACCTCTACACAATCTGTTGAACTAATTTACCATTTTTCAAAAATTTAAATCCAAACGCGTTTTCTAATTTTCTCTTTTCAGAATGACAAATCAACCATGATTTTAATTTTCTCAAAACAAAAAACTGAAAACTAAAATTAGAAAAGAACACAGCCTGATTGATTGACTATTGGCACATAGTTCGACTTGAGCTACTCATTTCTGGATGCGATAGTAAATGTAAAAGATTTTTAACACCAGACCATGATATGAAATAATTTGTAAGCATAACTCACCTTTATGAAATAGAAAACAAGCAATTAAGAAAACATCACAGAACACTATCAATATTAACAAAAAAGATACAATTTAGTTTGTTCGCCACGTGTCAGGTGAATTATGGAGGGGAAACAACATTGCTTAGGAATTCACAAAAGGCCATGCCACATAAGAATACACTTCCTTGAAACAATATAATTACCTGACCAGTAATCTTGATACCCTGGGCAGCCTTGATTTCTTTGTGATGCAGATAACTTCCCTGAAATTAAACAATCAGTGAATCATTATCTATCATTTAGAAAAACTGAATCCAATAATCGACATGTGCTGAATGCTTAAAAGAGGAGAAGATTTTGCAGACAGGTATACTCTTAGGCAAAACCTCAGAGAGAGGATATTGGATTTCCTGGATGCATCGCTTCCAAAAATTTAGAAGCCCACAGTTCACAAGATTGCCATGCACCACAGTTTTGAGTACAACTTTTAATTGTTTTGTTAGTTTCAGTAGGGCTTACACATCAAAGCACCATCAAATAGGCAATACCAAAAGTAACCTTTACCTTTACTCTGAGCTCCTTCATTGGATGGGGAGTCAATAATGCTCGAATTGTGGTAACAATTGGTCCCTAAGAAGTAAAAACGCAAATGTAAGATTTCGACTTTGCATAGTAACATCGCAATTAAATTAGAGAACTTAAGCATCTGAAACTTGCCTGCATTCCGCAAACAACTATTTGATCTCCTTCGTGAAGGACACCATTGACTAACACCACATCAATGGTTGTTCCATGACCTTCAATAACCTTAACCTCCAAAACAGTACACTGACATCGAGATGCAACCAATTGTCAGTATTTCCACACCCTTCATTTCTCTGAAGAATAAACAAAAATAAAAGGAAAACAAACCTGCACTTCATTGCTGTAAGTAAGTTTCTCGACCATTGTTTTTTGAGCCCGCTGCACGAGCAGTAGTAATAACTCAGGAATGCCTTCACCACTGTCACAGATATAAACAATGTCAGCATGCTATGAAATGGAGCAGTTATAAGATATCATGTTACCAGAAACTCAAAACCAGTAGGCAGTAACATGCAGGAACAGAACAAGAGTTAACAAACTGAAATAACGAATCAAACCTAATTGCACTCGTTGGGACAATATTGAATGTATCCTCCATTTCTTTATTTTTATTAAACAACTCCGTGTTTATCCCTTGCTCCTTAAACTGAGTTACAATCTGCAACATTAAAATAGTGTCAACATAACGTGGTCCACACAATCGGCAAAAATCTCACCAGGGATAGATAGAAATATGCGCGAATTAACATCCCTCACTTCCCCCAGAAAAAAAAGGGCAGTCCACGACTAACCGAACATTATTATATGTATGCACAAGCATGCTTATATGGGAGAAATGCACATGACCTGTGTGAGCCTCATATTGAATTCAATTTCCACATCCTTCGACTGCTGCTTCATCGCCTTAAGAATTGGTGCATTGCGACATGTTTTCCATCCATACAATCTATCAACCTTGCATGGCAGAAAAAAAATATAAATAAATAAATAAATAATAAAATAAAAAGGATAATGGAGTCTTAAGCAGCAAAGAAATTATAGCAATGGTATGACGTGACTTACTTTATTCAAAGCAACTATAAATTCTGTATTTCTCATCTTCAGAAGATTCAGTGATTCAATAGTCTGTGGTTCCAACCCATGCATTATGTCAACAACCAGAATTGCAATATCACATAATCCTGACCCCCGGGAACGCAGATTAGCGAAAGACTCGTGTCCTGGAGTATCAATCACTAAGAGTCCTGGAACATCCAGCTTTGCATTGGCTTTCAGTTCCTTGGTTCTCTCTCGAATATTCTCAGCAGGAAAATATGTTGCACCAATTTGCTGGGTAATCCCACCAGCCTCACCTTCTTGGACATTAGTGCCTCTAATACAATCAAGTAGTTTTGTTTTACCAGTGTCCACATGCCCCATTATGCAGCATATGGGTGACCTCAGACTTTTCTCACTCAAGCTTGAAACATCTGATTTTGCTTCCTTCTTACTAACTTTTCTTTTGTTCTTGACTGTACCATCGGTTTCAGAATCGTCTTTCTTACTTTCCAAATTCTGAGATTTATGTGGCAGAACTTGGGATGATTTTTCCCCTGTAACTAGGGGATTGGCAGCTGTAGGAGGGAGCTCCGCATCACCCATCGTAAGTCGAGCGCTTTTTGTCTCTTTCTTACCTAAAGGTTCAGGCTCTGAGTCAATCTCTTCATCAGCAAATGGATTTTTACCTGGCAACTTAAGATCAGCCTCATCCCAACTCTTGGCATCCCATTCTTCATCATCATCTTCTTCATCAACTCCATTCGCTACAGCCTCAGCAAATTCAACTTTCTGTGTATTCGTCAAATTCAATTCCTCCAACTTCTCGGCTGATTCAGATTCCACTTCCTCAACCCTCTCAGATTCTTCAACAATTTCTTTATCTTTTGTATCTGAGCATTCAATGCCCTCTCCAGGAGTTGCACCATTTACCTGAGCTTGTGGCTTTGATTTTTTCTTCTGATACAATGGCCTTTTTGGTGGTCCTGCAGCAGCGTCGCCAGCAGGTAACTGCAAACCTGCATTATTTGCAAGAATTTGCTTCCTCATTGCCTCCAACCTACGAGCTTCTTCTTTTTGCTTCCCTGTTAAGAGTTTTCCCTCCTGTTTTTTCTTCAATAGCTTCTCCTTGTCCCTCTCTTTTTTCAAGCGCTTTCTCTCTTCAGCTAATCTTTCCAGTTCTTCCTGCCGAAGGCGTTCCTCTTCTTCCCTCCTTAATCGCTCCTCTTCTTCCCTCTGCCTCCTTTCTTCAGCTTCCCTCTGTCTAGCAAGTTTCTCTTGCATCTCCCTTACATGCTTAGGAACTTTCTTTCCCTTTGTTGTTTCATCTTTCTTTTCTTCCACTCCAGTTGCCACAGCAGCCTCTGCGGCAGCAGCAGCAGCCTTCTTCTCTTTCTCTTTTTCCTTCTTCTTTTTCTTCTTCTTTGCAGCTGCAGACTCCACAGGCCCCTCCTCGTCGGCTTCCTTTTCACCAACCCCATCTTCTAAATGAGGCTGATTTTGAACTTTCTCCTCTGGTGGAATCCCATCCGAAGCTGCAGGCAGAGTGGTAGAAGGTTTAGATAATGGGGGTGCTTCACCAAGCTCCGCCAGAATCTTTTCAAGGTCTTCCTCTTCCTGAGCAGTTCTCCCACCCTTCTTTTTCTTCTTTTTATTCTTTGAAGTTCCTGCTACATCTTCCATTGTCTGCTGCTTATTTTTTGAGTCCTCTAGTTCTTTGCTACTGTGCCGATCAGGTTCTATGATTTCTGAAGACTGGTCTCCTGCCCCAGATTCCAACAAACTATGTGCAATGCTATTCTTCTTCTTAGATGACTTCTTCTTACCAGAAAATTTAATCACAGTAGCATCTTCCCCCTCATCAACAGTATCACCGTCTACCAAATTGTCATTGGGCTCTGAAATGGTATCGTTGTCAATTTCTTCATCAAGCAGAGCTGCCCCGAATGAACTTCCAGCAGTGTTTTTCAAACCCTTGGATGACTTCTTCTTCTTCTTACCTGCAAAAGCAATTGCCATAGCTTCCTCCTCCTCAGATCTCTCATGTTTATCTGCATCCTCGTCCTCCCCTCCGTCCAACCCATCAAAGCTAGCAGTAGAGAACACATTCCGAGCATTCTTCTTACCTTTTGTAGGCTTCTTCTTCCCGGAAAATGAGATCACTGGCTCATCCTCATTGTCATCTACTTCCCCACCTTCATCCTCTTCATCACCAATTGAGGCAAAAACAGATGGATTAAACATATTTCCACTGACACCACCACCTTTTTTAGATTTTGCAGATTTCTTTTTCCCGGTAAACGCCACAATACTGTCTTCTTCTTCTTCAGCATCCTTTGTCGAACCTAAATCTTCATTATCCTCATCGTTTTCATCTCCAAGTAGGCCAAAATTTGAAGCATTATTTACTCCTTTCTTGCCTCTTCTTTTCTTTTTACCAGAAAATTTTAGAGCAAGAGCCTCATTGTCATCATCATCCTTTGTCTCCTCCACCGCATCATCATCGTCGTCCTCAACGTCTGTTTCCTTTCCTTTTTGAACCTTTTTATTACCCACTGGCACCTGTGCTTCCCCTTCCTGAACAGTACTCGGATCTTCCATGAAATATTCATCATCATCAATCACAAATGCCTTCTTCTTTGACTTTCCTCCACCAGCACCCTGTGATGTGGACGCCCCATCATCGTCACGGTTGCTTGGCTTCTTTCTCCCCATCTCAGTATTCTAGTGATATTGGCCGATAAGTGAGGTATCAAATTTTCACAAAGCCTGAATTCTGTACCCTGATTTTCACATGGTTTAGAAAATCACAATGTTAGAACACATTAAACTTCTCCCAAAATGAGAAAAGAGAACAAATGCATAAAATTGAAATACAAAACTTCAGACTTGTGAAAGTAGAAAATACATGTTCCGTTGCAATTTCACTTCCGTTACAATCAACATAAATTATAACAAAGGCCATCAATCAATCCAACTGACAGAAACAACTACGTTATATTAAATACAAGCCACGTTCTTCGAGAGAAATTAATTAGTTCTAGGTAAGTGGAAAACCTAAATTTGTTTAATCACAGCTAGCTAACAGAAAACTCCAAATCCATTATCAAACTTCAACACTAAAAGAGGCGGCGCCACCTTGGGTCGGATGGTGGCTGCTGCCCTGACTGGATTTTGGTCTCGATATTTCACAGATTACACTTGAAATGAGGATAAGACCATAACTAATAGCGATAAACATTTTCGAGAAGATCAAATCTCGCTCCTGTTATAGGAAGATCGATTGCCATCAAGAAACAAAAGCTAGAAAGTAAAAAATTTTGATAATAAATCCGATACTTCCTACCTTCCAAGTTCTACGACGAAGGAAAAAGTCGAGTGGGAATCACTGCAACACTTCGGTAGAATTATTGGGGGCAAGGTGGGATGAATACAGAATAGTGAATACGCCTCGCTTGTCCCTCTCCAAGCAGAATAGATTGTTCCCCAATTTTGGCCCTCCCGGTGTCAATGCAAGGCTTTAGAGCAGGCCTGGGTTATAGTCGGATGGGGGTGGACGAGATGGGCTGAGCACTTAACCCTACCCTGAGTCCAACACCTAGTTGCTTTTGTCGTGCTTCTCACTTCTACTTGCTCTTTTTTTTCTTTTTTCTTTTTTTTTTTTTGGCTTCAAATCCTATGATTGTTATACTTCTACGAGAATTAAGATTGTTGAGTATGTAGTCTACTTGCTCTTTTTTTTCTAAGGCTTCAAATCCTATGATTGTTATACTTCTACGAGAATTAAGATTATTGAGTATGTAGTCTTATCAGAATACTTTGGGTTCGATTGGAGAATGAAAAACGATTTAGAATTCCAATTCTCACCTCCCCTTACGAATTAAAATTCTTTATTTACACGAAAAATTTTCAGCTAAAATTCTAAATGGGTATTTTAAAAAATACACTTTTAACAATTTGGTATTTAAAAAAATTATGGCGACACATTTGAATTTAAAATTGAATTTTGGACAATTAAGTATTTTTCCTTGTATTTCTTTCTTTTTTCCTTTCTTCGATTTTCTTCTCTTTTTTCTTTCTTTTAGCTAAATTGCATAATTTGACCATTTATTTTTTTATATATTTATTTGATCAATAATTTACTTTATCGAATTAAGTTGATGCTAATTCAATAACTTTATCGAAAATATCCAATATCGTAGCATTTAATCGCATTAATAATGTAATTTTTCAAAAAAAAATTTAGCATTAGAGGCGCGCACATTTTGATTTTGACTAATAGTTAATAATAAATATAATTATTGTACCTACATAAAGTTTCGGCAGGAATATATCAACGTAAAAAGTAAATATAATGTAAAGAAATAATTAAAAAAATTAGAAATCGGATTAAGTTGATGCTAATTTAATAATTTTATCAAAAATATTCAATGACGTAGTATATTTGATTACATTAATATCGTAATTTTTCAAAAATTGCTTTAGGGCTTGTTTGGTTGGTTGGTAATTTGCTAGGCACGATATTCCGTAGAAAATGTGTGATTAATATTGTATTGGAGAATGTGTGTGTGGTTAAAAAAATGAGAGAGAAATTTTTTTTTTCATTACTCATGAACCGAACAAGCCCTTAGTATTAAAGACGCCCATATTTGACTTTGACCAACAATTAATAATAAATGTAATTATTGTGATCTACCTAAAGTTTTGATAAAATATATTACTGTAAAAAGTATACATAATTTAAATAAATTCAAAAAAAATCTGAGACTCCCACCGCCCCACTACACCACCCCCAAAGGAAAAAAACCACCAGCAATAGCACCAGCTGAGGGGTGGGTTGGGGTTAGGATTTTTGTTTTTATTTTATTTTTTAATATAAAAAGGAATTTAAGAATTATAAAAATGGTGAAAAATATGAAAATTTGAAAATATTATTATTGTAATCAAGATTCCACTGCCGACCAAGTAAAAAAGTATTTAATTGTCCAAAATTCATTTTTTGAATACCAATGTATCGTTGAAATTTTTTTAAAAACCAAATCATCAAATGTGGGTTTTTTAAATATCAATTGGTATTTTAGCCTAAAATCTTCATAATTTGGCCCAAAGTGGAATTTGAATTCCATGAAATTCAAAAGTTACTAACTTTTTCACCCGTACATTGCACAAGAGACTAATTTTCCAACAAATTGCAGTTTTGATAACTATTAATAGTATGATATTAGCATCACTACAATAAATAGAATATCGATCAGAGCACTAAATTAAATTAATATAAAATAATAAAAGAATTCTATAAAAATTTCTATAGAGTTTTCCCTATATTGTATAGGAGATAATTTGTGATAAAGATTGTGATCATATAAATACGAAATAAAATAATATTAAATTAAATATTATAGTTATCAACATAATCACATTCAAAAACTCTACTACCATTCGTGGAGCTTATAGTTTTTTATTTAAAATTATTCTACATTCTATTATATTCAATTATAAATTCAGGATATATAACTATGCACTTGTGCGATGAATGGCATTAACAATAAATATGTGAATAATGATTTTTAAAATTTTATTGCGAAAAAAATTGTCAATATATAGATAGATATATTATATAGTGAGGCAAAATTCGACAGACCCTAATATCGCACTCCTCTCTCGCTAGGAAACACCATATTTATAGTTTGATTGGTTTTGTATATTTATTGTCAATCATTATTTTAAATATGCTGTGATTTGTAACATTTAAAATTATAACATGTAACTACACATTATCGAAAATTGATTTTTAAAAAATACCAACACGAGAAAACAATTGTTCAACTCTAATATCACTAATTATTGGTCAAATTGCAACCAACTGCAACAAAAATAAACAATTATAGAAAATACAAAAACATATGAGAATCATAGAAAAATATTTTTTTGATAAAAAGATGCTAGTGAAAAAGTAAGTGAAGTTAATTAAGCACTAATGATCAATTGACCAATTCTACAATAAGATATAACACCTTAATTCTAGAAATACAAAAACTTATAGGTGTTGTCTTAAATTCATTTTAAAATACAGAATAAGATAAATTAATTTTGGAAACATATATTTCTTCTCGGAAACAATCAAATTAATTTTAATCATTTCTCATTTTTTAAATTAATTATATTTTTCTCCTTTTAACAATTTAATTAATTTTGATTAATTTTCATCCAATGAAACAGTATCAATTTTTTTGCGATGGAAATGTGTTCAATTAAATTTTAGAAATATAATTAATTATAATTAGTTCATGTTTTAGCTAATTATTTATAAAAATAATTTTTCATTTCTAAAATAATAAGCTTAATAGCATTAGTTTTAAGAATTTCATAAATCTAATTGTCAAGATATTTTATAAATTAAAGGAAAGTTTTCAATTTAAAAGGTATTTTTCATTTTTATAGGAAATCTTACGAACTCATAGCAATCTAATTATATTTTATTTTATTTTATTTTTTAATAAGACTATTTTCAAACCCGTGTCTAATGAAATCAAACTATCATAAATTCTCTCTTATATGAATCTAATTTTAATGATATTTTGGAATTCAAAAGACATCTTTCAATCTTAAAGATATCTTTCATTTTGTTTAGGGGAAATCACGTCAACTCATAGCGGTCTAATTAATTTTCATTACTTCTGTACTTTTTTAAAATTAATTATATATTTTCCCTCCTAGCAATATAATAACTAATTTTGATAATTGTATCACATTGAACCCATGTAATTTTCATCAAATGAAACTATCTTCAATTAACTTTTAGCAATATAAAAATAATTAATTATTTATTAAATAATAACCTTAATAACCACAATTTAAAGAATTATTTATTAAACATATTTTGTAATTTAAAAGATGTATTACAATATAAAAGTTATCTTTAATTTTCTAGGAAAAATCTTACTAACCCATAGCAGTCCATTTAATTTGAATTATTTTTTCTTTTCTACTACTTAGTCATATTTTTCTCATTTAGAAATATAATTAATTTTAATTAATGTCTGTCAAATAAAACTTTATCCAATTAAATCTTGGCAATATAATTAATTAAAGTTAATTTTAATATAATTATTTTAATCGATTTTCATTTTTAGCAAATTATTGTAAGAAATAATTAATTATTTCAAATATGACAAATTATTTAGCTATAAGGATTATATGAATCTAATTTTAAAGTTATCTTTCAATTTAAAAGATATCTTATAATTGAAAAGATATCTTACAAGTTAAAAAATATCATTCATTTTTCAGGGTAAATCTTGCCAATCCATTGCAATAGAGTTAATTTTTATTGATTTTTTGGTTTTAAAATTAATTCTATTTTTCCCTTTTCAACAATATATATAATTAATTTTGATTAATTTTTATCCTATAAAATCGTGTAAAATTTCATCAAGTGAAACTGAGTACAATTAAATCTTAGCAATATATATACATAAATTTAATACTTGCAACATAATTAATTTTGATTATCTTTAGATAATTGCTTAAAAAATAATTAGTTTCATATCTGTAGTTTCAAAAACTGTATGAATATAATTTTAAATATATTTTATAATTTAAAAGATATCATGCAATTTAAAATATTTCTTTCATTTTTCAGGAGAAATCTGGTAAATCGTAGCAATCTAATGAATTTTAATTACTTTTTCTTTTTAAAATTAATTATACTTTTTTATTTGAAAAATATAATTAATTTTGATTAATCTTTGCCCACTCCAATCATATCCAATCAAATCTTAGCAACCTAATAAACTTTAATTAATTGCAACGTAATAAATTTTAATTAATTTTCATTTTTAAATTATTATTTCTATAATAATTTTTTAATATATATACTTTCAAGAATTATATGAATATAAATTTAAAGATATCTCATGGTTTAAAATGATGCGTTGTAATTTAAAATATTTCTATAATTTTTTCAAGGAAATCTTGCCAATTGTAGGAATTAAATAAAATTTAAGTATCTTTTTTTAAAAATTAATTACACATTTTCCCTTTATCAAGACAAATAATTTTGATTAATCATTGTGCACTGAAACATATTGAATTAAATCTTCGTAATATAACTAATTTTAGTTAATTGCAATAAAAACTTTAATTAATTGCAACATAATTAATTTTAATTAATTTTCATTTTAAAATTATTATTTATATAATAATTTTTTAATATATATACTTTCAAGAATTATATGAATATAAATTTAAAGATATCTTATAGTTTAAAACGATGCGTTGTAATTTTAAATATTTCTATAATTTTTTCAGGGAAATCTTGCCAATTGTGGGAATTAAATAAAATTTAAGTATTTTTTTAAAATTAATTACACATTTTCCCTTTATCAATACAAATAATTTTGATTAATCATTGTGCATTGAAACATATTGGATTAAATCTTCATAATATAACAAATTTTAGTTAATTGCAATAAAATTAATTATAATTAATTTTCATTTTTATCTAATTATTATTAAAAATAATTAATTATTTCTAAAATAATTAGTTATTTCTTTGTCTCGTGAATTTGTAGTTCTATTTTCTTTAAATTAAAAGAAACGTGTAACATTGAAGTTAAAAAAAATTAGACTGAAATTGCTTATTAAAATATATGAATTTGTTATTTCTACTAAAGGATATCTATAATTTAAAGAATATAGATATAGAAATAGATATAGATCTAATTAATTAAAAATATTGGATTAATATTACAGTTGAAAGATTAAGTAAAAATAATTTTACATGTTTCTTTTAGTTAAATCCTAAACAATTGATAATTTTAATTAACTTTAATTTTTCATCTAATTTTTTTTTTAAAATAATTTATTATTTCTAAAATTAAATAAAGGGACCAATCTAGTCATATTGCAAATTTCTAATTTTACTTTTATCTAATTTTGTATCACGCAAAAACTAAATCTGAGTGCAATTGCTAACTTAGATTAATTTTTCTTCCTTAGGTAATTGCTTATAAAAACAATTAATTATTTCAAAAATTAATTAATGGCTCGAATAAAATTTTTAAATTTTAATGTTGTATTTTTATTTTAATTTTGGGTAAAATTTTAATGAATGCTAATTTTGTATCACATCATAATCAAATCTTAAAGAAATTGTTAATTCTAATTAATTTTATTTTTCAAAGAATTAATTTTCCTTTCATAGTTAATTATTTATAAAAGGCTCTGATTCTCTATAGATGTAAATCTTTATATTTAGATTAGAAAAATAATAAAATAATAATGATCAATACTTATGCAGGGAAACGAAATTAAGATTTAATATGAATAATGATTTACTAATTTGTTTGTTAGAATTGATTATTAATTAATAGAAAAAGGAAAAAATAAAAAAATAAAAAACTTGTAGAAAATAAGTTTGTATCATTGGAGATTTGAAAAAAATCTAATTTTTACTATATATATTTTCTTATTTTTGTGACGATAAGATTTAATATAGCTAATGATTAGTTAATTTGTTTGTTAGGGATTGATTGTTAATTAGTAAAAAAGGGAAAAAAATCAAAAACCAAAAAAGGAGCTTGGTTTTAGGAGGAAAAACTAATTAAGTTAATTAAAAAATAGGTTAAAAATTTCCTACTTTTCTTTATATATATAATATATATGTATATATAGATTATTTCAAAAATTAATTAGTGGGTCGAATCAAATTTTTATATTTTAATATTATGCTTTTCTTTTAATTTTGTGTAAAAATTTAATAAATGTTAATTTTTTATCACACAATAATCAAATCTTAATGAAATTGTTAATTCTAATTAATTTTATTTTTTGAAGAATTAATTTTCATTTCTTAGTTAACCAGCTGTTTTACAAGTGCGTTGCATGAGAGACAAAATTTTCAACTGAAAATAATATTGATAGATGTTAGTCGTGTTAACATGACACCTCGAAAAAAATAAATTAAATAATAGCCCACAACAATAAACTTAATTAATATAACTAATGAAATAACTTCATATAAATTTAGACTGAGTTTCTATTGTATTACGTACTAATCCATTTTGCCAACATCCATGGGAAATCTCACCAAAAAGCACAAAATTTAATTTACTATACTCTTAAAGCCCTCAACAATAAGAGCAATCCAAACACAAAACCATTAATAATAGTTAACAACAACCACACAAGACAGATAATGGAAACATCTCCATGTTTTGACAAAAAGGATGAATCCAGTCAAATATAAATCCAACCCCCAATTGCTACATAGAATATCAAATTCTCATTATTATACAAGTGAACAATACCATGACAATAAAATAAATTCTTAGATGAACAGAATATCTTTAACATCATATTTAAACAAACGCTCGCGTTTTAGCATTAGGAACTTGCAAAAATATTAAAAATAGCATTATATTTCAGATATGGTCAATGAAACTCACTAAAAGTGTAATTTTCGACAACTAAGTATGTTGTGTTACCTTTTTGAAGTAGAGTATTACTAATGAATAAGTTATACGTATCATAAATCTATATGACTCCACCAACTTTGTGACGAGAACATTATACATGGACAAATATAAGAGCACAAAAATAATAATACATAAATACAATCTTTTGCTTCACACATCAAAGCATGAATGACATAAGGGGTTTGTGTAAAAAAACAAATAAACAAAATACCTAGTGAGATTAATAAGTATGAAACTACAAATTACTAAATACTTTGTTACACAATTAGTGATGTGTGATATTTTCTTACCTGAAAAGTGAGTGTCAATCGTGACCTTTATTGATAGTCATCGTTTAACAAACCATCAAGTGAAAATTTATCCTTTGAAAAGTGAATCTTATATCAAATGGAGTTAGACTTAATCTGTAAATTAGAAATTTCTTGTCATTATTTATCCTAGACAAACGTATGGAAAAATTGAAGTGGAAAGACCACCAAACATCTTGTAAAGGGAAAACATTAGAAGTCATAAAAATAAGATGTTATTTACAACAATGCAATGTGGTGTATATGTGAAATATCAATAGAATGACAAAGAATTACATTCAACAATAGAACAGTTTCATCCTGAGAATAAAATTAAAATTGAAAAGTGAGTTCCAAACAATTAGAAATGAAGAAGGGCGTGGAATAGATACTCTGGTTTATGAAGAAGAAGCCATTGAAAATAATTCAAATCATGGTAAATATGTGCAACTTTTCCATATATATTAATGCAATAATATGCTATCGTAACAATTAGAATAAGGAAATAACTACTAAACACATTAAATGTTAATTCCTTTACATTATGGTTGGGTTTAGACTTTGAAATTGCAATAGATTATGTGAATTAAAAAAATTATTAATATTACAAATATAATATAATTAATTTTATAAACTCGACGTAATGAAATGAAAAATTAATGCTACAAAAAATAATAAATAAGCGAAGAAAGTATAATTAATTCACATGTTTAGCATTAAGAATTTGAATAATTGTGTTGATTCAAATTTTAATTTATGCTTCTAAACTAAACGAAATACATAAAAACTTAATTATTGTATTATAGCACTTACAATTAACGAACAATTAACAATCACTTGTAACTTTATTCTATATGCATTATGGTTGAGTTTGGACTTTGCCATTGTAGTGAATCATGTCAATTAAAAAATAAATTAATTAATTCTTCAATAAATTATAATTAATTTCATAGACTCAACATAATGGCGTAAAAAGTTAATAATATGAAAAAACATTAATAGTGCAAAGAAAGTATAATTAATTCACAAATTTAACCTCAATAATCTATATCTATATCTATATATTAATAAAATGAGATCATTTTCCCGCCAAAATTTTTATTTTTATGAATTAAAAAAATAAAATTTAATTGTAAAAGGATAATCACAAATTTGCAACTCAATCTTTCCTTCCTCTTCTAGAATTCGAACTCTTATATATCTCCCATATAATATGAGGTCATTTTTCCGCGAAAAGTTTCATTTTCTGAATTAAAGAAATAAAATTTAATTGTAAAATCACGCTTCGGATAATCACAAATCCGCAACTCTATCTTCCATTCCTCTTCTAGAATTCGAACTCTTATATATCTCCCCGTGCAACGCACGGAAGAAAATACTAGTTTGAATAATTGTGTCAGTTCAAATTTTTATTTATGCTTCCAAAATAGAGATAATTTCACAAAAATTTAAATATACAAAAAAATAAAAAATAAATTAATTGTAACGAAGGAATTATAATTTATTCCGCAATTTATTCCAAACAAATTGATTAATTAATGTTTGAAAGGAAGTATAATTAATTCTCCAATTCACCATTAACAATTTGAATAATGGTTTTGACTGAATTTTTAATTTATGCTTTTCCAGTGACAAACTTGATGAAATTATGGTTAATTTACATGTTTATAGTGAAGAAATCAAATAATTTCGATGATTCAAATTTTAATTTATGTTTCTAAATCGACATAATGGCATAAAAATTAATTAATTATTATATTATAACAATTACAATTAAGAAACAATTGACAATCACCTACAACTTCACATTATGGTTTAGTTTTGACTTTGCAATTGTACTAAATAATGTAAATTGAAAAAATAAACTAATGCTATAAATAATAAAGTATAATAAATTTTATAGACTCAACATAATAGTATAAAAAATTAATGATACAAAAAAATAATAATAATTGTACAAAGAATGTATAATTAATTCACTACTTTATCCTTAACAGTTTGAACAGTTGTGCCAATTCAAATTTTAATTTATGTGTCTAAACAAAGATGGTTGCGTAAAAAGTTTATTTCAACAAAGAATAAGAAAAAATAAATTAACCGTCTAAAAAAATATAATGAATTCACCAATTTATCCTTCACAATTTTAATAAGTGGCTCAATTCAAATTTTATTTACGCTTCTAAATGGACATTATTGTATAATGAATTAATTCTAGAAAACAAATATGAAACAAAAATATACAAAGGAAAGTGTAATTAGTTCACAAATTAATTGTTAACAATAATGGTTCTAAATAATATTGTTTCCTTATGCTTCTCCAGCTACAAGCTTGACAAAAGTATGATAAATTCACATGTTTATCATTAATCATTAATCATTCATGTAATTGTTTTGATTCAAATTTTAATTTATACTTCTAAATCAACATAATGGCATAAAAATTAAATATTATATTATAACAATTACAATTAAGTAATAATTGACAATCGCTTATAACTTTAATCTATATACATTATGGTTTAGTTCCCACTTCGAAATTGTAGTGAATTAAATGAATTAAAAACATAAGTTTATGCTATAAATAGAGTATAATTAATTTTATAGACTCAACATAATGGCATAAAAGTCCAAGGTATTTGGCCTAGCAATAAAGTACCCTATGCCAGTTTATCCCGAGTTTGAGATACCATACTCTGTTTCTATGATCCAAAATTTGTACTAAAAAACCTTAATAGCATAAAAAATTAATGGTACAAAAAAAGATTAATAATGCATAGAAAGTATAATAAATTCACCAATTTACCCTTAACAACTTGAATAATTGTGCCAATTTAAATTTTAATTATGCTTCTAAACAAACATGGTTGCTAAAAATTTAATTCCAGAAAAAAATGAAATAATAAATTATGGTCCGAAGAAAATATAATTAATTCATCAATTTATCCTTCACAATTTGAATAATCACGTCGATTAAAATTTTATTCTTTTTTATGTTAAAATTTTATTCTTTTATGCTCTATATATATATATATAATTTTATTATTATTATTATTTTATATTATTTTATTTTTGAAAGCCATTATCATCTTAATTCTTATTCAACATAATTAATTGAATTTATTGTGTGAAGTAGTTACCACAATTAAACAGAAACAATTGACCTTAGCAAAGTATCTTCCTAAACGTAAATAACACTTGTGCATAAATCTTTATCAAAATCAAACTACCCTAATGAAGTCTAATTTTGACCAAATCCAAAATCCCCACGATAATGCTCCATGGGAGATAAAAAAAGAGGAAAAGAAAATAACAATTACCAACAAATAGCGTATTTTTAGAATCATAATTTCGTCAAATAACTTGCTTATCAAATCAGTTTGAAGGAGAAGGTGATGATAAATCAATTAGAGAGATTTGATAATGTGTGATTTAGGCCAGAAAAGTTGAGGTTAAATTATTTTTTTAATAATAAAAGAATTAAAAAAATTAAAGCCAACAACGAACTAAACTACGGATGATGATCATTTATTGATGCTTGATCTACTCTAAAATTAAAGTTAGTAGTGAACTAAAATTATGGATGATCATAAATTCACAAAATTTGAAGTTTTAAACTTCAACAATGAAAAATGCATTAAAACTCTATCAGTTCTATTAGCTTTTGTAGAACGAAATAATTCCACAACCCACTGGTCAAAAGACAATAAAAAAGGTAATTCCAATCATAACATAATACGACAAAGCCTTATAGGAGGGAATCAATGATAGGTAATCCCAAAAAGTTAATTATGATGTTTTTAAACTTTAGCAAACCCCATAAGACGCAAAAAATTTGACATCGCCAAATTCACTCATTTCTTGTTCGAACATGGTCTTAAATATTTTTTCTGCACTTTCTCCACACATCTATTGAGTCATCAACATTCTTTACCTCCTCCATGGGGTGTGTGAAACTCATCATTTGAAGACGAAACCTTCAAAGTCACAACAAATAAAACACCTTAATGTGAAAAATAATTCAACGATCCAATATAAGACAAATTATATTAAATCATTAGATACTTTTGAACCAATAACTCATCATATCCTTAAGTTCAACTTTAATAAACACTTTGTTAAGGGTGTAAGTTTTCTTTAGATATTCCAGATTTTTAGTTTCGATGCAAGAATTGAACATAACCACTTTATCAACTAAGGACAAATTAGCCACATTAAAGTTTATTAGACAAGGACTTACATTCATTTTAATCAAATTAGTCTATACAAATATTTATTAAAAAAACTCAGCATTAAATTGAAAAAATGATTCCCTCAACCTCGTACAACTAACAAAACACATTGAATCTAATTTTAAAAAATCTAATTAAAAAATACATTAAACAGGAAAACGTGCCCACATCCGACTTTATAATAAAATTAAAAATGCAAATAACATAAAATGAATGGAAACATCATTAAAAATCTAGTTTGGAGTTGCAATACATACTACTAACCAAGTTACACTACAAAGTATGCATAGACTATGATTGTTAACTTGATTGTTGATCTCGTTCGTAGGAAGGAAAGAAGAGTTTGTTGACATAAGGATTCCTAAGGTATCACATAACTATGCTAATTAATTGCAGTGATTGAAAAGAAAATCTTGGTTGATTTGGGAAATTCGAATTGAGATTTGAGTTGTATACGGGTAGGATAGAAAATGGTATTTGATTCAAATTAGGAAACAGCCAACGGTTCCAAGCATGAGATGAATGCGGGATTTGAATTGTATGCGGGATTTGAAGGGATGAATATGAAAATAGCAAATCTATTCTAATAATAACTACGTTAATAATTTGCAGTGATTGATTTTGCATAAGATTGCAATAGAAGATCTCGATGGATTAGGAAGAATCTGTGAGATAAAATTGGAAATTGATTGAAATTAGGAAAGGTTGGAATGGAAGAAGAAAACTTGTTGTGGGATTGGAAAGGAAAGAGAACACGCGTGCGAGATACTGAGTGGTTTAGGAGAATTAAGTCCATTAAGTTGCATACTCATTAGGACATTATAGAATATATTAGGAGACGAAAAAATAGTAAATTAAGGAACAGGCGGGAAAACCTACTTTTTGGAATTAAAAAATGGGAGCAGCTATTACTATTTACAAGCATAAAATAAATTAAAATATGAATTGACACTCTTTGATGGATTATTTGAGGTAAATTGTTGAACTAATTATTATTTCTTCATACTGATAATTTTTTATTATTTTGTATCGTTAATTTTTTATACATTTTGGTTGAGTCAACACAATTTTTTAAATTGTAAAGGTCAATTCATTGGTTGATTGTAATTTCTTCGCACTTTTAATTTTCTTTTGTGAAACGGTTATTTTTTGTGCCAAAATGTTCACATGTTAACTTAGTGCCTCATTGGTAAATTAGTGTCTTATAAAAATAAAAGGGACATATATTCTGTTGAATTATCAAACTCTATAAAAAGGGCATACCAAGGGGGAATAACACCCAGACAATGACACACACATAAAGAGAAGATAGTAACTCACTAAAATATCCAAATCAAGGCACATGCATGTCAATCCAAGTGGAAAAAAAATTGTTCACTAACCAATTGCAATAGGATTGAGAAGTAGAAGTAGCCTCCAATCGGTTGTGTGGGAGTAGAATTTCTAACTTCGGTACAAGCAGTAGAGAATTTAACGGGTGTGCTGGTTGAGGAAGTGCAGAATTTAACGACTGTGCTTGTTGAGTATTTAACGAGTGTGCTTGTTGAGAGAAGTGTGTTGTGTGTTGTGTGTTTTAAAATTTTTGAATTCTATTCTTTATTGTATTTATATAGTTTATGAGGAAGCATTTTAAAATCGATGGCTTCGAGAGATAGAGAGAGACGTGTGTTGTGTGCATTTGTCGTGTGTTGTGTGCATTTGTTTTTGAGGAAGTGTTTTAAAATCGATGGCTTAGAGGGAGAGAGAGAGACGCGTGTTGTGTGCATTTATTTTTGAGGAAGCATTTTAAAATTTCTCATCATATCTTTAAGTTACATAACCTTTTTATCAACTAAGGACAAATTAGCCACATTAAAGTTTATTATACAAGGACTTACATTCATTTTAATCAAATTAGTCTATACAAATATTTATTAAAAAAATCAGCATTAAATTGAAAAAATGATAACCTCAACCTCTTACAACTAACAAAACACATTAAATCTAATTTTAAAAAATCTAATTAAAAAAATACATTAAATGGGAAAACGTGTACAAATCCAACTTTATAATAAAATTAAAAATGCAAATAACATAAAATGAATGGAAAAATCATTAAAAATCTAGTCTAGAGTTGCAATACATACTACTAACCAAGTTACACTACAAAGTATGCATAGACTATGATTCTTAAATTGATTGTTGATCTCGTTCGTAGGAAGGAAGGAAGAGTTTGTTGGCATAAGGATTCCTAAGGTTGATTAGGGAAATTCAAATTGAGATTTGAGTTGTATACGAGTAGGATAGAAAATGGTATTTGATTCAAATTAGGAAACACCTAGCCGTTCAAAGCATGAGATGAATGCGGGATTTGAATTGTATACGGGATTTGAAGGGATGAATATGAAAATAGCAAATCTGTTCTGATAATAACTAAGTTAATAATTTGTAGTGATTGATTTTGTGTAAGATTGCAACAGAAGATCTCGATGGATTAGGAAGAATCTATGAGATAAAATTGGAAATTGATTGAAATTAGGAAAGGTTGGAATCGAAGAAGAAAACTTGTGCGTGTGATTAGAAAGGAAAGACAATACGCGTGCGAGATACTGAGTGGTTTAAGAAAATTAAGTCCATTAAGTTACATAATAATTAGGATATTATAGAATATATTAGGAGACTAAAAAAATAATAAATTAGGGAATGGGCAGGAAAATGTATTTTTTAGAATTAAAAAAATGGGAGGGAGTTGCAATACATACTACTAACCAAGTTATACTACAAAGTATGCATAGACTATGATTCTTAAATTGATTGTTGATCTCGTTCGTAGGAAGGAAGGAAGAGTTTGTTGACATAAGGATTCCTAAGGTTGATTAGGGAAAATCGAATTGAGATTTGAGTTGTATACGGGTAGGATAGAAAATGGCATTTGATTCAAATTAGAAAACACCTAGCCGTTCAAAGCATGAGATGAATGCGGATTTGAATTGTAATACGGGATTTGAAGGGATGCATATGAAAATAGAAAATATGTTCTGATAATAACTAAGTTAATAATTTGCAGTGATTGATTTTGTATAAGATTGCAACAGAAGATCTCGATGGATTAGGAAGAATCTATGAGATAAAATTGGAAATTGATTGAAATTAGAAAAGGTTGGAATGGACGAAGAAAACTTGTGCATGTGATTGGAAAGGAAATACAACACGCGTGCGAAACACTGAGTGGTTTAAGAGAATTAAGCCCATTAAGTTGCATAATAATTAGGATATTATAGAATATATTAGGAGACTAAAAAAATAATAAACTAGGGAATGGGCGGGAAAACATATTTTTTAGAATTAAAAAAATGGGAGGATTTTCCCTGTTTTTCTTAATAATATCAATATAGATTATTTATAAAAAGGATTTTATTCTCTATATGGATATAAATATTTAGATTTAGATTAGAAAAATGATAAAATAATAATGATCAAAAATTATACAGGGAAACAAAATTAAGATTGAATATGAATAATGATTTATTAATTTGTTTGTTAGGATTGATTATTATAGGGTGATAGAGAGTAGTTTATAAAGGTTTTTAAAAGTTTTTAATGTAAAAGAGGAGAGAGAATGAGTGGAGGTGAGTGGTTGAGATTTGTGGATGTGATGAGATATGTGGATGTGATTGATTTAGGTAAAGAAAGAATGGATTAAAAAGTGATAAAAAGTGTTTAAAACATTTAAAAAGGTTACGCTAACAGGCTTTTGATTATTAATAGAAAAAGTAACAAATTAAAAGACAAAATTTATAGAAGATGAGTTCGAATCAGTAGAGATTTTAAAAAATATACTTTTGGCCTGTATATATTTTTTATTTTTGTAAGGATAATATTTAATATAGATAATGATTAGTTAATTTATTTGTTAGGCATTGACTATTAATTAGTAAAAGAGGAAAAAAAATCAAAAGATAAGGGAGGCTTCATTTTATGAGGGAAAACTAATTAATCTAATTAAAAAATACACTTAAATATCCTTGCTTTTATTATATACTAATAATAATAATAATAATAATAATAATAATAATAATAATAATAATAATAACAATAACAATAACAATAACAATAACAATAACAACAATAACAATAATAATGATAATGATGATGATCAATACTTATGCAGGGAAATGAAATTAAGAGCTTGTTTGATTGGTGAGTTATTTGCTGTGCACAATATTCCGTATAAAATGTGTGGTTGATATTGTATTGAAAAATGTGTGTGTGGTTGAAAATAAGAGAGAGAAAATTTTTTTGTTGGAAAATGGTGGAAAGAACAAGCTCTAAGATTTAATATGAATAACTATTTATTAATTTCTTTGTTAGGACTGATTATTATTAATTAATAAAAAAGCTAAAAATTAAAAGATAAAAACTTGCCAGAAGATAAGTTCGAATCAGTGGAGATTTTAAAAAATCTAATTTTGAGTATACATATTTTCCTATTTTTGTGAGGATAAAAGTTAATATAGATACTGATTAGTTGATTTGTTTGTTAAGGATATATTATTAATTAGTAAAAAAGGAAAAAAATCAAAAGACAAAAAAGGGCTTGGTTTTAGGAGGGAAAACTAATTAATTTAATTTAAAAAATAGGCTAAAAATTCTCTAATTTTCTTTATAAATATATATATAAATTAGTTAGCTTATTAGTTATTTTACCAAAAATATTTTTATTTATATCAACTAGCTTAGCAGCTATCGACTATAAGGTATAAACTATCAGCTCTCAACTAGTTTATCACCTATAAGCTAGCTTATCAATTACAAGCTAACTTATCAGCTAATAGTATAAAACATACCCTTAGTTATATCTATACCACATTTTAATTGAAGTGATGGTCCTTAATATATAGAAATTGTTATAATTAGATTCCAATAATTTTCTGCCATATTGTTTATATTAATCAACTCATTGTGTCAGTATTAACGATTCATTTTCAAAAATTATATTGGTGTCCTTTCAAAATTAAAAATAATTAGTCACATTTTTTCTTTATTTATCCAATTTTCTTATTTCTTACATAAAATAAGATAAGCAAATAAATTTGTTAGGCCATGTTGACATTTTTTTGGAGGAGGAAATTATTGTAAAAAATATAAAATGTGCTAATCACAATAAAAATATTGACATATATGTTACAATTTCAAAAAAATATTGTTTTTTAGTACAACTAATATTACCCCCCATGCGATGCATGTGGATTTTATTTGTAAAATTAATTTTATGAAGAAGTTGTAATTTTTTTTTAAATTATATGATCAAATAAAAAATAAAACCATAGCATGCATAACATTTAAATAGGCATGGATGTCAAAATTGGAACTTGAAAAATATACTTAAGCAATTTAAATTTTGAAAAACTTATTTAAATACTGTTGAGTTAGTATTGATTAATAACAAATCTTATCTAAATTGAATACTTCATTACATTGTCAAGTAATTGTAAAGTAATATGTTTAGAGGGACAAAGGTCCAAAATGGAAGCAGAAATTAAATTCAAAACTTATTTTGTGATTATTGAAACTTACAATTTTTGACAAAGAATGAAGAGGTGATTAACTGATAATTTTAATAATTATTTTTTCTCGTTGCCCTGTGAAATGATTAAATGAGACATGGAAGTTGTAGTTTTCCATTTCTTTTCTAATTTATTAATTAATTTTTCATCATAAATTCAATTATAATTTAAGTACTTACTATTTGATTAAAAAAAACCCACTCATAATTTGAACAGCTCAATGTACAATACATATGAAAACTATCCAAAACTACCCTTTTAACATGGCAAAAAAGTTTTTATTTAAATTTTTAAATAAATAAAAATTGATTTTTTTTCTAAAACAAAAAACCACTGCAATGTGATCCTATCAGGGCGTGGCATTATGCAAAATTAACACTTCAAGTTCTATTAATAAGAATAATATACATACATATATATATAATTCAAAAATTAAAATATATATGAAAAATTAAAATGTATAAAAAAAAGTTAATTCTCATTTTCAGAAATAATTTAATCATCATTGCAAGTTGTCACTTTGACCTCATATCACATTTTCGGTACTGCTTACATTTGGTTCATTTTCAATTTCAATGCATTATATATATAAAATTCAAAAATTAAAATTTATATAAAAATTAAAAAATATATAAAAATGTAAAATAAATAAATTAATAACAAATAAGGAAAGCAAAATAAACTAAGGAAAGAAAATTAATAAGATGTATATTTAATGTTTTTTCCCCAAAACATGACTTTTTTATTTTAATTAAATGTGTGCCATGTTGGCACGGCCAAACATGGCACTATCCAGGTGGCACTTCTGATTTTATTAACTACTAGTATTTTCCCCCGTGCGATGCACGGGGTGATTAAAATATTTTTTAAATGGTTTACTTATATAAAATAATAATAACAATGCAAAAAAAAAGAAATAGATATAATATTATAGATTTTAATAATGGTTCATAAATTTTGATCCGAACTATTATCTGATAACAAAAAATATCATATCAGTTGTTGTAATTATATTGATTATTTTAGGTAATAACAAAATATTTGGAATTAAACTTTAGAGAATACTTATTTGAACAAAAAGAAATAATCCTATTAAAAATTTTGCCAAAATTTTTATCATCAACATAATTTGTTAGCTAAGCCACATGACCTTTTAACACGGATTTTAGAATATTAAATGTTGGAGAATTTATGCGATGTGGATTGTATATTGTATGAAATGATAAGATCTCTATACAAAAGATTTATAGGTGAAACTTTTTGCATATTGAATTTTCGGTAACAAAAATTTGTTCAGAATAATTGAGAAAAAATTAAAAAAATCACTAATGTGTGTAATACTAAATATAAAAAAAATGGCAAGTTAATTTGAAAGTGAAAAGATGATTAAATGATAATTTTTAAAATTATTTTTTCAAGTGGCTTGCGAAATAATAAAATAGGATATGAAAGTTATCATTTTCTATTTCTTTTCTAATTAATTAATTATTTAGTAAAAATTTAATTATTGAACTACCCACTATTCGATCATTAAAAAATTACTCACTACTTGAACCATTTAATGCACATTACTTATGAAAACTATCTAAAACTACCCTTGTAACGTTGTAAATTTTTTTTAAAAAAAGTCACTATTTTTAAATATGTAAAAAGGTTTTTTTTTTTCTAAAATAGAAAACAACAGCTTACGTGGCACTGTGCCAATGTGGCACTTCAATTTTTGTTAATAAAAAAATATATATATTTATTTATTTATAAAATGTGAAAATAATAATTCAAATGCAATATCCAAAAATTAAAATGCATATAGAAAATATTAATTCTCATTTTCAGAATGAATTTAACAGGTATTGTAAGTTGTAACTTTAATCTCTTATCGCATTTTCATTAATGCATACAACACTAAATATAAATTAATTAAAAAAATATAAATTAATTACAAAATTAGAATACATATAAACAAATATACATATGAAAAAGTAACATAAGGAAAACAGCACCAAATGAGGAAAGTAGAATAAATTAAATAATAAAAGCAATTAATTCTTAAAAAAGGCCAAACATAATACTGCTACTTAAGCACTTTGCCTAGGCGGT
Source organism: Jasminum sambac (assembly GCA_018223645.1). Lineage (NCBI taxonomy): Eukaryota > Viridiplantae > Streptophyta > Magnoliopsida > Lamiales > Oleaceae > Jasminum > Jasminum sambac. The sequence goes on from CP073647.1 coordinate 27,454,886, forward strand.
TCTTTTAATTTTATATATAGTTAGATATGTTAAAATGTAGATATAAAGTTAAAATGTAATATTCGGAAACTAAAATGTATACATAAAATTAATTCTCATTTTTAAAAATAATTCAGTTGTCATTGTAATTTGTAACTTTGACCTTATATCATATTTTCATTAAGGGTGTGTTTGATTGGGCAATATTTTTCAGGAAAAATCACTTTTCCACCTTTTTCTGGGTTTTGGTGTGTTTGATTGCATTTTCTTTTCCTGGAAAAGGTTTTCCAACTTTTCTCGAAATCCGTTCTTTTCCTTGTTTTGGAGGAAACGTTTTCCTTAGGGGAGGGAGTTTTTGTTTTCCAGGAAAAGTTTGACACTTTTTTCTTTTTTTTAATGGACAATTTACTTTAACCATAAAGATAAGGAAAATGATCAAATTTTATTAAAAAAACTCAAAATAAGGAAAATAACATAATTTTTCAACTTTCAAATTAACCCAATTAAACATCTATGACTACCATTTCCTTGGAAAACCTTTTCCCCGAATTTATTTACTCGAAAAACGTTTTCCTTCTAACCATTTTCCAGCTTTGCAATCAAACACGCCCTAATAGTTGCATTCATTTTTGCTTCAGAAAGAATTATATATATAATTCAAAAATTAAAATTTATATAAAAAATAAATTAAAATTAAAATGTATATAAAAAATAAAATAAGGAAACATATACTAAATAAGGAAAAGAAATTAAATTAAATAAAGAAAACAAAATAATGAATATGTATATTTAATGTTTGTTTCCTAAATAGATTTTTTTTTAATTTTAATTAAAAACGTGCCAACTCGGCACTGGCACTGCCAACATGGCGCAGTGCCTAGTTGGCACTTCAGGATTTCTAATATAGAGACTAGTATTATTCCCCTGCGTTCCACGGGAACGAATAATATGATATATTTGTATAAAATAATATTATAAAATACGTACGATAATAGATTATTATGAATACATAACAAAAATAACAAAACATGTGTAATATTATAGATTTCGATAACAGTTTACAAATTTAAGCGTGAAATATTATCTTATATGAAAAAATATCATATCAACTGTCGTAATTGATGGTTTTAGTTACGAATATAATATTTGGAAAGAGAATTTGAGATAATATACTTATTTTTTTAAAAATCGACTTAAATAACACATTTTAAATGTCATATATAATTGTTCAAACGTATTTTAAATGTGATTAACAATAATCTTATGATTGGCCTACACATACATATATAAGTTTTATGAATTGAATTCTTAATATTGAATTGATTTTGAATCGCATTCAGCTCGAACTGAATAAAAAATGCAGTTAGCTAATTTCATTCTCCTTAACGTGGACACTATAAAAAAGAGAATTTTTTATTTAATTTTTTAAATATTTCTAAAATAGATTATTGCTGCCAATACTTCACTATGCTAAGTTGATACTTCAACTATATAATTGCTCCGAGAATTAAAATGTATATAAACTAACTAAAATGCAATATCCAAAAATTAAAATATAGATAGAAAATGATAATTCTCCTATTCAGACTTAATTTTATAGCTATTGTAAGTTGCAAATTTTATTCATTATCACATTTATATTAATGCATGCAACACTAAATATAAAAGAATTTAAAATTTTATAAATTAATTCGAAAATTGGAATATAATATTTGAAAAGAAAATTGGAATACATATAAAAAAGTAAATATATATATATATATATATATATATATAAACAATTAAAATAAATAAAACAACACCAAATAAAGAAAAAAACATAAATTAAATAAGGAAAATAATTAATATCCAAAAACTAATGCCAAACATGGCACTGCCACCTAGGTATTTCGCCTAGGTGACACTCCTCTTATTATAATATTATTACTAGCACTGCACCCGTGTAATGCACGGGCTCAGTATAATTTACTTATAATATCGTTAAAATTATTTATTAGATAATAGAAATGAATAAATATGGACTATGTCCCAAATTTGAACTCTATAAATATTACAAATTTTGAAATACTTGTTCGAAAATAGCATTCATCATCTAATCAGTTGGCTTTTCATATTTTTCATATATAATAACCTTCAATCTTTCAATCCTACACAATTTGTAACTTTGAATATTGCCACTTATAAATACCAGCTTTTTCAACAAAAGGACTACTTGCGAAAGTAATTACCCTAAACTTTTGTTGATAGTCATATCATATAACACAAGTAATAGGAATTGTCGTATCTGAAACCTGAAAGGTAATTTGGTATCAAAGGGAGTCAAAGGCATTTTTGGAATAACTTTTTGATGTGAATTGGCACCAGACAAAATTTAGGTCGCAACAACATTTTTTAGCACGTATTTTTTAATATTATTAAGTTTCGGATAGTTTATGCGATGTAGATTATATATCATGTGAAAATGATGAAATCTCTATACAATAGATTTAAAAGTGAAACTCTACGTATTGATTTTTTTGTAATGGTTTTGTAGAATAATTGAAATTTTGCTCTTGTCCGATTTTCCTTTAATTAAATATATGGGTGTATTTAATAAGTATTTTAGTAATAGGCTCCTGTCAGTATATTTTATCTTTGAGTAGTTGCAGAAACTAACATTAAAGAATTTAATTATTTTTTTCAAAAACCCCGTAAATTTCATGCCCAATCTATAAAAATTACATTTATTCAAATTTTTTTTCATGGTTATAGAATAATAACAGTTTGATTTTCTTCTTTTATGTATTTCATATTCGAGAATATTTAATGCGGCATTATTTTCAATAAAGCCATTAATTATATATTATGATTTTCCTAAATTATACATTCTTAAACGAAAATTATAATTAATGCGTTTTCCAAAAATTATTATTTTTATTTTCTTTAGCATATGTGTGCCACATTGGCAATGTCCAACGTAGCTCTTTTAATATTAGTAGTTAGATTTTATATAAAATTAATTATTTAATTAAAAAATTAAAATATATATGAAGAAGTTAATTCTCATTTTAACAATTAATTTAATTGGTATTATAAGTTGTAACATTGACCTATTATCACATTTTCATTTATTCATATAAGGCTAAATATAAAAAATAAAAAATTAATTTTTGAAAATTGTAATTTTGGGCAAAAAAAAAAAAGAATGAAGAGATGATTAAATAATTATTTTTAATAATTATTTTTTAAAACTGAAAAACCACCGCCAATCGTGGGACCGTGTGAAGTTAGCACTTCAACTTTTTTTAATAAGATATCTATATATACTATAAGGTATAACTTTGATCTCTTATCACATTTTCATTAATGCATGCAGCACAAATATAAAAAAATTATATAAATTAATCAAAAATTAGAATACATATAAAAAAAAATGCGGAAACAATGCTAAATAAGAAAAGTAGGATAAATTAAATAATGAAAATAATTAATTACTAAAAAAATGCCAAATATGACATTGCCACCTTGGCACTTTGCCTAGGTGGCACTTCAGGTTTTATTATATTATTATGATTATTATTATTATTATTATAAGATTAATAGTATGATTAATATGTAGTGTATAAAGTGTATTTAAGGCTTGTTCTATACACATTAAATTTATTTATTGAAATTTACTTTTTTTTCCTTTCACTATTTTCAACCATTTAAATATTGATTAGACAACTAGTATTTGTACTCGTGTATTGCATAGGATGAAAATATTTTAAAGAATACGTCTTATAGATAGAAAAATCAAATTTTATTAAGTTACACGTGTTAGATGCAAATAGAACTGGAAGGGTAAAGAAATATTATTGGACAATTAATGTAAATATATTTATGACGGGTCTTGCATTATACATAAAAATGTAATTGAACAACATTGTATGATAATTGAACTAAAATAGTTACAATGTAATACATATTAAATGAAGGTACATTTGACTAGGTAGAATAACATTATGGTGACATCTATCTAAACTAAAATAAATATTATAAATCACAAAAATCACTTTGAATTTTGAAACACTTCTTTGAATTCTACATTTGTTGTTAAATTTTTTGATTGACCATCTTCGTCGCAGTCAAAATCTTAATACACTCCTATTTCTAATACTGCACGTGCGATGTACGGGATGACAATATTCTAAATAACACGTTGTATTAAAAAAACCCTAAAATCTTATAACGCAACACACATTAGATGAAAATAGAATTTATTTATTTATTTTTGATCGGGGGTACATAGGGACAGGGATGGGATTCAATCCCCAGACCTTTTCGGTAAGGGATTGAACCTTTAAATACTGGGCCAACCTCTTGATTTCATATGAAAATATAATTGAAATAGTAAAGTTTAATTGTTAAACAATTAATGAAAAATATTTATAAAATAACACGCGTTGGATATAAATATATTTGAAAAGATAAAATGATATTATAGGACAATTAATGTAAAACAATTATAATGTAATGTGTTTAATGCAAATACATTTGAAAATAACGTTCTGGGTTAATGCATCTAAACCAAATAAGTAATAGAAAACACAATAATCAATCTAAATTATGAAACACTGCATTTGTCCCTGAGTTCCAGGTTCACCATCTTTGTTACAAATCAAAATTTTCAATCCACTCCTATTTTAACTCTTGGTGTTGAAAGTATCTTTTTGATATTGAATCCCTGAGACGTTAATGTCTACATTTTTTAATATAGAAGTACCTTCCCCGTGCGTTGCATGAGATTGTCAAAGACAACTGATATAAACTCTGTACTAATGTCAAAAGTGTATGATTCACAATATAGATACAACCTTCAACACCTCATTCTCAAGAACATATCAAGCTTATTGAAATCAATATTCTACAACAAACAATGAATATCATCAATTGGGCATGAAGAGCTCAATATAACCATTGGATTTCTGTAGCACAAACCTGCAATAGCGGTGGATACCATATCACATTAGCATATAACATATCGAAGATCCATAGAGCCCGATTTTCTTCAAAGGAAAAAATTCCCGATTTTCTTAGAAGGAAAAAATACGTGTACCCCAATTCAAACACTATTGTTCTTTTCTAATAACTGCAGCAATTTATCCATTTCCTCATCTCCAACACCTATATCAACAATACATTTAGCAACGCACATTCAATCACATATCAATTCAATGAATAATTTTTCTCATCAATGTATGGGACAAAAGCTTGCACAAAAATGCGAAGAATGCAAATGACACATCTCACATGGATAACATGTCGGATTCTATAAATTGTTAAAAATTTCTTTGTACACTAAGTTTGTGATTACTTTTTCGAATTGTGAATATCTTTTTAATTGTATTGTTTATTTTTTCAGTCTGATTAATTTGTGATGCACGGTTCAAAAAGTAAAATAAATCCACAAAGTTACCTTCAGAACTGTTTAAAATTCGTATACTCAACTTAATACGATAAAAAGTTAAAATTAGCAAAAAGTGAAAAACAAAATTTTAAAAATAGGCAAAAAAAATTTTGTGTAAAGAGTAAATAATTATTTCAACAATTTATTGCAAACAATCTAGACAAACTATTTCAATTCATAATTAATTTACTATATATAATTAGAAATTAAATGGAATAAAAAATAAAAATACAATAAAATAATATCGATAGTTCAAACAAAGTACAACTGATCCATGATGTTACCTTCACAAACAATTCATTGAATTCTATCGAGTCATAATTTTAATTTGTTATATATAATTGTAAACAAAAATAAATGCATCAGAAATTAATTGGAAGGAAAAAAAAATAATATAATAAAAAATATTAACAGTTCAAAGAAAGCAAAATCAATTGACGACATTACCTTCACTATTTTTATGAAAAAATAAGAAAAATGGGAACAAAAAATTTTTTTCGTGTAAAAAGCAAACAATCGTTCAAACAATTTACGGCAAATAATCCAGCTGAACTATTGTAATTCATACTCTATTTTTTATATATAATAAAAAAATTAACAGTTAGCAAGTGAGATCGATCGATGACGTTATCTTCACAATTTTTAAAAATTGTGTACTCGACTTAATGGGATAAACAATTAAAAATAGCCAACAAGGAAAAGCAAAGCAAAAAAAAAAAAGGAATAAAAAATTTTTTAGTGTAAAAAACAAACATTCGTTTGAACAATTTATAGCAAACAATTCAGATGAACTATTATGATTCATATTTTATTTATTATATATAATCATAAATTAAGTGGAATGGAAAAATAAATAACATAATAAAAAATATTAATAGTTCAAAGAAAGTAAGTTTGATCGACAATGTTACCTTCACAATTTTGAAAAATTTGTGAACTCGATTTAAGGCATAAAAAATTAAAAATAGCCAAAAATGAAAAAAATAGGAAGAATTTTCTTTTTTTTTTTGTGACGAGTGAACCATTGTCTGAACACTTTACAATAAACAATCCAAATGAACTATTTGATTCATACTTTAATTTATTATATATAATCAGAAATTAATTGGATTGGAAAAATATATAATATAATAAAAAAATATTAACAGTTCAGAGAAAGTAAGATTAATCGATGACGTTACCTTCACAAATTTCAAAAATTCGAGGACCCCAGTTAATGACAAAAAAATTAAAATAGCCAAAAAGGAAAAATAAAACAAAAAAATTGGAAGAAAAAAAAATTTTTAGTGTAAAGGGTGAACCAATTATTTCAATAACTTATGAGAAACAATCCAAATGAACTATTCAATTCATACTTTAATTTGTTAGACATAATTAAAATTTAATTGGATTAAAAAATAAACAATACAATACAAAAAATATTAACGGTTCAAAGAAAGTAAAATCAATCGACGACATTACCTTGACAACTTTAAGAAATCCATGGACACAATTTAATGGCATAAAAATTATTAATAGCCAAAAACAAAAACCAAAAAAAAAAAGGAAGAAAAAAATTTTAATGTAAAGGGTGAAAACTTTTTTCAACAAAAATGAGTGCATTAGCATAATTTAGGACAAAATGCAAATTTAGAGAGTCACGCTGGAGAAACATGAACATTGAGATTTGCGTAAAAAACTCTCATTGAAGTGTTATAGAAAGATTTCTAATTGATCCATAAGAATTACGGTTGGAAATTGTTTGGTTGTTTTGACAAACTTGGGAAGAAATACAACATTATAGTTACGTTCTATGGATGAAAATTATTGCTAAATGTAATAGTAAAAAAATAATATCAATACAAATATTCATAATTAACTTTACAATAAGGTAATTATGAACAAATAGTTAACCTTAATTAACTTCAATTTGAAACTTACTTATTTTTATGGATGAAAATTAACATTGCAAAAGTTTTGGGTAAAAAGCTTCCTGTTCAACTGACTCTAAAAGCTATAAAAAAAGCAAAAAACATAAAAAAGGAGTTTTTTGAGAAATGTCATGCGAGAACTATCTGTGGGTGCTATTAGCAATTGCAATTCTTGCTCCTTTTCTTTTGCACCATATGCAATTGCCTTGCCTACTACACCAGCACTAATGACAGTAAAAAGTTCACCGCCAAGGGCTATATAGTCCCCGTTAGAGCCATTTTGTAAACGTTTAAAACCACATAGCTCAAACACTTAGCTTCTATTCACAAATCACAATAACTAATTCTGTCAATCTAGCAAATCACGGAAGAAACCTAGAAGGCCATCCTCAATGGCATAAAATTTACCAACATAGCTTGTATTGCAACCAAACAACTTTCCATTAGGACCCATGACAATGCGATTAACAGCCCCTATCGACTTATCCAATAAAACATAATCAAAAGGTGCTCTAATGACATAGATAATCATGACTGTTGAATGAGTAAGGACAATTTATCACCAATTACCTTTGCTACAGGATCAATTCTGTCACAACATGCAAGTGCAGTTTCTTTATAAGGAATGGTGCCACTATAGGATTTAATCTCCATATTCCTTTTCTTTTTTTTTTTTTTTTAATTTTGCATGTCATAACACTATAAAGCAAATGAGCAATAGGTTCGATGGATAGCATGATAAAATGGTTTTAAACATCGGTATTCGATGGATAGCGTGATAAAATGGTTTTAAACATTGGTATTTTAATAAGAATGAAAAAAGTATAGAGTAAAATGGTTAATCAAAATTCATATAAAACAAAACCCTTGTTCGAAAATGATTAATCAAAACGTAAGCAATACCAAACATGATATGACACGAAAATTTAAACGGCTAAAACCGTAATTTCAATAGCGGTAATGGCTCACCTTTCTTCCTTGGAGAGAGAGAGAATGTCAACCAAGCAACATAGTGAGGTTTTGGCACATCTTTCCTTCGTAGAAGACTAAGCTATGGGTGATAGATTACAACTTTATAAGTTCAAAGCATAAGAATGTCAACCCTCAAAACCATGGTTTCAATGATCAACTAGTTAGGGCTTAAATTAAATAGTTCACACGCTGGACAAAATGGAAAAGAAAGAAACGGGGATAAGAATTTTCCCGTAATTGCTACCCACCCATAGGTGTTAACATCACAATAAGTCGACTTTTCTTACTTAAATTACAATAAATTTAATCTCAAACAATAGATAAAAAGAGAAAACTGCAATATTCGCTTAGAACTCCACACAATGATGACTGCAAGCATCAGAGAGAAATAAACTAACAGTCACTTGAAAGCAACACCATTTTCAAAATGTCTCAGGAAAACCAAATATTATAGGAGCACTTTTCATTTTCAAAATTGGCATGAGAAGAAATCGATCTGTAAATGGTATGACAACTTACCTCAATCATGACGCTATCATGGAATATGAAAGGAGATATGAAAACCCAAAAGATGCGGTACAAAAAAAGCACAACATAGAGGTATAGTAGCATAGAAACCTAAAAAAAAAAAAAAAAAAAGGATGATACCATAAAACCTTATGTTACAAAATCTTTATTGATTATTTCATACCTTAATGTTTGGCGATTGAGCCAACTACAAGATAGTAATCGTCGAACAAATACCTTGAAATGCTATCATTATCAAAAGAACTCCTTGAAAACGGATCAGTATTACAGATATTCCTGCATAACTAAATTTGAAGAGTGTTCCTTCAAGGCATTATAATATGCATCTTTTCTTCATTTAAACACAACAATTTATTAACATATTGTGCAATCCCTTGACTACTTTTCTCCAACTCGCAAGGTGAATCATTACTTCTCGAAGAAGAAGATGAAGATGGATAACGGAGACGCCCATTTCCATTGCCATCGGGAAAATTCCTCCCAGCAAATTTATGATAGCATTCTTCTGCATGAACTTCTATAACTATTCTTTGAGATCAGGTCTCATTACTAATTCATCTTTTTAATTAGTTGAGCCACATCAAAATTCAAATCTTTCATATTTCTGCTAAGAAGAATGAAAGAGGATAAATATATTATATATGTAGTGAATGGAAATTGATTTCATTTATGAAGATATTGAAATGGAACAAAATTCACATAAAGGTAGGGAAAGCTTCATCGTAACAAAACAAATTTATTAACATATCACTTGCTCACAAATATAACACTATCTGAAATTTCTATCCTTAAAAGATTCTCCACCTACCCATTATCTCAACCAAACTATTCTATCCTTAAAAGACAAACCTTCACAGTGCAGTGTACAAACTTCACATTGATCATCTTCTGGCCGTTTTCATGTTTTAAATAACATCTAGCATCCAGTGAATGGTGGATTTAACCATAAAATTTGCTTGAATATTTTTAACTATTTTTATTTCAGAAATTTTGACGAAAAGTTTCAATGGCTGATCTTCACCATCTACTTGATAATCATCTTGAGTTTCTTGATTTCTGTATAATTTTCATGATATCTATATGATGATGTTGTAAAAATTAAATACCAATGATAATGACTGTATAGCCGTTATGTGGTATGCATAATGACACTGTATTCGTTATCTCTTGCTTCGCTAGCATTATTTTCATTTCATGATTCTCAATGCAAATGTGTCATATTTCCATGTTCTCTATCTCAATATGATATATTTTTATTACAGTAAGTATATATTTAAACATAACGACTATGAAGTCTTGATCTGTTAGGAAAAACGACACTGCATTCGTTATCTGTTCAACGATCTGCTTTTTAAACTCTCAAGTAAATGTCACATGTTTTCATAGTTTATATTTTGAGTATCATATATATGCAATGCGATGATTATACGTTAGGCATAACGAGTGTACTATTTTATTGTGTAATGAATAACGACACTGAAATCGTTTTATGTGGTTCAGTCATCCCTTACCGTTATAATCTTGTTTTTAATTGTTTGGTTAAAATGTCACATGTTTTAGGTATGTTCTAGTTCATTGAAGTAATATATGTGATTTTTTTCGCTTGTTTGCAGCGGTGGATTCTACAAAGATGGTGTGGATACAAGCATGTCACTTTGTTGAGTTTGAAAAGAGTAATGAAGGCACGTGGATGTGGAAATATGTAGAAAACGGTGAAGAGAATATCAACCCAGTTTATGTTTCCAACGACATTTCGTATTTGGAGCTTTACAATGTGGTTTGAGAGCTCGTAAAGTTGTACGACAATTTGTATGTAATAGAGTGCATGTCTTTTAACCCAAAGATGACCAGATTTCTAGTTCCCCCGGTGAAGATTGACTCCGATGACAAAGTGAACTGGTATCTATTCATTTGTGAAGAACATCCTCTTTGTGTGAGACTTGTGAAAAAAATTTGGAACAATTAGCGAGAATATACCAATTGATGGACAAGTTGTTGGATGCAGTGACAATGGATCTATGATAAGTTATATTTTTAATGTTTTAATTCTCGCATTTTGATAATGTTTTTATTATGTTTTTATATATTTTTCTGGTTATTATGTACTTTTTGTGTTAGGAGTTACAAAGAGGCACTTCTACAATACTTCTACAACATTTCTCCTTGTATTGGCATTTCCGGATGATAAATTGGCTCGTGAAATCAATGGCTAGTGGGAATATTTTGGAGTGGAGATAATGATGGAGACAAGTGCTAGTGGAGACAAAAGAGAAAAAGAAAAGAAAAACATCATCATGGCACATCATTAGGACATAATCATCACACCTCTTTTTCTTCTTTTGACTTGCATTTTGGAGAATAAAACGTGGATGTCATATGTGAAAGAAGAGGTACGTAGAAGAGAGAGGAGGAAAGCGAGTGAATTGGCGATGAACATATAGCATATGCACAGAGAGTTGGAGGGAGGACATGCAAGAATTTCAACACAAGAAAATTGAGAGATAAATACGAGTGAAGAGAGAATTGAACACATACACAATTGAGGAGCACAGGAAGGAGAGAAAACAGGAGGCCAAATATTTGTTTCTACCCTTAAAAATGCAGTTATGTATCTCTTCATTTTCTCTATTGAAACTCTTGTATTTAAATTTATGTGTAGCTAATTTTCTATACTTGGGACGAACAATGAATCCTCTTTGTGAACTCTAGTATTTTGTTATCGGATTTAATATTACATGATTGATTTGTCGTTAATTTTATGTTGTTAAGCTTATAAATTTATCTTTTTGATCAATTGATAAATTATAAATTGGTTTGTGTTGGATTTGAGAAATGAAAACATAAATTAGAATAAACAACATAGAACACTAATTTAGACGAGATTTAGAGATAAACTTGTGGTTAGTGCGATCTTAGGTGAAGTTTCGACGTAACCTATTTGAATTTATTGTTTGAATGCATTCTAGAGGGTTGATAACGAATTTATTTAGAGATAAATAAATTGGCCTAATAGAATAGATTTATTTATTATCGAGAGATATAAATAATTGATTTAGTAAATTCGATCGTTAATGACAATAAAATCACTATTGAATCCAATAACGTACTAGAGGGATCAAAGTCGGTGAAATTGTAAGTCCCAAGTCTCATAATTCCCATCTTTGTTTATTTATATTTCGCAATATTAATTCTTGTTAGTTAGATATCATTTAGTTTTTATATTTAATTCGTAAGAACTTATTTTCATTGAAAAAAAACAAAGCAACCTTCGAATTGTATTTTCAAATAGAGTATAAAATTGATAATTTTGGTAGTTAAATCAAGTCCTTGTGGGATCGATATTTGGACTCAAAAATCCATTTTACTACTTGTTCGACCCGTACACTTGCGGCATTTATTTGACACATTTCACAACGAACAATCTACAAATCAGAAAAGGGTGGAAGTTGAATATGTGGATAGTGTAGCAGATATTGTGCAAAATGATGATGACACTAGGAATGCATATGAAGATGGAAATTTCATTGAATGGGATACAATGAATGTGATTGAACAAAGTCCTGAGCATGAAGACGTAAGAGGAATAGTTTCTGTGATAGAGGATAACCTTGAGACTTTTTCAATGCAAGATCCTATGGTTGGAAATGCAAGTTGTTCTATGAGTGAGTTCCCTTATCCATCTTGAGTAAGGATTCCAGAGAGTGAGGATTTCCAATGCAATAATCTCTTTCCAACCAAACAAGATTTAATTGTAAAACTTTTGGAGCTAGCATTGGCATGCCATTTTGAATTTAGAGTGGTCACATCAGCTAAGACTTTGTATGTAGTTGGATGTATTGAGAATAACTGTAATTAGCGTTTGAGCATAGTGAAGATAAAAGGTGCTGAAATCTTTGAAGTTCGGAAGGATCTTGGTCATCACACTTGCTCAATGAGTGTACGTCGTAAAGACCACCGGAATGCAACGTATACGCTAATTGGGAAACATATTTCCGAAAATTATAGAGATGTCAACAGGATCTATAGACTGAAAGACATTGTTAGTGATATTCGTCGGAAAGTTCGGGAAAATTATAAGCTATACTAAGGCATTTATGGCGAAACACCACGAATATGGTTTGATTCGAGGATGGCCTGAAGAAAGTTATGCAAAACTCCCGCAATATTGTTATATGTTGGAGGAAAAAATCCGGGACATTGACATTCATTGAAACAAGTATAGACGGGGATTTCAAGTATTTTTTCATGGCTATAGGACCCTGTATTCGTGGATTTCACTCTTCAATTAGAAGATTAATTTCAATTGATGGAACATTCTTGACAGCAAGATACGGAGGGACCTTACTTATTGCAAAAAGTCAAGATGCAAATTTTCAAATTTATCTGATGTATTTGCATAGTGGACTTTGAGAATAGTGATTTGTGGACTTTTTTCTTTCAAAAGTTGAAAGAAATTATAGGTGGTACGTCAGATCTGGTTATTGTTTTTGATAGGGGCACTAGAATCAGAAGTGCTTTTCAGAAGTATTTCCAAGATGCACATCATGGCTATTGCAATTATCATTTGTTAAGAAACTTAAAAACTGAGTTTCCAAGGCTCGAATTGGATGGATTGTTCTGGGAAACAACAGAAGCTTATTCCATGACTCATTTTGAAACCAATATGACAACACTATACAGTAGGCACGAGGGGATTAGAGGATACCTAGAGAGAGCTAGTTTACAATATTGGGGTAGAGCACATTTCCAAGCAACTCGTTTCAATATAATGACGACGAACAATACCGAATCAATGAACTCTTTGCTAAAGAATGCACGAGACGTTCCAGTTCTTGGTTTGATTGATCATATCGGAAAGACATTGCAGAGATGGTTCCATGAACGACAAGTTCGAGCAAAACATTGCTGTAGCTTCCTTAGCCCACCTTTAGCTGAGAAGGTTCGTACCAGGTACGATGAATCGAACGGGAAGGACATGAGTTATGTATCCCCGACTGTTTTGCAGGTTGTTGGTCGTACCAGGAATCATATAGTTTACTTGGAGGAAGAGAAATATACGTGCAAGAAACTTGAAATGGACCAGTTTCCATGTGCACATGCTATTGTTGCGCTAAAATTTCTGAATAATAATGGGTATAGGTTTTGCTCCAAATTTTATACGAGTTCTTCTTGGATGGATGCATATTCAGAATCTATTTACCCTTTACCAAGTGAGAATGATTGGACACTCCCAGAGGAAGTCAGGTCAAGAATAGTGTTGCCTCCATTGTCATGACGTTCAAAGGGTTGACCCGGAAAAGAAAGAAAAAAATCAACTGATGAGCATCGAAAAAAATTAGGCGATGAGCCTCGCACGATCCGAAAGTGTAGTAAATGTTCTAAGCCTGTACCCGTGGTAAGTGTAAAGAGGATACACCACAATGAACTAAAGTATCTAGCCACTTCAATATTTTTTTAGTGATCTCATCTTTTGTTTTGCTTCCAATCCGTCGACATTCAAACATTTGGAGCAATGGTGATCATATATTTAATATGACGATGCACATATAACATTGACGTGAACTGAACATCAAATTTATATAGTCGTTCTAGGTGTATTGAAACGACTACGGTATCGTTACGTGTGATTTATTATTCATACATTATTTTCATCCTAGTTGAATTGAAACAACTCAAGTATCGTTATTACGAAACAACTATTGTTTTCCATATCATGGGTGTTTTTCTAATCAGGAAATCAAAACACAAAGTTATTAGTTCATTGTGGAGTTCTTGTTATCACGAGACAAATGTCGTTATCACGAAACAACTATCGTTTTCCAGGTGACGGGGCATTCAACTAATTGGCAAATCAAAACATAAAGTTATTATAAGATTGTGAAGTTCTCATTATCATGAAACAACTAACGCTTTCCATACAAGGGGTGTTTAACTAATTGGAAAATCAAAACCCAAAGTTATTATAAGATTGTGAAGTTCTCGTTATCACGAAACAAGTATGGTTATCACGAAACAACTATCGTTTTCCATACAGGGGGTGTTTAACTAATCGAGAAATGAAAACACAGAGTTATTATAAGATTGTAAAGTTATCGTTACCATGAAACAAATATCATTATCATGAAACAACTGTTGTTTTCCATATCGGAGAATTTTCACTGGTCAGGAAGTCAAAACACAAAGTTATTACAAGATTGTGAAATTGTCGTTATCACGAAACAACTATTGTTATCACAAAATAAATATCGTTTCCCATATCGGGGGAGTTTCGCTAGTTGAGAAGTCAAAACACAAAGTTATTAGAAGATTGTAAAGTTTGCGTTATCATGAAACAACTATCGTTTTCCATATTGGGGAGTTTCACTGGCCGGGAAGTCAAAACACAAAGTCACTAAAAGATTGTAAAGTTCGTGTTGTCACGAAACAAGTATCATTATCACGAAATAACTATCGTTTTCCATACTGGGGGTGTTTAACTAATCGGAAAATCAAAATACAAAGTTATTATAAGATTGTAAAGTTCTCATTACCATGAAACAAGTATTGTTATTACGAAACAACTATCATTTTCTATATAGAGGGTGTTTAACTAATCGGGAAATCAAAATAAAAAGTTATTATAAGATTGTAAAGTTCTCATTACTACGAAACAAGTATCGTTATCACGAAACAACTGTCGTTTTCCATATCGGGGGAGTTTCACTAGTCGGGAAGTCAAAACACAAAGTTATTATAAGATGGTGAAGATCTCGTAAAAAGGGTTCTTATCAGGGAACAACTATCGTTTTCTATATCGGGAGTTGTTTGACTAATTGGGAAATCAAAACATCATGTTCTATAAACATTGTGAAGTTCTTGTTATCACGAAAGGACTATCGTTTTTCAAATCGGGGCCGTTTAATTAATCGGGAAATCAAAACACAATGTTCTATGAAGATTGTAAAGTTTCCGCTATTACGAAACAACTCCAATTCTCATTATTAGGGTTCTTTAACTAATCGGGAAATCAATTAGTCTTTGAACTCTACGTCATTAGTGGTTTGTGAATTCCGTATTGCAACCAAACATTCATCGAGTTGTAATTTCGGGATGAACAACGGAGACACGTTGTCGTATTAAGTTAGGCATGACGTTCCATAAACAGATGCATAATATTCCAATAATGGATTTGACGTTGCAGTAACTTAGGCACGTATATGCATTAGGATAGACGTTGCACAAAGTTGGGAATGCTTTCCCACCAATGGATTGTTTAAAGAAGCATCAACTTGGTACATCGACTCATTTGAATATTGAAAACATATCTTAAATAACTTTCAAAGTGTCCATTGTTCAAAGGCATATATTCGATTGACATTACGTGATTGTTAGGATTTTGGGTGTTTTGTTTGGGGTTTTGGTTTGGGTTTGGGGTTTGGTGTTGGGGTTGGACGGGGGATAACGATAGTTATCTCGAGATAACGATAGTTGGAGACTGAAAATTGTTTGACTAGAAATACTAAATGTAAATATATTTTGAGACTGGAAATTGTTTAATTATAAACTAAAAAACTTTAACCCATTTTGTGACGTCACACTCGTTTTTTGGCCCATTCCATATTGTTAACCTACATAGACCAAATTGGTGAATTATGGGTAGAGATTTACTCATTTTATTTGTTTCCAGATTTTGAGAAGCACCCTAAAACGGGGATAACGATAGTTGTTTCGTGATAACGAGAACCTCACAATGAACTATTGACATGGTTTTTTGATTTGGTAATTAGTTATACGACCCGAGATATCGATAACGACAAGTAGTTTTGGGATAACGACAATTGTCTCATGATAACAATAGTTGTTTCACGATAACAATATTGAAAAACCATGTCAATAGTTCATTGTGAGGTTCTCAGTATCACGAAACAACTATCGTTATTATGAAAATACTTATCATTGTCCCAAAGATGTCAACATACGTGGTAATGAGAACTGGACGATCTTCTAGTAACGTGGTTATTTCATTTCCCAATAAGTTTAAAAACCTCGAGATGGCAAAACAATAGTTGTTTTGTAATAACGGTACTTGTTTCATGATAACGAGAAGTTTAGAATCTACTAGTAACATGATGAGTTGATTTACCAATTAGTTAAACGATTCCAATCTGGAAAATGATAGTTGTTTTGTAATAACAATAATGTTTTTTTGTAATGACGATACCTCTTAAATTTGAAAAGATGTAACATGGAAAACCCTGCTAGTAGTACGCACGAATTTACATAAGTTTACCAAGTACATAAGTTTACCATATGCATAAGTTTACCAAGTGTATCAATATATGAATTTACATAGCTTCACCAAATGTGCGATTAATGCCCATTTGTTTCGCTTGGAGCTTTCAACCGCTTCATATCAAAACTCTTTTGTACTGTAGTTCCCATCTTCATACGCCAATCTCATTAACAATGGTAGGACATCCTGCAAAGGCTTCATTTCCCATTGAAGTTGTTGTAGTCGTATAACACTCAGAAGACTTTCATATGCATAGATGCATCTACCCATAAAATAGATCTCCAATGCAAGCCAGTGGTCCCTATTCTCATTACAGAAAGGAACCTACAATGTAGTACAAGTACTCTATGGTCTGCTAAAATCTAGTACGTTTTCTTTGACGTAGTTCACGAAAGCTTTGTCGAATTGTGGGGACTCAGAAGATTTGGCATTTGACTTTTGCCCAAAATAGATCCTCGCATACGGGACAAAGTTCGAGTCCAAAATTACTCAATTTTATCTAAAGAGACCTGGGAAAGTTCTAGCTCGGACTCTTATGTTGTAAAGTGCTGCATTCATGTGCTACAGAAAAAATGCTTACTAGATAAATAAATAAGTTATATTGGTTTAAAAATTAATCTCTTAATCTCTTAAACACACCCTTATGTACATACATTGCCTCTAAGCCATCCACGAACCCTAATAAGCTCTTTGAAGAACTTCTTGCTTGCATCACCAATAGCCAATTCAACTTCATCACTGGGAAGACAAAAAAAATACGATAGTATGTGTGACAAGTACTAGATGTTACGCTCTTAATAAGACAAACACAAGCCTTTACAGTAAGTTGCCCGTTTGGAGCGCCTGACAACCACTTATTGAGATCATCAACCTTAGCCGGATCTACTGGCCTAAATGGATCGTAGGCAGTGACATTTCGAAGTTTCTTCTTTTTGTAGGATTTATCTACGGGAACGTAATACAGTTGCCTTCCTCTTCGTGCAGTGCTCCTTGCCTTTAGCAGACTCTGGTTTATCACTGCCGATCTCAAGGGGCTCCACATCGATGTCTTCATAATTAAATGTGGTTAAAGTAATGAATTCAAAAAATTTAAGCCCTATTCGAATAAAGTTGGCAGTTATCTTATATGTGTGTACCTCGTTCATGCTCCATGGTATTGTCTAGAGTAGTCACGAGTTCCTCTTTGAAATATTGCCAACATTTTCGAAATTCAATGCCTTCTTTTCGATATTCATACTCCATAGCTACCGTCTTTCATATGGAACAATGGCGGATGATGGGTTCGTCACAATGCCTATAAATTAGTACTCAGAAACTAATTACTAGTTCGCTAAAAGAATGCCAAGAACATATTTGTATATTACATACCTTCATCAAAGTCAAGTGAATGCTTCTCAGTGACCATTGGCGATTCTTCTTCTTTGGAGAAACGGTCTTCAACCAATACATCATCTTCACCGTCATGCTTCACGCCCCGAACTTCTCCTTTGGCGACTCCGGTTCTCTTTCCTTGAACTGCTTCCCTAGCTAGATATGTCACATTACCTTAATGACACGTCTTCACATTAACCAAATAACATAGCCATTCAACATGTAAATCTACCTTGATCACGTTCCTTGGTGTTGTTAGGATTAGCCTGGACCTTCCTCTCCAAAATATTGTCAACACTGGCTAAATTCAATGACAGCTTTTCGATCCCCATGCTCATTAAGCTTTGCTGTCTTTTATAAACAACAATGGAGGATGATGGATTTGTCATTAAGCCTACAAATAAACACAAAAAACTAATTATTCGTTTTCTACAACAATGGCAAGATCATAATTTTATCATTATATATCTGTAGCAAACTCAAGTAAATGCTTATCAGAACTCATTGGCGACAATTCTTCTTTAGAAAAAGAGTCTTCAACCAATACATCTTCACCTTTATACTTCACGTCCCCATCTTTTTCTTCTTCGACCGCAGCTCTCTTTTCATTAGCTACTTGCCCATCTGGATTAGTATTGTTATTATGTCATGTTAAATCAACGGCACATTTTCACATTCTAAACTTATGGATTCTTATTTCACAGGTAATGATTGAACATGTATACCTTTAATAGGCTTCTCTGGCATGTTAAGAATAGTATGCACTTTGCTCTCCAAATTGCCTATATTGAATTCACGTTTCTTTCTTCCATAGACTTTCATGGCAAATGGGGGACCAGTCTCCGTGTCTATAAATGAGAAAAAGAAATTTAGTTGATTAATTACAACAATTTATTGTAAAAAAGGGACAAAAAATGACCATTCATGTACCTCTATTGCATTCGACTCCATCTGTCTTTTCATCAGCTACTTCTGTGTTTCTAAAAGTGTTATCCTCCTCCATTTCTAGATAACTTTTACCCTCATTCACTTTTGTCCCATCACATGTAGCACCACCAAATGAGCTACCATTTTGATTGAGAGATGGCTTGTTTAATCGATTCTAAAAACGTGGCCATCTTTATCTCCATCTCCTCACGAAATGTTCTTAATTTAACCTTCACTGCTTCCCTCACTATTTGCAACACTATTTGCTTTAGTAGGACCTTAGGGTTGAGGGGGATTATGGTGATCATGGCAAGCCGAGGTAGTAGGCACATCTTCATTGATAGGGTCATGTCATTTATCTTGCAACATAGTGTTAGACACGTTGACTTCTTCATCACCAATCATTGTTAACTCCTTCAAGTATGATGCATCAACTTCCTCATTATTTGGCATTAATGTGCGTTGAACTTCACCCTGATTAGTATTGTTAAACAATTAAATTGTTAAAGAACTTACCACAAAAATAAAAAACGAAAAAAGTTGAATTAATTGTCAAAGAACTTAAATAAAAATAAAAAATAAAAAATTAACTAACATGATTATTTTTTGTTAGTGTCACTACCTCTGCACCCTTGAAAAACAAGTTGATATATTCACTCTGAAGCTATTTCTTCATCGTTCAACCAATCATTCTCGGAAGTCCATAAAAAGGACTCATTGTGGCGCCAAACTTCCTTCCAAACTCAGGAATTGCTTCAAATACCCAAATCTATTTAGCAAAATAGTCACTACGAGTAATAGATTTTTAAAAAAAATGAAAAGAAAAAATCGAAATCTACTTTAAACTAAAATACCATAATCGCAAGGGGAAATCCATGTACAGAATACATGACTTTCGTACTCTCTTCATTCATACTGAATGTGTTGCGCTTGAACACTTTAATAGTATGTCCATACAACAAATTTCCCCATGGATATCTATTAAACTTATCTACATTCTCGACCAGAGAAAACCACATTTCATTAACAAGTGTATCATATTCCGTAGCTAAAACAACGTATTCCAGAATAGTAAGAAGCCCTAACTTATATTTTACATCTGGTTCTTTCTTGTTATCACACCTATTAAACTCTATCAACAGGTCATTCGGATGTATTTGCCCTTTCTTGTTCTTGAATCTCTCTAGAAGGAGACTTTTTCCCTTTAAAACCTCAAACTCGCATACTTCATCGGCGCCCTTAAAACCAGTCACTAAAGTGAACTCTTGCAATCCAAATCTCGTCAACATGTTTTGTATTTTGAACCATACCTCATTCTTCTTCGGCATTTTTACTGTCCTACGAACAAGCTGGTGTATTACTTGTGATACCAACTTTATGTCCTTGATCAACAGTAGCTGACGAAAGCAAGAATTCAGAAACAAATCTTGATATTCATTATCTAGATTGTCAAATACATCGTCTACAACTTTGACACTACATCTATTGCTCATAGTCCTGAAAATCTCTCATCTATATTGAATGTATATTTCATTTTGGACCCTACAGAAAAAAAAAACCATTGCAAGGAACATTAGTTAGCAATGTGCTAAGAGTAAACTAGAAGACTAACAGTTAAAAAAAAATCATCACGACTATTCATTCGTTTTGGGTAAGAGAAAACATTAACCATTTTTTATAGGATCTCTAAGAGCAAAAAAGGTAAATAAGCCTATCTTTATAGGATGGAGGTAACATATACCATGTTTTGTAGAGCAAGAGATAATATTAATTATTAATCTTGTAAACTGAATGTCACTTCTACATTTTGTCACAAAAATTCTTGTGAAGGTTTCTTTTAAGTTTGGTCTTGTTTGAATTAGCTTAAAAAGATAAATTCAAATACTCCAGCTAAATGAATGTCTATCTTTTGTCCTTTTTCTTTTACCTTTACTTGTATAATTACTAGACAGTAGGGGAGGGGCATGATTGAAGAATGCAGATTCCATACCATTTGTTGAATAATAAATTTGCTAGACTAGATAATGTCCTTGAATTTAAAATTGACACATGGCATCTACCTGCTCAAAGTAGAAAGTAGATTTATAAGCATTGATACATTGCAGCTGGATATAACAAGCTCATAAATAATTTTTTGTTTATTTGAATGCATTTCTCAATCACAAGCCATAAAGAATAAAAAGTATCAAAATGACCGCTAAAACTAGAAGAAATAAGAAGAGTAAGCTGTATAAAAGTTATGTGATGCATAGAGATGCAATTTTTCAGTAAGCAAACAGTAAAATGCAGGAAAAAACAGCTTACGCCATTAATATTTGTAGGAAAAAACATGTATAGATACAATAGTGTTTTAAGCTTTAGAATTTGCAACATGCTCACTTAACATAACATATAATTAAAATCAACAATTAAATGGTTGAATTTTGAGATGCAAATAACGGAATCCATTCCCCTCTCACTCTAATTCAAAAAGTCACAATTAGGCTACAACAAAAGCACATTAATTGAACTAATTGAAGTGTAAAACATAATATAACCGAAAAGTGTATCTATCCTTTCACGCCTCGATATCATGCTGCTAAGCAGCACCATGCTAAGCGTAATGCTAAGCAAGTAGCAGCCATCTTGCTAAACAACAAAGAAATACAGCCTTGTCGTTGTCGCTTAACAAAGAATGCTCAAGATCACTACCCAATGATAACCCTCAGAAAATTGTAGATCAAATTGTTGACGGGAAACACTGCCATTTCCCCCCATTTATCCCAATTGTCAAGTTGTAGGTTTCCATTATGCGCGTTGGGTGGAAACTAAATTCAATTTTGTACCGAGATTGTCTACTTCTTGCTGCCTTAATAACGTTCACATGCAAATTTATTTTATGTCGAATTAACCTGCGATTTTACTCTTTTATATGTGTGATTTAGTGACAACAGGTATGGCAATTGCCAGCAATTATACATGTCCATTCCCGAAAAGGTTTCCGACCAGTAGTGCCACTAGTAATTTCTTTACTATTTTATGAATCTCCCTTTGTTCCAAAGAACCATATGATCAATTCAAAATCAACAAACACTTCCCAAACCAATTCAAATTTATGACAAAAAAGAGAAACTGATACACAATTCCAGTAGCCACTAAACTTTTATCATACTTCTTTTAAATTGTTCATTGTAAATTCAATTGAGAAGAGAAATAGATCATGTCAATCTTACCCGAGATGGCCAAAGGGGACTCCTCGTCTCTACTCGTTACTCTTCGATTGTTGCCGAGCGAAAGTGTTTTTCGCCGAGATGGCCCAACTCTAAAAATAAAAGGGATCAACACCATGCGTTAAAATATTATTAGTCAAAAATTCCTTTTTTTAAGGTAATTAAGCATAACTTGTTCTATGTTAATGATTTAACGTACACCTCATTTTCCACTTATAGATTTAAGTATTGGGCACGCTCACAAAAAGATTCTTGTGACAATGTCAATTTAGGTTCTTCATTTACAAGTAAATATGACTAGATTATAAATAGTAGTACAATCAAATTCAAAATTTAATTTTAACCAAGTTGAAGATTGAGATAGTAAGGCAGAATATTTGTAAAGGCACAAACCAGTGAAAGGGTTTTCAATAATTGATTAAATGCTCATAATATAACATGATATACAAGAACATAAAAAATGTACAACTACAATACTAATAGCGTAATTACAACAATTGAAGCCAAGAGTACAACTTAAGTACTTGTTTGAATACAAGTTACAATAACTGAGAAGGGATGCATTTGATGGGTGAACGGCTCCACGCAATCTTAGAGGTAAGTAATGCACTAATGGAAGAGAAAGAGAAAGTGATCTTTACCCGAGAACATTTGAGATTTTTGCCATCCTCAAGCTCCAACCAAACGCACTGTGCTCTTCGCGGGTTGCCTCATCCTCCACCGCTGCAACCCGTTGAAGATGAAGCTTCCAGATGACGCGAGAAGGCGAGGCGGAGACACTAGTTCTTTCAAATTTTTACAGAGGTAGGGGTTTTTAAGCGTGGGTGAATTGGGGATGGAGGGGTGAAATCCACATACATTAGATGGAGGATATATAGGTAATTGTGTAATTATCTATTTCTTATTAAGTTTTAAACATGATTTTTTAGTGAAAGGTTATTTGGACAATTTCAACAATTGTAGAGTTGTTTGGGCTAATTCTCTCCTCAAGTTGTTCATTTTTTATATTATATATATATATAATTTTTTCTGTAATTCTCAACCATCGCACAAAAATTGACTAAACAAAGTTTCCAAAAGAACATGGCCTTGGGAGAAGTTGTAGTGTCCATTGGATTGGCCGAGTGAATGGATGTGGAAGACAACGGGACGCAGACATGTCCAACCACAGTATCAGTACACAGTAGTTTTAACCTCTCGCGAGGGAAATTCGGAGCGATCTTCTCTTCCTCTCATCCTCACGCGCGCGCCAAAACAAAATTTGCAACTAATTGTATCCCGCTTTCAGAGTTCAGAGACAGGATTAGATAATTACTAGTATAACTTTTTGTTCTTTGGAAAAATTTTCAAGTAATTAAAGTCGAAAATGGAGGCGGCTATGGGGTTGATGAGAAGAATACCGCCGAAGCAATCAGAGACAGCTCTCACTGCACTCCTCAGCCTCCTGCCTCAACACTCCTCAGATCTCCTATCTCAAGTTGACCAACCTCTTCAGGTGTGTAATTGATTGTAGATTGATCCTTTTTTGCTCCTACAGTTTCGCGTGACAGGTTTGATAGTTAATCGGCTTGTGTGACAATGTGTGTAATATGTTAAGGTGTTGGTTAAACTTTGCGCTCTCTCTTCCCAAAAAAACTCTCTTATTTGCGTGCTTATGATGCTAGATCAATTGTTTAATGTAAATGTTTGTAACCATTCACTTTGCGTTTTGAGTTTGATCTGCTACCTTTTAGTTTATTTTCTCTTAGTCCCTAATTTTTTAAGAGGATGTTTCAGCGTGGCTTGCCCATGATATGCAAATGGACAATGGCCTTGCTTTCTAATTCTTTTTGTCTAAGATCATGTTTTTAAGTAAAATGTCTTTAAAGTGCTTTTATTCTTAAAACATGGCTCGCGCTGATCCTGTTGTAATCTTAAGTCAACAAAAGTAATCACTGGTGGGGCAAGTGGGGCAATGGGGAAGGGGTCAAAATGGGGATGAGACACTACATTGGGAATGAGAGAAGCGGGAAGACACAGTAGGTGTACCATTTAGAGAAGTGGTGTTGGTATTGTGAGCAGTGCATGTGTTCGGGGCTGCGCACATTTCAGTGGGAGTACGGGGGATAAAGAGGGAAGCGAAGACATGTTCAAAATGTGTGAAGATTTGAAAGTGAAGGTGGAAACAGATGTTGATTTAGCATTTTCCTTGGGTACTCGACTTTCTGCGGTTGGACCTTTTTGGTGGCAATCTTGTCACTTGGAGATTCAAAACAACCCATATTTGCTCGATTTAGTGTGAGACCTGCCTTTACAGCCATTAGAAAAAGACATATGTAAACTTCTTCGTGGAATGAAATTTCTTAAAGATTTCCAAGATTATTTTCCTGTGTTGTATGATGCCAAACTATGATGGGTTGATAACAAGGCATCCATTAGTAGAGGGCATACTAGCTCATCATGATCTTACTAAGTATGTAGAAATCCTTCGTAAAAGCAAAGCTTGATGGTGGTCAAGTGAGGGGCCACATGTATCATCAACCAATCATCTTGACCGCATTCTCACCGAGGGCATACAAAGTCTTAACTTATTGAGGATCATAAGCAAGTTAGGAATGCAAGATATCTACATGCTGCCTTGAGAGTGAGGGTTCTTGAATGTATACGATTTTTACATATATTATACACTACATTTGTTTCCGCAATCAGGATTGCATGGGAGCGTATAACTATTAATAGTATTGAAGTTGGGCTTAGCACATTTCCTTATTTAGATCCTGACTCAACTTTTTGTATTTTATATACAGCCTTCACAGATTTTATTTTGAGATCAATGAGAAGAATCTCTCCTCCAATCTTCACTGTGTAATGCAAACCTTTTTGATATGCTCTGCACCACATCATATAAATCTTTTCCGCTTTAGAATTGATACTTTTCTATCTTTTTCTCTTCCTTTAAGCCCGTTATTTATGTATTTATTTTTATTTTATTTTATACATTGTGCATTGAAATTCATGCTATTGCCTTGGGGCTTGTTTGGTAACTGCTTATACATAGTTTTGTAACTTTTGTTTGTAACCATATAGAAATAAGTGGTGGATAAGTGTGTATCATATGTGGGTCTTATGGAATGTGTGGATACAAAGTGATAGCGAACTTGTTTACAAACATTTCTCGAACATGGCCTTATTCGTTTGCTTCCTTTGTAGTTGGTAACTTCCCTTAAAAACATCCTGTGTGTCTAAATTTTACCATGTTAAATCATGTGTGTGTTCTAACAAATATTAATTGGGTAAAACAGGTTTTATGTGACGCTGAATGTGGGAAGGACTTCATTTTATGTGAATACAACAGAGATGCAGACTCTTACAGGTATATAATATGAGTCCTCTTCAGTCAAATTGACACGGACATTTCAAGCTCTATTTATGTGCATGTTTGGTGTTGTGACTTTCCATTCTACTTCTCTATGGGACCCATTATTTTTTCACACTTTTCAATCACACATTTTGCCAAATGTTCATTTTACCCTAGAAGGGACAAGACCAAACAGGCACCACTTTGGAAGTGGGAAATATTCCTTAGGTAATACAACATTTTCATTTTATAGACCGAGGTAGTCAGGTGATTATATTAAACCATACCGCAATTTATTGCATGTCATTCATACTTCATTTGGTGCCCGAACATTTAATGAAACACATGATATTTAAGTTATATAGGAAAGTTTCTGGTAGTTGAGGCGTAATCTATAGATAATTTGATTATTGTATTTCTTGTGTCCTTTTTCTCATCTCTAGGTCACCTTGGTCAAATATATACCATCCCCCACTAGAAGATGGATCTCATCCGTCTCCAGAGCTGAGGAAACTTGAGGTTGAAGCAAATGACGTCTTTGCTATATATCGTGACCAGTGAGGTCCTTTACTTGCCTCATCCTTTTGTCTTTACCCTGATTATTTTCACGTCAATTTAAACTTTTTTAATTTTTGTTTGACCGCAAAATGCAAGCCATAAATAATTCTTTTCGTTTTCTTTTTAGTTCACCTGTCATGTCAAAGCTCTACTCTCAATTATTAATGTTTTATTAAAAGTTGCTAGCAGCACCATTCACCAATTTATTGATAGGTATTATGAAGGTGGAGTTTCATCAGTTTATATGTGGGAAGATGAAAATGAAGGATTTGTAGCGTGCTTTTTAATTAAAAAAGGTAATTTTGTTAATGTTAAGTGCAAATGGGTGCCCTTTTGACCATGTCTAATTTATGATGATTCATGATGGTGAAGATGGATCAAAGTCTGGACATGGTAGAAGAG
This sequence comes from Jasminum sambac, assembly GCA_018223645.1. Taxonomy (NCBI): domain Eukaryota; kingdom Viridiplantae; phylum Streptophyta; class Magnoliopsida; order Lamiales; family Oleaceae; genus Jasminum; species Jasminum sambac. The sequence goes on from CP073647.1 coordinate 27,481,779, forward strand.
GCTATCTCCAAGAAGGAGCTTGGGATGCCATACATGTTATTGAGGTAGACATCAACTACTTCTCAAAACCAGAGGCAAAATAGAGAAAAATAAATGGAAGTAATATAGTGTTATTCCTTTTCCTTTCTTAAGTAGGTTAACATATGCATAATTCTGGTTCTTAATTTCAAGGTTGGAGAAGAGGAAGAAATAGCACATTACTCATTGACAAGCACCGTGATGCTGTCACTAACAACAAATGATGAGTTGTCAGGCACCTTTAATCTGTCAGGATCCATTAGAAGACAGGTACCACATCTATCATGTTGGATATAAAGTAAATTTTGCTTGTCAAAGTTATACCATGCCGATCTGATGCTAATTTTCTTTTAGAAATCACGAAGAAACCATAACTTTAAATGCCACCTCTTGTTAATTTAGTTGAATGTTATTCTAGTCCTTTCAACTGTAGTTTTGTGGATTTATTTCCCGGAAAGGAGGTCAAAAGCCATTGACTGTGATGTCTTCTCCTTAAGAGTGTTGAAATATCGTGGTGTTTGTTTTCTGAAATAGTGGCTCTAGTGCTCTCATTGCTCATCTTATTGTACTTCTGCCTGCCAATTATTGATATAGTTCTTTCAATTTTGAACCAGTTATAGGCTTCATATTAGTTCCTATGCTGATAATAAAGCTCAGTTTCTCCTCTCTCTATCTCTCTCTGAGAAAGCTTGGTCCTCCGGGCAAGGAAGATTGGAAAGGAGAGATTTGAAGATAGCATTCCAGCTATATTTACTAAGCCAATTGCTTTGTATTTTATTAAAGCAAAGTCAATTGTGATGCTAGAATCAAATAACTTGTTCCTGATCGAAATGGCTTATCCTCTTATTATTCAGTGCTGAAATATGAAATCACTGTAACCGATTGGGATTGGGATAGCTAGATGAGGTTAATGGTGAAAAACACACAATAGAAAAAGAATCTGGAAGCGACTGGGTATGTGAAACGCTGTTAATGACTTGAAACCCTATTTTTGGAGAAAGTATATCGCACAAGTTCTGAGAGCTATTCTTGAGATTTTATATTCTCATCTTAACGCAGCTTTCCCTCTTTAAGAATTTATCACAGTTCAGCATGTAGAAGCTGTAAGTACCTAGGTAGAGTTCTATTTGTGAGAATGTGGTGCATGCAGGTGATATTTTCCATCTTTTTTGCTCACATATGTGGTAGTTAGTAAGTAGTTGTTGGTTTTTGCCTCTTTACATAAACTAAAAGAATCACCATCCAAGTTCTTTTCTGCCGGACATTTGAAGAAATCTATTTTCTTGCTAAATCACATTTTCATTGACATTAAATAGTACTCCAATCATTTTAGTGAAAATTTTACTACTTCAGCAGCTTGGAAGTTTACGTTAGGAGGTTTCAGTAAGCACTCAGATGGAAAATTATTTTTCTATCTGCATTGTTGGAAAACTAGTGAAGGTAAGTGTGGGCAATTTCAGAAACAACACCAAAAACTCATTTTAATAGTGATCAATATTCAATGCTCTGTCTATATGGTCAAGTTATATGCTTTCATGCACGTCTGGCATGGGAAAACAATTAAATAGTGATTCTTGTTTTACATTTTCATTTTTCCCCAACTTTCAACTTCATTTGACCTCAATTTCCCAACATGGCAATTTGCTTGCTGTTCCATGAAGACAGAGGAATTTGCACAGCCCTTACATGCTATACAAATCTTGCATGAATGTACGGGACAATCATTTGCATATTAATTCCTGCTCTGGCTGTAGCTGTGATCGCTAGTCTTATTAGTCATTTGATTCTAAAAGCATTGCTCTTCCCATCTGTGACTCATTGCTCTCTGCTATTTGTGCTTCCCCTTACTTATAACTATTGTTCTTGTACTCAAGATGAGAACCAAATTACAGTGAACAACTAGGTAATTTGTCTCTTCGCTAGGAAGAGTTTTGGGAGGCTACTGTCATTCTTCTCAAATAGCGCAGTTCAAGTTTATGGTCATCCTTGCATAACTTTTGTCAGAGAATGATCCATGTTTTCTGATTGTAATTTGTACTTACCCAAGGTAAAATATTGTGTATTTTGTCAGATTTTTCCTGTTCTCGTGGAGATAATCTGCAGAGGAATTATTTAATTGATAATTTGCTTATTGTGGTCAAGGATCACAGCAAGTGAGGTGAGAGTGATATAATTTAGTTAAATAGAGGTTAATTATTAAATCCCAAGATGGGGAATCTAACAGATAGACAAAGTGCATAAGGCTCTTCTACGATCTCACTAATTAGTACTTTTCACAACTTAACAAATGATTCATTTGCTAGATAATTCTGTTGGATTTCATGTTCAGCAATTTAGTTTTCTCCCTCAGGAAATTGAATTTTTTTTAAAATTTTATTTTATTTTATTTTATTTTATTATTATTATTATTATTATTATTATTATTATTATTATTATTTTAAAATTTTAAACTTTAGGTTACTCCAATTGAGATTGTAAGAGTAGACATGGGATTGGTCTCATCTGGAGAAGGGTGTGGAGATCTGAAAACCAGATGCCTTTTAAGTTTTTGATGGGAACTTGACCCAGTTTTCTTTTGTCATGGTTCTCTTCTATATAACCATATTCTTTAGCTATGTTTTCTCCCATTTTGTTTCACGCTGTGTTGTGTTACAATGGTTTTTTTTTGGGCGAGGATTGGGCTGCTTCAATTTTGCGAGACACATCATCTAGAATGGTTCTTTCGCTACTATATTTCCTGGTGGGTAGATGCCTTCAAAACCGGTTCTGTTTTGCTGCCAGGGATGAATAACAAAACGACAAAATCGAACCGAAATTGCTTTTCCGAAACCGTTGGTTTGGATCCTCGTGATGTTTTCGCTGTTGAACCGAATCAAACCTCACCGCCTAAAAGTGGTTTGGTTTAGGTTTGAATTTTTCGAAACAGTTTCAAAGTTTATTTTAAAAAAAAAGGAGTTCTGCCGATTAAAATTAAAACCATCTATTTTATCTTGAGTAGACCCAACCAAAACTAACCAACCCAATTAATATCGTTGCCCAATACCCAGCCCAATTAAAATCACCACCAATAAATTCAACACCCAATTCAATTATAATCAATAGTCCATACAGTTATACCATATGATGTACCCAGTAGTCAATATGGAAATGAAAGTATTAAACCCTATTCTATACTCATAGGCTGGAAATCTGGAAGGTGGCTGAAGTACTAAACAAAGTTACTGAACAATCAAACCTTCCCGACGGTCACTCCAATTAATATCAATTAATTTTCAAGATAATTAATCATGTACGGTTATTCTAGACTGACATTGTAGATTTAGTTGGCTGCCTATAAAATCTTTGGCCTATATTGTGACTAGTATTTTATGTGTTATCATGATGTTTTAGACTACTATTGTGGAATTTTAGTTCGTTATATTATTACGGGCATTGTTCTAATACCTTTTTGGCTTGTATTGTTAATAATGTTTATGTTTTATCGTAAATTTTTAGGCTAATATTTATTTTTAAGTTGCTCGATATATCTTGTTTTATTTAATTATTTTTTTCTAGACCGTGGTTTTAAATCTAATCAGCCTGCAGAAACTGGTTTGTTTTGGTTTGATTTTGAAAGTGTGGCTTGGTTTGGTTTGGAAATGGAGCTTTAGAATTTCCCAAAATGCTTTAAATGGTTTGTTTAAAAGATTTATCACTGACCGCTTAGACCTAGCTGTGTTCGCCCTCAGCTACTGCCACCTCCTACCCTTATTCATGAACCTAGAAAGGCAGAAACCCTCTTCCTTGTCTTCTTCCTGATTCACCACACTACCACTCAGAATGGCCATCCCCGTCGATCTGGATACTATTTACCAATAACGTCATCTGTCAGTCCCGTTAAATTCTACTTTTGAGTCCTGAGTGCACCAAGGATATCACGAGTGTGGTTAAGGGCCCCCGTTTCGCTTTGGTGACGGGTCTGCTCATCCAGTTTGGTTGCTCTTCTCTCCCCGCCACTGTAACCTTTATGTCACTTCCTGCTTTTATCATATGATATGAGATGTCACCGCCTGAGGTGGATGATGGTGACCTCCAGAAGTAGTTTCCCAAGCCAAGGGATAATGTGACGATGAATTCATTTGTAAGCACTTTAGGACTTGGAGATGAAAGTATGGAACAACTTTCCTTAGACAACTTCAACTGCAGCTATGATATTCACTTCCTTGGTCTATAAGTTTTTGAGCGACACCACCCAATTCCATATTTTTAGTGGGACAGACTTCTTGATTTTTAAGTTTACTGTATGCTTTAGAGTTACCATAACACATCCTAAAATTCCTTCAGGATAAGGACTCTTCATTGATTATCTTTCTGTTCAGATTATTGCTGTTGTTTCTTTCTTTTGGGTTGAAGCAAACCTGAGCTTAGCATGTTTCAGCATTGTAGATTAATGATATGTTTCAGAATGCTTTGTGACCTATGGTGTTTACAGTTGTGATGCAATGTTTCTACTGTGACTTTTTTGTCATCTTTTAAGAGAAAACTGTTAAATTTCCTGTAAATTTTTCTGTCTTTGCGGTAGATGAATATGGACCTTCCAGTCTCAGAGGGTCATTTATGCAACATGGGAAGGATGATAGAAGAAATGGAAAGCAAGCTGAGGAACTCCTTGGACCAGGTATATATGACTTTGCATTAGGATGCAGAATTTTGTGGACCCCACATCCAGACGAACTGTTGGATATGTGCCCAAATGTTCACCATCTAGCATGCATCTCTTGTTTCATAAGAGCATTTGAATTTAGTTGCAAATTCTTCTTTTCTTGCAAATTCTTCTTTTCTTTGTGTGTGACATATTCTTACTTAGATAGTGACATTAAGTTAAGCTTCGATAAAAATTCCAGGTCTATTTTGGGAAGACAAAGGAGATGGTTTGTACTTTACGACCACCTGCAGAACTGGTCCAAATGAAGCTTCCTGATATCTGAAACTCGTGCTTTTTGCACGTTTAACTGTTTCGACTATTATTGTGTGGCTTCTGAATCGTGGGGCTTTTCTTTAATTTTAAACCCCGGAGAACTTTTCTCTTGTCTATTTTCATGCGTACTTTGCAGAATGTTTGAATTTTATGCGATATATATACTTGGTTCTCTGCATAGTGACTTGTTCCTGATCTTGCACATGTTTTTGAGATGATAAATTCGATTTGATCAGTTAACGCGAAAATAAACTTTTTCATTTCACGTGTCAATTTTGACAAAATGAACTTGCTATGTGATTAGCATATTATGATGTTCATTAACACAATTAGTAATTGTTTGCTTGACGCAATGTCTTTTACTATTTTTTCCTTGTTCACACCTGTACGTTGACTAATTAAAATTGATAACCCTGCCATACGACCCTCCCCCAAAAAAAAAAAACCCACTCTGTTTTATTTAAATTTTATTATTAGTCACACGTCACATGTTTCTGCTGGATAGCAGCATTGCGGTTCCTCAACAGTCAACACCCCGTGGAAAAAAGGAAAAAAAAAGGAATCGAACACTTCGTTTTCAGTCCATGTATCATTTGATATGAATTTTTGAATGTTGGTAAATTATGATGGTTGAACACGTATACGCCACTTGATATCATGACGTTTTCTGACAAATTAGGGACCAGAAGCCGAAATAATAACAAAGTGCGCGAGTGTCAATGTATGTGTAAAAATTAATTTTTATAAATTTTAGTGTGATATAGGAGAGAGAATAAGTGTAGTTGAATGGTGGAAATTTGTGTAATATAGGTAAATTTTACGAGATATATGGATCTAAAATATGAGAGATAATAAGTGAAGTAGAAAAGAATTTACAAAAATATATAAAAATTTGTTAAAATCTATACAGTAACACGTGCGCAGCGTTATGCTTAAATGAATCTGTGGCAAACCGTTTTACCAAGATCCCTATTGGCAAAAGCAATGTTTAAACAATGGCGAGTGAACTAGGGTTGGCAACGGGTCGGGTTCGGGTCGGGTCGGGTCACGGACGGCTCGGGTCAAGCCGTTGACCCGATTGTTGACCCGTTTTTTTTTTTAAATAAATTTTTGAAACTCAAGTATATTGGGTCAGGAACATGAATAAGAGATTGAGTATATTGAGTATTTTTGAAACTCAAGCCGTTGACCTGATAGTGAATAAAAGATTAGCCAATTAGGGATTTAGTCATTTAGCATTGAGGGACAATATATTGGGTTTTGGTAGTGGTCTAGTGGATAGTAATTGGCCTTGGGTAGGGTAGTTGGGTATTGGCCATTTACAGTTGGATTTTGTTTAGATAAACTCAAGTCTCAAACATAACAAGTAAAAAAAAAAAAGGTGGACATGTATTTTTGGCGGGTCGCGGATCGGGTCACGGACCCGACCCGAACCCAACCCGTGACCCGCCGCGGGTTATGGGAGCCGACCCAAACCCGACCCACCGACCCGCGGGTCGGCAAAATTCCTTCCCATTCGGGTCAGGTCGCAGGCGGGTTCGGGTCGGGTCGGACCATTTGCCATCCCTAGAGTGAACTGAAAACTGAGGACCTCACATCTCACAAATTGATGAAACGATTCATTTGAAAATAACAATTTGATGTCTGCTCACTTAGCATGTGTTAGGATGTAAATTTTTATGAATTTTTATATAACATAGGAGAGAGAATGAATGAAGTTGAATTGTTGAGATTTGTGTAATACATGTAGGTTTTATTAGATATGTGGATGTAATTAGTTTGATCAAATTCGAGTTTGAAAAAAAAATGTACGAAAATATGTAAAAATTTGTAAAGAAAGATAGCCCAACATGCACTAATCAAAATAGTTTTATATATTTAAATTTAAATAAAATAACACCAAAATGATGTATCCAAATAGTGTGTGCCACATAAGAAGCTTTTACGGGTTCCAGTGTATCGCACGTTTATATTGCGCTAGTGCAGAATTTCAAGAGGCCCAAAAGTCATAACAACATATTTTAGGACCAAAAAGTCATAACAACATATTTGAGGACCTGTTTTATAATTTTATCAAATTAAATTTACTTCTCATTTTCATTATTTTTAATCATTCCTACGGTAATTTGATATTTTTTTTTTCATATTTTCAACACATTTTCTTCAATTCTAAACCACACATTTAAAAATAAATTTAATTTTATCAAATTTAATTTGAATCAATCAAGTTCTCATACATACAAACATCAATCTTGTACAAACAAAAATGTGAATTTTTAAAAAAAATCAAAGTAGATGAAAAACCATGTATTGCTTTCCATTACAACCATCATATTTTAATATATATTAGTATAGTGCTCATTCATAATGGGAATCGACCGTAAAATTTAGGAGAAAACAATTGAAAAAGAGAACAAAGAAGAATACAGATGAACATTCGAAATGACAAAACAATAATACTCCTATTTTTTGTTTTTATTATTATGATTTTTTGGAACAGGGGACACAAGGATGAGGATATGGTTCGATTTAGAAACATTAACCATTGTACCATACTCGAATTATGAATATAAATTTTTATTGTGAAGGTAAAGACAGTACGAAATTCAAACCATCAACATATTTTTTATTGTGACCGTAAGGGAAACTACCACACCTCATTGCAATCAATAATAATTAAATTAAATTAAATTAAATTTGTCAATGCTTTTTTCTTCTAGTGAAAACGAAAACGATTTTTAAGACCCTCGATGGAGGTTTCGCTGAAAGTTTGTGCCCGACGTGTGCAATTTATTTGGCCAATAAACCCTTGTGAGTATATTTAGCGTTCTTCTACATGTTTTTACACCTTTTTACATATTTTTATATATTTTTTTCAACCCCACAAATTCTCTTTCCTATTTCACATCCACATATCTCGTGGGACCTATCTGTACTACACAAATCTCCACCATTCAACTCCACTCATTCTCTCTCTTATATCACACAAAAACACATAAAAATCTATTTTTCTGCACATTCTAACATCCTTTTACTTTCTCACCCACCAAATTCCTGCCCTACGAAACACCCCGCGGATTTCCGTCATTGACTACGGGGTTTCACTTCACCATCCGCGGTTTTATGTAGAATTGTGATGATTGAAATCGCTTTATTTACATTTTCATCCACATAATCGACAACAACCCCATAGGTTTTTCATCTAATCGTATTTTATCATTTTTAGAAGAAATCAAGATGAAGGTGACAGTGAAATCAGGTTCTGATTGTTTCGGAGACGGAAAGTTTTTTCCTCCAGGTTTCCGATTTCATCCCACAGATGAAGAGCTCGTGCTTTACTATCTGAAGAAGAAGATCTGTAAAAAGAAACACCAGCTTGACGTCATCGGAGAAATTGATGTCTGCAAGTGGGAGCCAGAAGAGTTGCCTGGTATGTTTTCTGATTCTTCTTACTTCTGGGTTGTTAATGACTTTCAATTTTTAAGGGTTTGATTTGATTTTTAGGTGTTTTATGTGATCGTTGACTTCGCTCTATCATATGGGTAGTTTATTGTTTTTATTTATTCGATTGTTTGTTTCCATTATTTGATCTCGTGTACAATTGGATTTATCTTTCGATGTGTTTATTTGTCACCGTTGTTTCGTGTGTTACAGATTTGCGGTGGATTGTTTCGGGTAGTAACCCTTGATTCTTTTTTAATTATCGGATTTACTTAATGGGTCGTGCTGAAAGTTGATTGATTGATGTACCTTAGCTAGTTTTCAAATATATTTTTATTTTTACTTTTATAATTTCAGTATACTCTGATATCTCAAAATTATCAATTACAGATTGTTGATAACCAGGCGGGTGAAGACGAAGATTTCTTTAGAACATTAGGAGGAAAAAGGAAAGGATTGTGTTTGTTTGTATACATTCTGAACTGAAAGATCTAAGTGAAAATTAGTAATAATTGAACCAGGAGTAAATAATACTATGTTTTCCGGTTACCTGGGATTGATAAATTCTCTGTTCCAAAAATTTACATGATCCTTCACACTGATGTTGTAAATCTTAGTTTTGGTAAACTGTCCACCTCTTCAGCTTCAGCTTTTTGGTTACTAGGGCAGGACATAGAGGTGCGTGTGTCAGAAGAACAAGATAATCAGTGGTTTGTGTCTAATTTACTGTGGCCTTGGTTATTATTTTATTTAGATTTATGCTAAAATGTTGTCAGCTTCTCTCTCTGTTTTTTTGTGTTTTTTTTAAACTTAGTTGATTGAATCTTTGCGTATTTGGGATGCAGGGCTATCTAAATTAAACACCGGTGACAAGCAATGGTTCTTCTTCAGTCCTAGAGATAGGAAGCCAAATGGAGCACGATCAAATCGAGGAACAAGGCATGGATACTGGAAGGCCACTGGGAAAGATCGTGTAATCACATGCAATTCTCGTGCTGTTGGGGCAAAGAAGACCCTTGTTTTCTACAAAGGTCGTGCACCTAAAGGGCAACGCACAGATTGGGTAATGCATGAATATACAATGGATGAAGAGGAGCTGAAGAGATGCCAGGATGCACAGGATTGCTATGCCCTGTACAAGCTATTTAAGAAGAGTGGGCCAGGTCCCAAGAATGGTGAGCAATATGGCGCCCCTTTTAGGGAAGAGGACTGGGTTGACGATGATGATGATTCTGGAAACCAAGTTAACGAAACTGTGTCTACTGATCAAACCAGGGTTAATGTTCAACTACAGTCCCCGTTACAAGATCTTGAGAAGTTACTCAACTCCCGTGTTGATGATGAACCTGTAATTGGTAATGAAACTGCGTGTTTTGCTAATACTGGGGTTGATTTTCAGCTACAATCCCCATTACATGGTCTTGAGGAGTTACTCGACCGTGATGATGATGATCCTCTTGATAATGGCTTAAAGGTGAGTTTACCTGAACAAAGCACATTGCAGTTGCAAGAACACGAGGCGCCTGAGTCCACTTTAGCTCTAAATGTTCGTCGTCAAGAGCTTCACGACAGTGAAGAGGATTTTCTTGAAGATTTTCTTGAATTGGCTGATCTAGTTGGCGAAGCACCAACGTCTCAAACTCTTGATAAAGCAACAGACATAACGGAGGAGCTGAAGTTCAATGAATTTGATGGCTTGAGTGAGCTCGACTTTTACCAAGATGCATCCCTGTTCCTTCCGGAGCTTGAATGGGGGCAAATTTCTCAACTCTATGCAAGCAATGTAGAGAATGGATTTGGAGGCCCCATTTCAAATTCTTGCCTTAATAACAATTTTGTGAATACAAATCTAAATGACCAGCTGCAGGAGCCCTTTTCGCATGAAACAAACGGCCATCAGTTATCTGCTACAGACACAAATCATGGGGATGGGGTCATTGGTTCACCTACTTCAGGTACTGAATTATTAACTGCAAACTTCAATTGTGACATTTTTGGGCTGGGTAGAATATATTTGTAATCTTGGTTGATTGTTTATTTACTTGTACAACATTAAAATTTCTTGGTTACTGATCTCGAAGAGCTCACCTTGGTCAGATGGCTGGTATGGGAAAGACCATGTCATCTTCCACACGGCAAGAACTCTCGTGCCCAAGTGGAATGGGGGAGTTTGAGCCAAGCTTGAAGAGCTCTTCTTCTCTATCTAATGATAATGACATAATGCTGAGACTGTTATTCTTATGTTACCGATTTTTCGTATGTTTATTAGGTATGGTACAATATGGTAATTATGTGAATAATTTTACCGACGAAAATCAAAATCAAAATCAAAATCGAAATCGAAGTGGCGAAGGGGACGATGAGGGTGGAGAGTCGTGGTTCTCTTGTGCTCTCTGGGACTTTGTGGATTCTATACCAACAAGTCCTGCTTCTGCTTCGGAAGGTGCTTTGGTAAATAGGGCCTTTGTGCGGATGTCTAGCTTTGGTAGAATACAGAAAAGTAATGTTGGTGCAGCAGGTAACAGTAATAACTCAAGAAATTTTATGATTGGTGTGTTGTGTTTTTCATTGGTTGGAGTAATTTGTGCTATACTGTGGGTGCTCACTGGAACACCCGTAAGGGTAAAAGGTTAATATTTACCTATCTATTTGTAAATAGTAATAATTATTGAAATGAAATTTTGCTGAATTGCGTTTTGTTGCGTATCGTGGAAGTATCAAATGTGAATAAAACGCCAGTTGACGCAGCAGAATTTTCTGAGAAACTCGGTTGTGGGGACATCGTTTGAATGACCAAACATACATTCAGTCAACAGGAAGAAGTATTTTATAATATGTCGGTGAAACTTAGGAAATAAGAAAATGTTCTAACATGACAGATAAATTATTAAAAATTATGTTAGGCAAAAAGTAATTTTCCAAAAAAAATCAGTTTTCTGTTCAAACAAACAGAGTTTGTATATATATATATATATATATATATATATATATATATATATATATATATATAAAAGATTCAAACAAGCAGTTGATGAGATACATACGTGATATAATCTGAGTTTTTGTGTTAAATTATTTTTTTTATACATTATCATCTTTAAAATTAACAACAGTAAAATTCTATTTAACCTGTTTTATAAAGATAGTTTTATTTTTTCTTTTTTGTTTGTCCCAAATTATAGTTTTATTTTTTTAATGATTTCATTAGTTATCATACGTGTTTCTATTTTTTTTCTTTTTTGTTTGTCCCAAATTATAATTTTATTTTTTTTAATGATTTCATTAGTTATCATACGTGTTTCTATTTAATATGTATCGTTATTTAAGAAATCCGTGTATCTTTCATCTACGGCTTTCTAAACATCCTTTTCTTCCAAGTTTCTGATTTCTGTCGTATATGAATTCCAATGTTGACATACAAAGCGATTTCAACAGTATGCTCTGCTATTGCTTCTATTGAGGATTTTCAGCATCAGAACCTGAACAGTCGAAAAGGTATATTAGGTAAAATGGAATAAATATTTGAAAAGGTATATTATGTAAAATATATTTATAAATGTTATTTTATCAAGAATATTAATTGATTTTTCTATGAAAGTCAAAGTGAGATTATCTTTATGGGATGGAGGTAGATCATTTGCTTGTTTAAAATCAATGATAGTAAAATTCTACTCCCTTCGTCCTATAAAGATAAAAAATTCACTTGTTATTTTACACAAATTAAGAAATTATATTCAATGTAATTGGAAAAGTAAAAAACACACTTATTATTTCCTATGTATCCCGGTTCAATTAAAGATTATATTCAATGAATTTAATATTTTCAAAATAGTTTTAGTGAAGAATACGAAAAATTATTTATTAAATCATATTTATGATTGAGAGTATAATAGGAAAATATAAAAAATAAAAATACAAAGAAAAAAATAAATATATTACTCCATGGTAGTTGGGTTATGATTTGGAATATTCGAAAAAGAAGAATATGTCTATTTTTGCGGCACGGTGGGAGTACATCATTTGTTGTCCAAGTTTTTGTCATCCAGCGTGATCAGCTTTCACATACAAACAAATTCTTGGCTTTGAAGGGAGAAATGTCCGGGTATACTTAGCTTCACATGCTTTACTGACAAATTCTTGGCTCGAAGGGGAGAAATGTCTTTGGAACTGACGACTAGTAGGATTATAATACTAACTAGTGTAACTCCCGTGCGATGCACGGGCAATACTCACCAATAAAATAAATATTAAAATATTTAAAAGATATGTTGATTCCAATTAATTAATGAAACTTTTTATGCAATGGCGAACAATTTGATTAATTTTAGATAAATTTCTCACTTTAAAACTAATAAAGAATAATGTTAGAAATACAATCAATCGGTACAGTTTCTAATAAAAAAGTGAAAAAATACCATTTTTATATCTCATATATTGTTACGGTTCACCCTTCTATTATATGTTTTACTAATTTGTAGTAATTATACTTTTAACATTGTTTACTAATAAAATCAATTTTGCGAGATATTTAAAAAATATATAGGCAAAAGAGATATTTAAAAAATATATAGGCAAAATTTATTCAACGAATTGATTTAAAAATAAGTTGGCATACTTTAAAAATTTATTTATGATTAAAAATTTCTACTCATTCAAATGTACATTCTATTGTTATGGTTAGTTATTATTAGACTTTCTTTTTTGGTTAGACTAAATTGTGATAATGTGTTGTCCAAGTCTATGTAAATAATGAATGAGAGAGAAGAAAAATGAACTATTTAAGTAATTAGATTATATAGAAAACAGAAAAACATATATCTATTGAATATATGGTCTCTAAGATTGCCTAAAGACTCAAACAATCTAATAATATGAAAAAATAAGTGACAACATAAAATTTAACTTAAAATACTTCGGCAATCAAAAGATTGACTACTTTCCATGAACACAGTCAAAAGGAAAAAAAGAAATGTCATATCACAATAATGAACACTTCCAATACTACTAAATCTACATGCCAATATATAGTACTGCACTTTCTGCAAAATTTATGCATTGAGAAAACAAATTAGTCTTAAAAATATTTTGTTAGCATATAAAATGAAAAAGAAAACAAAAGCGAACATCTTGCCAAAATCACAATTACTAAGAACCTCTCAAACATTCCAAAAAAATCTTATTTGAGAAACTTCTACTTAACAAGAAGCTTAGAATTAAGAGAGTCCTAAAAGACATTGCAGATTTGAACTGATTGTGCAAAATGAAGATTCGAGCTTCAGATTTGAGTTATTAGGCCGTGCAAAAAATGAAAATCTTATTAATAATTTTTGTGACAAAAATTGAATTATTTTTGTCATATTAAAATGCGAAGATTATTATATGAATAATCTTATCTTGTGACAAAATTTTGAAGAGATGAAAATGTGAAAGATTATAGGTGCAAAATAAAATCTTACATTGAATTATTTTTGTCATATAAAAATGCGAATATTATTAGATGAATAGTTTTGTGATAATCTTATCTTGTGACACAAAATTGAATAAATTAAATTCAAATTTGTGATGTGGAAAATGTTTTAATATTGGAATCAAGAATGGATTATCTTATGATAAGCCAATATTTTTGTGATATTGTCTTGTGGAAAAATAAGAGAAAAAATAAATCTATCTATTAAATAAACCCGGAGGAGGAATAGGTGGGAAAAGCGAAGCGGAATCTTACTTTTATATATTTAATTAATAGATTGCGTCCCGCAAAGATAATTCCATTCCCTTTTTCACAAAGAAGGCCTTGTTTGCTTCACATTAAATTTCAAAAACTTTTTCTCTCATCATTTTTGACTCTACACACAATAATCATAGACTATTTTAATACACTATTATTCATTTTCAACCATATAATCTACACACAATTCGAAAATTTAAATTTTAATGTGAATCAAACAAGGCCTAAAAATATTTAATAATATTGTTGGAAAAGAAAAATTAATAATAAAGCGATGGAAACGAAAGGGGGAATACCATGTCCATGGTTAATAGTATTATATTATATTCCTATATCACAGTAAGCCAGTAACATTTCCAAGCAAAATACCAATTATGCCATCCTGAGGATTGTGCATCACTCTACATATTATCAAGTTCAGATTATTACTACAATTTAACGGCTCTACTAGTTTGCTCATTGATTTATAAGTTATTGCAACACGGACTGAATAGGCTCCTACAATTTTAATAACACACGTTGGACATGAATCATGTAAGACTCGGTTCCGATCTTTTCTTGTAATAAACGAAAATGATGTTACATAGGGTCATTCTCATCTTTCACAACTCCATGCACACGTACAAAATTTCAGAATGCTACAGCTCACTTTGGATGTATAGCAAAAATAGTATATCTTCGTTTGTCCTGTACTGTATACTTTCTACCATGACAAGACTTATAGTGTTTTGCACAAAGAATCAAGAAGAGTTAAGTTCCCCCTTGCATCGTAGAACAACAATATCTCCAGTATATTATCCAAGAACTCGGCTGTACCTGTGGATTTATTATTCATAAGAAAAACCTCCTTATTGTCCGTGCAGTGACCCGTGAAACTAACTTAGCAGCCAAATCAGCTGGCAGGCTTAGCAGTTGCTGTTGTGAATCTTGTGGGAGCTGTCATAAGTCAGTCAATCCATTCAACATATCAGTAACTAGTAATAGCATCACTCATGTCTAACGCATTAGTGAATCAGACAATTGTTTACTACATAGATAAGCAGGAGCGGAAAAATGATTTCATTCACATTTTGCCACATCAAATAGTATAATTCTTGATTGTACCTCCGTAACAACGGACAGGAGTGGTATAATTTCTTCAAGAGACTGAAATTGATAAGGAACCAGTGACGCTGCGTTCAAGAATGTTCTCACATCTCTGTATGGACCGCGGATTTCTTGATCTCCCTGTAAAGAGATAATAAGCAAAATATCATCCTTTATAAAACAAGGCTACATTATTCTCAGAGGTTACACTGTCTTAGATTTTTTGTGAGCTCAGAAATGGATTGTCACAGGTAAGAGAAAAAGAATGCAACTACAACGAAATTGGAGCATCGCGGACATATCGAAAATAAGATAAACAATCTATTCCAAGAGAGTCCAATCAGAAAAAGAGCCCGCAAACTCACAGAATGTATGAGATATAGTAAATGTAGAGACCAAAGATATAGATAACAATGTAGTCACTGGATTTTATATACTTCACTGAAATCAAAAGATGTATTGGTTAAAAAGTCCCGTTTACCATTTGTTACATTTCCAGGCTTCCTTACTCTTGGCCTAGAACAGCTAGAAAAGTTCTTCGTGTAATTTTGGAGACTAAATGACAAACTATTCAAAGTACGTTTTGAATCATTATGCACTATCACCCAGTGAAAAGGATTGAACTTCAGTTAACCATAAAGATGCTGCAAGTGCACTTCTACTGCATCTGTGACTGTGACCTCATACAGTGCATAGTTAAAGTGCATGTATTTGATAAAACTTGCACCTGTTTTCTGGAAAATGGACCATCCAGCGACAAACAGAGGGGAAAAAATAGAAAGAAAAAGAGGAGAATAAAGAATGAAAACTCCATTGACCTCATTGTAGCCAAATACTTTAGAAACATGCTAGCAACGTAAATCATAATTGAAGAACTCAAATGCCAAAATTCCTCCATTAAGGTTCATTCAGTCAAAAACATGCAAGTCCCAACATCAGCGATTCTTTTCAACCACTAACTGCCATACCTAATTACAATATCTTACCGTGTGAGATGTTCCAGTCTCTTGTATACCAGATATCAATGCCAAGAGGCGGCGCAAATTTTGCAGGTTGGTGATATCTTCGTTAGTCATCGAGGAGAAAGAACCTGAAGCAGTGAAGGGTATGTTTGCCATCACTGGACGTGTCATTGTATCCAGGGCCACAAGTCCAAGAGCATCCAGTCCCTGCAATAATTGGTAAAATCAATCAAGAGCATCAATAATATTCTTGACTACCATGTTGCTAGCATGTATCTCAAGGTTTCGTATTCAGTATATGAGACTCTAAAGTGTCTGTGCAGCAGCAGTGGGCGGGTGCTGTCAAGGGTTGGTTTTGAAGGCAGAAAAGGAACAGTCTGGGAGAGATTATGGGGGGTCTTGTAGGCCAAACAGAAAACAACTGTCAATTAGTGAGGTAACAAGCATAGTATTTGAAACAGATAGAGTGTTTGGTAAGTATTTTCTAAAATAATTTATGAATGTATGGATATAAGTAGAGAAAAGTTAAGGGGAGTAGAGACTTGTCTTTAAAAAATGAGGAAGGTAGTTACTCACTGTTTTTAAAAAACGAGGAAGGTAGTTACTCCAGTAAAATGTGTGGTTATAAATAATTTCAGAGAATAAATGATCTTTGAGATAGCTAAACCAATTCAGCTCTGATGTGGAAAGCTTGACAAGTTTCTTAGAACAGAGAGACCTGATTTAGTCCTTGACATGGCAGAGGTGCTACAAATTTCTGTACCAGAAAGAATATGAACCTCATCATAACTAATGGTCATTGATCCAATATTATTTTTCAGTCTCATGGCATGATATCAGTACATTCTTTTGATTTCCTCGTAAGTGCCAAAAAGATGTCCGGTTTCATACCTTAGCAAATTCTTCAAGAAGAATTTCTTTCAGAAATGCACCCTGCAAAGATGCAATTTTATTTGAAATGCTTCAGTGCAATATGGTTATCCTTTTTCCTATAACAATCCAAATTACAGGTAGGAATACCTTCTCATCCAAAGTGAAGGATAGGATTTGTTTCATAGCCATCCTGGAGTTGTCACCCTTTACTTGCTTTTTGACCAAAGCTCTCTGTGTCTTGGCACGTAGTGACTGTCCCGATGGAAAATCAAGCTTTGAGAAAAGTAATTAATGAAACCGGAAAATAATAAAACTGCACCATCGAAATGGATGTGGAAGTTAGCTTGTGAAAATAGATGCAATACACATTTGCATTCTGTCTGGATGGTCTAGCAGATGGATCTAACGCTCATATAGGGAAATTTAAATTAATAAACATTTCTCTTCCTATTTTCATATAGTAAAGTCCCTCTGAGTTGTTAATGATATTGAGAGCTTGTTTGGATATTTATTTATTTTTTAAATCATTTTCCTTCAAAAGCATTTTTGACCGTATGTTTCTTTATTGATGTCACAACCGTTTCACACTTCTCAAAACCCTTTTATACTTTTGAACCATACATAAAAAAAAAAAAAAAAAAAAAAATTCAAAACAGTCTCTCTCGAAACAAATACCAAAATAGGAAAGCAGCTAGGCAGGTATGAACAAAGAGGCCTGGAAGTAAAGGAAGACCAACTTTATTCTCTTCATGGGGTATAAAACATCTTTCTCTCATAAAAGAACATATCATCAGTTAGAATCACACAAGTACCATTTGGTCTGAACCATACACAACAAAATTGTTAAAACAATCAAATCATTGGAGATACCAATGCAAGTTGAGCGAGTCAAGTCACATAATTATTCATGAGTCATTTCATTTAAACAGATGCGTCATAGCTAAAAGATAATAATATGAGCTGTACGTGAGCATAAATCAGGTCAACAAGGTGTTCAATGCATTAACTATATGTGCAATGGGTTATTATAATGTGATGTTGATGTGTCTCAGTACTTCATCTGCTTATCCTTACATATACTGCTAAAATATAGATTGATAAACGATGACACTGGATGGCGAGAAGTTCAACACATTGAATGAACTTCTAGTAGAAGACTAGCTAATTAGTATTCTTCTGATTCCCATTTACCTGTGACTTGAAGTGTCCAGGCAACCAATATTAAGATAATAAAACCAGCAAAAACAAAAGTTTCAGAGGCAACAATTAAGTATTCCGCTGATTCCTATGCATCTGTACTGTTTTTTATTTTCTTATTCCTAGTTTTCCTGTATGTCGCTATTATAATTTTTCTATTAACTGAATGTCTCCATTACTACGATAATTTTTCTATTAACAGCTCTTTTTTGGGGGGTGAGTAGGTGGAGAGGGATGTCGATGTAGAAAAAGATAATAAAGGAAGGAATATGAGGCATATTGCCACAACATTACTCGCAAGGAAAGATTCCACACTATTTGCAGAAATCAGATTTTTTTTTAATTTTTAAATTTTTTTTTGTTTTGACAATTCAGAAATCAGATTTGAATGGTATAATAATTGGAGTTCTGAGACTGGATCGCACTGGTAATCCTTATATTAGAACCAGAAAGAAATTAGTGTAGTTGCTCTTTTGCTTTATTAATAGAATTTAGCAGGAGCTTATTCGTATAGATAGATTTTATTGCTCCTTTTAGATTTTTGCGTTAGTTACTTGAGTAAGATTTGTATCTCGTTTTTTGGAAGGTTTGGTATTAAGGCCCCCTTCCATACTTGTAAAAACCTCTTATCACTAAAATATATCTCAAGTTTGGATTTTCGAGTTAAGATATTTAAAAAAAAAAAGGGAAAGATTCCACCATAAAGTACTTTCCCAAATTCAATGTGTGGTAGACTACTAACTATCCACATGGTCTAGAAATGTGAAGCAAAAAATATTACTGGATATATTCTATAGCATAACAATTAACTTTGGTAGACCAGTTGTTCTAAGTTGATGATGGCAAAGAAACTTAACTTCCAGGGATCATAGAGGAAGTTGGAATCCTACTAGGAGAGGAAGTTGGAATCCTACTAGGACCTACTTTTCACATGATTAGGGAAACAAACCTTAAGACAAATAATACGAGTAAAAGAACATTCAATTTGCATATACATAGCAAACTTCGACCAATCTTAGTAACATTCAGGAAGATGAAAAGAAAAAGTATTAACCTGTAAATAAAAATGGTACATTACCTCTGTTATGAGTGATTCTAACCGTTCAACGTTGAACATACCATCCTAGTGGAAAAACTTTAAGTCAGACTAGCAATTTAATTAAGCACTCTTGGTTTACAGAGACATGGAATAAACTATGGAACCAAGAGATCGCCCTTTATAGTGACAACAAGTTTTGTCTATCTGTACCTTGTAAAGAAGACTTTGCAAAGAAGATTTTAGCCTTGGCGATGTGTCAGTTAGCACCTTTCGGGCAATCCATGGGTATGTGCTACCCAAAACTTTGTAATTTGGGTTGAAGCTGATGGCAATTCCCTCTAGAACCGCAAGGCTAGATGTTCAAGAAGATGAATTAAAACTAAATTTTACCTAGGAGGAATGTAGCACATGCATTGTTCACAAATTAAAATAAAGAATTAATGGGAAAATGAAGTTCTTGTAACATATAATGTGAACATGCAAGATTTCTGTCCAGAAAATAAACTATTATCCCAGAGCCTCTACCTTCTGATCACAAGAGAGAAATAAGGAGGTATTCGAAATTTGAATTTGTACCTGCACAAATGGAAATTTCCATTTATTCTCAGAACAGAACTCACAGGAACTTCCAACTCCAGCAGAAAATGAATTCACATGCCACAAGGTACTACATTTAAGCATACAAATCTACTTCAACTCGAATCATAACCAGTAAATCTACTCTACGCCATTAACTTATCTGATAAATTAAATTTTTCACTGAACAGAATATATGCCATAAGAAAGTTGAACAAGATCTGTTGGTCTATCAATAGTTGCAAATAAAGGATCGAAGAAAGCTCCATCAACATCTAAATTGGCAGCAAAAGCATCTAACTCTTTTACATCGTTGTTCCCAGATTTCCAGAAAGGTCACCAAAACTTATGTTCTGAACTCCTCTAGCAACAGCATTTTGAAAGACACCTGCATGCCATAAAATAAAAACTGAAAATATCACTGAAAAACAGTCTCAGCATATGGAAGTCATGTGACTACATGCACATTCAAGTTCATGAAGAGAACTTGACAACCATATTAGCCCTACCCTTTGAAATTGAAAACTTTTACCACGCCAAGTAGAAGTCAGACCTGTTAACACCTTTGTTACAGCTTCCTTGTCAGCTGTTGGTGGAAGAAGCCTGTTAAGTGAAGACGTTTGACATTCTTCAAATATAATCATCGTAATAATAGAACTTAAATCTGAATTAAAGAGGAAGAAAGCCTAGGTACCCGAGTGTTACAAAGTCTCTGGCCAGTGCATCATAATCACGATTTACAAGATGGAGACAAGCTTCAATGAAACCGTCACGAAGATCTTGTCTGAACTCACCCATCATTCCAAAGTCTGTTGGAGGTGGAGCAGTAAAGATGTCATAAGTTCTTCAAGCAACATTCAAATGGGTTCCAACAGAAGACGTCAGCCAAAATGTAATAAATCAAACTGTAGAAGTCAAGAAATAGATAAATATTTCAAAGTGTTCGCACACATCAATAAATTCGCTTGTGCCAAGAGTTGCTTCAAAATAGGATGCCTATCATCTAAAAGTAGTTGATTTTTTTTTTTAATATATTTTTTATTTATAATCTAATAAAATCGCGGACAGCAGAAGCCTCCCCTCCATGCTTCACCACAACTAGCTCACACCACCAGCATTATCAGTTAACCCATCCAATAATCTTCAATGCGGCAACTAAGGGATACAGAATTGATAATGAAGTCAAGGGAGATGATTTGCAACCAAGAAACCTATGTCGCTGATTGCTTCAAACACACACATATAAATGTAAATGTAAATGCATACACATAACTCAACCATGCAGAAGTCTGTGTTCATTTTATTCCGACATGATTGTGAATGAAATGTGATTACAGTGATGTGATCAAATGCAATGGTTATAACTATGCCAATCTTATAATGGTAGGTAAACTGTTCTTGTTCACTAAATTTGGCGTTGTAACAAGATGTCATTTAGCTGCAAGGAAAGAACTTCAATGTGCTAATACTGGAGACAGAGAGGACTGCAAACTACCTGTAGATTAATGATAAACCCAAGAGAGGCCACCCTAATTTAGTAAGAAATAAAATTTTCACCTGGAAATATAAACATAAATAGGGCACCGAAGCAGTGTGGAATAATAAATCCAACCTCTACCACCAAATCATGTAACCATAATATTAAAGGAGTACCTAGGTATGCTAATTTCCCATCATATGTACGTAGCAAATTTCCAGGATGTGGATCAGCATGGTAGAACCCGTTTTCTAGAAGTTGGTTGAATGAACAATAAACCCCGACCTGCCAAAACATAATGCAATGAAATTTAGAAAACTTGATTCACTCAATTAACAGCATTAGAAGTAGGTTAAGGATTGACCTCAATCATATAAAGATCCTTAACCTCAGAAAGCTTTTGACCCTGCATGAGTTGCACATAAGAAAGAATTGAAAACTTGCATTAGAAAAATGAAGAGATCTCCTTGCAGGAACATGAAATTTTGAATCAATTAAATTTGTAAAACTTTATTTATTTTAAGCTTTTGAAGCTATTATTTGAAGCAAAAATGTAGCTATTAGATACTCCATAATGATTTTATCATATTAGATCAGTCGGCATTATTTCTATTATTTCAGATATGCTATCTAATACTTCCTCAGGAATCTGCACCATGTAAAATTTTGTAATATCACAAAGGCAGACGTTCATTTGCAGAATGACTGAACTAGTATTATCATCAGATAAACTATTATGGGCAGACGTTCATTTGCAGAATGACTGAACTAGTATTATCATGAGATAAAGTCTTCTGGCACAAGCTTAAAGTGGAATTAGTTCGTTGTATGGCCTCCATCTCTATTTCTATTTTCTAAGAGTGTATGACCAGCAAACAGGAAAAGTTTTGGATAGAGATAGCAACAGCAATACCTCCACCCACTGCATGATAAGGACTTTGCGAGTTGTTTGGTCTACATACATCTCAGGAACCAGAACATCTTGTATACGACCATATAACTGTCTGCTTCAGCACATTTAGGACAATAGTCCCAAGTGTAGGAGCGAAAGAATTGATTTCATGTGAGAGAACAGGTAAAAATTAAAAAAATGAGGCACAAGCTTCTAGAGAAGGGTGCTTAAACAAAATTTAAAAAAAACACATAAAAGATACAAAAAGAGGATACATAATATTAAGTGAAACTATTCAATTCAAATCTATAATAAAAAGTAATATCAAACTGGTATCAAATCTTATGCTTAACAGGTTTTCAAGGAAATGAATCTGCAAAGTATGCATATTTTGTTCGAAGGTATAAAACTAGATTCTGAAGGATTCTGAAGCTCACACAAATGACACAATAAAATAAAGTCATACAAAATTCTTGACAATTATAGGAAACTTAACCCTTGCCATATTTCATGCAATTTCAAAATAATATTCATGTCACTAATGGATTTATTTTAAATGAGAAATATTGGGCTAAAAGGCACACTGGCACAGTATCAGTCAATAAACTAAAACCGTTCTTAAGTACTGTTACTGCATGCATACGAGATATTCATTAAATTTCAATGGGTAAACACATTAGTGGTTGGCATTCATAATTCAACACCAGACGGAGCATGAGAATATAGATGAGTTCTAAACTAGGTATGTTCTGGACAGATTGGAACAGTAGTCTCTTACCTAAATTTGACTCCATTATTTGCTTCTTTGATGTAGTCCATCTCCTGCATTCAATTTGATCACCTGTATTCAATATGAAGCACTAAGAATATTCCTATTTCAATATAATGGTAAGAAAGACAGAGACTGTGAGGCTCTACATACGGAAATTAAGCATAATGCGATATGAAAACAAGGTAACAATTAGAATAGATTGGCTAAGTAAACATTTGTTAAATTCTGGATCCTCATGAAGCACCTGTATTAATGGAACGTACTCAGTTTTATTCAAGTGAACAATCTCGTTCTTGTGCAAATTATTGTCTCAAGGTTGAACTAACTTTCAGAAGTCAGTACATATTCACATTTAAGTATGAAACAAGCTTTTGTATTGATCCTCATCAAAATATTACCAGATGGGAATTTAAGCCTCTCCTTATTAATAACAAAAAGTTTCCTGTCTCTTGGACTAGCTTAATGAGGGTCTAACTCTTCTCATCGTTGTTTAGGTTAAACTGCAAAGTCAAGTAGCAAAGTGAACTTGGTTGAACTTTATGCACCTCATCAAATTTCTGAGTTCCTTTACATTGCAAATCTCCAGAATCACCGGTGCAATGGGAGCGATATAATGAAAAAAATCTAAAACTGCATGCGGTGGATAGTCTACTATAATATTCATACAAACTTTGAAGTTCGAGATACCTTCTGACAAGCAGAATTGAAACATGTCATCTCCAGAATATATCATAACAGAAGTGGGTTGGAGATGTTTCAGCTCCATGTCACCAAATAGAAGTATTTAAATATCAGATCTTATAATTTTAAGATGATGGAACACCTCAGTGGTATATGATAGGACTCATATAATATAGATTCCACCAGAAAATCATTTTAGCCAAAGAGAACGTATACAGATTGAAGAATAAAAATGCAGGATGCAAATAGAACAAATATCATGTTGGTCATTGGAATCAAACGATGTTCTCAACCTTGGAAAACTTGATTAAGGCCTTCTGGCCTTGTAACAATCTAGTAATGGCCAGTGGACGTGACATCAGGAGTAAACTAAGTTCGAGTTGCTCCCATTAACAACTAAAACCTTGTAGCCAGATGTGGAAAAGATGTAGTTGCTTATCATGTTAATGGAAAATGCTCGGGAAAAGAAGATTTGACCAACAATTAACTAGGAATAGTCATGGTGTGAAAGTATTCAAGAGATCTCCAAACCTAGAGCAGCGCATGACAGAAACATTATATAACAGGCACATCTTACTGGAAATCATTCATCTATAGGAGTATCACATTATGTAATGAAAGAGCGAAGAGAAATAAGTACCCGAAAAAGACTTGATGCCCATTCATCAACGACTGACTGCAAATCAAAAATCATAAGTAAGACAAGATAAGAGAGACGCATTGAAAGACAGGATAAGAGAGAAGCATTGGAATTGAAATAAATGGATGTCACTGGGCCGTCATCTATGAAGGTAATGAGACAATACGGTGGAACTTATTAAGGCCTGAATCTTTGATGCAGGACAACAATGCATATGTAGCAAGTACTCCTATAAAGATATTATATGCATTGCAAAGTAACACTTTACATTCCAGTTCCTACTCTTCAGTCAGCAAGAAAAATAATTGCACATCACACTACCTGAAGGTCAGTGTTAAATTTTCCTGCTTTCTTCACCACCCCTGCAAGGTAACGCAAAATCAGTATGTCCAACGAGATTGCAGCTCTAACCCCTGGCCTTTGCACTTTGACCGCAACAACCTCTGCACCAGGGCGGAGTCTAGCTTGATAGACCTTTCACCGATGTTATAAGTAGTAATAAGAGGAAAAAATCTGAATAAATCTTGTTCTCATGCTGTAAGAAAGAAAATTTAGCCCCACAATCCTAACTTTCAAAATATAGTAACATAATTGCATGTAAAACCTGTCCGAGTGATGCTGCTGCGACAGGATCTGGTGAGATCTCCGAGAAAATGGCTTCTATTGGCAACCCAAGTTCTTGTTCTATTGTGTCAAAAGCAACTTCAGTGGAAAATGGTGTTATTCGATCTTGCAACATTGAAAGCTCATCCAGATATGCAGGCGGTATTAAATCCTAAAGTATATAATAACAAGAGATATTGCTCAGAAGAAGGTGTATGCAATAATTCCTGATAATTATTAAATGTATTATATTTTCCCGCCTCCTGAAAGATATTAAATGGAAGTATTCAGAGTTCAAAGATTGGAACAGATTACTCTCCTGAAATCAAGCTAAAAAGAACAGAATAAATGGATATTGTATGGTTGCAGCTTTCAATTGGATCTCACACTGATGAAGAGAAAAAGGAAAAAGTAACCAGCCAATGGCAAAATTTATTCAAGATTGAAACTTAAATGCCTCAGAGGCAGAAGTCTTTTCACATTGGGCTCCCAATGCATGCCAAGGCATAAATGCTATCGCCTATCTTCCTAAAACCCGCAGGTCCGTTCCACAACCACCAACATGCATGCATACAAGTGGTAGAAAGTTTTCAGGAAGTACCCGGGTTATGAAATCAGTACTTGACTTTCTCCCTTTCCTTCCCCTCTTTTTAAAACAAAAAAAAAATAAATAAATAAAAAAATTCCCCCATCCTTTGCTTTTAAGTCATTCACCAATCTTCACATTAACTAAATGGTCACAGCACTGTCACTGAGATAGGTATAACTAGAGATGATATGGAATAAGTTGAACCTATATATTCCATTTTTTGTAATGAAGGTTTGATATTTGTTGCATATGAAGCCAAAACACATGTATGATAGTATGAGCATTGACCATGGCTGATTTTAACTTTAATAGAACATAGATCACATTCTTTTAAGCTCCAGTATGGAATTCATCAACTTAAATAAAATTAGTTATGTAATCTTTGGACAGCGTTGTGAGTATTGAACTTTGCTAAGCCCTTATAAAATATTTAATGAACCTATGTTCAATTTGTTTATTGGTTGGTTGTCTGCCTACATCTTATGTTGAGTCGTCGACTCATTATTCTGATAAT
This sequence comes from Jasminum sambac, assembly GCA_018223645.1. Lineage (NCBI taxonomy): Eukaryota > Viridiplantae > Streptophyta > Magnoliopsida > Lamiales > Oleaceae > Jasminum > Jasminum sambac. The sequence continues at coordinate 27,507,821 of CP073647.1, forward strand.
AGATATGACTGAACACTTCAAAAAGTTGACTTCATTACAGTTTTACAGTTTAGAAAACAAGAAATTAGGTGCTAATTGCATTGTTTTCATGTAGTACTATTCACAATTCCACATGTCTAAAAACATGGAACTATGTCATTAAGATTTAGATTAGTAAATAAATAAAGAGTCCAGAGAAAAACTCAACAAGAAAACGTAGTTCAGTACCCTGGAGCCCAAGCACTTAGCATTAAATTAATAACAGGAAACAAATAAAACTAACAAGGTGAAGGAATAATTGCTTACAGGTCGAGCTGAAATAGCCTGAGCTATTTTGATATATGCCTGCACAACAAATCAGATGAAGCTTGATACATCATTCAGTTGCCAATATTAGGATCACACACCCAAGTAAAATTAGCAGCAACGGATGTGAAGGTGAAGTTTGCAAGTGAAGATAGCAACTAGCAATGAAATGCATTAACTCAAAAATCTATCTTAACTTATAAACCATACATTTTAACAACATACTGGCACTTTATAGATGGGGCAGTCTTACACAAGTCTGCAGCATCAAGAAACAGTAAAGAAAGAGGAACATCTCCAAGAGAAGGTCTATCTATGGGTTAGTTCTTCGTTAGTCACTTTCGAAAGAGGAACATCTCCAAGCGATAGCATACCTATTGGGCAGTTCCTTATTAGTTACTTTCTAAGCACCAGAGTCTGTTCATCTTTTAGGCAGAAAGTAAAAAAGAGACTAGTAAAACAAAAGAATGTTAGGAATGTTAGGATCCATGTCAGCATTTAGCAGAAATAGATTTGGCATTTAACTGACTTGTTTATTACAACTTTATATTACTAAAAATTCACTTCTATCCAATCAAAGTCACTTTAATTTCATCACATTCAAATTACTAGTCATTATTACTTGCACATTCGGAGTCTCCAGCACTATTCAAACTAAAACAGTAAAACTTTAGCCCAAGAAAGAAAAAAAGAAAAAGAAAAGTTTACCATAAGACATGTTTACAAAAAGTATGTTTCTAGACATTAGAAATTGTATTGGTTGGGCAATATTACACTGCTTATAATCATATTTTCTAAATTTACTATGTATTTACTCGCATAATAGTTCTCAATACTTAATCTGGTGCAGTTTCAGATTGTGACGGCAGAGTTCACATTTAAACATCAGAGTGGACTTAAAATCAGACGATCTAGTCGTTATGTAAACAGAAGATCGACAATTCTGGCTGTAGCTCCGATTTGTATGGCTCGGTGATTTAAATTTAGCCTTACTATTGGAGAAAAAAGTTTACCACAGTCAAACACAAAAAATAATAATAAAAATAAAAAACCTCAACAATCCACATAGTAGTATGGGGAAGAACCAAAAATCTTTTGAAAAATTAAGATGACATACCGGACCGAGTTGTACCAAAATCTTTCTCAACTCTGCAGCTCTAACCTACGTTTGGGGACAGTAAAGAAGAAATGAGAAACAAAGCCAGATGCACTGGGACATGCATTCATGTAGATTTGTAAATGTCTAAATAGAGCATAGATAAACCCCTAATGGTCTGTGAAAGCTGTCATTCCATTTTCATGAAAATATGCTACAATTACTAAAGGGAAACTCAGGGCATTGCCCCATCATAATAATCTTCTAACTTGTCTCTTAAGTTTTCTTCTTCCAGGATACAAAGTGAGGATAAAAGCCCAATCTCCCTTTCGTATACCATATGGTTTTGTGATATTTAGATATTGAAGGGAACTCTTTTTTCCATTATCTGTTTGACTCTAGTGCCAGAATTTTAACATAAAAGGTGCTTCGTCCGTTTTCGCGGCCTTTGTAATCAATTATCAACTTATTTTGAAATATGTTAATCTGTGCTTGCCAGAAGAATAGCAGTAAAGGATCATGTTCCCAGTTATGGGAGGATCAAATGACATTTTGAAGCAACAAATAATGATTCTTTGACCAATACTCAAACGGACTGATTTTGGGAAAGAATAAACATGCCAACTGTTATTGCCTATTAGTAATCTTTTCCGGAGGTTCTTGTGATTAGAATGTTATATCACATCAAACAATTGCACATTGAATTTGTAATTGTAAAACTATAGCAACTATATTTTCAATTAAGTCTGACCTCGAACATCAGGTCAGACTGCCCGGTGAGGCTATCATAGTAGCGGAGAGCAAACCATTTTCCAAAAGTGGTGCCAATTTGGAAAAGGCGGCGGAGAAGAAGGATAGGCTTCTTTCGATAGATTGCGGAGATCCTCGATATGTTGTATTCAGTTAAAGAGTCGGCTTCCGACGTGCTCAGCTCGAAGAGATAGCCGGAGTACTTGGTAAAAGCGTCCACATCATCATAGGAATTTGAGGACGAAAACGCCGCCACGACGGAGCGGCGAGGTTTAGGAATCACCGGAGTCGACCGGCAATGGCGGCGTGGAGTTAAACTGGTGGCGGGAAAGGACGGCGACGACAATATTGGCGCGAGCAGCATGTTGTAACGGTAACGGCCTCTAACTATTGGCCACTCTTTTAGAGTTGATTATATAGATATTTATCCTCTTTCTTTATTTTCCTATTTTTCCTTTTAACAGATTCTACTGGCTTTGCGGGCGTGCCTTGCATGAGTGAGCAGTTTTAACTTGTCACACTCTTCATTCGAAGGGAAAAAAAAAATAAAAAATTGGAACACTCTTCCGATCCCCTTTGTTTTCCGGTGGAATTTTTATTTTTAATGATATACATGTCATGATTCTAACTAATAATGTGATCGTTGATAGTACTAGATGCATAATTTAACTATTCTCGATCAATTTATTAAGGTTCAATTTAAGATGTTAGTGATTAATTAGTCTTGTTCGTTTTTTTTTTTAAAAATGTTTCTTGCTCAACTATCTAACATACTCACTCACTCTATCCTTTTGTCGGGGGGGAGAGAGACACAGAGAGAGATAAAATCGATTAAAAAGCCATATTCATCATACCTTAGATTCGACATGTAGATTAATTTGAGATAATGTGGAAATTAGAAGTATCTTTGGGAAATTGTGGAAATCTGGAATTTTAAGACGGTTTGTGTGAACAATACAAATTCTTCATTTCCCATTTATGTTTTTAGTATCGGAATATTTGATGTTTATAGATTAAAACTGACATGTGACTCAATTCGAGTTCGATTCCAATTTGAATTGAGGTTCACGACAGCTTGATTGTTTCAACTAAGGTGGCTCGGTAATGATAAATGTCATTCGCCGATATTTTCAATTAGTGGTGCTCGACTTGCGACCTCCAAATCGCAGCACTAAATGCTACCATGTTCAAAAATGGCTTAAGCTAAGTAGTGGTGCCTGTTTGTGAGATCGATCAAATTGGCCACAAATCAGGATTCGAAATGGCGTAACCCCAATAATACCCTTGATTTCAGACATTGTGACAAATTTCTATCCACCTAACTTCACATTTCTCAACTCCTCGAACGCAGTTGAATCTCATCATACCTGCATTTTTCGAGATTGCGGAATATATACTACCTCTGTCCCATAAATATAGTTCATTTCTATTTTTACAAAGATTAAGAAAAATGCAATTAATAGTATTGGAAAAGTAAAATTCAAGATTATTTTCTTAATATGTCCTCTCATTTATTAAATATTTTATTTCAACTGTTCTATTTTGATGATAACAATGTACATTAAATAAGGGTATAAAAGACAAGTAATATTTTAATTACATCTCTAAAAGGAATATTACCTATATTTTGAGACGGACGAAAAAGAAATATTGGACTATATTTTTGGGACAGAGGTGGTACCACGTTAAGATTGTCTTGTAAACATCCCGTGGATGAAGACGAGAAGGCTTAGATAAGTTTCTAAAGGTTGCAATTAGTGAACGAGAACTGTCATGCTTTACAAATTTACACAAGATTACAATTTACGAGGTATGACTTCTCTAATTTCCTTCTAATTATGTGTATTAATATTCAAAGGAATATCTATGTATATGTATAGGCACACAAAAGACTACCAATAATAGTCTTCTGGAAGAATAGAATTGATGGATACGACTATACATGACACAAGTGAGGCCAAAATTCATTATATAATGGAGAACTCCATGCGGTATTATCTTTATCACCATAAGGAGTAGATGGAAAATCTTTGTGCATCTACCTTGACGTGCATGTTTTGTACAATAATGTCGACTTAGATTTCGAGCAAAATCATATGCTGCTTTGTTGTCACAATATAGACGAATTGGTTGCAGAGCCGGTCCTGAGATTCGGAGGCTCTTAAGCGAAATCTTGTTAGAGACTCTTAACAAATAAATTTTTTTCTTAAAAAAACTATATACACGAATTCCAAATACAAACTTTTACTAAATAAAAATTTTCAAAATTATGATAATGATAATATAAACTTTCAAGAGATTAAAATTGGATTCTAATAAATAACAATTTGACTTTTACTGTAAAAAAAGTCACCTTACCAATAGACTTACAAATTTTGGTAATATATTTTGAAATGCTTAGCTCTTATGCCTTGACCAGCTACGATTGGTTGTCTCCAACAATGCCAGTTCTGCATTTTATGGGGCTTGAGGCGAAATTTAAAAAATGGGCGATGTTTGGTAACGTGACGAAGTTTCAACAACAGTTATCAAAATACCAATACTCCCTCCCTTCCAAGAAAATAGACCCACTTCTTTTTTCCACATAGTTTAAGAAATGTCAATTAATGAAATTAGAGAAATAAAATATTCACACAATATTCCTAATGGTGGCGATCAAGCACTCCCGGGTGTGCCGTAATTACGGCGCTCCCGGGGCTTTTTCTATCCTTGTCCGACATCAGTTTTGAAATCGGAGATTAGATCCAAAATCAACATGACGAGATGGAGTTTCAATAATTTTTTCAAAATTTTTGCGATATCGTTGGATGCAGTGGTGGCCAATCAAACTTTTTGGCCAAATTTTGGCCAAATTTTTGCCAAAAAGTTTGACTGGCCACCACGGTATCCAATGGTATCGCAAAAATTTTGAAAAAATTACTAGAGCTTCATCTTGTCGTGCTGAATTTGAATCCGATTCAATTTCAAAATGGAAAATCGGATAATTTAGAAAATGCACAGGAGCATAACTATGGTGTACCCTGGGAATGCTAGATCTTTGCTGATATTCCTAATATGCCCCTATATAATTGCAAACTTCTATGGGCTAATTTATGGGAAAATGGATAGATATTATATTTTCAATGTAAATAGTTGAAAATTCCAAAAGTTATTTATTAAATTGGTCAAATTAATTAAGTGCGTACTAAGAATATAGAAAATTAAAAATACTTTTGGTTTAGTGAGTGGGCTATATTTTGGGACAAATGAAATTGAAAAGTGGAACTACTGTTTTGGCATAGAGGTAGTAATATGAGATTTTCTTCAAAAACACCCCAGATTCTTTCATAAACAGACAACATTTAGTATTTACGTCCATTTCTAAACAAAAAACAAAACAAAACAACGAGTATTAAAAATAAAAACAAAAACAAAAAAAAAAACAAAAAAATGATTTAGGCTTTGTTTGATAGAAAATATTATTGATTTATGTTGATTTACTTGAATGACGTGTTAAATGTGTTGTTAAAAATTGGAAAAAATATATTAAAAATTATTAAATAATTATATGAGTTGTTGAAAATGATGAGAGAGAAAAAAATTAATGGAAGTTAGTGAAAAAGATAGTGTAGAGAACAAGCCCTTAAATAGATAAATACACATTAAGATAATGTTCACCAACATCAATCTCATCACAGTCGTTTAGCATACACATATAATCAGAATTGAAGGGTATAACTAAGGGTAATCATATTTACCCTATAATTTATTTGGTGCACCACATGATAATTGTTTCTAAGGTATATTTTAAGTTTACTTTTTGTTGTAATTACATCTTCAAATATTTTTTCAGTTCGAATATTTGCTTTAACCTTTCATTTGCAATGAATTTGTGCCCATAATAATAATCTATGTACTAAAATTTCATCATTTGGACATTAAAAGATTTATTTATGTTTGATAATTTTAAATAAGTAAATATTAAGAAATTCAAAAAGTCCAAAATTTGATATTAACTTCGACGGATGCTAACACAATATTTATATATATAATATTTTATGAACCAAAGATGTTAATTATTAAATAATTAATTATAAAAGTAGAAAAAATTGAGAAAAAAATTTGAGGACCTAATTTTAATAATAGCTAAACTTGAAAAGTATTTAGTGCAACTGAAATGTGGTGAATTGAATAGAATTTGCATTGCCAATATAATTGGCCTATAGCTAGTTACTTCAAATCTTTCGGATAAGCTCTAATAGTTTAAACTAATAAAAATCTAATGGGATCAAGAGGTTAGCCCAGTGGTTGAGGGCTCAATCTCTTATCAAGAAGATCTTGGATTCGAAGCCCATCCCTCTAGGTCCCATGGTCTCAAATAATAATAATAATAATAATAATAATAATAATAATAATAATAATAATAATAATATCTGACAAAATCAAAAGTAACCAAATAATAGGACTCTTGTTTCCATGTTAGTCAAACATTCCATATCTTTAATCTTAATCTTTAATATATTAAAAGTGGTGTGCAATGAGAATCATTTTTTGGACACTACCACCCTCACTAATTTTTTCTAATCTTTAATTTATCTTTAATTAATAGTAATCTTGGAAAGTTCAATAGTCATCTCCATATCCATGAATAATGATATCAATCAAATCTAAAAAATTCAAATTCCTATCTGTGCATGACTATTCATGAATTAATTTCATGAACATTGATATCCAATCCAAAAACTCAAAAACTCATTGAATCTCTAATCTCTTCCATTCAATGAACATTTGTCTCCTTCAACACTTCAATCATTATATATATATATATATATATGTATATATATATATATATATATATGTTATAAAATTAAAGTAAAAAAATACCTTAAATGCTACAATAGAATAGAGAGGAAATATATTGAACTTTCTTCCTTCTTATTTCATACATCAATTCATGAATTGAGGTCTATTTATAGACCATCAAGTGTAGAATCAAAACAAAATGATGGGTCCTATTACACATAATTATCAATCAAGTTGTACAATTATTCATGAATTATTTTCATCCTCACATGATTTCATAGTCATTCACAACTCATTCACAATAATGCATCCAACTTTTTAATTATTTATAACACTCCCCCTTGAATGACTATTTATACAATAAAGTTGATTGTGGGGTGCCCATGTGTTGCCTCGTTAAAACCTTGTCAGGAAAACCCAGTGTGATAAAACCTGATCGAAGGAAAAAGAGTACAACCACTTCCCCTGATGTTCACCACAGGAGTATAAATATGCTGCCTCATAAAAACCTTGTCAGGAAAACCCAATGGGATAAAACCTGATTGAAGGAAAAAGAGTACAGCTACTCCCCCTCATAACGACATTGTTCAAGGTCCTTAAGTCGCCGCATGCCAATTTGGTACACCAATTTTCTAAATGTTGATGTTGGTAACGCCTTTGTGAACAAATCCGCTAAATTGTCAATTGAGCGAATTTGTTGAACATCAATTTCACCACTTTTCTGAAGTTCATGTGTATAAAAGAATTTTGGAGAGATATGCTTCGTTCTATCTCCCTTGATGTAACCTTTGTTGAGTTGTGTGATGCAAGTGCATTATCCTCATACAATCTGATTGATTTTTCTTTTATTGAGGATAGCCCACATGATGTTTGGATATGATGAGTCATATTCCTTAACCACATACATTCCCGACTTGTTTCATGAATTGCAATGAGTTCAGCATTATTTGATGATGTTGCGCTCAAAGTTTGTTTTGTAGATTTCCAAGATATAGCAGTTCCTCCACGCAGTAAATACATATCCTGTTTGGGACTTGCCTTTATGGGGATCGATAAGTATCTGCGTCTGCATATCCAACTAAAGTAGATCGAGAATTATGTGAATAAAATAAACCTAAATCAGACGTACCTCTTAGATAATCGGAGAATGTGTTTAATACCATTCCAATGTCTTTTGGTAGGTGTATGACTATATCTTGCCGGAGATTTCTGAGAAAAAGCTATGTCCGGTCGAGTGCAATTTGTCGGATAATGTAATGCTCCAATTGCACTAAGGTACTGCGGTACTTACGGACCAAGGATTTCTTCCCCATCTTGGTGGTCGAGCAGCGTCCCTTTCAACATCAAGTGTTCGAACGACCATAGGTGATATTAGAGGGTGTGCTTTATCCATACCAAATCGTTTCAAAACCTTTTACGTATATGGAGATTGATGAACAAAAACTCCTTCCGGGAAATGTTCAATCGTAAACCTAGACAAAATTTGGTTTTGCCTAAATCTTTCATCTCAAATTCTTTCAAGTACTTCACTGCTTCATTAATCTCTTCAGGAGTTCCAATGAGATTTAAATCATCAACATAGACTGCTATGATTGCAAATCCAGCATCCGTTTTCTTTATGAAGACACAAGGACAAATGTCATCATTTTTGTATCCCCTTTTTAACAGGTAATTACTTAGGCAATTGAACCACATTCTTCAGGATTGCTTCAAACCATATAGTGATCTTTGCAATTTAATTGATAACACATTATTTGGGCATGCACTAAGTGCTTCGCACTTTTATTCCTTCTGAATTCTCATATATATATCAGCGTCAAGTGAACCATATAAATATGCTGTTACTACATCCATAAGACGCATGTCAAGTTTTTCTGTTACAGCCAGACTTATCAAAAATCTAAAAGTAATAGCATCCATTACGGGAGAATACGTTTCTTCATACTCAATTCCTGGTCTTTGAGAGAATCCTTGCGCTACAAGCCTTGCTTTATACCTTGTAATTTCGTTCTTCTCATTTCTCTTTCTTACGAAAACCCATTTGTATCCTACGGGATTACATTTTTGGTGTTTGAACTACAGTCCAGAATACTTGGCGTTTATACAAAGAATTTAATTCACTGTATGGCTTCCTTCCATTTTGGCCAATCATTTCTATTTCTAAGCAATCTTTAACAGTTGTGGTTGAGAATCCTCACTTTGCACAATTTCTTTGGCAACATTAAAGGAGAATATATCATCTACAATAGTGCTTTCAGTTCCGTAAGTTATTAGATAGTAAATAATCTATTGATATTTCATGGTTTTGAATACTTACAGTTCTGCGGGAACTTCAATCTTCTTGGATGCTTCTGGTTCTTTTGGAACTTTAAATATTTTATTTGATTGATCAATCGTTTTTATCATTACTTCTGCAGTATTCTTTTGTTGGTTTTTGTCTTGTACCCTTCTCTTTCTAGGTACGTAATCCTTGGAACCAAGCTGGTCGACCACGCTCAAGCGTATTTTAGATTCATTTGTTGTAACGGGTTGTCTGTGAGGACATCAATTTTTTGCCGGTGTATTCTCTCTGGGTATATGCGACTTGGTGACTTTCCTTGTATTCACAAATGCATCAGGTAGTTCATATGCATTCTTTGCAAATGAATAAGATTTTCAATTTCTCTCTCACATTTATTGCTTGAGGATCAAAGTGAGCTAGAGTCTTCTCATTCCAGAAAATTCATTTTTTCCTTCAGGATGTAGTTTTGTACCCCCAAAGTGTTGGAAAATTCATTTCATTAAAATGACAATCATTAAAGCATGCATTAAATAGATCACTGTTAAAGGTTCTAGGTACTGATGATTGACGGTGAATTAAACCCAACATAAATTCCAAGCCTTCGTTGGGGACCCATTTTGGTACGTTGTGGGGTGCAATTGGTACTGTACTTCACAACCAAAAATTCAAGATGAGAAACATTAGGTTCTTGGCCAAATGCTAATTGTAAAGGGAGTATTGATGATATGCGGTTGGTGCGAGGCGTATCAATGCCGCATGACATGTAATATAGCATGTCCCTAAGTAGAAGTTGGGAGTTTTGACCTCATAAGCATAGGCCTAACAATAAATTGGAGGCGTTTAATAAATGATTCGCAATCCATTTTGTGTATGGACATGGGCAGCAGAATATTCAACTTCAATTCCCATAGTGCAATAATCATCAAATGCTTTTGATCTAAATTCACCAGCATTATCAAATCGAATGGACTGGATCGAATAATCAGGGAAATGAACTTGCAATTTTATAATTTGGGCTAATAGTTTAGCAAATGCATCGTTTCTAGTTGAAAGTAGACAAACATGTGACCATCTAGTAGATGCATCAACTAAGACCGCAAAATAACGAAATGGTCCACAAGGTGGGTGCATAGGTCCACAAATATCACCTTGAATTCTTTTCAGAAAAGTTGGCGATTCAACATTTACCTTTGTTTTAGAGGGTCTGATGACTAATTTACCTTGTGAACAAGCTTCACATGGACACTCATTTGGTAAAATAGTCTTAAGGTTCTTAAAATGATGTCCATGTGAGCTTCTAATTATTCGTTGCATCATAGTCGTTCTTGGGTGCCCAAATCTATCATGCCAAAGTTTAAGAACCTTTGAGTCAATAAATTTTGGTTTTATGATGTTGTTAGACTCAATCGTTCTTATGAATGTATAATACATTCCAGGATGGAAGCGATGGAAGTTTTCTTTAATCTGCTTATGCCCGAGATAGAAATGAGTTTATGTAAAGATATTCTTTATTATTTTCTTCCATTGTTTCAATGTGATATCCATTTCTGCGGATACCACTTAAAACTAAGCAAATTTCTTACGGATTTGCTAGAATAAAGTGCATCATCTATATTCAATTGTGTATCATTTGGCGAGGATAATACGAGCTCTTAGGAGCCTTCAATAATATTTGATGCACGAAATTGTATAGACATAATTTTCTCGTATTGTGAAATCCAAGAAAAACTTCTTATCTTGTAAAATAGTATCGTAGTTGCGCTATCAGCTAGGCAAATATCTTGGCAATTTGTCATGGTCTACAAAAGAAATTTAAAATATAAAATTCATACCAGTTAATAAACAACAATTACATATAACACTTAATGGAAAATAACAATACAAATATAAAGATAACAATTCCACACTTATCACACAAAAGCATTATATAAAAATATTTCACACATAATACACCATAAATATAATAATACTTCATTAGAGAATTATTTAATCGATATTTTCCATCAAACTTCCAATGTTTGTATGATCTGCGGGATCAGGAAAAAGTCGGGAGTATCAAAATGAGTTCCATTGACTCAGTCATCCCAATCAAGAAAATTGGTTTCAACTTTTTCTTTTCCTTTCTCTTTTCCCTTGGCCGAGTTTATATATAAGTCCACCAAATGCTTTGGTGTACGACATGTACGGGACCAATGCCCGTGTATTCCACATCGATAGCATTTGTCATTACTGCCTTTATCAAATGAATCATTTCCATTATTTTTACGAAATTTGAGCGTGCTATTATGTTGTTGATTAGCTCATTATATCGTAAATGAGCTTTTCCATTATCATGTTGGAATTCACGTCTAAACCCTCGTCACGCCCACGTGGCCGTCACGTCCACGCCCACGTCCACGTCCGTCGTAATTATTTTTAGGAACGTTGCATTTACCTCAGGCCATATAGTTCCATTTGTTTTACGGTATCACCGTGGATCTGTTGGGCGTATCCCGTGGTTTTCATGGCGTTCATTATTTTGTTACGCTACTAACAAGCAAGATACAAGTTCGAATACGTTTGAAATCTACGCTCGACCGATCTGCTGCTGCGAGGAACGCGTTGAGGCATGGAATGTTGAAAAAGTCTTTTCTAACATATCTTGCTCGATAATTTCTTCACCACGAAAAGTAATTGAGCGTATTACGAATAATTGAATTGTAATCTTTCACAGATTTAAAATCTTGCGGCAAGTGCATCCAGCGATATCGGCCTTGGGCGGGACGGCGACCCTTTGGTGATCGAATCGTCGCTTTAATTTTTTCCACAGAACAGATGGATCTTTGATCGTGAGGTATTCTACCATCAGAAATGCATGTAGGTGTCGTCGAAGGAAAATTAACGCTGTTGCACAATCCTGCTGGGATCTTTCATTTCCTTCGATTATTGTTTCACCTAACCCTTTTGAGATCAAGTGAATCTCAGCATCAAGTGTCCATGATGAATAATTATCACCAGAAATATCAAGAGCGACAAAATCAAGTTTTGCAAGCGACATTTTCAAAAATTTAGATGAGCTAGTATATTTTGTTTTGAAATTTGAATTTTAATTAGTACTCGTGCGCACAACAATAACAAAATAAAATTCCTTGTAAAAAAAATCGTGATTATCTTGTAATAATTAGGTTTACGATCTGAGGGTCATCTATAAGATGCAACTGTAGAGCATATTCCCTTTTACTACAAGAGTGAGCTCTAGTGTAGAGACTCGTGCTGATAACGTGTTATAAAATTAAAGTAAAAAAATACCTTAAATGCTACAATAGAATAGAGAGAAAATATATTGAACTTTCTTCCTTCTTATTTCATACATCAATTCATGAATTGAGGTCTATTTATAGACCATCAAGTGTAGAATCAAAACAAAATGATGGGTCCTATTACACACAATTATCAATCAAGTTGTACAATTATTCATGAATTATTTTCATCCTCACATGATTTCATAGTCATTCACAACTCATTCACAATAATGCATCCAACTTTTTAATTATTTATAACAATATATATATATATATATATATATGCCATTTTGGTCTACCACAGCCACATAATTAACCATCGTCTGGAGCAATTTCGATTTATAAAATGAAGATCTAGATGTAGAACTTTATATTACATTATTGATTTTGCATGAGCTTGTGGGACAAAGTGATGGATATTGAGCTCTTCATTTGGGGTCTTTAGCCTTTCCCTTTTGAGATAGAAAGATTACAATATCCCATAAAATACAAAATCTACCTTTCTTATCTGTATTACATAGACATAAACATAGAGAGTAAAGCTTATTTAGAATATTTGTGTCAAAGGAGGGAAAAGAAAAAAGGAAGTGAAAAAAGAGATGAGAGACATATATTAGCCATCAAATTCCAAGGGTTGAACGGATGACTCTTGGATAGTTTAATTTGTAAATCCTACATAGGCCATTTAGCGTGTGTTCTCCTACAAGTTTTAACATATTTTTATATATTTTTACACACAAATCTCATGGGATCTACCTGTACTACTCAAATTTCCATCATTTAATTTCACACATTCTCTCTCATATATCACATCAAATCATATAAAAACATATAAAAACACACATCCTAACAAATGCTTATTTCCTTGTGTGAGAAGATGTTTGAAGAGGGCAGTGAACATGCTTGAAGTGTGTGATTTAAGGTTCCATTTTCTTTAATATCCTTCTTTCATAGTTTCATTTAGAGTTGGAAGATATATATAGCATTTGAAGATTGGTAGTTGTAATGTATATTTCTCTAATTCTTTCAGTGTTATTCTTTTGGTTTGTTCATATGTATGGTATTTTTTCTTTCAATTATTTGAAAACTAATAAATTTATCATCCTTTACGCAATGTATGTATTATATTAATATAAATAATACATTTTATATAGTCTACAATAATTTAAATATTGACAAATGTTGTATACTTTGAACAAAGCACGAATATGCACATGCAAGTACTTCCAAGATTTTTCTAGTGCAAGGGTATTCGTCAAGAGGCTCAACAAATAATTTTGTGTTATGAATAATAATTGAAGAATAATTATTAGGTGTTATGAATAATTGTTTGGTGGAGAATAATTTGGTGAATAATATGGTAGTTATGAATAATTATTTATGTGAATGACTATTATACCCTTGATGAAATTATGTAATTACGATTGTGCCATTCGAAGTTTTCCTATAAATAGGGTTTCAGTTATTAATGAAATTCATTCCTGAGAATTCTTTAGAATTCATTCTCTCTAAATTCTCTCTATTGTTTCTATACTTTTATAACACGTTATCAGCACGAGTCTCTAATCCTTTGAGTAATATGAAAGAAGTATGCTTTCTGATTGCATCTTATAGATGATCTTCTGTATCAGAAACTGGATTATTACCAATGAATTAATTCATCCTCATCAATCCTAAATAACTCTCTCTTTGCAAATACATCATTGAAAATTCCCGTTTGTTCATATTCCTCTCCCACAATTCCTCATTCTACACAACTTGCTTGGAGATGTCTGAAATCCCAAAATTGGAAGAATGGAGTCCAAAGAATTTTCCAATCACGTAAATGGATTGCAAGTAAATCTCATCCATGGAATAATTAGAGAAAGGGAAAAAGGTAAATCATATGATTTTATAATATAATAATATATTAAACTATAACATTCGTTTTATCGAGATATAAGGAGCATACATTATCAAAATCAAATTTTCTCGACTCCATTATACTCGATTTAACGAGAGCTTCGATTTGACACCAACATTGATAGGGTAATAACTCGTTTTGAAATATGTTATTATCAAACTTTCAAAATTTACAAATCAGTACACCAACTTTTGAAAAAAGTTACAAAATAGTCCTTGAACATTTTGATATTGATAAATTGAAGTAGAAAGGAGATAATTTTCCAATCGTAAAATATTGATAAAATATTTTTGACAATTTTACCTTTACGAATTGGAATGGACAATTTTACCCTTAAGGTAAAACCGAGCTCTAATTTTGGACGGTGAAAAATGGATAGAATATTCATGAAGAAATTCTAAATCCATTGATTATATAAAATGGCTTGAATTCCATTTGAGTTAAAAGATCGGAATATTATTTTAACTCCCAAAGAGTTTAATTACATAATATACTTGTTCTAAAAGGATAAATGTGCTCTTGTAGAAGTAATGAGTATTTGTTCTAGAAGAACAAATCTGCTCCCGTAGAAGCGATTCAATGTTTAATTCTACTTTATTTCTTTGCAATTTAATTACTGCAATACCTCCTACTTGATGATGGGTTCAACCGTCACTAAACGGAAGGTTTTATATATTTACGCACTTTATATGCTAAGTGATGGGTAATACCTTCTACTAAGCATCCTACTCTGAAGAAGTAGTTAATCATTATGCATTTTAATTCTCGCATTTAAATTCCGTAAATTTATATTTATTGCAATAATTCCCATAAGGTAGGTTCGACCACCTATTGGAGGAAATTTAATTTCTACAATTTAAATTTATGCATTTTATAATTTGAGTATATTTCCAATGTGGTAGGTTACCACACGATTGGTGTGCATATTTCCAATGTGGTGGGTTATACTACACGATTGGTTATAACGAATCCTACTCTAGAAGAAGTAGTTGATCAAATATTCTAATCATACTCTCGAAGAAGTAGACGATGAGAATAAAATTACTTCTCCATATATACCGAATATTAATGGAGAAAATTGAGCAAGTGGTACTTGAAGTTACCATTGGATAAATAGATGAAAGTAAAATGCTCAATAGATCCCATGTTGATAAATCAAAGAAAATATATCGTATGGAGAGATTATATAAAGTAATCTCATCGATGATATGAGATTGTATTAATATGAGAATAAAATGCTCTTGAAGAAGCATAATCACTAGATTTCTGTATTTGAATAAAGCCAATATGATATTATTATTATTACTCCAGAAGAAGTACAAAACAGTCGAAGTGGAACATATATCAAATATGGCAGTAAACACTCGAAAATATAGAAATACTAAAAGAAAATATATATTGAACCCATAAATGAGGGATGCGTCTCGAGAGTATAAATACTCCGTAACTCTGCCACTCCGAACATTCGGGTTCATAATGAGATATTTAAAGGATCCGAATTTTTTTTTCACTTGACACCAGTGGTCTTTGACCGACGGACCTGGGCTTCCACAGATTCTTGAACATATGCATGAAATTTGATGAGTAGTTCATCAACATTACTAGCAGAAATAAGTATTTTTCTCGCTGAATGAGAGATAAACTTATTATTTATACCTTGATCTAGAAACGCTAGTAAGCCATCAAAGAAATTGTTAATATTCAACAAACCTATTGGTTTGACATGAAAGTTCCACTGTGCCAACGAGGCTATATTGAATATTTCCTCCAGTGTGTTGTAGCGCTTTGGAAGAACAATGAAAGCATCACTATTATTCATCATATACATCATGCGATTGTGGATGGATTGCGTTTGTAGCACCAACCTGCTGGACCCATGGTAGAAGCGACTCCAATTGGTATTAGATCCAACTAGATTGAAAGGTATTATACTCAAACTCTTATTCCCCATGATGGTGCGGCCATTATAAGTCTAGCTAAAAGTTTGTTGTTGGTTCCTCCATATAGTATATTGATTTCTTGTCTCCCTAACTCTTTTTACAGTCGGTTTGCCATATCCACATATTGGATATGACCTACCAGATTTAGATCCACCAAGAATACATACGGTTTTTAATCTGGCGAGGTAAAGGTGACTTGTATGAGATGATTCTAAAATCTCCATATCCATCTCTACTCCTATCTCTCTTTTTACACTATACTTTTAATGTATGAACATGAGAGATATATGAATCCCTCTATTTAAAGAAAAATTTTCAAACCAATAATTGAGTGCACTATTTACCTTTGACAAATATGAAAGAGAAAAAATGCGAAAAAAATTTTTAAGTGAAAATGATATATATCTGTTTATGATTGAAAAATAATATATATATACATATATATATCTTAAAATCGAAAAACAATATTTACAATTACAAGAAAAATATTGATCTTCGTTATTACAAACTTCCTTATATTAATATGAGAAAATTATTATACTAAAATTTTCTACTAAATTTACAAACAGGATCTTCTAAAGTAAGTTTTTCAAAGCGTAGCGTTTGTTGATCTTTGAATTTGGCCCATAAGGCCATTAGCTCACCTTATGCGTGTCCACTAGGATGTGTCTCAAGAGCTTGTTGAATATCATCCAAAGGCTCCTTACTCAATCCATCCTTAATGAATGCTATTTTATCTTCTCGATTTACGGACAAGTACCACAGATTTACATCGAGTGTCACATGTCCACCGAGCACACTTGTAGCATCCTCCTAATCTTTTGCTCTCCGCTTCTTTAAAAACTACTTTTGCCCATACCGCATGTATTTAGAAGGAATTGAAACCTCACCGGATAATCGAACCTTTGCTTCAATCAAGCATCGGATATCTTGTGGGATACCCTTATTCATTAGCATCCTTAATCTTTCCAAATTTACATCTATAAATCCTTTTTAGGATTTTGATCTAGTGATGGATAGTATTTTCGAAGATTTGAGAGCATATGATCCATTATAATGTATAGACCCTTGTTAGGATGAATTTTGCAATAATTTTGATGATTTATTTATAGAATAATACGACGCGTATGAAATAAGACTCGATTTTAAATAAATAATATGAAGCGTAAGAGCTAAGACTCGTAGTTGAACAGTAGCAAGATGTGATGCGTATGAGTCAGTAACTCAGTGTTTGAACAAGTAGTAGACAATAATGTCACTAAAAGATGATGAAATATGTCGGTGAATTGTTTCTATGATAAATCATATTGAGCACTATCTGGATACTAGTGAAATAGATATAAGATTTTCTTGAACTAGAAGTTCAATAATACTGTTTGCAAAACCGATGACCATCCCGGTTTAAATAATTATTGAAATCAATATTTCAAGTGAAGAATTAAAAGAATTCTTCAATGATTGTTCTCGATAAATGATGAAATCATTACTAGCCAATATTGGGAATAAATCCTAAATATATCTGGAATAAAGGATGAGAAGTATGGGCCCACTCATCCTCCATGTGGACTACTAGATATTATGATATGGATCCACTAGATAGTTACATGTGTATATGATTAAGTAATTTGAAATGTATTTGAAATATTTGCTCACTAGTATGAGCATGATTTTCGATTTAATGATAAAGCTAGTAAATGTATATCCCAATACTTGAATAAATCCCTGAAGGATTTGAGTATGCGCATACAAGTGGGATATTATATGGCAAATTATTTAAAGTCCTCAAATAAATTGCCGATATCGAGAATAGAATGCAAACGGTCTAAATTCCCATATTAAGGTTGAATGGTGAGAACATATATGATTAAAATCATACCAACTGTATGAGTTTTGGCGTTCTAAATTTTCTCAGCATGAGGGGGAGTATTAAAGGTTGAAAATAATATGTGAAATGCATCATGTTATATCCTCGAAATTGAAATACGAACTTGAAGTTCAAAGATGCATGAAAGGCTATGAACAATCACATATATCAACTACGATGCTTTGATAAGTTAGCACGCCAGAAGCGTTGATATTTCCCCAATCATATATATCAAAGCAAATTATAAAAGATGGTCTTAATAACGGAGGCATATGCTTTTGAAAAGTATATAGACATAACTATATTGTGTAATCCTAAAAGAGGATTGATAATGAGATATCTCGATAAGTTATGTTGATATGGGAAAAGAAATGAAATTGAAAAGTGTCGACACGGTATGAAAATGTAGCGCTACATATGATCAATGATAATGAAAATATTGAGATATATTGAAGATGATAAACGGTGAATGTGAAATCCTTAACTTATGAGATGATGAGATGATGATGACTAATGCTCAAGTTGAAAGATAAGCATGGTGGTCATTATATGTTGCATGCTCATGAAAGTTAAATTACCGATCGTGTGTGTAGTACCGAAAAGGAAATTAAAGGATCAGGTGAGCTAAGCAGTGTTTATGAGTACCCTAAAGGGTGAGCTAAGCCCCACAGGAATGAAATAACCTATTAAGTGAGTATTAAATGTTAAATGATATATTTTAAATGTTAGTTAGTTATGAAGGTTTACTTATATGTTTACATGTTTTTACGATGAATTTATATGCTTTAAATTGTGTGTTTGGAAACATGTGTTCATGGTGAATGTTTTGTAGTTGTATAAGAAAATTGATGCACTCTAAATGAACGAAGAGTATAAAACCAATGAATATGATACTCATACAAATGTATGAAAGATTTTGAAATGCTTGCAGATACTTGTATAAAATCTGCGTTGCACTCTTTTTCCCTTAGTGAGGTTTTATCCCATTGGGTTTTCCTAGCAAGGTTTTTAATGAGGCAACTTTAATGGCGTATTCACATGAATAATGTACTCTTTTTCCTTCATTAGGGTTTTTCCCACTGGGTTTTTCCTAATAAGGTTTTAACGAGGCATATTCATGTTATATTAAGAACGATAGGAGAAATTGATACAGTGTATCTATTGGATCAAGTTATAATGGAGCTAATGCTTTAGATCCAAACGATGATGATATTGAAATCATTTACGTAAGTAAAGATATCGATTCTCAAGATATGAAATCAAGCGGAGCGATTGTACTCTTTTTCCTTCGATCAAGTTTTTTCCCACTGGGTTTTCTTGACAAGGTTTTAACGAGGCAGCACGTGAATACTCATATGCTGCTGATAGACATCAGGGGGAGCAATGTTTTGATGAAGCAGTATATAACCACTCCAAGCTATCCTGCAATCGGTTTGGAAGTTTTTTCCCACTGGGTTTTTCTCCAAATAGGTCCAGAAGACATTTGTATTAATAGTCATTCAAGGGGGAGTGTTATGAATAATAATTGAAGAAAAATTATTAGGTGTTATGAATAATTGTTTGGTGGAGAATAATTGTTTTGTGGAGAATAATTTGGTGAATAATATGGTAGTTATGAATAATTATTTATGTGAATGACTATTATACCCTTGATGAAATTATGTAATTACGATTGTACCATTCGAAGTTTTCCTATAAATAGGGCTTCAGTTATTAATGAAATTCATTCCTGAGAATTCCTTAGAATTCATTCTCTCTAAATTCTCTCTATTGTTTCTATACTTTTATAACATTTTGTTTATTATTATTATTATTATTATTATTATTATTATTATTATTATTATTATTATTATTATTATTATTATTTCCTAAAGAGAATTATGTGAGAAAAAAGTAATTCTAGATTTTGCCCAAAAAAAACAAATTGGCATGTGTTAGGATTGAGATTTTTATATATTTTTATGGATTTTGTATGTGAAATAGGAGAAATAGGAGAGAGAATAAGTGGAGTTGAATGGTGGAGATTTGTGTAGTATATGTAGGTCTCATGAGATATGTGGATGCGATTGGTTTGACCAAATTGAAAATAAACTGAAATGTGTAAAAATTTGTTAAAATGTGTAAACTAACACGCGCATGTTTGGTTGCAAGATTTTTCTTTGTTTTACTGACAAAAAAAAAATAGAAAATGAATTAATGCATTGGTAACTATTTCTAATTAATCACAATCAAAGCAATTAGGTTAATTAACAGTGTATTATATACCCCACATCAGTAATTTTTCCGACAAAAAAGGAGTGAAACCCAACTATCACAATTGTTGCTAAATATTAATCTAGATGCCAATTAAGTATGGTTGATCAATTTGTAATGCCAATATGACTTATGTTTTTAATATTTTGACTTTGTATCATCATTTATAGACAAACCAAAAAAAAAAAAAAATGCTACATAATATTTCCGGATCCATGAACATTCATCTCGACAAGTTCAAATACATCTCAATTTTATGGACTTAATAATCAGTGAATTGACTCTAAAAACTCAAATGATAATTTGCCTCTTCATTTCCATGAAAATTAATCTCCCCCTTTATACATAAATATATATATATGACACTACTATACCACACCTTGCGATCAATCTAGAGTTGAAACAACATGAAGCTATTAATTAAACAGATAATCCTCATTATAATACTTGTATCTTATTTTATAGTTTTGCATTGTTTATGTTTATTAAAATACAATTCTTATTCGTTTTCATCTAACCATAAAGACAATATTTTCTCATTACAACTATGCATTAATTTCATTTGTATGTAAATCAAATATCGCTAAATATTCACCATATTTTTCATATATCATTTACAATTTTCTAAAAACTTTACAAATAACGTGCAACGCACGTTGGTTATGACTAGTACGAATAAAAATAGGATATAGGAAATGGTGTTTGATATTCATTGGATGAAAATTACAAACAAACATGATAAAGATGAAATTAGAAAACATAATTAGATCACGTTTGGAATATAACTAGAAATTACATAATGCAGCTTGACTACGTACAGTGCCGTTTGGATGATTTAGAATTCAAGCAATGCACCGGTCTGTGTTATTTTTCGCTATTACTTATTTAATATGTATTGTTGCTTATGTGAATATGCGTTGTTACGACAATGAATATGCATCCAATATGTTGTCTAATAACGAATATGATGTGTAGGATTTGTTGGGAATAAGGAGTAGTAAATCAAAGATTTCGACGACTCAAGGCTCGTAAATTTACACTATCTTTTCAGAGATGTTTCTCTCCGTATCAACAACGTCACTCCCGATACAAAGAAGATCTCTTTCAGGATACAATGGAGTTCTTCGTTTGATTCAAACAATGACAAGTTTGATCAAACGGAAGAGAAACTCCAGTTTTAAAAATTGATGATGCCGAATGCAAAGTATGGAATTCGTAAGATTTGGTGTTCGGATTAATGATTGCAAATGACTAGAATTGATGCATTTATAAGTGTGATTGTAGCTATTGGCAAGAGATGCGTCTCTTCGAAAAGGTGTGTTCCTTCAAAGAGGTGTGTCTATTGATTTAGCAGACACAACTTTTGGCACACAATAGTTAATCCACATATAACCGTGATTGCAGTTGTTGGCAAGGGATACGTCCCTTCGAAAAGGTGTGTTCCTTCAAAGAGGTGTGTCAGGTCCAACCTGCGAGGGCCCGCTGCCCCCTTGACCCCCATCGCAAAGTGGCAAATATAAGTCGAGGCAACAAGGCATTTGCAAAGATCTAAAAGAAAATAAATATGAAAAACTACAACAAAAGTAAGCATAATAACATAGAAAACTAACAAAACTAAGCAAAAATAACATAATTCACCAAAAGTATCTTACGAGTTTTGAAAACAAAATCGTAAATATAATCCACCAAAACTAAGCAAAATAACGTAGATAAGCAACAACCTACTAGAACAACGAAAAATACGAGTCTAGAAGAACAAAAGACAACGATGAACTACTTAGACTACCTTATTTGACCTATCCACTACCTATGCTACTATATACCCACCAATCTAAAACAAGCAATCTCATTAAATGGTAACCACATCATATGTCGTATGTTGTAAACTTATAGAGTTGTCCAACCATATTCCAATGAGCAGCTCTAATTTCAAATGCAGATACGGATCTAGGTGGTAGCTGGGGTATGTTGTAGTTAGGTGTAACAATTGAATTAGTAAAGAATTGTTCACCATGTAACACAAGCAGTTAGGTGCGTTGGTAAAGCATGTGTCGTTCTTTTCTTGGGATCGTTCTGCTTGCCATTCTTTTAGTATTGTTTTTCATTTTAAACAATAATGGTGCCATTTGCTGCTTCTTTTGGCATTGTTTTTATTTTAAACAGTTTATTTTTATATGAACATAATTGTGCAGTTTCAAAAAACTTAAGATATTTTTCCTTTCAAGAATTTGATTTATATATAATTCTACAATTTCAAAAGAATCTTAGGTGATGTTATCGTCATGTGTTGATATAATATCTTAGAAAATAAAAAATTATAAATCTATTTTAATTATGAATATGTGTGTACGCATTGTTAGGTAAGATGTTGTACTTGATTTGTTGGATTTTTGTTTTACATTATTTATGCATTAAAGGCGATTATTCAAATTAAATTTGAATAATTTTTATGATTTAAAACCAAATTTATTATGATTTTGATGCATAATATGATGTATAAATTTTTTTATTTGTGCTATATGTCATTTTAATTTAAAGTTTAGATTAGTCCTATAGCTAGTCCAATTGTATCTTAAGTCTAACAATTTCACTGTAGGAAACAAAATTAATTTTTTAAACTAAATCAATTTAAAATAATCATATATAAAAGCAACCAAATCAAATTGTCATTTTACATTTGTTTGATTCTATTTTGTAAAATAAATTAAGCAAAGGATGATTTCATTAATATTTTGTAAAAAATGAAAGGAAAAATTTGTAAAAAAAGAAAGGAAGAAAGTTTGGAGGCATTGCCCCCAACCACAGAGAAAGGGGCTCTGCCCCTTCCAACAACCACAAATTTTCTTTCATAGATCCAGTGAGGTCCTATCAAGAATTCTTGATTTGTCCCTGGTCAAATGCTTGGCATACTTGATCGAAGAAAAGTCTCGCAATCACCACTAGAAACAAAAATGCAAAATCAATACGAAGTCTAAATTGATAAATAAACAGAAATTTTGAATTAAGAGTAAGAATACTAAACACCCATTATTTTGTTGCCGAGGAAGATTCTTGATAACAGAGGATGGCAACAGACTTTTAGGACTAGGAACCTAAAGAAAGTTCGATGGTTTCAAGCACACGACGAACGAGGATCACCAACAAGTGAACAAGGAGAACTGATGACTACGATTTACCATCGACAAAGAAGACAAAACAACAAAAAAAGGATGAAGAATAGATGCACAAATGTTGTTTCGTAGAGTTTGAGAGTTTGACATGTTAGCACTTAGGAGTATAAAAGTAGATCATATCAAATTGTTAATAAGGGCGAATAATGGTCCCTTAAATTTGAATTTTTAATGTTTAAAGAATAATAAAATGATGATGTTTGTCTAAAAGAGTTGGTGAACTGTGAAAAAATAAAACAACAAATTTACAAAATAAATAAAACAATTAAAAATATGGTACAAGATATTATTCAAAAAATTGGATTCTATTTTGAAACGAATCCGACCATATTTGAAAATTTTTCTAAAACACAGCATTTATCCAAAACCTAAAAAATTATACTCCCCTGTCCTCTAAAGATAAACTTATTGAATTTTTTCACAAGGATTACAAAAAATCAATTAATATTATTGGAAAAGTAAAATATAAGAGTATTTTCCTAATATACCCGTTAACTTACTAATTATTATATTTTCATATTTCTATTTTATTGATAACAATGCATATTAAATAGGGACATATAATTAAGGAACTTAATATTATCTTTATGGGACATATTAAAATAAAATACAAGCCTATCTTTGTGGGACGGAGGGAGTAGGTGTAATAGCTAATTACCTCCTTTTAAATAGTACTATATGCTGTTTTAAAAATAATTAATGTAAAACTACATATAATATAATATATTTTATGAAATATTCAAATTGTAAAGAGACAAAAATATGCAAAAAAATGTTCCAAGGCATAACTACTATATAATAAAATAAAAAGAAAATAAATAATACTCCATTTGTCTCATAAAGAGAGGCTTGATTACTATTTTTATTTTTCCCACAAAGATAATCATCTTTCCTTTTAAATTATTAGCTTTCTTATATGCCCTTATTTGATGTTAATTATTATTAACAAAATAAAATTATTAGAATGTAATAATTAGTGAATTAAATGGTATTTTAGAAAAATGTCCTTAACTTTTACTTTCCCAATAATATTAATTGACATTTTCTTAAACTATGTGAAAAAGTCAACAAGCCTATCTTTATGGAATTGAGAGAGTAATAAACATATTGACAGTCTCTGATTTTCAATTATTTCTCTATGTTTCTTTAGCTTTAATTATGATCTCACTTGCCTTTTAATTTCTTTTACTTCATCTATAGTAATAATAAATCTAATTTCTTCGTACTATTCAAGAAAATGGCATATGCCTTTTAAAATGTTCATTATTGAGCAATAAATATAAATTATACTTTTTAATTTTTTTATTCAAGACAAATGAATTTGATTTTCGCGATATATTGAAAAGAAGTATAAATAAACTTTTTCAACAAATTGAATTGAAAATAAGTTGCATACCATGATATTATTAGAAATAAACTTGATTTCTACCAAAATAAATAATAAAGCTTATATTATTAGTAATAGATCTTAGTAGTTAAAAAGTCCAATAGGTCCAATTTCTAGAAACTTATTCTAGATAAAACGGTAGAAAATATCATGATATTTTGAAGATAGTTTTAGGACATGTTTCTAGATATTTGAGAAGGTAGATAAGTACTTCAAATATTTTACTAGAGAATTTTAGATGATAAATCATAGCCACTGAATTAAATGTATGATGGCAAAATCTCACCCATTGATTACGAAGGTGCTGCTAGTATAAATAGGGGTCATGTTTCGTATCAAGCAATCAAATAGTAAATAAAAGAATTCTTGCATGCCTAATTCTCTTCTTTCGCTAGCTTTATTATTTCCTAAACTTCTCTTTAAATCCTCCAAACCCTTATAAAGTTTCTATATTCGAATAAATATTTATTTATGATAAAAAAATTTAAATATCTAATGATATTTTAAAATATGAATGCCGACTATGAAGGAAGAAAAATACTAATTAAAAATGGTTCCTTTTTTCCTATGGGCTCGAGGTGCTCGCTTCACTTGTCTCATAACAAAACTGGTAATAGATTCCAAAAGTAGCATTAAGTCTAGTAATAGGAACTTTAGCCACAATGCTTGTAACACCTCGTCTGATTTTGTATATAATTTTGTGTGAGATTTGAAGTGAAATGAATGAGTTTTGAGATGATGATTATGTGTTCGATATGTTTATGACATGTTTACAAATGTATTTGATGTGTTTGAAAATGATACGACCTTCAAATTCATAACGTGAAGAAAATTTTAGCAGAATCATTTTTACGGCCGTAATATTTTCTATATGGTCGTAAAATTATCGTTATAGCCGTAAAATCTAAGAGGCAGACGTGGTAATTTTCAAAAACTTCTATACGGCCATAAAATTTTTGAATCCAATCGTAATATTTTAGTTATGGCTGTAATCATTATAGATACAACCATACTATTGAAAATGAAGAGATGTGGAAAATTTTCAGAGACTTTTATACGGTTGCATGGAATATTGATACGGTCGCACTCTGTGATTTACGGCCGTAATTTTAATAGATACGGCCATGATTTGAAGTCGAGAAAAAATTATCTAGACATTTCTAGCCATTTGGAGTTATATAAATAGTCAAATTTCATCCCTAACTCTCCCTAACACACCTGAGAACACTTCTGACTATTCCTAAGCTTTCCAAAACCTTGTTTGATATTTATTCATAATATATCCTCCGTTTTGTTGCCAAAGGAAAAGGGAAAGAAAGAGGAAGAGGAAGAGAAGCCGCCAAAACATCCTTATGCTTAGTTTCTTCTATCAAAGGTGGGTAATAGATGCAATATAAATGGAAGAAGGTAAGTATATGCATATATGTACCTTGGTTTGAAATATATGATTGAAAAGCTCAAGTTTTCTTTATTTGAGAGCTTATTGTAAATCTATTGAAGTATTTGATTCTATGTGAGTATGTGATATGCTTTGATGGTTGTGGGATCATATCATGTTATATGTGAAGAATTGTGATATTGAAAAAATAATACTTATGTTAATATGATACATACATGCTTGTGACTCCTTGACTATGTGATATGAACTTTGTTTGAAGTCAAGGTTATGTTCGTTGATATGCACATATTTTATACGCTTTTTACCCCCGTTTTGCCCCTGTTTTGAGTTGAATATAGTTCTCCTTTTCGTGTTTTTCTTATGATATGCGTTTTTTGGAACGGGTATTGCTTTCCTTGCTTTGTTTGTGTTGTGTAGGTGTTTTAGGGGTTAAAAGTTGATGAATCATCGCCAACGAGGAGATCCCGAGATACAAGAATATGGGACGAAGCAATGGGAGCGAAAAGATCATTTTTTGGATAACTCAAAATTAGCACAAGCAGACAGTTGCACGGGCCCCTGTGCCAATCAACACCACCCCGGGCACCATCGCACGGCCTTGTGCCAATCGGCACAGCCTGTGCGACGGGAATTTTAGGGTTGCGCGGATCTGGGCCTGTCTAGCTCAGACTTTCAGTTTAAATAGCATTCCAAGGCCAGAATTATGGGGGAACGGCTGTAGACATTAGAATAGACTAGATCTAGTTTACTTTCCCTGCAATTTCAATTCTATATCCAAAAGTTGAAGATTAAATCTATTGTTTTAGCATTCAAGATTGAACTCTACCTTCCTCTTAGCTTTCATGGAGTAGTTGTTGTCGGTAAACCTCTATTTCTTGCAATTAAATTCTATTATTCTAGTTTATTGTTTTCCACATGAATTGTATTCAATCTATTGCTTTAATTACACAAATCCACATCATGCATGAGTAGTTGAATTTAGGGAATTAGGGTTCATCTCTTCTAATTGCAATGAACATGGCATTGAATTGGTTGTTGGTATGTATGGCTTAATTAGGGTTTCTATGCTAGAATTATTAACGATTGATATCGGTATAGCGCTCATCCGGTGTCAATTCATCGCATAACGAGTCAAGCAACCGAGTTGATTTCTCCTTTGGACCCCTAGCGTAGACATGGCTAGTCTCTGATCACGATAAAGGGCCTGTGACGGCCATGGAGACCTTCTAAGCTTTGAAAGAAGTTAGAATTTAGTTTCTCAGCCTAATTTAATCATTCACACTCACATTCACCCTTAGAAAAGTGTTCATTGTCAATAGGATAGACGACACCCTAATTCCCGCTTTTAATCATTAAAAATCATATTGAGTTATTTACACCAATTAATCCCTTGCTTGCGATATTTATTTCCTTAATTAACTCCGTCTATAATAGAGTAAATTACAAATCACCAACAAACAAACGGTTTAGCTAATCAATTGGCAAAATAAAAGTAGACATCCTTCAGCCTCCCTGTGAGACGACCCGTGAGTACAACGACACCGTATACTTGCGGTTTATCACTATCAAGTTTTTGGCGCCGTTGCCGGGGAGGCGACGATTGATATTTTTATCTTTTGCCATCCATTAGACTAAATCATTTTTTTAAAAAAAAACACAAAAACCAAAAAAATTTTTATTTTATTGCATTTATTCACGTTTTGCTTTGTTCTCATTGCTGTTGGACGTCGATTTTTATTATTGTTGAGCAGACTAACGTTTGTTTCCGAATAGCCATATTTGTGCATGCACAGGAGGTCCCAGCCTCACGACTTAGTACCGCTGGATCAAGATCTTGACATCACCTTGCGTGAGCTCATAAGGCAAATTCGGGAAAGACGAGCTCACTTCACAATGGCCGGCAACAACAATGATGCTGCCAAGCCTCTTAAGGATTATGCCTCTCCCAACGCGCTAGGGTTACAATCTAGCATAGCTCGACCCGATGTCGCTGCCAATAACTTTGAGCTTAAACCATCCCTTCTTTCTATGGTCCAACAAAACCAATTCGGCGGACTTCCAACCGAGGACCCCAACCTCCATATTCAGGTATTTCTCGAATACTGTGATACTCTAAAGATTAATGGGGCCACCACCGATGCAATCCGCCTTCGACTTTTTCCTTTTTCATTGAGAGATAAAGCAAGAGCTTGGCTCCATTCACTTGGCGCCGGCTCTATCACCACTTGGGCTCAACTTTCACAAGCCTTTCTATCCAAATATTTCCCACCTTCTAAAACAGCCCAACTCAGACACCAAATCACAACCTTTGCTCGGCCGGGAGGGAGTCCTTATATGAGGCTTGGGAAAGGTTCAAGGAGCTGCTCCGCCTTTGCCCACACCACGGGTTAGAGAAGTGGTTGATCGTACATACCTTCTACAATGGGCTGACCTACAGCTCTAGAAATTCCATAGATGCAGCTGCAGGAGGGGCTTTGATGAATAAAGGCCTTGATGAGGCCTACGAGCTTATCGAGAACATGGCTCTCAACCACTACCAAAGGCCAACGAGCTAAACACACCCAAGAAGGGAGGTAAGTACGACGTTGAGGTATTATCTCTTTTAGCTAATAAAGTTGATGTATTAGCACAAAAATTCGATCAATTGCATACCTCCTCTTCTCATGTTACTCCTACTCCTTCCATGTTTTGTGAGCTTTGTGGTGTGCAGGGTCATCTAACCAATGAATGTCAGCTAGCTTCGCCTATCACTCCAAATGCATCGATGGAACAAGTTAATGCATTTCAAGGAATAAATCCTCGACCCCAAGGTAACCCCTACAATCCTCCGAGTTTCCAGCCTAGACCTAACCAACAACAACCACCACCGCAAAAGTCCAACTTGGAGAGTTTGATGGAAAATTTTATTGCCACACAGTCTAAGACAAATGAGACCGTCCATAACTCCATCCAACAAGTTGAACACAAAAATTGACTCCTGGCCACCCATAACAAAAATGCTAGAAAATCGGTTGGCCCAACTAGCTAGCTCAACCACTAGGAATCCCATTTACCAAGTCAACCTCTAAACCCTAGAGACCAATGCAACGCTATCACATTAAGGAGTGGAAGAGAGCTAGATGAGCCTAAGAGGAGTCAAGAGAAGGCAAAGACTAAAGTAAGCGAAGAGGAGAGTGAATCAAAGACCCCCGATATCGGAATTGAAGGTGTGAAGGAAAAGTATGAGGAGAGACTAGTGAGAGTAAGGAAGAAAAAGGAAAAGGTTTGAACAACAACATCACTCCCACCACCTACAAGCCGAGACTACCCTATCCACAAAGATTTGCTAAGACGAAGCTAGATCAGCAATTTGGTAAGTTCCTTGAAATTTTGAAAAAACTCCAAGTCAATATCCCTTTTTCTAATCTGATGACGCAAATGCCATCTTATGCCAAATTTTTAAAAGATATTCTGACTAAGAAACGGAATCTTGATGAGGTGGAGACCGTTGCTCTCACAGAAGAGTGCAGTGCTCTCATTCAAAATAGGTCTCCTCCTAAACTCACAGACCCTGGAAGTTTTTCAATTCCGTGCACCATAGGCCAAATGACAATTGAAAAAGCCTTGTGTGACCTAGGTGCAGTGTTAGCGTTATGCCCCTCTCCATTAGCCAAAAAGCTCAACATGGGGAATTGAAAAACACCAATATGACACTCCAAATGGTGACCAGATTACGCTTAAGTACCCTATAGGAATTCTCGAGGACGTGCCTGTTAGAGTAGGGAAATTTTTCATCCCTGTGGACTTTGTAGTCTTAGAAATGGATGAAGATTCTCAAATACCCATCATACTCGGGAGACCATTCTTAGCCACAGCAGGGGCGATTATAGATGTTAAGAACGGTAAACTAAGTCTAAGTGTAGGGGAGGATAAGGTCGAGTTTATGCTAACCAATGTTTTGAAAAATCCTATGCTCGAAAATTCTTGTTTCTTGATTGATGCAGTGGAAGATATATCTAGGGAACATTTCCCTAGGGACCTCACCTACGCTTGTGTTGAGGAAGCAGATGAAGAGAACCCTTCGAAGGTACTCTCAGGGGACAGCTTGATTGGTAAGGCCAATGATTCAACTCTTGGCCATGAGGTACAAAAGCTTGAATTGAAACCCCTTCATCCTTCCTTTAAATATGCATTTTTAGATGAAAATGAGCTATGTCCTGTGATTATCAATGCTAGCCTAGATGACGAACAACTTTTTAAGATGCTCTATGTTTTAAAAGCACATAAAAAAGCCATTGAATACAGTATTGATGTTCTTACGGGCATAAATCCTGACCCTTGCATGCATCGTGTTACACTAGAAAAGGTTGACAAAGACCACATTAAGCAATGGCATGACAAGTTCATCTCCCACCGAGAGGTCCACGAAGTAGTCAAGGTTTTTCCCTATAAAGTCCTTGTGTGTTGTGAAAATGGTGATAGTTTTAAGGCAAATGGCCAACGACTTAAGCTCTACTTCAATGGAAAACACGCAAGTACGTCTGAGACTATTCTCTTATATGATATTCTCCCGGGGAGGGAAATCTGATCATTAATGGTAGCATGGTCGTGCGGGACATTAAACCAGCGCTTCTCGGGAGGCAACCCGTGTTTTTCAATTCATTTTCCATAGTTTTATTTTTGTCTTTTGCTTTTATGTCTTTTCACATCCTCCGTATTGAGGACAATGCTCAGTCCAAACTTGGGGGATGTGGTAGTTTCTACAGTATATTTATGTTTAGGTTAGTTATGTTTAGGGCATTTTTACGTGGTAGATGTTTTACTTTTAACATGGTGTTTCTTGCTTTCTAGTGTTGTATTTATCTCTTCTGCGTTAGTTCCTTTCATATTCCTTTCTCTAAAAAAAAAATAAATAAAAAATAAATAAAAAAATTGGGCAGACCACTGCATGGCCCTTTGTGTCAGTTTGCATGGGCCGTGCAAAACAGGCCAACATGCCACACCTCTATCCTTGCATTGCATTCATCTTAACATCATCTTTTAGACCCCATGGAACGATATTTTGAAAAAAAAATTTGGATTTTGGATTCATGTCCTTGACATGCGGAGTTTGCGAACATGGAAACATTTTCATTGTGCCAAGGAGTTCTGATTTGTGTACGCAATCATTACGTCGAATGTGCATTATTTTGAATTTTGAGCAATGATAGACATAACCCAATAAGGAATTTTGAACCTTTGTGACCGACATCTAGCTTCCGGTCCTTTATTTCTTTTCTTAAGTGTGTCCTCCATTCACTATTACCCTCTAGAACTTGCTTGCGTTCTTTTTCGAGTCTACATTGATACATGTGTAATTGTGAATATGATAGAGGCATTCATTTGAATTAGCCACATAACTAAAGGCCACCCGTGCATAAGTTTATCCATTCATAGCCCCGTTGAGCCGATAAGCCTATTTCTTCGTCTCACCCTCATTCTAGGCCCCGTACCCCTTTTTTTATCACTCTTTGGCCTAGAGAGTTGTGAAGCATATGCTATGAAGTGGTATGATAAGTGTTTTCAATCTTTTTGGCATTTACAGAGCTAGTTTCTTCCCCCGCTAGTCAAATACCTTATCGCAAAAAAAAAAAAAGAAAAAGAAAAGAAAAAAAAAACAAAACAAAACAAAAAAAAAAAAGAAAAAAAGGGGGAATGAATAAAATTCCGAAATGGGAAAGGGAGAAGTACTCGTATATTTGGAAAGGGAAGAATATTCGCTTCAAGAGTATTAATGTTGCTCTCATTTGAGTTGTATGCCTTGCTTCTCTCTCTTTAGCCCCACATACACTAACAATTTCCACACCCATCGCCCTAGCCTTCAATACAACCCGAAAAGACCTCTTGATTCATGAATGCACTTGTAATCGCGAGTAGAGGAGATTTAGAATTCTTGCATGCCTATGGTAGGGAATGGTAATGGATTGGAAATGAGCGAAATAGATGCCCGCACCAAACACATGAGAGATTGAGCGAAATTGACAACTTTTGGTAAGGATCTATTTCATTGCTCTCGATTCAACTTGTATGCACTGCACACTGAATGTTTGATGTACACAGGTGAGTTCTTCTTTGTATGGTGAAGTCTTGATATGCTAGCATTCTCTTATCGAAAGCCTAGAATCAACCGGTTGACCTTGGAACTTGTTTTTAAAGTTCTTGTGGGGTACTGAGAAGCGTTTTCAACGTTGCATGCTTGGATGGTGTTTGGTTTAAATGGTACTCCTACGAATTCATTTTGAATGGTTTTGCTCTCTTGAGGTCCTTGGGCTAATAGTTAGACTTGCTGGGATCAAATATGGTTTCTTGATAAGTTTGCTTGGGACAAGCAAAGCTCTAAGCTTGGGGGAATTTGATATGCACATATTTTATACGCTTTTTACCCCCGTTTTGCCCCTGTTTTGAGTTGAATATAGTTCTCCTTTTCGTGTTTTTCTTATGATATGCGTTTTTGGAACAGGTATTGCTTTCCTTGCTTTGTTTGTGTTGTGTAGGTGTTTTAGGGGTTAAAAGTTGATGAATCATCGCCAACGAGGAGATCCCGAGATACAAGAATATGGGACGAAGCAATGGGAGCGCAAAGATCATTTTTTGGATAACTCAAAATTAGCACAAGCAGACAGTTGCACGGGCCCCTGTGCCAATCAACACCACCCCGGGCACCATCGCACGGCCTTGTGCCAATCGGGCACACTGCGGCGACGAATTTTAGGGTTCTTGCGGATCTGGGCCTGTCTAGCTCAGACTTTCAGTTTAAATAGCATTCCAAGGCCAGAATTATGGGGGAACGGCTGTAGACATTAGAATAGACTAGATCTAGTTTACTTTCCCTGCAATTTCAATTCTATATCCAAAAGTTGAAGATTAAATCTATTGTTTTAGCATTCAAGATTGAACTCTACCTTCCTCTTAGCTTTCATGGAGTAGTTGTTGTCGGTAAACCTCTATTTCTTGCAATTAAATTCTATTATTCTAGTTTATTGTTTTCCACATGAATTGTATTCAATCTATTGCTTTAATTACACAAATCCACATCATGCATGAGTAGTTGAATTTAGGGAATTAGGGTTCATCTCTTCTAATTGCAATGAACATGGCATTGAATTGGTTGTTGGTATGTATGGCTTAATTAGGGTTTCTATGCTAGAATTATTAACGATTGATATCGGTATAGCGCTCATCCGGTGTCAATTCATCGTACAACGAGTCAAGCACCGACAGGTTGATTTCTCCTTTGGACCCCCTAGCGTAGACATGGCTAGTCTCTGATCACGACAGTGGCCCAGACGGCCATGGAGACCTTCTAAGCTTTGAAAGAAGTTAGAATTTAGTTTCTCAACCTAATTTAATCATTCACACTCACATTCACCCTTAGAAAAGTGTTCATTGTCAATAGGATAGACGACACCCTAATTCCCGCTTTTAATCATTAAAAATCATATTGAGTTATTTACACCAATTAATCCCTTGCTTGCGATATTTATTTCCTTAATTAACTCCGTCTATAATAGAGTAAATTACAAATCACCAACAAACAAACGGTTTAGCTAATAATTGGCAAAATAAAAGTAGACATCCTTCAGCCTCCCTGTGAGACGACCCGTGAGTACAACGACACCGTATACTTGCGGTTTATCACTATCATTCGTACAATCAAAGCATGAAAGTAAGTGAATCTGATATTGTCTATCATGTGTTTACAACTATGTGAAAGTTAAGAATTGCCTGAATGGGGGATCTAAGCCCCAAATGTGATACGAGGCCTGGTCATATGTGATATGTGATAAGTTGGCGCTATTGTAAGCACATGATTAGCAACATAGCCCAATGTAAGAATGTGGCATGCATTTGCCCCTGCATCTATTCCCATCGAGTTTTTATGACTCATTTTGAGTTTGTTTATGTGTTTAGACGATACAGGAAGTAGAAAGCAATCGGGAGATAATGAGGAGTCTTTAAGAGCTTGATGTATGATGATGTGCGCGGGAAAAGTAAAACCCAAGATCCTGTTCATTGTGTTTTGAATCTAAACCGAAACCACCTGAGTTATTATATTATGTATATGTTTGAATGTTGCAAGTTAATGAAAATCATCACTTTGATACGATTAATTGTGTTTGAAATACGAATCTGTGGTTTCGAAAATGTTGTGTGTGAGTAATGCCGTCTCTAGTCCCGTTATGAAATGTGATAGGAAAGTTAGCACGTGCCCACCTTATAAAAAAACAAAGTTGACGTGCTAAGCATATGATTTACGATAAGATATAAGAATGGGACGAGGCATTAGAAGGGGTGTTACAATGCTTCACAAACTCCCAAAGTCATTCCCCTGTACTTCAAAAGCCAAGTACAATAAGATTACGACAAGTGTCTATTGTGTCAACTATAAATAGTTAAATACAACCATGATGATGCACGAGCTAGCCCAAGCACGACGATGGATGAGTATGTTCCAACTGTCTAGCTATGGCATGTTGGCATAATACCTTGTCATCGTTTCTGTATCTGCCCAGTGGAATGAGGTTCCTAAATACATTTTGTTTGATCTGGAACAAATGGTCGAATCTAAACTGGAGCAAAAGTAACTATAATATTGAAGGGAAGGTAAATGTTACCCGTTCAACAATGATGGAAACATTCCCAAAGTCCCCCTATATCCAAACATCTTGTCCTCACTAAGAAACTATTCACACAATGGCTGACGAGTGACCAATCAAGTTCGGAATTTTAGGTTGCACTGGCATTGCCTGTAAAGTCTCTAGTGCTATATCCCTCTACTCACACTTTACCCTCGCCGCGGTGGGTAGTCGCTCGTTCGAGAAAGCCTCCAAATTCGCCAAAGAAAATGGCTTCCCAAATTCCGCACAGGTTTACAGCTCCTACAATGTTGTTTCGAATGACGCCGAAGTGGACACCGTCTATGTCCTGCTACCCACCAGCCTCCGCACGAAGTGGCAGTTTTAGCTGCCCATAAAAAGAAGCATCTACTATCCAAAAAACTTGTAGCATTGAATATTGGAGATCTTGATTTGATTCTAGAGGTGTGTGAATCCAATGGAGTACATTTCATGGGTACTGCCATATGGATGCACCACCCAAGGATTGCTAAAATGAAATAGTTCCTCTCCAATTCTCAGTTCTTTGGTGGCCTGAAATTTGCACGCACACTTTGCATTTCTTACATTTTTATACAATTTTTGCTGAATTTTGAGTATCTTAATTTTGTTCAAAGTGTTTATATGATTGATTTTTCTCAAGAATTCTTGTTTCTGATTGCTTCTAGTTGGGGAATAGATTGTGTGAAATAATTGAATTGGTGTTTGAGCAAGATGCAAACAACCAATTGCTCACTTCTCACTTATAAGTAAAAAGCTATTAATCTACCAAAAATTTTCTTGAAATTATGTAATTTTGTCTTTCTTTGAAGCTAAACTAAAGTACAACATTTGAGGATTTAAAATGGTCTTTCAGTTTATGTATTTGAATGAATCCCATGAATTTGATACAATTAGCATTTCTTGCTTTTTATGTAATTTTGCTGAATTTGATGAATCTTAATTTTGTTCAAAGTGTTTTTATTGTGTTTTTGTTAATAGTTGATGTTTCTAGTTGTTCTATCCTTTCAATCGTACCAATTGCTAATAACTTACTTCTAATTGTGTGAAATAATCCAATTGGTGTCTACCAAAGGTACAGAATACTCTACTTTTCACTGATCACTTATAAGTAAATAAATTTGTCTTTCTCTTAAGCTAAATTATAGCATTAGAACAAGAACAGATTTTAATTTTACAAAGTAGAGTAGAGTAGATTCATGTTTTTCTTTAGAATTTTCTGAGGATAAAAGATACTCTTTCAGTTTTCTTTTCTGAATGATTCTCATGAATTTGATGTACTTATTGAAACTTTGCATATACATGTCTGCCTTACATTTGCAAAAGGTAAAGATTTTCTTGAAAATGACATTTGTGTGAAGTCGGATCTAGACGCTTGGTGCTCTTCGGGGACGTGGGCGAGTATTGCATTAGATCAATCCTGTGGACCATTGATTTTCATCTTCCCAAATTAGTTCTTGCACTACGTGGGCCTGTTTTCAATGAAGCATGAGTGGTCTTAAACGGTGGTGCATCTTTACACTGGGAAGATGGCAAATCAGAAACCTTCCACTGCTCATTCTTCA
The DNA here is from genome assembly GCA_018223645.1 of Jasminum sambac. Lineage (NCBI taxonomy): Eukaryota > Viridiplantae > Streptophyta > Magnoliopsida > Lamiales > Oleaceae > Jasminum > Jasminum sambac. Next base: position 27,544,410 of record CP073647.1, read on the forward strand.
TAGACATTGTAATGGACATAACGGCTGTTGGAACAAACAACACTTTGCACATTCACGACTTTGTAATCCCGTTTGTGGAAGACAAGGCGTCTTTCACAATGGCTGTGAAATCTGGGTTAGACTAGTTGGTGACGGACTAGGCCCCACAACCGAATGACTATGTTATTATGACTGAACTTCCTTGGGAAACGCTTATGGTGAAAGAGTTTCCTAAGTTGGTGGGAAGAATTAAATTTTATGATTTGAAACCGGATGATAAGTAAGTTGTTGTTAATAGGAAGACACAGCTGGTTATGGATGCTATGAAAGCGTCGATCGACAAAGGTTTTGAACATGTAGAGGTAACTGTATGACAAGTTTTTAGTTTATGCGTCGAGGGCATGTTTGCATATTCTTATTAATTCATACTTTCTCCTAATTTTTAAAATTCAAATTTTGTCAAACAAATCACATCCACATATCTTATAAGGTTCACTTGTACTATTAAATCTCCATCATCCAACTCTACTCATTCTCTCTCTTTCTAATCATAAAAATACATTGAAATTTGTATACAAACACTAGTGAATTTGCTAAAAAATGTGATTTTTAATGAAAAGATGGTACCACTCAGTACTTGTTGATTGGAAACTTAAAAATAGAGGTAAATTTCACATTGTAACTCGTCAAGAAACAATCAAACACAATCATATTATAAAAGTTCATCATATATATTTTCCCATCACGATCACTTGGTAATAATGTTCTAGCAATTGCACAACAAGGTTTTGATAGAATTGAATTAGTAACCGCTGAACAAAACAAAACCGTTTTTCCTATATTAGTGGTTTGGGTCAAAATGCATCTGCCAAGTTTTGGGTTTTGAATACAATTGAACCGTTCAAAATAGTTCGGTTTAGGTTTAAATTTTTCCAAACCCTCTAAAATGCCGATAAATAATAAATAAAAAATAATTCAACAATTAAATTTTGTTCAACACTATTAAAAATGGAGAACTAATTAATATCAAGGAAATTAGGCTAAATATGGTTTTTATATTTTGTATTACAAAAGTAAGGTGAAATTGAGATATTTGAACAAGTCATATATGACACAATCGCCTAAATTTGTTCTAGTTGATTGTACAGTTATAATTGGGGCGTTGCCTAAATTTTGTGCTGGGCGATCGGGCAATATGAATTTGGGTGACCTTGCAGCTTAATTTTTAAAAATTTTTATTTTTTAATATAATTCCTTAATTTTGAACCTATTCCATAGAGTGTGTAATACATTATACATAATTTGTATGCATTATACAGAGTGTGGGGTGGATTATAAATAGTATGTAATTATCAAGATTGAGTTTTTACTATTTTGATGATATAATCATCACATTTAGTGTCTGTTTTGAGCCCATAATATATGTTTTTCATTTCTCGACGGGGTTGTTGCGCAGTGATAAGGAGTGTATGATGATTCGTGAATACTTGAATACATTAGGGCACTAGATGATTCAGATAAAACAACATAAGGTATTATCATATTTCATTTCGTAACTATTTATGTTCATTTTGATTTTATTAGTTAATTGTTTTTTGTGAACTAACCACGGATGTAGCAGTTCGATGTGCGGAAGCCTAGAGAGGATAAAGGCAAAGCTATGTCCATATTTTCAAATAAAAAAAACTTTCCTTTATCCAAATTCTATCAGAAAATTCATTGAAAATTTTTTCACCTATACAATAATAGTTATATTTTTATCCATCAATTTCATCACAATTTATTACTCCCCTTAAGTGTGAAAATTTCTAATTATTTTTAATCTACTTTTCACTATTCAACTCTCGCTCATAAACACTTTACCACCATTTATCTCTTTCTTGTTGGTTTCTTTAAAAATGGTCTCCTGTGATCATATCTCATTACTAAGAAACACTATATGCTAGTTGTAACTACTGAATACTTTTGGAATATTTTTATCTTTGTATAACTAAAGAATTACGTGTTATAATAGAGATTTTGCGCCAAATAATATTTGATTAAGTGGTTATCCTGTGCTAATATTATTATATAATTTTAATTTAAAGTATTTTTATTTAGTCTGCTACCCATAAAATTTTTAGCTTTTACGGATACTATCATACTAATGTTTATGTATTATCTTGAAATTTATTGTGAAATTTTTGTTTGCAAGTATTTATTTTATCTTTCTTGATATATGTTATTTTGATTCTCTTATTATTTTTTTTTGCGTAGTCGTGGTTTTTATAAACCAAATTAAATCATAACAAGTGATTTAATTAAGTTTGAAACTCGAAGTATTTTTGGCAAAGTTTGTGGAAAAATTCTAGATTAGATTGCTTTAGCCTTTAAGTGGTTTCGTTAAATTTGTTCTTAACTACTCAATCAATCTTAACCCCTTGAGGTGAAATTGACCTAACTTACCAAATCCTTAGTTGTAGGAGCAAGAATTGATGCAAAAAATTGTAACAATAAAATCACCACAAATTATAGTTAAGCAATCACTAGGTCTAAATTTTTGGAACAATGCTAAAATGTATTCATTTGAATTTTTTTTGGCCAAAAGATGCGATTCTTCGTGAAAATACGGAACCATTTTGCTATCTGTGCACTTTTCGTTCTTTTCCTTTCATGTCTCCGTGCTGGACGAATTGGTGCTCGAGTCCATCTCTTCTACGTGGGGCCTACAATAGGGTATCAAGCATCAGTCCACTACATTTTGAATAATACAATAGTAAATAAGGTATATTACAAAATAAACGATGCATTGCTCACTCTACAGGTTTGAATTTCCACCGATCCACAGTCATTCCATGTGATGTGTCCGAAGATATTGGATGTTGTCGATGTCGTCTCCAATGCTGGCACTCAAACACCGCTAGAGAAAGGGGACGTTTCTTCAAAGTGGTCGTAATCATCTTCATCTTCCACAACCCCAACTTTTACAATGGGCCTCTTGCCAGAAGGATAACCGGACCATCTTGCGTTCATAGGATCTGCAACATAGAAGACTTGTGACACTTTTGTTGCAAGTGTGAACGGGTCATCTATATATCTCGATCTATCTAAATTAACGAGTATGAAACCCAAATTATCCTTCTTCAAACCCCTTTTGTTTTCCACTGATAAGTAATATATTTATACTTATTTTGACCATCAAATTAGGATCTTGTGGATGAATTCTCACGTTATTGTGACTCATTTCCATGTTATTTTATTGTTTTACGTTTAACCCGATGACAAAAGAGCTTTAAAGAGGTTGGAACAAAAAGAGGGAAATAGAACCAAACTAGAAGATCTCTAAGAAGTGGGGACCGTGGTGCAAAATTGGAGGACCGAGAAGAATGGGCATGAAGGTTAAGGGTTAAAAATGAGAGAAGAAGAACTTCGAGATTAACGAGAAGACAAGTGCAAAGTTGGAGGAGTGGAGGTGCAATTAAAATGAAGAAAAACTTTTTAAAAAAGGCAAAATTTGTACCTTGTGGCCGCAAGGGTTTACAAAAAAGGATCAGAAGTAAAGTGGGCATAACCTTGCGACCGCAAGGCACAAACAGGCAGCGAGCTTTTCAAATTTTGTTTCCTTTTTAGACTCTACTTTCTCGCTTTGCTTTGAACGATTTTTAGGACTTTTTTAAGACCCAATTGGGGCTATAAATAGGACCATTAAGACACAGTTTGAAGGTGGCTTTACACACATCATAATTAGGAGATTTTTGAAGAGCAAAGCACACCATAAGCACCACCTTTTGGAGAGATTTACATGGGATTTGAAGAAATTCAAGGAGGGAATTGATGCCTGGTGCATGATCCATTTCTTCTTCGCAATTCTTCTTGTAAACCTAGTGATGAACTCCTCTATTTTTGTTATTTATTTACTTTTTAGCATGAATAAGTAAACCCTTTAGTTGAGAAGAACAATGTAATTTAGATTTGATGATTTGATTTCAACTCTCAATTTTTGGGCTTTTATTATATGTGTTGATTTTACTTCTAAGTTTAATGCATGATTTACTTGATCACTAAATCATTGATTTGTGAATTTCAACAAACCGGGAGGTGAGTTAACTATTTAGACCACGTAGTAAAATTCGATAATTTACATAAAAGTTAGAGATAGACTTTTATAATTACCGTAATCACTTGTGAATTTCTACACACGCTAATGCATTTAATTAAGGCTTATTCGGGCTATACATGGAGATATGGTAGTTAACTTGATTAAATAGAATTGATTTAAACTCGAGAAATGTAAATTATATTATTTTCGTGAATTCGATCTAACACAAGTTGAGAATAAAAATTGAGATGAGAAATCAAATAGGACAACTATAAATAAATTGGGATTCCCAACTTCATTTTCCATTAAGTCAAACAATCTTTTTCAATTTCCCGATTTTATTTTTTTGGCTTAATTTAGTTTTCTACTGATATTGAAATTCTCGCTCTTTGATATTTCTATTCATTCTAGTTGAGATTAATTTAGACCAACATTGAATAGAATAGTCCTCATGGGTACAATAATCCGGACTCAAAAAGTCTACTTTACTACTTGTTTGTAACATCGTACACTTGCGATTCGTCATTATTCTTAATTTGCACAACATCCATCAACTTACAGCTGAAGAAAGGAAACTTCAACACCGTATAATCTAGTTCCCAAATCTCTTCAATGACACCATAGTATGTCGTTGCGGCAACATCCATTGACAGCGCGATCAGTGTCAATCTATTGTTTTGCATCGTGCTCTTATCATCTTGACGCTTAGTGTAAAACCTATAGCCATTAATGTCATACCTTTTGTACGAATATATTACTGTAGATGACTAAATGGTCCATAAGGGAGCCATATTCACTATTTCAAGAACCGAATTAGATGCATGCTAGATCTTCTCCATCACCACTTTGCTAACCCATCTCACGAATGTACGATTGTACTCTCTCACTGTCCATACGTCATCTCTAGTGGGGTTTAGATGGCGTAAACTAATCATGTGATTTTTGAAAAATGGAAGAACCTCTGACAGATGTTGCAAGACAACGAAGTGGGTTTTCTCGCGATCCTCAATGCCAGGCACTATCGATTGAAACCCTAACGCTCCCTTACCAACAAGTCACCCCTCATGACGAGATTTGGGAATGCCAATAGGGTCCACGCTGTCTAGATATTCGCTATAGAACTCCATTGCTTCCTTTGCAGAATACCTTTCAATCATGCTGCCCTCTGGACGATATCGGTTTCTCACATAACCCTTTAAGATACACATGTATCTCTCGAAAGGACACATGTACCTCAAGAAAACTGGACCACAAGACTTTATTTCCTGAACCAAGCGTACTGTCAAGTGCACCATTATATCGAAAAATGATGGCTGGAAATACATCTCAAGCTGACAAATAGTCAAGATAACATCGGCCAGCAAGTCATCTAGTGAGTCGAGATCGATCACTTTACAACATATTGTGTTGAAGAAAAAACAAAGTTTCGTTAGCATAGTGCGTACGGGTTCATCCATGATTCTACGAATTGTGACGAGCAACAAGTGCGTTGTATTAGCACATGACAGTCATGTGACTTTGTACCAACAAGTTTCAAGTCTTTAGTCGACACGAGTCTCCTGATATTCAAAGAATATCCCCGTGGAACCTTAACCAACTACAGGCATGCACAAAAACATTTCTTCTCTATCAGAGACAACGTACAATGAACCGGTGGCATGTATGTCCATTTACCATCCTCAATCGGTGCTAACTCCGATCGTATTCGCATATCAACCATGTCTTTTCTAATCTTTATACCATCTTTTGTCTTCCCTCGGATATCCAATAGTGTCCCGATGAGCCTATCGCATATATTTTTCTCCTCGTGCATCACATCTCTATAGTGCCTCGTGGTTAGATGTTCCCAATAAGGCAAATCCCAAAATATGGATTTCTTCTTCTAGCGAGTTTTCTGAAGAGGTTTCGTAGTCTTCCCAAGGACCACACTAATACTCTCGACCTCGGAATATATATCCTTCCCCGTTTGTGGACGTGGTTGCATATGCTGCTCTATTTTACCATTTAAGCCTGCTTCGTTTCTCCTATATGAATGGCTTTTTTGTAGAAATCTCCTGTGACCCATGAAAATATTTTTCTTGCAGTTGCTAAGCCACAAGATATCTATATCATTACCGTAGATTGGATACACCCAAGGTCCCTTGCCCGATAAGTTTTCGTAAGCTGGGAGATCGTTGATGGTACAGAATAGCATAGCCTACACTGTGAAATTTTGTTCTTTGTGTGAGTAGAAGACCTTAACACCGTCATTCCATAGCAACTTCAAATCATCAATAACAAGAGCAAGTAGAGGTAGATGTCGTTGCCCGGTTTCTTAGGCCTAGATATTAATAACGAGAGCATAATGTGTTTCCGTCTCATGCACAGCCACGGAGGGAGGTTGTCGACTACCATTAAAATCGGCCATGTGTTATGTTGATTGTTCATGTTACTGTGGGGCTTCACACCATCAGTGCAGATTCGAGCCTCAGATTCTTGTCCTCCTTGCCAAACTGTGGGTACATCCTATCAATTTTTCTCCATTGAGGGGAATCGGCCGAGTGTCTTAGCTTTCCGTCATTCTTTCATTCGTTGGCATGCCATCGGATGTTCTTTGCATCTTTAGGTATGACAAACAACCTTCTAAACCGTGGAATTACCGGCAGATACCATAACACCTTCGAGGGTACCCTTTTCTTATTCAACTCAATGTCACATTTCTCCTTATTTTTGAACCGTGATGGCCCGGATTTTGGAATGCTGATATAAGATATAGCCGTTTGGGCATGCATGTATCTTCTCAATTTCCAAACCCATCGAATATAATAACTTCTTGGCCTCATATATCGTAGTGGGAAGTTCGTTATCCTTAGGGAGCATGTCTCAAAGAAGCTTTAATAATGTACTGAAACTCTTGTCGCTCCAACTATTTAAGGCCTTTGCGTGGTACAATCTGTACATAGTAGACAATGACTTGAAGTTACTACAACCTGGATGTAACGGTGTATGAGAATTCCCAAAAAGGGTTTTGAAAACGTGGGGCCTATTAATGACATCATCACTTACGCCGTTCATCATTTCATCCAACCGATCCCGAAGTTAATGTTCTCATACAAACCTAAATTTGTTGGAGCATCGCTTATAGGTTTGTTGGAATTACAAAAATTTTCCTTTTGCAGTGATGCTCGTGGTGGGAGGAACACTCTCTCCATGCCAATACCATATAGTGTAATCATCTTGAAATCCACGTCTAATCAAGTGATTTTGTACTTTATGCGTGTTAGGAGTGAGGATTGTGTTCCTACAATCTCTACATGAACACCAAATACCTTCGTCATGATTTCTTAAAATGTTTTCCTCGGCTACCCTAATGAACTCGTCAACACCGACCCAACACTCTCTATTTGTGTGCCTGCCATACATCCAGATGTTACGATCCATTACTCAGCTCTACAAGTATCAAAATCTGTGGTCAACAATGGTTTTTCATCAACTGGTTTTAGTATATACACACTTATGAAACAATTACAATATTTTACTTCATGTGAGGAACTCATATAAATTACATTCGAATAGTTACGTTGACAATAAGTATATAAGGCTTACGAAAGAAACCCTCCAAGCAAAAATTCAAGAAATACACTAATTTTTGCAAGTAATGGAACTAATACCTTGCACTGAGGTGCACAATAGTCCTTGTAGCAACCATTTCAAGCTTCAATGGCCGGAGTAATGGTGGAATCGCAGAATTTGCATTTCTTTTCGCCAAAACGTGTTGAAACCTAACATTTCAATACTGCAAACACAATTAGCTATTTGGACATATTCAATCAAAAGAAATCATAACCACATTGGTGCATTCTAACTCGTGTCAAATAAAATTCCTAACATTATGTTTCCAATGAATTAAACCTGAAATCCCAACAAAATTACAAAGTTACATGCGAGTTATATACCAAATTACATCTTTCTCTAAATGGTATTTCATTTCATTAACAAGCTAATTACGTATGAAATTACATCCTAAATAATTCCAAAAATAAGAAAATCCCAAAATTACATTAACCAACAATTAATTATAAAATTACATTAACCAACTTTTTTGCTATGAAAAAAAAATTCCAAAACTTTGTCACATTTCCAAATAATTAAAATAAAATCTCACGAAATAATTAAAAAAAACCATAAAAACGGCTGTAAAACTAAAATTAAAATATCCGACCATAAAAATATCAAAAAAATTAGCAAAAAAAAGAAAAGAAAAGGCACAAAAAAACTGTAAAGACAATCACTAATTTTTCAAAACAAAATTATGTTTTCAAATGCCTAATATTATGTTTTCAATGAATTATACATGGAATTCTAACAAAATTGCAAGGTTACATGCTAATTATATAGCAAATAATTTGGTATCTAAACAATTACAAAAGCCAGATTAACAATTATATACGAAATTATGTCCTACATAATTCCAAAATAAGAAAATTCGAAAATTACATTAACCAACTATTAACCAAATATTAATTCCAAAATTACATTAATGAACTTTTTTGGCATGAAAAACAAAATTCCAACACTTTGTAACATTTCCAAATAATTAAGGAAATCGCAATAATTAAGAAAAAATTGAAAAAAAAAATTGTACAAACCACCTTAAAATTCGAACATAGCAAAACAACTAGAAATCAGAACAATTCAAAAAAAAAAAAGGAAAACGAAGATCATTAATGACATGCACTAATGTATCTATATCCAAGCCTTACTTCGGTTATAGGCATACAAACTTGTTAGATTTAAGGTTGAATGTACCTAGCAGTTAGCGTTCTGGATTCGATTCCGGGTAGTTCATTACCTGGAACTGAACCGTAAATTTCGGTTCCTTAAAAAATAGAACTATTCGGTTCTTTTCAAATGAAATACTCGTCCGATTCTAGTTCAATTCTGGTTATTTTATGATACATTTTTTATTACTCGAAAAGCAAATAAAATTTTTTTTATTCAAACATGAATATAACCCAAAAAAATGAATTGATTTGCTGCTATTAAGCAGCAGCAATGCTGAGTAGCAGCATTTGTTGCCGCTTAATAGCAGCTGCTGCTGCTTAATAGCAGTAGAATAACTGCTGAAGTTAGCAGTTATGCTGCTGCTTTTCAGCAGCAGCTAAGCTGCAGTTTAGAAAAATTAACACCAAATTTTACTAGAATTAGCATCAAATTTTAAATTTATTAAAAGAATTCACAGAAGTCGGCAATCAAGTGGAAGAAATAATGCTATTTCTTATTCTATTCCAGTTCCTGACTTTTAGAAAGGGCCTATTCGGTTTTTATTTCGGTTTCGGTTCTTAATTTTTTTTAAAGAACCGTTTGGTTCCGATTCTACCCGTTCGGTTCCCATTTTTTTGCCCACTCCTAAATGTACCACATTCCATAATGTAAGGAAAAATCCAAGAAACTCACTAATTTTTGTAGGTAATGGCTAATACCTTGTTGTGCACTTCACAATGGTCCTTGTAGCAACCACTTCGAGCTCCAATGGTCAAACAATGGAGAAATCGTTGGAATGTTACCAAGTTTGGCGGAATGGGAGGCTTGGGTTTATTTTTTCGCTTCTTGCTTCTGGTGAGTACGAAGAGGGTGATAAAATTTGAATACTTTATGCAGTGGTCACTATGACCACCGCATAAAGTATTTTTCTTGGTTATATGCAACAGTCACCTGGTGACCGCTGCATATAGGTGTATTCATTTTTCTGATGTATTAAACGGCGGTGCCTTAACCACTATTTAACTTGTTTAGTTACTTTTTTTAACACATTGCCTGTAAGTGGCGGTTGTAAACATAACTACTATTTATAACAATATAGGTAGCAATCAATGGGAACCGCTGCCTATATTGGGCATTCTAATCTTATTTTTACACTTTTATATTTAAATTTTGCAAGTAAAACACTGTAAACTGTGGTTATTTTGTCAACCGCCCTTTAAAGTGCGCTGTTGTGCAAATTACGAATCACAAGTGTACGATGTACTCAACAAGTACCAAAGTGAACTTTTTGAGTACGGATGATCGCACCCACGAGGACTATTCTATTCAATATTGGCCTAAATTAATCTCAACTAGAATGAATAAAAATATCAAAGAGTGGGAATTTCAATTATTACTAGAAATCTAAATTAAACTCCAAAATAAAATCATGAAATTGAAAAAAATAGTTTGAATTAATGGAGAACGAAATTGGGAATCCCGATTTATCTATAGTTATCCTATTTGATTTCTCCTTTCAATTTCTATTCTCAACTTGTGTTAGATCGAATTCAGGAAATAATATAATTTACCTCTCTCGAGTTCAAATCAATCCTATTTAATCAAATCAACTGCCATATCTCTGTTTTGTAGCCGAATAAGCCTTAATCAAATGCATTAACGTGTGTAGGAATTCACAAGTGATCACGGTAATTATAAAAGTCTATCTCTAGCTTTTATGTAAATTATCGAATTTTAGTACGTGATCTAAATAGTTAACTCACATCTCGGTTTGTTAAGATTCACCAATCAGTGATTTAGTGATTAAGTCAATCATGATTAAACTTAGAAGTAAAATCAACACATAATAATAAAAACCCAAAAATTGAGAGTTGAAATCAAATCATCAAATCTAAATTAGATCATTCTTCCCAACTAAAGGGTTTAGTTATTCGTGCTAAAAAGCAAATAAATAACAAAAATAGAGGAGTTCATCACCGAGTTTACAAGAAGAATTGCGAAGAAGAAAAGAATATTGCACCAAGCATCAATTCCCTCCTTGAATTTCTTCAAATCCCAAGTAAATCTCTCCAAAAGATGGTGTTTTTATCTGTGTTTTGCTCTCCAGAAATCCCCTAGTTATCATGTGTGTAAAAGCCCCAAAATGTGTCTTAATCTCCTTTTTACAGCTCTCATTTGGCTACCAAAGATGCCTAAAACCGTGTACAAGAATAATGGTTTAGTTCAATTAGGAAATAAATTATGAAAATCTGCGTATTACAGAAAACTGAAAGTTGCGGCCACAACTTTTTCCTACAACAACTCCACTTTTATGCGACATGAGTTTCCATGACAATAACTTTCCTTTTGTGGCCGCACTTTTAGTTTTGCGGCCTACAAAGAACTCGACGGGTGGTTTCTTCAATTTTGAGGGCACACAAGGCATTTTTGGGGGTGAAACTTTTTATACCATATAGAATTCTTCCATTTTGGCAATTTTAGTCCTCGATCTTCCATCTCCTTTTCATTTTGATAAAAATACTCTTCAAAATTGACCAAATTCATTCTCTTTTCATCCTTTTCTTGTGATGTCATTGATGCATGTTGGTTTTTTTCCTAACAAAATCAAAATTAAACATGATTAAGCACAATAAAACACATTAAACGCGAATAAAACTATAAAATAAACATAAATATAACACTTAACATGCGTCTTGTAACCCTTATTTTATAGTAGTGGTTGATTGCAATGCGGGGAAGATTCCATATTGCAACATATCAAGAAATAATGAAATACAATCATATTATCTTGTAATCATTGATCATATTTTTTCAACTTGTATTTTCAAACTCTTGGATGAATAACTAAAGACGCTTAAAGTTTTGTTCCATAAAGACTTGATTTAATTGTACAAATCATTTGCCATGAAGCACATCAAGCACTCAAATATTATCAAGTAGGGACATGTGTTGTTTGAGAACAACGATTACATCGTCAAGCAATTTTCCAATTTTATTCGATTCTTATTTAGTCATTAATTTTGTGTTTCATTCTTGATTTTATATAATAATTATAAAAAATAAATATGTACATTGCATTAGACTACTACTTTCTTTAACAAAAAAAATAGAAAAAAATTGGAAAAAAAGACCACTTTTTAACAGTGAAAAATTAAACAAAATCAAAACAGATAAAAGGCAAAACAAAATTATGAGATGAAGGGGTTGGTCCGACTGTTAAGGGTTCAACCTCTTATTAGTAAGGCCTTAGGTTTGAATTCTCAGCGTCTCCTACCCTTTATTCCCAAATAAAATAAAATAAAAAGAAAAACATATAGCTTAGAAAAACCCTGCATTCAAGAAAAAAAATAATAATTAAAAAATCAAAAAATTTTAAACATTATAAACATCACAATAACCAAAACAATACAATCTCAGTAGAAAAATACCAAAACAAATGGTCAAAAATGGTCAAACCATAGAATGACAAAACACACCATTGATTCATCCCAAAGGTGTGACTTCTTCCCCTTGCTTGAACCATAGAAAAAGAAAAAAGGAAACAAAATTACAGGATTTAGTGGTGGTTAGATTGAATATCTCAGGACCTTAGCTAAGAGAAGATTGTTTCTCTGCTCTGTCATAGACGTAAGTTTCTCTCTTTCCAAAAATAAAAATAAAAAAATGAAATCAATTTAAGGTGCGTTTGATTCCAATGCAAGGAAATTGTTTACATGGAAAATCAATTGCATTTTATATGTAAAATATTTTTCCAATTCCATGCTAAGTTTTCATTTGCATGTAAAATAGCCAAAAATATGCTTTAAGGTATTGTACCTGTAAATGATTTATGTGGTAAACCTGTACAATTAAACAACCAAATATACAATTTAATTTTCTTGAAGTGATATTGATATATGATTGAAACCCAATCAAACACACGCTTACTACTTTCCTTGTACGGCACATATTTTTCTAAAAGTCAAAGCGTGGTGCATTTTCAAAAGTAAAAATGTTTGGGTAGGTCTATATATATAGACCCTAATTTTCCTAAGTTAATTTTATGCCTTAAAAAGAGAAATCTCATGTATGCTATATGATCAATATAATGCACACATAATACTATCTTATTATTTTATGCATCTCGTCATCTTTAATTCATTGCTCAACAAATAAATTACTTTTTTGAACAATCAAATAAATTACTTAACACTATATTAATTGTTACATTATCCATTATGTTTATATCACCCATTATGATTATTTAGCATATACTTCTAACTACAGTCTTGTTCTGGTACCCACTGTGGGTACTTTATGGTACCCATAATCGGGGAAAAACATTCGTAGGGGTTTGTGGGGGCCCCTCCACTATTTGGGCGCAGTTATGTATTAATAAGCCAAAAGGAAAATTAATGGTCAAAAGTCCTAGGAATATTGTTCCCCTTATTTTGGTAAGTTTAGGTTAGTTGTTTTCCTATAAATTGATGTGTTTTCTCTTCTTGTAAAATTAGATACAAGTCTGAGTTGAGAATAGTAGTTTAACATTCTAATTTTGTGGTCTTTATGGGTAGTACAAAGAATAACAATTAGTGAGTATGGTAAGATTTGGTGTATTTTTCTCTGTAATACTTGGGGAGACCAGATTTAGAGGAAAAATTATGAGCCTAACATCCTGAGAGTTTTCTTGTAACTCTTTGTAGTTTGTACAAAGAGTAGAAAATTGGGTATGGTAAAGTTCGGGTTATTTTTCCTATAATACTTGGGGTTCGGGTTCGGGTTCGGGTTGGACGAGTAAAAAGTCTATATGATTGTAAAAAATTTTCATATAGTAGAAAGTTTTGACAGTCCGCCCGTGATTTTTCTCTTGTTTTGGAATTTTCCATATAAATCTTGTATTATTATTTTCTTACATATTTATTTCTCTTATTCTTTTGGTACTTTTCAACTTGAATGCAAGATCTTGTGATAAATGTGAAATCATATTCGGGTTGGTTTCCCAACAAGTGGTATCAGAGCAAGGCCCTGCAATGCAGTGGAGTTTGGCATCTACGGTTACCAAACTCAGATCGAAGAGTACAAATATCAGGTTTCAAATTAGATGTGGAGAAACTTAATGGAAGAATCAATTTTGATTTGTGGTAAGTACAAGTCAAAGATACATTGATTCAGGCTGGACTACACAAGGATTTGAAAAAAAATACAACCTTGTGTTCTAACAAAGTTACTGAAGTCAGTATGGTTGATGATGATTGTGATGATTTAGATTTGATAGTTGCAAGCAAGATACGTGTTCGTCTTGCCAATAATGTTCTTGTAAATATTCATGGATTATTTGTTGTGAAGGAGCTGTGGTATAAATTGAGCACGGCGTATCGGGTAAGAATTCTTTCAAATCTGTTGTACTTGGAAGAATGGTTCAGTTATGTGGGAATTGGTGCGGGTTCTGAAATTCTCAATGGGATCGACCGTGAACTGGTGGTTGTTGGAGTTAGAATTGATAAATTGTTTACATTTATCAGATTTCTTCCATTGTTTGTTGCTGAAAAGTGGAAGATGGGTAACTCCATGGAAAAGAAAGCAACTTGTTGCAAGTATTGACAAACTGGTCACGTGAGAAAATATTGTTTAGGTGAAGTAGATTCGGCTGCTGCTCAAATCTAGACAATCCGACTCTTTTGGTGTGAGGGCGATTGAGAAGTAATATTAGTAGGATGGTTATCTTAATGGCATGCCACGAATTGTCATGATAGAGGATGTGTTATGACTAGCGGGTTTGTACATGGGCATTGGCTGGCATTGTTACAGAGTGTGTGTTTGAAATAATGTCGATGGCTGATGAGCTCTCTACAAAGCCAACAAGAGAGTTGCACCATAAATTTCAGCAGGTTTTATTTTAACATTGAGCAGATGAAATTCTTAGAATTTGTGAGTAATTCTAAGTGGTTATGTTAGGAATATGATTTAGAACATTTAAAGATCGAACACAAGGAAAATGAATCCAATTCAGATAAGGGTTAGGAGATTTCTTATGTAAGGAAAGAGACTCCAATTCCAAATATGGGTATAAGTCCTAGTTGTAAGGTGTGCCCAAAAAGTTGAGTGGGGAGAAAAATTAGAAAGAGAAAGAAAGAGTGTTGTTCTTTTCTTGTCTAATTTTGTATGCCAAAAAGGGGTGCCAAGAGTTGAGTGAAAGAGAAAATGGTGGCACATGGCACGAGAGTCTCTTTTGTTTGTGCATGTTGTCGAGATGAATTGCACATGGAGAGTAATTGAAGATTAGACTGTTATAGTGAATTGCATCGTCGATCATGATTGAAAGAAATTAGACAGATCGAAAGAAGATGGTACGAACAGGGGTGTTGCGTACGTTGTTCTTTGACTATTCTAGTCTTGTTAAGGAAAGAAATAGTTTATTTGTGGAGAAGTTGAGATGGCAAGGAAAAATTATAAGAGAGTTTTCTCATTAGTAAAAGCATTCTTTTTCCATGGTTGTCAGTGGTTAACTGAGCCACGTTAATCATTGGTGTTTGTTGCTTTTATTCTATATTTGTTTGTGCCTTTTTCCGCTGCGTTATTTTGGTGGGAAATCTGTTATATTTCCCAACAAGTGGTATCAGAGTTTTAAGTGGAAAAAAAGTGTTTTTCCCAACAGGTTATACTCTTATGGTGGAGTATGTTAATTCTTTGGTTTTGAGAATTGGGATCGTCAAAGTGTGTTAAAAGCTTACCCGGTAATTTTTCAAGTATTGTGTACAAGATAGTAGAAAAAATAATGACAAATTTTGGCTTATTTTTTGGTAAGGTGGAGATTGTTGGAATTTTTCCAAAAATAAATCCAAAATGAAAAAGGAAAACTAATGGTCAAAAGTCCTAAACCATTTAAAATTAGGAATATTGTCCTCCTTATTTTGATAAGTTTAGGTTAGTTGTTTTCCTATAAATTGATGTATTTTCTCTTCTTGTAAAATTAGATTTAGGTATTGGTTGAGAGAAAAATAATAGTTTAGCATTCTAATTTTGTGGTCTTTGTAGGTAGTACAAAGAATAGAAAATTAGGTGGGGTAAAGTTTGGGTTATTTTTCCTGTAGTACTTGGGATTGGGGGTTGGACGAGTGAAAAGTCTATATGATTGTAAAACTTTTTCATATAGTGGAAAGTTTTGACGGTCCGCCCATGGTTTTTCTCCGATTTTGGAGTTTTCAACGTAAATCTTGCGTTGTTATTTCCTTGCATATTTATTTCTCTTATTATTCATCTAATTTAATGTAGATACCAAAAAAATTTTAAAAAATGGGTTGATGATGTGGCTCCATCAAAAGGCGCCACGTGACGTGGTTACCTGATCATTTCCATTTCTAACTATTGAAAATACTATTTCTTTCTAATATTTTGGTCCGCCAGATAGAATTCAAAATGTGATGTACTTTTCTTGAATGATGTGGTATGCATTTTCAAATTTTAAATTGTGGGCATCTTCTCTAAAAATGAATTTCAGTGAAGATACATAAAAAAAGTAAAAATAAAAATAAAAAATGTTGAATGTGTATATTTTTATTATTTTCTCTTTTTATTTTCAAGACGAGCATAAATTCAAATTTCAAAATCTAAAACTTTTTTTTCTTTGAATTACAAAAGAATTATAGGGAAGAGAATTGAAACTATAATTAGACCCATCTAAATGCTATCAGACAATATGGGCCTTAACAATTCAAAATCTAAAACTGAAACAAGCATTAATATTTTGTGATGTATTTCAAAAAAGTTTTGGATTTGGAAGTTTTATTATGTTAACATTTTGTATATATTTTGAATTGTGGGTTTATTATCTCTCACTCATTCTCTTGCTACAAATGACATGACTTTATCCATACATAATTGGAGCCGTATTTTTTAAGGTGGTCATTACTTCGAAACAAAACGCACATATATATTAGTGGCGGAGTTAGAAATTTTACTTTGTGAGAGTGAAAAAAATATTGCAAGAATGAATTACATGTACATCTACAAATTTTAGACAAAATTTTAAAATTTTAAAATGTTGCAACTACGGTTGCCATCAGTGGTGGAGCTGCCTTTTGAGATTTTTTTTTTTTGTAACGGTATGCGGTAAATGGCAATTTAAGGAGGCCCAATTCCCAAAACCTAATACCAATATTCTATTAACCCATTATTCCATTACCCAATTTGAAGTCCGTGTACCAACTCATGGCTTCTCTAATTTCCTCTAATATTTCAAAGATGAACCACCGCTTCAAATTTCTCCAATTTAGTTTGCAAATAAAAGAAACCCCTATTGAATTTCGAACTTAGTAGGCAAATTGTGGAATTTATTTGGTTGGACCTTGTAGAGTAATTAAGTACCGCACATTGCTTTGCCTGGGACAGAGTTGCAGAGAGGCGATACTAAATACACACCGTCTCAAAGAGGAGCATAACTCAAATTGAAGTCTTGAATAGGCAGCAAATTTGATATACCTTAACTTTTAATCTTAATATAATAATGTTCCAAAATTTTCATTATTTTATTTCTCCGTTTTCTATATTTCTGGTTTCGAATTTTCAGTAGTTAATTGATTAGTTTGGTTCCTTTGAAATTGAACAATTTAATTTCTTGGTTGTTTATATTGAGATGGATGTATTTGACATTGTTGATAATGATATAATATTAAAACGGTGTGAGAGTACGAGACCGGACAAATTAGGTATGTTGGAATATTTTTATAATTATATTTTGTTGATTTAAATTTTTTTCGTAAACTCATTTGAATCTACAAAAGTTCGAATTCCTAGCTCCGCCATTGGTTGCCATCTGGCCATCTCATACCTCCCTTGGTTTCACTTGTTAATAAAACGGATGCATCTAGTAAATTTATACTTAGGAAGATTAATTAAATATGAACTCGAGTATTTAATTTCTGAAATCTATACAAGTGTTTAAAATTTGAATCATGAGAAGACGTCAAAAATTCAAAATCCAAAAAGGCAAGAAGCAAAGAAAAGAACTTCATTTAATCCCAACTCTCATCTTCACGTTTATGACAACCCTTCCTCTCCTTACAATTACTCTTCCCATTTAATATACTTCATTAACACACACAGAGGGAACATCCACCCACACACACTTCATGTATACACCATTAATGATTGATATTTTCAATTTTAGTTTCTGTCTTACTCCATCTATCCATGGAGATATGTTACATTCAATGAAAAATTAATTAATTAATTAATTAAATTTAAAAAAATCTATGGAAATGTGTCGTGGCATTCATAATGACGATCAACTTTCTCTATTTAAGGGTTTTGGTTCCATCATGTAACGTATCATCGTAAGTTTATTATTTTGGATCACTCACTAAAACATGTGAAACTCTTTCAAAAGATGGCCGTGTATCATGTGAAGCCAAATTAATACTCCCCCCTACCCCACCTCCCACCCCACATGTTATAAATCTTGTCCCATTTCTCTCTTTCCCTCCAAAGTGTGTTCAATTTTGCATGGTTTTAATTGTTTCGATTTGTCATTTTAATGCAATAACACTTTCGTGTTCTCTTCAAACTTGTGTGTTTTTCATGAAATGACACAAATGAAGAAAACATTGTCGATTGCGTTATTCTTGTTGATACTTGCCACTGGAAACGCCCTTCGACCTTATCAATGTAAGTGCAAATTTGTGTCATATTTATTCCAGATTTCACATTATATGACAATTGGTTGTAGTAACGATCTTGTGCCTGCACATCTAGCAATAGTTGTGACATAACTTTATGTTGATGCTATAAATTGGTCTGCAAGCACAAAGCTGTTGCAATAACAGATCACCCCTGTGTGTCTTAATTGTTTCTTGTATTGTACACAAAATTTTATAGTAAAAAGTAAATTATTTATATATTTTGTCATATCATTATGAGTCATTAATTTATTTACAAACATATATGTTTTAGTTGCCCACAAAAGCAAAGGGCCTTTGAAGGATGGAGCTAAAGGAGATGCAGTAGGAATGGAACTTTACCCAACGGGGTCGAGCCTGCCGGATTGTTCGCACGCATGTGGGGCGTGCGTCCCTTGCAAGAGAGTGATGGTGAGCTTCAAGTGCTCGACCGAGTCGTGTCCTGTCGTCTACCGTTGCATGTGTAAAGGGAAATACTATCACGTTCCCTCCAATTGATCCACATGTTACAAACACGTTTATGCATGTGATATTTTTGAAGAGTGTAGACGTTGAAGGGTTATAATTGAAGTTTCCTTGAATTTGTTTTAGTAGTTATCTAGAATTGCAGGATTGAATTGAAGACATGATTTAATTTACTCGTGTATATACGTACGTATGTACTAGAAATACAAGTTATTAGCTACTCCTTCATTAATTAATTTAAAGGCCAAATTGTAGTACGGTTCCAAACGACTTTAGAGGCTATGACTAAATCTTTATCTTTAGTGTACAAACTAGTTCGTAACCTTTAGTGTTTCTTACGATTAAATCTTCAACCTTTAAAATCTTACATTTGGGGTGCAGCTCTTAACCTTTTAAAAGTTAGTGTAGATGATCCTTCCTTTTAAAAAATTGTTAGTTTGACAGCTAGCTAGCTATTCAATTTTTATTATTATTATTATTATTATTATTTCCTTTTTTGCAACATGACAAAATTAACCTTCTTATAAATAATTAACAATTGCAATTGAATTCAAGATTTTTAAGCTTGTACAAATGAGTTCTAAATTTTAATTAAATTGCATGATTTTAACTTTAATCTTCTAGCTAGATACTTTTATTTTTGTTACATCATTAAATTTATCAAATTAATTTGGTCCTAATTAAAAAACAAATTATTAAGATCTTTTATAGATATATTAACTCATGTTTAATTTGCATTAGTATTATAGCTTTTGATAAAAAAAAAATAGTATATTAATTAAATACGGGCACATTTTGACCAATTAGTAATAAATGTTATTATTATATATTTTCATAAATTTATAGGTTTATATCATCGAAAGTATAGGGTGCGTAACGAATGGAAGCAAAAGGAAATTGGATTTAAAAAAAGAAAAGAAAAGGAAAAAAAAGAAAGAAAAAAAAAGCCCACCACCCCTCGACGCCAAAAGCTGACTCCCCACCGTCACAAACCCCACCCCGGTGCCCCAAAGTAATTATATTTAATGTACATTGTTTTAAATTATCATTATTTAATATTAGACATTGAAAAATATATATACTATAAGTAATAGAATTTACTTTTTCAACAATATATTTATTACAAATTCTTTGTAGATGTGCTCCAAATATTGGTTAGTTAATTAACTACTTCGATCTATGGATTATCAAATATCGACGATTTAATTTTGAAAGAAAAAATAATTTTAAAATTTTTTATACCACGTGAAACTGTCTCATCTGTCACAAATATTGTACCACCCAAACTTTAGTCATGTAGAAACAATGTTCAACACATTACAACCAATCGTTACATGCTGGACGCACTCAAGGAGATTTTATCAACGAGAAATAACAGCAAATTCAAAATCATACGCATTTCCCTAGACAAAAATTGAACAAAGTCACCAACCGTTCGCACTATTTTTGGGTAATATTGAGTGTAGTTCCTGCTAGATTTATTGGAAGTTTTTAAATAATTAGTAAAAATATAGTTTAGTAACTACCCATCATTTTAGTTTTTAATCATTATTAGTGTTGACCGCAAAAGCTTTGATGTGTCCTCTTTCGTCTATGCGTCCATTCACATGTAGCCAGCGCCGGTCCTGAGAATTTTGACACCCGAGGCAAACTTTAAAAATAAAAAAATTTTCGCCCCCGTTTTCTTAGTTTCAACGAATTTTTACTATTTTTTTCTGAACTTTTTAAATTTTCAACTTAAAATTTTAAATTGGCGCCTTCATTTCTCTTATTTTTAGTGAGTATTTTTTTCGCGCCTGAGGCGCCGGCCTGCTTCGCCTTGAAGCAGGACCGGCTCTGCATGTAGCATGCATTAGAGTTTCAAGCCGTCGAAAAATGGTGGCTCCGATCGACAACAATAGATACTTCCACGATCAAGTCAACAAATGGGACAATTTTAGGGTGCAAGAAATATGAGAGAAAATGGATTGACTAGTGTGGACTTATTTTTGCAATAAGTGAGCTTGCTTATATATAAAAGGTGGAAATGGACCAAGATGGGTTGAAACGAGCCGATATGTTGGGCCTTGGCCCAATAAGCGTCAGTTTTGACTAATATAGTCTAATCAAATTAATATTGCTAGCCTCTTAGTCGGGTATCATGGGACACTCATCATCTACACTTATACCATAACAATTATCATTGTCCTGTTCAATATTATTCAATATAATGCTCGAAAGCATGTACAAAAAATCCTTTTGGTAGGACTTAGGAGAAATGAAAAATTAATATCCCGTCCTACAAAGATATATTTGTTTTTCTGTTTACATTCAGCTTAAAATAAGAATATGTAAGTTAGAAAGTGGCTTTTGTTGTTATTATATATTTATTGTTTTAGTGGTACTCAATTGTAAAAATTAATATAAAGAATAATCATTAAAAAGAAATTAGCAAACATGTGTTTAGTTGTCTTGGCAAATCCACAAGTTAGTGCAATATTACCATTTGAGGTAGCTGATTATTGTAGAAATAAGCTTTTTATGATTTTATTTTATTTTATTTTATTTTATTTTAAAATCTTCAGCAAGTAAATAAATGAATCCATGACAAACGTCAGCTTCTATCACTCAAATGTGTCGGCTGATTTTATTAATCTTTTTATTTGTTTAACAATCACAAATAAACGGAGACACAATCATTAACAAAACCTCAAATCAACACCGACACAGGGAAAAGGAGAAAAAAGGTTCCATTGCCGGGAATCGAACCCGGGTCTCCTGGGTGAAAGCCAGATATCCTAACCGCTGGACGACAATGGAACTTGAGAGATTGGTCTGAAAATATTGTATTTATTATAGAGATGTATAGTAACGCATTGCTCTACACATTTGCACATTCATCTATTGATATTGACTTGCCATTGAAGTTAACCCATCAAATCGTTAGAAAAGATGAAGTGCTATCGATGACACCATAGTTACGGTGATTCGATATCCGTTTTGAAATTCAATACCAGATCTAGAATCAGCACGACAAGGGGGAGCTCCAGCAATTTTAAAAATTTTCCGGCGATATCATGGAGGCCGGTGACGGTCGGTCAAAGTTTTGGTCATAATTTTGGCCCAAAATTTGACTAAATTATGACCAAAACTTTGACTGGCCGTCACTGGCTGCCACAATGTCACCGAAAAATTTTCAAAATTGTTGGAGCTCCCCCTCACCATGCTGATTCCAAATCTGATCCCGAATTTCAAAATGAATATTGGATCAGGCCCAAAAATGCTATCGATGGCACCGTAATTACGGTGTCATGCCATCGATGGCACTTGAACAAGCCTGATCGTCTCACAACTCTGAATCAAAATAAACTAACCAAACTCAATAAGTAATGCTCCTTCCATTCCACAATATAGTTTACTTAACTTCTACACGGTTTTATTTTTTTAAAAAAAATTCATAGATTAAGAAATTATAATTATTATTGTTAAAACGTAAACTTTAGATGTATTTTTTCTTTTATATTCCTAAATTATAAGTGGTGGTGATTCATTTCTATTAATAACAATGTCCATTATATGGTTTATTTCGAAAATGAAAACATTAAGTATGCACCAACGTGAAAAAGCGAGGATGTTCAAGTGCCACCGATGGCACCGTACTTACGGTGCCATTGGGGCATTTTCGGGCCTCATTCGACATCCGTTTTAAAATCCGAGACCAGATCTAGAATCAGCACGGTGAGAGGAAGCTCCCAACAATTTTGAAAATTTTCCGACAACACCGTGTGGGGCCGTGGTGGCCGGTCAAAGTTTGGCCATATTTTGGCCATGCTTTGGCTATGTTTTTGGGCCAAATTTGACCGGCCACCACGGCCCCATACGGTGTCGTCGGAAAATTTCAAAAGTGTTGGAGCTTCCTCTCACCGTGCTGATTCTAGATCTGATCCCGAATTTTAAAATGGATGTCGAATGAGGCCCGAAAATGCCCCAATGGCACCGTAAGTACGGTGCCATCGGTGGCACCGGATCATTCCTGCGTGAAAAAGAGGCCTATATTTTAGAATAAATGACTAAGAAAATTTAGGCTATCTTTGTAGAAATGAAGAATGAGTAAAAATTTAGATTTCAGTTGAGGTCAATAAAGTCAAATTCATAACACCTTGAGCTAAGAGATGCAATCAGGTACAAAACAAGAATCCTAGAGTTTTAACGCACATGCGTATGGGAATCGCTTTGTAATTAAGGCCTTGTTCTCTACACAATAAATTTCATCTACTTTAACTTATTTTTCTCTCATGATATTTTTCAACCACTCAAACATTCATTTGATAATTTATTTATATGCTTTAATACATTTTCTTTACTTCTCAACCACATATCCGACACAAAATTCGAGTAAACTAAAATTATTTTCAAAAGAACAAGGCCTAAGACGATCATCAGTGAATGTATTCACTATGTTTTGAAATATTGAATCACACAACGAGAAATATTGTTGCATGTTCAACTTTGAGAGTTTCTGAAAGCTAATTCTTTCTCCTCTACTTCCATTGGTTGTCCCAAAACAGTGCCCTTTCACTCAACTCACCAAACCACCACCTTATCATATTCTTCACTTATAGGCTAGGGCCCACATTTAGTTGTAGATCATACACCAAAGGGTAAAATAGTGAAATCACAGAAATCCAAATCATATTGCCAAGAAATATGTCTATTGAACCATAATATATCAAACTCAAAGTGACAAAGAAGTCCAAAACTGGGGAGGTAGAGCCCAAAATATCCCTGTGTGTACCCTACAAATAAATAAAACTATTTTTACAAGCGCGAAATGCCAAAACTTTTCAAGACAGCCGTCGTCCACATAACACTTCAAGGATGCATAGAACTCAACAGCTTAAGAGCCAACGCCTCTTGTTCTGCTAGAGTAACAGAGTCGGGTTTGATACCACTTGTGTCCACCTTTGTCTTCCTCTCACCATCTTCACTGTCACTGTCAAAATAGATCTTGCCTTTTTTGTGGGCCTTGTGGGCCTTGCTAGTAGTGTTTGCATTTTCATCTGAACCAGCTAAATCGTCTTCACTCTCAGCATCATCTTCCTCATCCCTTCCTCTCTTTCGTTTCATTTTCTCCTTCAATCGCTTTTCCTTTCGGCGTTGCCGGTCCAAGGCCTTATCTTCCTTGTCCACCCTCTGCATCTCTTCCCTCAACAATGCAAATCTTTGATTGACTGCAGAACAAAAGACCAGAAACAAAAATAAAAATGAGAGATGCTGTCACCTAGACAAAATTCACCAATGGCACTGCCATGTCATCATTTGCAACCAACATATGATGATGTAGCAGTGCCACGTCAACAATGGGAAGCACTATTCCCCACCCCCACCATCCACCCCCCCAACACTCATACAGCAGAAAACTCTGAAGGATTTACAGTATCGATTCCAAAATACGACATAACACATGATAAAATATACCTTTTTCTTTGTCTAGGCGAATGGAATCAATGCTGGTGTGTGTTTCAGCTAGTTTGGCAAGCGGGGGTAAAGTGTTGCCTTCTTCATCAAATACAACCCTAGTACCCACTGGCCTATGGACATTGATCTTCAACTTCTTCTTCTTTAACACCCTAGTTGCAGGTCTGCAGAAACAATGGCAAAGCAGCCAACTAAGTATTTGAAAGTGGAAACCATATATGACTTCAACGCTTGTAAGTTGAGAAAAAGCAAACCACACCTCTCTAATTTGGAAATGATTATAGATAAAGCGTAAAGATACTACATTGACTAATTAAGACAATTTCCAAAAGAAGAAACCGCAAAAATTGCAGAGAGACATACGGAGCATATCCATTATAAGTTGCTTCAGTTGCTTTATCATCCCCATCAAACAGATTATCTTTCTCGAGAAGAAAATTTCTTTCTCCTTGCACTTCCTTGACTCTTCTAGCCCCTGTACTTTCACTTGGAAGTTCAAATAAGTCCTTATCAGCAGTACTCTCTGTCACAAGAGACGCCTCTGCAGACACACTTTTGCCCTGGGCATTTTGCTTAAGAAATCTAATCTTTGGGGTCATAGGAAGCCCTAATGATGCAGCAAACTCGTCAACTGGAAGTTTTGTAACATCAAAAACCTCCTTATCCTTATTTTTATGTATGGACCTCAAATAATTTTTGAAGGCACTTTGAGCCAGAGACTGCAGATCAGGGTACTTGACTAATAAAGCTGACAACAGTCCAGACACAGTTTGCAGTCGCTTTACATTTGCCTGCATCAAGGGATGGTACAGAATCAAACTTAACAGTAGACTATATCAAAGTCGAGAAGCAACATGATTATGGAAATCTTGAGGTTACGAGCTGTTCAGTGTCTTGAGAGAATTATTTTTGCTCTCTTGATTAAATTATTTATTTATTTATTTACTTATTATTATTATTATTTTTATTTTTTTTTTTTGAACCGGAACATCTATCTTCCACAGCAAATAATAAGAGCATGTTTTCATGCTTTTAGAGTATTAGCATGTTCGACATACCATCTCTTTGGAGAGAGAGTGATTTTTGGGGAGAATGTGGATTTTGGGGGGTAATGTGCAACTAAAAAGTAACAAAGTTTATGAGAAAACAAAAGTAACAACATTTTTGGTTTTTCTGGTAGTGTTTGTGGTTGAAAATGATTGTAAGAAAAGGAAATTGTTGAAATTTTTTGGGCAAAGAAGCATAAATTTTGCCAAATAAGATATTCAAAGTTGGTTATAATTTCCTTTGAAGAAAGTTTGTAGTACAGCTAATCATGCTCCTCACACAACAGAAGGAAAAATTAAATTTGATAAAAAAGAATGCACCTTAGTGGACCGTATCGGTATCTTATTTTCTCGTAACTTGTCTAGCATCTTTGTTTCTGAGGGTGTGAGAAATAGAACAGCTTTCCCACCAGAGAGGTAGCGAGCAGTACGCCCTACCCGATGTATGTATTGAGCAACATCTTCTGGACAATCTACCTGCAAGTGCGAACTCAAATAAATCACATACCTGATTTTCTCAACATTTATTTTACAGGTGGAACTTCTGCAAACTCTTACGATTGCAATACTGAATATTTTCTTATTAAACTAGCAACAAACCTGGACAACCCAATCCACATTCTGGTTGAAATCAAGTCCTCTTGAGGCAACATCAGTGGCGAACAAAACTGAAGCCTTTTCATTAAATTGAGAGTATATCGCTGCTCGTTTCTCCTGACTCATCCTTCCATGAATACATTTCAACGGGATTCCCGGCCGCAGTTTCTTAAATACTTCACAAATAAATCTTACCTGCATGCATCAAGCTTTCAAGATAAGGAATTTATAAAGGCATGAATAGGTCATGAGCTTAAAGCTATGAGGAACAAATAAACTGAAAAGCACATAAAATTCAATATCAGATATCTCAACTCAAGATTTAAGTTTGGTTTAACAGACAATCAAAAGCACCAAGAAAATGATGATTTTACTGACACGTCACAACCTCAATCACCGGATTTGGTAGAGTGATGACAGGAGATTACCTGCTTGACACTTGAAATAAATACCAATATCCTCGAGTGGAGATTTGCCTTCAGAAAACTCCATAACATGTCTATTTTTTGGTCAAGAGGAACAATAACAACAGATTGTTGTAAGAGATTTGGCGTAGCCGTTGAAGATTTCTCGTGCACACTTACGTATTCTGGATCTTTAAGACTGAGTCTTGCTAGATCTTGAACCGACTTTGTTTGAGTTGCTGAGAAAAGTAATGTTTGTCGGTGCTTTGGTAACTGAGATATTATTGCATTCACATCTTTCTTAAATGCCATATCAAGAATACGATCAGCCTCGTCAAGAACTAAAATCTGTTAACAGCCGAAGATATTTACACAAGAGTCAGATAATCTCCGGCCCTGAGCCGAAAAATTCAGATACAAGAAAATGAGAACTAATCCCACCACCCCCACTCTGAAGGCGATGTTTTCACGCTCTTCTGTTCTGCCATTCCTTGAAATCAAAGTCAGAAAAGAAAAACCTCTCCCAACCTTCCCTCTCTCACACAAGAACCCTCTCTCACACAAGCAAAAAAGAGAGGACAGAGAGAGAGAGATGTCCCATTGAGAAAAAATTCTAGTACTCTTGAAGTACTCAACTTAGTACTCCAGACCAATGAGCGCTGCTCACCTGCAGGTAGGAGACCACAATTTAATAAATAATGTGGCCCCTTATGTGTAGGTGGGCAATTCTCATTGGCCTCCAGTACCGATTGTTTGATACTCCATAAGTACTAAAATTTTTTCCGTCCCATAGATCCAGTGACATATGAGACAAGGATAGCTACATGAAATAAGACAAATTAGAATATTGGAAAAAGACCTGAAGTTGTGAACAATCAAAATTTGGTGTCTCATCCATGTGCTGCAGAAGCCGGCCTGGAGTGCAAACCAATATGTTCAGGTTGTTAACGCTCTCTTTCTCTGTCTCCACATCTTTGCGGCCACCAATGAGGAGGCCAGCACTAAAGCCATGATACCTGCCAACAGAGTTTAGTACTTCAAAACTCTGACCAGCTAGTTCCCTTGTAGGGGACATGATGATGCAGCCAACCCCATCTTCTGGACCCCATCGAGCAATGTACAACTTCTCCAAAACCTGGCGAAGAAAGAAGACATGTGATGAAGCAATTCATACTTCTCAACATCAATTAATACAACTAATGTGTATAACTACAAGTGTAATAAATACATAGGAAATGTAGTCAAATTTTGACACCAAAAAAAAAAAAAATGCTTCATTGACATGTTTGGGGCCATTGTATTAAGTTTACCAGTCTGCATATACCCCCACTTCTGAGGGAAAAATTTCAGATTAATTGACTGATCAACCACCACTAGGAAGGTTTTCTCCAGGGAAGGGAGAAGTGAAATGGTTGTCCGTCTTTACTTTCTTCAAGAAAACCCTTCTCTTTTCCTTATTCACCCAAAAACTCTTCAATCTTCTTGATTTTTTGGGAAAATTCTCTCTACGGTTGGATTCCACAGTGAACAAGCAATATACTAGTTAACTTATCTCCTACGTGATTAGTACATGCCTACCAATATCAAGTAACAGCAACAGTCATTGATGAAGGCGTCGAGGATAACTACGCGCGTGTTCCCCTACAAGTTTTAACACATTTTTACACAAATCTCGTGGGACCTACCTGTACTACACAAATCTCCACCATTCAATTCCACTTATTCTCTCTCCTATATCACATCAAATCACATAAAAACACACATCCTAACACCCTATACATTTAATAACCTAAACCCACTCGAAACTTCTACATTCTTCTAGATCTCCCAAGCTCTAAACCTCAGTGGAACTAATAACCAATAAGATATCAACAGAGGTGATAGTTCCGTACTTCCTTTTGTCATTTCTCAACACTGTTCTGCTCCTAAATATCACTGACGCACATGACTACACGTGTTTCCATAAACATTCACCAAGGACAATGCAATGTACTCTAATTTTTTGTTAATTTCTGCAGTACAAGTGCAGCCAACAAAGCTCAGCTTATCTTAAACTCTAATTCAATGGCAAAACTAAATTGCAATTAGGTGACATAAAACAGGAAACTTCGGACAATGTTAGGTTTACCAATTAAATAATCAATAAAAAGGAGTAGCAACATTACCATAGAACTAAGCAAAAACAAAACCCATATATAAAAATATATTCCAATGATCAAACTATTTCCCAAAGTTCAAGACCAGGAACAAACTGGAATAATAAAAGCCAGGGTCTTTCCGGACCCGGTTTTCGCAGCACCAAGGATGTCGCGGCCACAGAGTGAATGTGGTAGTGAAGCCCGCTGAATATCTGTCATTTTTGAGTACTTAGATTTTGCCAACCCATCTTTAGTTTTCTTGGACAATGGTAGCTGGCTGAATTTTACGACTCCAGCATATCTAGAAAATGAGCCGTCAGGGAGTTTACCAATCTGGGACTTTTCTGGTAATGGAGATAAGGAAAGTGGGTTGGAGCCAGAATCGGGTCTGCCCCACTCGATCCATGACTCGAGGAGCTCAATTTCCCGAAGCTCCGAATGTCGTTTCTGGAGCTTGAATTTCTTAGATTTATCAGGTCTTCTCATTGTCTTCAAGAAGTGAATGGAAAGGCGAGGACAACACTGTTGAAAAAAAAACAATAAAAAGAATCAAAGTTGAATTTTATTTTTTTTTAAATTCAAAGCTGAATCATTGAACAAAATCAAAGTTGAACCATTGAACGAAATCTTATCGTTCTAACTAGTCACAATCTTTAGATAAATTAAAGCTAAAGCCAACAACTACTCAATAAGCACACTATTTTCACGTCACAATTGACATTTCACAATAGATTCATAAAAAGAATCATTTTCAGACTTTAAATAATGGTGCAAAACAAAATCAAGGAATAAGCATAGAGTTGCTCAAAGATAAATACCAATATCCTATCATTTTCAAGAATGAAAAATCACATGTAATTTATATTATAATTCTCGAGCGCACCCGCAGAGACAATAGGTCTCATACCAGTGAATCCAGGATTTTATGTTGGTTTGCGCTGAATTATAAAAGTTATAATATAATAAAATTCACATAAAATGGAAAAAAGGGTATTACCGCATATTATTCATTAAAATCGTGACTGGCAAGGTTTTGAAGCATAAAATTTAATTCTGTGTATTATTGACATAATCTCGGGCAATAAAAGACGTCAAATAATTACCAGTTTCACATTAGTTTCGCAAATCACAAGTATCTGTCTAGAGCAAACTCAAAACCAAAAGCTTGCTAATTACATTCTCATAATGCACCACAACAAACTCATTAATTCTGAATTTCAATTCTCAATTATCATATCATATGCATCTCACTGTGTCACACAATTAACAATTTCACTTCATTGCCTCTAATGAAGTGAAAACAACAACCACTAAATTCACAAATCACAAGAAAAGGCATACCATTTCTGTCTACTGTCCCTACACGTCTTCTAAGAGTACAGCTTCGTGTCAAATGCCAACATGAGCAAATTAAGACTTAGAAACAAGAGTACTACAGCAACATCAACTACGAAGCAACCTTTTATTCAAGAAGTCAGAAATAGTGATTATTTTCAAGTTCATGGTAATGAATAGTTTACAAATCTATCACTTGGTTTGTCTGACTTTGACAAGAAAAATAAGTTCTTTCTTTTCCTATTATTCGTCTTGTTGCGTTTTGAATTCTATGATGAAAAATTAGTTCAAGATTTATTCATGACATAGCCCATGATAGGATTTGGCGTTTTACTTATTTTTATATATTTTTATCCATTTTTTCTAAATTTAAATTTGGTCAAACCAATCACATCCAGATAACTCGTGGGACCCATATGTACCATACAAATCTCCACCATTCAGCTTTACTCATTCTCTCTCCTATTTCACAATTAAAAAAAAAAAAAAAATCCTATCATGGGCATAGATTGACTAGCATTGCAGATTTAACTTTGAAGTTTACTAAGGACGAATCAAAATTACAGCATTAAAAATTATGACCCAATGCTACCATAAGCTTCACTTCCCAAATCGCTACCAAAGTTACAGTATTATATTTGCAGTTAATAAAATATGAATCAAATTTAAAAATTGCATCTAACACTACGCTATGGTCTATAAAGATTGGTTGAGTTCAGACTTGGGAGTTCACAACTCATCAAAGATAACACTTCTACTAAAACTGTCAAACCTTTACTCAATTCATCAAAAATTGGGCCAATTAAAAGTTGTAAGAAAAAATGAAATAAAAACTAATCCTAAAGTAGTTTTACGGTCTAAATTTTTTCAAAAACTCAACTACTATCTTCCACTCTTGAAAAAATTAAAAGGGGAAAATGCATGTAAGTAGCAAAATCACAGTACGATAATTTCAGTTGGAAGATACTTTGAGTAACTAATAGAGTAATAGTCTAATACCTAATTGAATGAGGTGAATGAGGAGGCAGACAGCGAGCCGGCGCTAATTGGACGGCAACTAACGAAGGTGGAGAGAGGCACGACGAGAACCGAGAATGATTATTCGGAGAGAATGACGAATTTCAGGCCTGTGAACCACTGAATGAAGGATTTGACTCTGCCATTTGGGAGATTTGGGCTGCTATTTTATGGCATAATTGGATTCATGGGCTGTTGGACGCTGCTGATACGTTAATGACTGTTGGGCTGGGATACATTAATGCCAGTGGGCCGATTATGCGCGGATTGGGCGATTTGCAAACAATGTTGAGCGTGAAATATTCCCGTCCCAGCCCTATCTCCACTTAGTCGGGATCGGGTTAAGTTCTCATTTATTTATTTTCTTAGTGTTTTACTTTTCTATTTTCCCTTTTTTTTTCGGGTAGTATGCATATCACAAATTATTTTCAAATAAGCACCACATATCAATTGATTCAAATAAACTAATAAAGAAAATATGCAAATCCTTGACATCCTTTTTTTTTTTTTTTGAGGGGGTCAAATGTGATTTCTAAGAATCATATTTATTGTTGGCAACAGACACCAAAAAAATTTTACCATCTCATCATGGATAAAAGAAAAATTTAAAGCGAACAAAATCACTAAGATTCATAATAAAAAAATTTAATAAAACTTTGTTTTCCTACTATAATAACAAGGTTGACATATATGTATTTTCAAAAAAAAAAAAAAAAAAAGGTTTGATATATATGTAACTCCAAAATAATTAAATTAAATATTGTAAAAAGAAAGAAAAATAATGTATAAACATAAAAATACTTAAAATTTAGATGAGGTGGATTTGGGTTGGGTATCAGTTCTAGGACCATGACGCTGTCCCCACCTCGAGTATTAACCATCCCTAGGTGAAATTGTGAAATTGGGTATGTTTGATATGGATGAAAAATGGTTTAAGTTGGAAAAAGTTTTAAATGTATACAGTTGAAAGTGAATATAAGTGGCATACCAAAATAAAAAATTGTCAAATCAATTAAATTAATGGTTTAAAATGAATATTAATTGAAAAAAAAGTATAAATTTAAAGTAGACTAAAATCACACAAACATTTTTTTTTTTTTAATAAATCATACAAACATACTCTGATTTGATTGTGAAATGAATTTTAGGATTCACAACCTGTTTCATCCACGGCACCTTGTGAGACATTCTCAGTTAGGAAATTCTCGTTCTTGATTTTCAAGATTTGCTCTTTAGACTATGGAAAGTATCTTTGGAATTTTCTAACTTATCCTAATTATATATATATAGCTTCTTGCAGATTTTAATCGAGCAGTGATTCATTTGTGTTTGTTTTAAATTAATAAAATATTTAAGTTATGTTATGCAATAATTAATTCGAGAATAAATAATTTATTTAGTTGAAATAGTGTTATTATTAATGTAAGAGGGTGACAGAAACATTTCTAATACTATCAGTATCTATACTCGATATTTTACGTTAATCAACATTTGTCACATCACATGATTAAGCCGACTATCGTTCCAACTAATAGGTGATAATGGCATGCAACATCTCATTTTAAAACATCCCTATTGAAGGGGGCTACAAGAAGAAATTTCTCTTAAATATGTGTATAACAAGATGACTAGTTACTTTCAAACACTAAAAAGAAAAGTCAATCAACGAAATTTAAAGGGAGAAAAATAATAATAATAATAAATAAAATAAAATAAAATAAAAACTATTTGTTTCAACCTATTTGATGGTTTTGACTATTGTTAATGATAATGGGGAATTGATTTTTCATATAGTCCTAGCTTGTTATCACTCAGTCTTGTTTGGTAGATCGATTTCTTGTACTCTTGCCATGTGAACTCATTGTACAAACTTTCTTCTCCTTGTTCCATTATCGATGGTAGAGGTGTAATTTTTTGGGCCAAAGGTGGTCCTCCAAAAAAATTCATTGAAATTCGAGAGTTCAAACTCCCTATTACAACTCTATGTCTCACACTCTTGAACCTCCCGTTGGTCATCACCTGCAATTCAATTAATTGAATCAAATATTTAATTCAAATTCAATATTGGAAAAACTAAATAAATAAATAAAGATTACCTAGCTTTACAACATAATTGAATTTAATGATAAGAAGAAATATGACAATACATAACATTAATTGATTTATTATCGTGATTGAAAAATTGCATCATTACTTATTACACATTTATTATGAGTAGCGTGCATGATGTAATCGAAGAAAATAAGTGTATGGTAAAATTAACGTAGAAAAGCTAACAAAAAGAAAAACGAAAATATATAAATTAAAAGTTGGTGCTATAGAATTTTAAAAAAAAAAAATTTACAATAATAAGATTTAAAAAGTTACCTGTAGTAAATCACCAACATTGATGAAAAAAGATGAGGGATCAGGTGGGACAGAGACCCATCTACCATCTTTTAGAGCAATTTGGAGGCCAAATATGTTGTTAGATCTAAGGATAGATATTATCTGCGGATCTGTATGATCTCCAAAACCTATTACATTTTGACCACTCAATGCTTCAAGCTCGGAGCATGGAGGATAATGGTTTAGCCTAAACAAGCAATCACTTTTCTCATCTCTTAACATTCTGCTCAATGAGTCTCTTGGCATGATTTCCAACTTGTCCGCTATCATTTCCAGTACTCGACAAGCCATATTTCTCATTGCTAGCACGTATTCGTTCACATAACACCTTCATTTATGTATATTATTATACAGTTAAAAATTATTAATTTACGATCGATATGATGAAAAAAAAAGAAGAAAAATGAAAATACTATTACCTTAAAGATTTCGAAATTTTTGGGAGAACGATTTTTTCTTCTGTGACTGTATTGAAGAGAAGATATTCAACAGAACCCACATCGCCATTTGGGCCAATTCTCTTGTTACCATAGCCGAAAGGGTTAGGAGGACCGAATATTTCTTTTTCGGGCGGTGATAAATTGAAGAACTTTAGAGCTTCATCTTCGAGTTGAGCAATCAACTCCATTGGAACTCCATGGTTGATGACTTTGAAAATTCCAAATTCCTTGCAAGCCTCAACTATGAGGTTTTTGGCATTAGGGTCTACGAGGTCTATTATTGGAATTTCAATATTTTCTTGAGGTGGTTCAAACACCATTGCCATAGCGTAATTAGCAGAGGAAGGTGGCAAATTGGTCAAAGGATAAAAAGTATTTATATTTGAAAAAATGCTAATGCATGAAATATATATTATAGAGTAAAGAAATTAATTAAATGATGGAAAGTATATATATCAAGAGTCAAGACATGGCTTTCGTTAAACTGACAGGTTGACAATTTATACAATTGAGTGTGGAAAACGTTGTTAAAAATGCTATTTAATTTGGTAATATTACATTTATATTTTCAGAATCTGAAAAATTTACTAGAAGATGTATGTTTAAAGTTTGAAGAATCACCAAATCCAGTGATGAATATATATATTCATACTATGTGTAAAATTTTGTAAATCCATTGATAACTCTTAATGTACGGGTAGGGTACGTTTTATGTAATATATACATATTATATATATATATATATATATATATATATATATATATATATATATATGTGTGTGTGTGTGTGTATACATGCTACCAAGAAAGAAAGAAAAGGAATCAGAAATTGGACACATGATTCGGGTTCAAGCTAATGAAACCCAAAAGAAAAGTGTTTAAATAAATACAAATAATTAACAAAAAAAAAAAAAAAGGATAGAAAGAAAAAGAGGCTGTAAGGAAAAAGTACTACTAGTAAACTACATTCGACCAATAATGTCTTGGCTTCAAGCTTTTCCTTTGATTTTCCTTCTATTTTAATACTAAATTATGAGGTTTTTTTTTGTGTGAAAGGAATTATGAGTTCATTTTGAATCCAATAAACTAGTAAAACATTTACATTTGATCCCCTAAAAATTTAAAACTAGAAAGTCTGGGCTCATCAACTATTGTTATTTTAATTTTGAAACAAATATTTAATTTCATTAAGATAGATGATGACAATAATAATAATAATAATAATAATAATAATAATAATAATAATAATAATAATAATAAGTGTCAAATGAGTTAAAAATCATTTTTAAACAATTATGTCCTTGTCATTAATATTTCATAGCTATTGGATTATATTGTCTACTATAAATTAATCATTATAGATTAAATTTTAATTAATGTTATAATTAATGATATCTTAATTATGTGAATGTAAATGTAAATATTTGGTATTAATTTATATTGGCATTCGTAGAAGAATAATGACATTCATCTTGACTATTTACCCATTCATTGGTGACGCCACACTTAATGCACTAATTGATTTCTCACCTTATATATTATTTCAAATGTAGAATTTAATCTAAAGAATATACTACAACAAAAAAGGTTATTAATAGCACCTAGAAAATGCTATGGTAGGCCTTTCATAGCATTTTTGATAGCGCTATGTATACCCGCGCTATGATAGGTCGGTAGTGTACCATAACATCTTTGAAACGTTATGGTCTAATTTTCAATAGTGTTTCAAAAATACTATGGTATAGTTTTTAATAACGCTTCCAAAACGCTATAGTATGCTTTTTAATAGTACTTCCAAAACGTTGTAGTATGGCTTTTAATAGCGCTTGAAAATCGCTATAGTATGTTTTTTAATAGCATTTTGCAAATGCTGTAGTAGATTTTTTAATAGCGTTTTAGAAACGCTACAATAGAGTTTTTAATAACATTTTGCAAATGCTATTTAATTAATGCTTCGCGTTATGATACAGATCTTAAAGTGCTTGTGGATCTGATTTTCTGTTTAACATACACATTACATACTCATGTAAGAAATCAAATAATTTTCATTGCTAGTTCTTAAAAAAACTTGATACATAAGAAACAATCATCTCAATATTCAACATCCAAATGTCGTACAAAATATGCAATTGTCTCAAAATCCAGAAGTAAACCAATTTGCATAATTTTAACTAAAAAGATAGATAAACTACTACTATCTCAATCAAAAAATACTCGACTACCCAACTCTAGGGCCCTTAGCATTTCACATTTCCCTAGATCCTTCTACTTCCTTCTTAATCATCAATGAAACTTTAATCACCTGTAACAATAGGATTCACTCTTCAATTCGTAATAGAAAACAAACAAGAAGATTGAATATAAAACTTTGGAAGTAATGAAGTAGTTTAACAAAAGACTCAAACAAAATAATAAATAAATTTTGTTTGTAGAATTCTTTAGTAGTAACAAAATATAAGGAAATCAATCAAGGAAGCTTTCCTAAACTCTAGAAATCCAAACCAATCTCATCAACATAATTTAACATGCCATCTTGGGTAAAATAACAATAATAATATTATTCAACTATCAAAAAATAGGAGTTGATCAAAATGGATATTGCTATTCACATAATCACTTTGTTTGCTGGCCATGCTATTGAACTATCATGAGCCTGTTCTATATTTTCCATTTCATTTGTAATCCTCGAAACCCATACAGTTGGGACTTCTATAGTATCCACCCAAACTCTAATAGCATTAGGACCCAATATCTAAAAATAAACAAGCTCATATGGATCATTTGAATGCTAGTGTCCTTCAGCTAATATCTGTCCCAATCCTCCAACATCCAACAACTTGTGCATTTTCTTCGATTTGATGGACACATTCCACCAAGTCAATCAAGAAAAAATATATGAAAATCAGAATAGAATTCACATATATAACTTATAGGATAATAGTACACAAAAAGAAATTACCGAATGACGGGATGCATTGCCAACATCCTGACTTTTCGATATCTTTTCCAAAACTACCTTGTCAGCTGGCCAAGCTATGGCTGAGTTGACAATATCTTCAATATATGCTATTTCAGTTGTAGGCCTCCATAAAAATGCTTTTTCGACATTAGTAACATCTATCCAAACCATCACGGCATTAGGTCCAAGAGGACTACCATTAACCAATTTTCCAGCATCATTTGAAAGCCATGGTCCTTCTGCAACTATTTCATCTTTCCCGGTCCAATCAAATAATTTACACTTCTTTCTTGCCTCATGGTATGAACTCTATCAACAATGAATACATAAGAGAAATGACATGCAAGATTGAACTATACAAGGATTACCTAATTAGAGTAATAAGATATTAAGAATTTTATCGAAGGCATGGATAAATTGTCTTGTTCGTCAAAATGTTGATCCATTTCCAATATAACTCTCTCAGCAGGCCATGAGATTGTGCAACCTTGAGCGTGTTTATCATAAAACATATCAGATGCAGGCCTTCAAAGAAAAGCATCTGGTCTAATTAAGTCATCAACTATGACTTTCATTGCATTATGTCCCAATAAAATCCCATTCATATACTCTTTCGGATCACTAGAAACCCAATGACCTTCAGCAACAATATCCTCTCCTCCAGTCAAATGTAGTAACTTGCACTTAGTTAAAGAGTTTATGTTCACACTCTACAATTGATGAAGGCAAATAATAGTATACAAGTTTCAATTGAATATTTAATGCCTCATTAACTTTGAAGCTGCAAAAAATATAAACTCATGAGATGTTTTTTTCATCCTGAAACTCACTCCCCTAAGACCCAAAAAAGATGCATTTGTACGCAATTAGTAAAATGTTTCAATCAATTAGTTGGGAGTACACTTTTTTGCTAATGTAACACAAAGAAATCATACCTTGACATTAAGAAATTCACCAACAACATTCTCCAAATTAACAACCCTAAGACTTTGCACATTCTCATTCCTCTAAAACGTTTGGGTTTATCTTGTCCTAAGACTGTGCATAGAGCATCCTCTCTCACATTAATTACTGAGGACGATGGAAATTTGCTCTCAATCTCATTAACTTTGTCCTAAATAATTGAATACACAATATAATCAACTCTCACAAAACCAATAAGCATAGACTTCACATATTTACACAAAACTCAGTACATGTAAATAATGGGCAGCCTTATTAGAGTTTCTAAAGCTTCAACATTTACTGGTTTACCATCCTTCTTAGTACGTAATTTGATCCAAACTTTAGTTCTAGAGACAGAAGAACTGTCAACACTGTTCTTTTTCTGCACAAAAGAACATAAACTATATCATGTTATGCGAGATACGAAATTGGACCTTAGAAATTAAAAAAAAAATGATTTCAATATAAAAATGCATGTGTATGAAATATGTTTGTCACCATATCTTCTGCTAATCAAACCATCCTTTTTCGACTGTATGTGTATGGGATTTGTTTACGCCTAGCTGCTTTGTTCTTATGACTTGATAAGTGTGTATTTTGCACACTTATTTATATCTCTTTACATTCATTTGGGGCAGACTTCTACTTATAATTATATATAATTATTGTGTTTTTAAGTACCATTCCTCCTTGTGGAGGAAAACGAGACTAAAAGGAGGAAAAATGACTTAAAGTGTCAAGAAATCCGAAGTCATGGACTAAAATGCAGCTATTCCAAAATTGGAGGACTTCGGGTGCAAATATGTGAAGATCTTCTCAACCACAGTTATTATTCTAACATGGAAGAACACGGAATATGGAGTCCAACGTTTTTTACAGATCACAATTCCGAGTTCCAGATCAAAAAAGGGTGTGAAAAATGCAAGATGTCAGAAGTTGAGGAGTCTTTATGATATAGATGCAAGTTGAGTTGGAGGAAACAATCAACTAGAGAGTTGTATATCATCGAGTCTAGTTTCCAACGCAACTTGATTTGGCACAATCAGACATCGGGATCAAAAGTTATGGCCAAAATACTAAAGCCTACACGTGCAGAAAATTTGTACGGCCGTAAATCGTATTTGTACGGCCGTAACTTATATTTTTACGGCCATAAATTATCAGAAAATTGGCCAATTTCATGCAGAGAGTTAATTACGGCCGTACCAAGTAAATGTACGGCCGTAAAATCGAAATACGACCGTAAAATGGTAAATACGGCCGTAAAAACACCAGAACCAGCAGCCTCGGATTTCCCCTGTTTTTTCCCGATTCTCTCCCTCTTCCTCAACACTTTGAAGGGTCTTTTGGGGAGATAAGAACCACGAATTGGGTACCTTTTACACCCTTTTTCCTCCCCCAATTCATATCTTCATCTTTAGTTTAGGTTTAGCTTAGGTTTTCTTGCTTTCTTCTTCTCTTTTCTTCTTCTTTTCTTTTCTTTCTCTCTTTTTCCTTTCTACTTTCTTTCTCTTCTTTAGTTTAGGGGTATTGATTGGAGGTGATTGCTTGGAGTTAGAAGCAAGGAAATCAAGAGGACATGGAGAAGAAATGAAGAGCAAGACTTTGCTCTACAAAGGGAGATTGTCTTTAATCTTGTTTTTTTCTTTCATTTCTATTTCCTTTGTATTGATTGTATACATATAAATGATTTCCTATACTATGAGCTAGTATTGTAAGTTGGGATTTTTTATTGATATTAATCTATGTTTTAGTTAATCCAATGAGTTGTTAGAATTGATTTGTATTGAATTGCTCATATCTTGTGTGGTTGTTTTTGAGCTATTTCCATGATTCGGTT
Organism: Jasminum sambac; assembly: GCA_018223645.1. Classification (NCBI taxonomy): domain Eukaryota; kingdom Viridiplantae; phylum Streptophyta; class Magnoliopsida; order Lamiales; family Oleaceae; genus Jasminum; species Jasminum sambac. The sequence goes on from CP073647.1 coordinate 27,583,894, forward strand.
GATCACCGGATATATGTATTTGCAAGTTGTGTTAGTCTTCGAAAGAAGTGGCTCATCTTGGACCGTAGAAACAACCACCATAGGTTCTTGTAGGAGATAGAAATATACCACTAACCCTATGTGATCCTCTGAGCTACTATCACAAATTTTAATGCAATTGGTTGATTTACAATCGACACAGAAATGTAGTAGGTTGGATTAATTGATTAGGGGTAATTTGACATTCGAAAGAGAAACTACCTATATAAGGAAGTCGGGTCTAATATCGAAAATGAGTAATTGATTAAGTTCAACAACGGATTGACGAAAACTAGGTTGATTGAAGTCATGAATCCCAACTATCTCTTTAATCCGAGTTCATTCCCTTTCATGCTCATTTTCTTGCTTTCTTTTATTGCCTTCTTAGTATAGCTTAGTGTAGCCTACTTTCCCGTCTTTTGATTGTGTGTGTTTATTGTATATAGTTTTTCTTTCATTCTAGAATAGGTAACTCAATACAAATACCTTTCCCTGTGAGATCGGTATCCGGACTCCTAGAGTCCACTTTATTACTTGTACGGCCCGTACACTTGCGGAGTATATTTGTGCGTGTGTATTACGCCTAACATGACTTATAGCCTGAAAATCTTTTATGTTAGAATGAATTTGATTATACATGATTACACAATATAAGATTGAAAGTGTTTTTCAATGGTGTACCTTAAATGTTATACTAGTTTTTCCTTGACGAACTTTTTCCACTCTGCTTTACTGTGAACATTCTTAGGTTTCAATTTCAGTCTTTCTTCTTCGTTTTTTGCTGCCAGAATTTGTCCCACTAAAACTGACTTTAGGCCCTCCATAAACATCCCATATGTTTCAATACCATTTTTTTCTGCCATTCTTCATCTAAGTCAAATCTTACCTGAAATTTTTACATGCTTAGGTAGAGGCCATTGCAAAAAGAAGAAAAAAATGAACATAATGGCAATATGAACTAGGATGTCAAAACGGGAATAGAGTAATGGAACATAATACCTAGATTGCTTCCCGCATGACGAATTTGATGTCCTCACCAAGCTTTTTCCAATTCGGCAGTGTCACCGGTACGTGCTCTTATACAAATGGGCCTAAGTAAGAAGATAAATTGACTGAGCCATCACCATACGCTTAACCCTTATCATTAAATTCAACATGAATCCGACTTTCAGGACCCACAGCAAGAGATTTCACTCTCGTTTGACCCCTAATTTTCGTAGGTCCTCCCAAGTCTGCACTTGTATCTCGTGGTGGTGCTATATCTTATTGTACTGCTTCGTCTGAGGGAGGTGAATGTTGTCGGCTATTAGGTTCTGGATTCTTGTCATATAGTCTTATTTTGTCTTGACTCAATTCTGGATTTGTATATTTCTGTCACGAGAAACCTTCGATGCTTCTGTTGTTTCTTCAACGACCTTCCTCTTGCGAGATCGTTTCATCTTTGCATTACCAACCATCGTTATTCACCTTTTCATAAACATAAAAGACCAAAACAACAAAAATAATATATAGATATGATTACTTCACATAAATATAAACCTCATCACAAACAATTTTAAGAAAGCGCTCAGCAAGTTAGTCATAGTTAAATCAATTACTAGTTAAATAAAAGCTCCATCTAAAAGTAGAAAAACCAAAATGCAAGTTAAGTCGATAAAAATTTTAACCCAAATGGGGGGAAGAAAGAAAAAAACCCTAGATCGTGATTACTTCGTCACTACTATGCTTTCACACAAATATGCCTTCACAATCCTCCCTCACATATTTATCTTCATCCCCACACTCGTCAACATCCATGACATCTATGTGTATTTGTAACACCCCACATGTTTAGACCACAATTTAGGTGTTCTTATATGATTTAGCTCTATTTTAGTGAACAAGATGAATATGCGATATGAATAAAGTTTGTTATAAGCGATTTCATGAAGATTTGAAAGTCCATAGAGGTTCAAAATGACACATCTTTGAAATGAATTGGATTTTGAAGATGATGTCTCTTAAGATTTGTAGCCCATTGAGTCTAATTTCCAACAAGCTTTGACCTACCTCATTTGGACATCGGACGCAAAAGTTATGACCAAAACATTGAAGGCCGCCAGTGCAGTGTATTTTCAAGCGAGACCGTACGGCCGTACACCAATGTCGGCCAAAACGATTTTTCTACACTTTTCTTGATTCTTAGGGATATATATTGCCTCCAAACTAGTTTTTCTTCCATAATAACTCTCCCAAGACCCTCATAAACCTATCTAAAGATCTCAAACTCCCTATATCATGTTGTAATCCTTGATTTCAAGAGGAAAACAAGAAAGGAAGTGAAGAAGGGGATTTTTGGTCCTTGGTACTCATTCTAACATATAACAAGGTGGGTATATGTGTGTTTAGGTCACTAGAAAGGTAAGTAAATTGTGTGGTGGCATGTTGAAGTTGATGCTTGAAGTGATGGATGTTTGTGCTTAGTTATATATTGTATTCTATATGTTTCATGTTGCTTTGTGTTGAATTATGTTGTGAAGGTGCTCCCTCTTTGATTGGTGGAATTGCATACTTTGGAATTGGGTAATCTAATTTCAATTTATGTGTTTCTATTTACTTAGGCAAAAGCAAGACAATAGTAAATCATGGCAATTTCCTTTATGTTACGTAATTGTCGAACTTTTAGGACTCATGTTTGATTAGTATGAATTAGTAGTATGACATTGCCATGTGATTTTGCATCATTGTAGTTGCGTATCATGTATTCGCTTTTGTGTATGATGTGAGGCCGAAATGGGGTATCTAACCCCCATATATGTGACCGTGGACATTTCGAAAGAATTGAGGTCCACGGGTTATTGTGATCTGAAAAGACTCGGCCAAATGTGATAAGGCGCCTTGTGAACACATGATTCGCAACCGGGCCCTCATTGCATTCTAAAAGATGTGCTAATGTGTATGTTGTTTCACCCTATTCCCACTGAGTCCTCGCAACTCACAGTGTGTTCATTTAATGTTTTAGATGATGCGGGGCGTGGTAAGCAACCGGGAGATGGCGGAGAAGTCTCAAGGACTTGAAGTGTGGAGAACGGGAAACCAAGATTTCGGCTTAACTTTTGTAAGAGGATGTGTTTCGTTATGGAACTCTATATGTTAGTATGTGTAATAAGTTACCTTTTGTGCCGATCGGTTGAGATTATGTGGTTGTGTAAAGGAAATAAACGTGTTTGGTTTTAAAGTATTTGAAAAGTAAATGATATCCTGTATTTTGTTAAAATAAGTGTGAGTAGCGTTACTTCTAGTCTCGGGTTTAAATGGAACAAATTACAAGCAATAGAAGAAAGCTATGCGGTTGAAGTTTCGGGTTTTAGCGGAACAAATTTCAAACTATTGAGGATAGTTATGTAGTTGGAATAGTGAAATTAAGTGTTTTGTATTATACGATTGTGAAATAATCTAGAACCCGACCCGGAATTTAGGAGGGGCGTTACAGTATTTCTACCAACAAAGAGGCTATGTCAGCATTTCCGTCGTCAAGCTCTAGCTCGTGGTAACCTCTTGGTGTTAAGTTCAATACAACATATCAATTGGAAGAATCGTCTTCTCTTGAATAAAAAACTTATTTTGCTTGAGATGCTGGAATGTATGGATCTCTTGCAAATGATATTTGACTTTGGTGGAGGTTCACAAGAGTAAATCCATCTTCAACCGTAACACCTATATTTCCCCAATTATACTTAAAGATTGGAACATAAAACACATGATAGTCTAATAATATTATATCTGCCAATGTTCCATAATAAGTAACCAAATCAGCCACTTGTGTAGTATCCTTTGCGCTTGCTCTACACATGCTAGTTGCAACATGAGTCACTACATTGTTTTGTGTTTCTTTATCAATATTCCATGTGTGAAATCGCTGCCCATTGACAATATACCCAATATATGACAATGCGCTACTTCGTGGACCATATGCAATCCATTTCAATGTCTCCAAGTGAATGTTTGAATCAATAGGAATCTGTTTACAATGTGAAAAGTTCTATGACTTAGTTCATAAAATAGAGAAACTAAGAAAATTAAAATTAATACATCTAATGCAGAAAATGGTTTACATTACCTTCTTTTTTATCCATTCTGGGAACTTCTCAGTATGTCTATTCCAAAGTAAGGTCGCATCATTTCTAAGGCATATGTTTGACTCTTGTAACTCCTCAAAGTGTAGGCTAGCAAACAATATGCTAAGTTAACACTTTCAATCAAATTAAAACATCTTGCTAAATATAAATTGTACTTTACTTACTTTGAATGTGGATCCACCATAGCTATATTCATTAACACAGCAAGATGTGCAACTTTTATCTCTCTATCACTTAACATGATTGATGTAGCTGCAGAAATTGGACAACCTTCAAGAATTACTCTGTTGGCATACTCTTCATTGTGAACCTCTTTTTCCTCCACATGTATACTTTTTTTCAAAAACTCACTACAAAACCTCATGCACTCTTATGCAAGATATGATTCATAGCACACCCCCTCTGGTCTTGCAAGGTTCCTTACATAGTCTTTTAGTGTTTTCATATATCTAGAAATAAACGATACAAAAATAGTGTTGGTAATGAATATTGAAAAAACAATAGAAATTATTTAGGCTATCTTTTAACATTTAAAAAAATTACTCTTTACCTCTCAAAGGGATACGTCCGCATAGTCTAACTTCCCTTCCGAAATGAATCATTAAGTGTACCATAATATCAAAAAAGAAGGTGGAAAAAACCTTTCGAGCATGCATAAAGTTTCAGCGATCTCTCCCTCCAAAATTCTTTTTTCTCTCAATCAATAATACGCTGGCAAAGCTTGTTGAAGAAAGCACATAGTCGAAATATTGACTTTCTAGGTCCTCTTGGAAGCAATCTTCTTAAAGCAACAGGAAGCAACTGTTGCATTAAAACATGATAATCATGGGACTTGAGGCCAGACACCTTGCATTCCTCCAAAGACACACATTTCCCAGTATTCGAGCAATAACTGTTAGGTCCCTTGAAGTTGTACAATCTCTTGCCAAAAAAAATTTTTCGGACTTTGACCATAACATAGCATTTTTAATTATGTCAAATGAGTCAAACCAGTCAAGTATAGCACTTAGGAAAAAAAATGCTATAAAAAAGTGTTATAAAAAAGCTATTTTGTTGTAGCGAATCAATTAATACTAGTTTACTGATAGATCGTCACTTCTTATAAATAGTATTACTCCAAATAAAAACTCTCTCTTTCTCTTACACACACATATATTATTTGCTTGTACATGCATTTTAAATTAGGGTAATAAGCATATTTAGTTCCTAAATGTTGCCTCTTTAGCAAATAGATCCCAAACATTTGAATTTTGGTATTAAAGTCCCAAAATATTTTGCCTCTTGGCGCCCTAGATATTCATAAGAGGTAATGCTACTTAATGTTCACATGTTTAATAATATATAAAATCTTGTGTAATTATTTTTGTTGAAGGTATAACAATCATAGGAAAAATAAAAATATGTTTAACAAAGGCTCTCAAGTTCACAGTCATGTAAAAGTATATTTAATGAATGCCACAATATAATTGAGTAAAGTACATTTAGTAATCACATGTAGCTAGCAATTAGATGATACCAAGTTAAATGCTCTCAATACCACTATACTTTGAAAAATGTATTTGGGATGCCACTATGCTTTAAAATATCTCTAGAGTGCCATTGAACTTTCAAAAATGAATCTCACATGTAATTCCGTTAAGTTTCATTAAAAAAGTTAACCTAATTGATAACGTGGAATATTAATACATATACACATGACACAATTTATATATCACATCGATACAAAGATGCTGATGCGGCATATTTTTAATTAAAATGAAAGAATAAAAGTACAAAAAAAGCCAAAAGAAAAAATATTAAACGAACGAATATGTCAACTAGGAAAGAACGCATATTTTTAATTATATTCGGGTCAACTACAGAAGACAAATGTAGATAATAATTAATTAATAAAAACATAGTATATATGCTAATTATGATTCTTCGCTAAAACAAAACATAAATAATTCAGTTACTATTCATATTCAAAAAATTTCAAGAAATGAAATCAATTTCAATTCGAAAAATTCTTTGTAATCTTATGAAGAAATCATGAAAAAGAAAGTGAAATCTCCTTAAAGTCAAGGATTGAGGGGACATCGTTGAAAGCATCTTCGTAAGTGCTGTGATTGGATTTGGACAAGAAAAGGCATCGTCTGCCATACGTTTCCCTTTTAATATTTGTTTATTCTAATTTTTTGCATTTTTATTTTTCCATTTTAATTAAAATTATATCGCATCAGTATTTTTGTATTGATATGGTAAATAAATTGTGTCTTGTTTACATATTAATATTCCACATTATCAATTTCGTTAACTCTTTTGATAAGTGCATTTTTGTACAGTTACTTGGTACTTTAAATATATCAAAAGTGGAGCCAATTGACAGATTTCTACTCATAAATGTCTAAAATTCATCTTTGTAAGGCGACAATCTCAAATGGAAAGGAAAAGAAGCAAAAGAATAGAAAAATGACCAAATGAGTCAAAAAAAAAATAGAAGTTGGGGACCAAAATATAACTTTCCAAAAAATGAAGGAATTCAAGTGCAATTTTATTGAGGTATTTTTGAAAGGAAATTCAAAAGTTGAGGACAAATATACAAGAGTTCAAAAGTTGAAGGACCTCATTTCACAAAACATGGCCTTTTGCTTGGGGCTAAGTTACGGCCGCAACTATTAGGTTACGGCCGGTAACTACGAAAGTTACGGCTGTAATCCCTATTTCACGTAAACGACTTATCATCAAACGCTAATTTTGGTGTCAAACCTCATTTTTGCCCATTTTATAGCCATTTTTAGGGTGTTTTGGCCAAATCTCTTCCTACAACCTTAAGAGGGAACTTAGGGCTCATAACAATCAATTTTTTTGGCTTAGGAAATTAAAGAAAATGGAGAAGAAACTAGGGTTCAAGAAGAGGAAATTGGGAAAGAAGAAGAACCATTCAAGCTCATATACTTCAATCTAAGAGAATTTTTATTGTTATTGTTGTATTCTTTTCATTAATACTCTCTTGTAATATGTACTCTTTACACTTCCTTTGATTATTTTGCTTTAATGGGCTAAATACTCTCTTGTTGGGATTATTGATGTAGTTTAATCAAGTTTTTTAATAGTAACCTAGTTTCTCTTAGTTAAATTACTTATTTTGTGTGTTGATGTTATGGTATTGAATGCTCTTCATTTATTTGGTCATTTAAATGTAGATGTTTTGTGATTTGTATAGATTTCGAGAGAAAAAATATACATTTTAGACCTAATAATATTCACTCTAGATTCTTATAGAAGATAGAGATATACTCCTAAACTCTAGATGGCCATTTGAGTTATTTTTACAAAGTTTTAATGCTAGAAATTGAATTTCAATTGATATAGAGATATAGTAGGTTGAGCCGATTTATTAGGGTTTGTTTAATGCTCGAGACAGGTAATGAACTAATTAATTTTGGAAAATCAGATCTAACATATTTCAATAGGTAGTAACGTAACTACTTGGGGCTCGAGAGACATTGAGTAAGCAATGGTTAGATGAAGTCAACAATCCCAACTATCCTTTCCCAAACTTCTACCCGTCTTGTGACTAGTTCTTTACTTGTTTTCGTTTTATACTTCTCTTGTTCCAACCAAAGATTTGAATGTGTGTGTTATTTACATTGCTTTCCATGTCAGCTCGTGTAATATCAAATGATCACTCCTTGGGGGATCGCTAAACCGAACTACTCGTCCATTTTACTACTTGTCATCACCTGTGCACTTGTGGTATTTCTACATGCATTTGAAGCGTAACATCTTTCAACCAAACTTAACGGAATGGCATGTCTGATTCATTTTTTAAAGTCCAATGGCACTCCGAAGACATTTTAAAGTATAATGGCATCCCAAACATATTTTAAGGACTATTCACTCATGATTCTTATAATTTGCAGACTTAAAACCATGGATTATAGCTCTAAATGTGACATAATCTTTATAGAAATAAACAAAATTTTAATTGATATTGAAAATATTCCGGGGCATAGCTAGGGTGGCCCAACTAGGTCCTGACCCACCCCACTTTTTAAAAAATATAAAGAAAGTTTAGAAAAAATAAATTTTTTTATAATGTGACCTAATAGAATTAATAGTCGGTGCAGTAGACAATAAGTTACTAGATTCGCCCCAGAAAATATTTATGGTGTCATTATTTTTTTACCAGGTTGAAGGATGAAATACTCAACAATATTCCCCATAGATAGACTCTTAAACTATTCCACAATTTAAAAGAGGAAAAAAAACACATGCTATATGCATGTTTTCATTCTTCATAATAATAATAATAATAATAATAATAATAAGTAGAAGGTAATTTTTAAATTTTTATTTTTATTTTTATTTTTTTAATATTTAAATTGATACGTAGGAATAGTTTATTTGGTGTGTTATAGAAATTGCACTTAACATATTTGTATACCAAACAAACCCCTAAAAGTTAGGTCATTGTGGATTATTTCCATCCAAAAGGATCCATAGCACCAATGAGTACAACATGTTGGGATTTTAACATGAAAATTCAAATATTTGGGACATCTCTGCTAAAAACAAATATTTAGGGGACTAAATACACCAATTACCTTTTTAAATTACAATATACATATAACTAATTAACTGTCCCTTCGACTTTTAATGCCACTACTAACTAGCATTTCACCCGTGCAATGCACAAGCGTATTCACGTGGTAAAACATTTGTTTTCTACTTCGACACCTACACATTTTTTCGATTTGCAAAAGTGACATCAAATAATTTTTTAATATAATTAATTATTACCAAAATATAGAACAAATTCCATCAAAAGTCGAACAAAGGATAATAGCTCTAGTGGTAAGAGCATTCTAGCAAATGATGTAAATCTACTAAATATGATACGAAAAATAAATTCAACTTAAATTACAGTGTAAGAATTATTTTGTAACCAACAACTATTTTTTTATTTGATAAAATCAAAATGATTGTTGAAGCAACCGACATATAACAGATGTATTGAGTTAAAATAATGTGTCAATTAAGTGAATAAACAAAAGTAGTCATAATTCAAGTGGTAAAAATATTTATTTACAAAACATGAGGTGGTGGATTTGAATCTTTCAAATGCATAATTTTTCAATAAATATGTGAACTAAAATTTTGGTGGGAAAAAATTCCAGAATCTCCTATGGCTTTAATAATATATAGATATTGATTGATTGAGTAATTAATTATTATTCTACATTCACGAAAAAAATTATTATTCCTCAAAGAATGAGGATGCAAGAAATAACATTAAACAAATCGATCACTCCCTTAATTCATTAACATGTGGCAAACATAAAAATCACTCTCTTAATTCAATGACACATGGCAGACATCCAAACTATCGGGTAAAAATTATTTAATCTTAGCCGCTCAAAAAAATAAAAAAAGAAAAATAAAATACAGTTCAAAAGGGTGTATTATCAATATTTCAGATTTTTTTTTGAACAACATATTCAGAATTTGTGTCTTTGGAATTTATTTTCAATATTGCAGAAATTGAATAAAATAGTGGTATTAGTAACTTCAAATCTCTAAAAGAAACGTGCATTATCTTGAAAATAAATTGAGTGTTATGCAGGTTGACACTAATTAATTAAAAGGAAAAAATGATTTGTTTTAACATGTGATTGGGATATAAAGTAATGTTCTCCTCCCCAGATGTATCAGTAGATGAGAGTTAACACATTAGCAGTGTGATCCAACTTGATTAACCCATTTGCTTGACACTTCAACAGTGGAAATAATAACTCCTCCCCACATAGGGAGAATATCACTTGTGTTGGGATACGAGTAATGTTCTCCTCCCCATATGGGAACGAGTTATTCTCTCCACTACTGATGTGTTAGCAGATGGGGGTTTGCACATACGCCTAGTGATTGCATGCATGTACAATTGGGACACTGTCCAGTACTTGTTCTAATGATTGTTGTGGTAGCAAATTCCAATGTAGATTTTTTTCACAGAAACCAAATACAGTCAGAAAATACGATATAGAGTAATTAACAATTTGTTCAAGTCAATAACACATAAGCACGATTCAAAATATACTCCGTATTAAATTCTTAGATCATGCATTTTGAGTCGAGAATTGTAAACTAAACATGAGAAGTTTTGGGACCCCAAACCTTACAAATTCTAATATTGTTGAAGTCATTTTTCAAATTGGATGATACACAATTACTACATTTAAATTGTGTCCCAAGTGTTTAAAAGATTTTTTTCCTATAATTGAATTAAAAATATTTTATCTCAGTCAAATATAATTGATTTAAGCACGCCATGTACATGTAGTACTTTCGTGATTAATATCGTTGCCATGGTCCCGTGGTGATAGAGTTTGATACTTGACCTCAACTGTTTCGCTGGACAGATGTTTGCGATGGTGTAGCCTCAAGTTCTTGTTGGGGGGGCAATTAGTAAGCCTAGAAAATAAAAAATGGTTAACAAATTAAAGATAATGAACACTTACACTAAAACAACGTTAAAATCAGACTTAAATTGTGTGAATGTTGAATGGAAGATACTCGTCGCAATCCACATCACCATTTGAGCCAATTCTCTCGTTACCATAGGCAAAAGGGCTAGGAGGGCCAGATATTTCTTTTTCGGGTTGTGGTAAATTGAAGAACTTTATATCTTCATCTTCTAGTTGGGTTATCAACTCCATGGGAATTAACTCCATGGTTGATGACTTTGAAAACTCCAAATTCCTTGCAAGCCTCAACTACGGGATTTTTAGCATTAGGGTCTACGAGGTCTATTTTGGAATTTCAATGTTTTCTTGAGTTAATCCAAACACCAATGTCATAGCGTAATTAGTAGAGGAAGGTGGCGAATTAGTCAGAGGATAAAAAATATTTATATTTAAAAAAAATGATAATGCATAAAACAGAATAAAGAAACAATAAAAAAAAACTATGTATATCAAGACATGGCTTTTGTAATATTAGATTTATATTTTGAATCTGCAAATTGATACGTGCTATTGGAATGCCATGCAAGCCATAAATGTATAGGGATGGCAACGGGTTCGTTCAGGGACGGTTCGGGCCGAACCACGAACTGAACCGGCGGTTTTAAACTGTAACCATAACCAAATCGTTTTTTTTTTTTAATTCTATATAATTAAACCAAGTGCATGGAGGAGGGTTCGAACTCGGGCTTCTCGATTGCAAGACGCCGCCACTAACCAACTCAACTAACTATCAACTTGTGAATATAATTGCACGATTTAATAATTATTATGACCTTACACCTATAGCTTCGTCCATGTTAGCGGGTAAATGGTTCGGTTCGGTTTTTTATTCCCCGAACCATAACCGATACGCCCCGGTTTGGGTCAAGAAAATAGCAAACCATATTTGCCCCATCTACCCATCGGTTCGTGTTTTTTTCGCCCCGTTCGGTTCGGGTAACCACGGTTTTCGGTTTTCACTTTTTTTTGCCATCCCTACAAGATAGACCAATTGGTGGATATGGCAACGTGGAGGCAACTTCCTAGTTTTAATTGTTTTAATTGTTTATTTATTTTAATTGTTAGTGGGCCCTTATCCATTTGTTTAAGTTTGTTAGTGTTGAGTTAGTGGTAGGAGTTGTAGCTTTTATTTCCTATCTTTTAGCAATATGGTTAGATACAGATCTATAAATCTGTAGTCTGAGTAAATGAAGGAAATCATCCGATCAGTTTAAAATCCTCTTATTTCTCTTCCTCAATGTTCTCTCTCTTTCTTCTTTCATATTCAAATTACACGTAACAGTGGTATCAGAGCGCGGTTACGTCCATGGACACTCGAGCCAAAACAAATGCGGAATTCCGCAATGATGTCAATGAAATATTAGCATGACACGAGTCTAGCTTCGATCAGGTAAACGCTGCCTTACAAATAGTATTGACCGAGCTTCAAGCTCTTCGAGCCTCACGTGGCCCAAAAACTAACCCGTTCTCAATTCCGGAATCGTCCCACTCACTTACTTCTCGACCTCATACCATCAACAACCACTCCAATCAATCCCTGAAATTGTCTTTTCCTAATTTTAATGGAGACGATCCAACTGGATGGATCTACAAGGCTGAACAATACTTTGACTTCAAAAGTATTGCAGTAGACCAACAAGTTCAGCTAGCCTCTTTTCATTTAGAAGGAATAGCCCTCCAATGGCACCGGTGGTTGATGAAATTTCGTGGACCACTAACATGGAAGGAATTCACCAATGCGGTCTTACTCCGATTTGGTCCAACTGATTACGAGGACCCTTCAGAATCTCTAACGCGCCTTCGTCAAACCACAACCGTGGCTGCTTATCAAGAAACCTTTGAAAGGCTCTCTCACGAAGTTGACAACCTACCAGAAAATTTCCTCATTGGTTGTTTTATTGCCGGACTTCATGACGACATTCGCATAGATGTAAAGATCAAACAACCTCGTACCTTGGCAGATGCTATAGGTGTTGCTCGACTAATTGAGGAAAGAAACCAACTTCAAAAGAAACCAAATCAGCCCAATCGTTCCCAACCTGCCTTAGTGACACAGAAGGCATCACCAAACACAACACCAAGCATACTTGGACCTCCACCAAACCAGCGCATGAACCCAGGTTCAAATACTTTGCCGACAACATTTCGTCGTATCACTACTCAAGAAGCACGAGAACGACGAGATAAAGGATTATGTTACTATTGTGACGAGAAGTTTGGTTCGGGCCATCGTTACAAACGACCCCAACTATTTATGATTGAAGATTTACCCGGGGCAAATACTGAAGTTGTTGAGAACATCCAACCCCAAGAAGAAAATCTTGAAGCATTACCTGAGGTTTCTTTCCATCCTATTGCGGGTACCCAACATCCACAAACCATACGTGTGCTAGGCAAGTTGAAGGACAAGAATGTAACTGTGCTCATAGATGGAGGTAGCACATACAACTTCATCGATCAGGCGGTAGTCTCCAGATTCGGCCTACCAGTAATTCGGGACAAGAAAATTCAAGTCATGGTTGCTAATCGAGAGAAGATTGAATGTGCAGGACTTTTTCAGGCTCTAACCATCTCCATTGAAGGTCTTTCCATCACCGTCGACTACTACATTCTTCCCGTTGCAGCTTGCCAAGTGGTTTTGGGAGTACAATGGCTAGAAACACTCGGACCCATCGAGACTGATTATAAGCAACTAACCATGACCTTCAAGTTGGAAGGAATTTCCCATACCTTCAAAGGATTGGAACGAGTGGACATTGCTGCCTTATCTGACAAGGAGCTTAACGGTTTACAAGGTACTTGTTATCTTTTTCAGATAATGTCTTCAAAAGCCGACAACCAAGTTATTTCCTACCCCCCTGAGATAGACCACCTCTTGAAAGACTTCTCTCATGTATTTGAATCCCCCAATTCCTTACCCCCGAAGAGGGCATATGATCACCAAATACCATTGCAGCCACATATAGGACCCGTGAGTGTAAAGCCCTATCGTTATCCTTATTACCAAAAGACTGAGATTGAGAAGATGGTTAAGGAGTTATTGCAATCTGGTTTGATAAGACCCAGTAACAGTCCGTTCTCTTCGCCAGTTTTATTAGTAAAGAAAGCGGATGGAACATGGCGATTTTGTGTGGACTATAGACCTTTAAATGACATAATAGTCAAGGATAAGTATCCAATTCCTGTGATCGACGAACTGTTAGACGAGCTCCATGGTTCTAAAATGTACTCTAAATTGGATTTACGGTCGGGGTATCACCAAATTCAAATGCCAGAAGATTACATTCCAAAAACAGCCTTTCGGACACATGAGGGGCATTATGAGTTTGTAGTAATGCCATTTGGCCTTACTAATGCGCCAGGAACCTTCCAAAGCCTCATGAACAATATTTTCTGTCCCCACCTCCGAAAATTTATTTTGGTTTTCTTTGACGATATTTTGGTGTACTCTAAGTCATGGGACGATCATCTCCTACATTTTCAAATTGTCCTCAAAATCTTATCAGCTAACAGTTTGTTTGTGAAGAAATCAAAATGTCAGTTTGGTGTTCCACAGGTTGAATACTTGGGTCACGTAATTTCTGAGCAAGGAATGGCAGTGGATCCCATGAAAATTCAAGCAGTTATAGATTGGCCTAGACCAACGACTACCAAGGGGATCAATGGATTTCTGGGATTAGCAGGCTATTACCGAAAGTTCATCCGTAATTTTGGGAGTATTGCAGCCCCCCTTACACAGCTTTTATCCAAGAGTGGATTTAATTGGAATGAGGCTGCAGAAATAGCCTTCAACCAATTAGAACATGCATTGACTTCGCCACCCATTTTATGCCTTCCTGATTTTTCTCAAAGATTTGTAGTCGAATGTGATGTATGTGGGATAGGAATACGTGCAATCCTTACCCAACACAATCGACCAGTGGCGTATTTCAGTGAAGCATTAAAAGGTTCAGCATTGGCGTTATACACTTACGAAAAAGAGATGTTGGCTATAGTAAAGGCAATCAGGAAATGGCGTCCATATTTACTCGGGAAACCGTTCACGGTCCTTACTGACCAAAGAAGCCTCAAATACTTGCTAGAGCAACGAATTACTACACCGGCACAAACACAATGGCTTCCAAAATTCTTCAGTTACGATTACGTAATTGAATATAAGAAAGGGCGTGAAAATCAAGGTGCGGATTCTTTGTCCCGTGTGGTTGAATTTTAATTTTTATCGATTTCCATGCCACATGCAGATTGGTGGCCAATGCTCCAAGAAGAGGTACGACAGGATCCATTCTATGAGAATTTGAGGAAACAATGTTCTACCCAATTGACCAACACAATTCTCCAACGTGATGGGGTATGGTTCAAAAAGGGCAAGGTTTTCTTAAACCCCACCTCACCCTTGGTTCGAAAGATAATTGATGAATGTCATTCCTCTCCAATGGGTGGGCATTTCGGGTTCCATAAAACTCTATTTCGCATTCAATCGAGTTTTTTTTGTCTAATATGCGTCGATCGATGAAGAACTTTTTACAGGAATGTGATATTTGCCAACGATTCAAATTCGATAGTATGAAGCCCGCCGGATTACTTCAACCGCTTTCAATTCCTACTCGAATGTGGACAGATGTTTCAATGGATTTCATTGAAAGTTTACTGTCATCCAATGGACATACTGTCATTATGGTAGTCGTCGATAGACTAACAAAGTATACTCACTTTGTAGCCTTGAAGCACCCATTTACGGCAATAGTTGTCGCCAAGGCATTTGTTGCCAATGTGGTTCGCCTTCACGGCATCCCCACATCAATTGTTAGTTATCGCGACAAGGTGTTCATCAGTTCCTTTTGGCAAACACTATTTCAGTTGCAAGGAACCAAGCTTTGCATGAGTTCAAGTTACCACCCACAGACCGATGGCCAAACTGAGGTGGTAGATCACACCTTAGAACAATACTAAGGTGTTTTGCAGGTGACCAACCACAAAAATGGCTAGAATGGCTTCCGTGGGCAGAGTTTAGCTATAACACAACAATCCATTCTTCTACCAAAATGACGCCATTTGAAGCGGTGTATGGCATTGCACCACCCACTCCACTAGCTTATGTACCGGGAACTTCTCGTGTCCAAGCGGTGGAGGAATACCTACGTGATAGGGATGTCATTTTACGTGAGCTCCGACGCAACCTTCGATTGGCTCAAGACCGTATGAAATGTCAAGCAAACCAACATCGGCGTGAGGTCTCCTTTGAGGTGGGCGATTACGTGTATTTGAAACTACAACCATATCGACAAACGTCGGTGGCTTTCCGAAGCTCCATGAAGCTCGCTCCACGTTTCTTTGGGCCATACCGAATCATCGAAAGAGTGGGTTCAGTAGCTTATAGATTGGATTTGCCTCCTAGCTCTCAGGTTCATAATGTATTTCATGTAAGTTTGTTACGGAAGCATTTGGTACCAGTCACTCCCATTTCAGTCCAACTTCCTCCAGTCTCGGATACCTCTACCATCCTTCCACAACCCGAAGCTGTCTTAGATCAACGTATAACCCACAAAGGAAAGTATCGTCCGAAGTCCGAAATTCTAGTGAAGTGGGTAGGTGCACCGCCGGAAGATGCAACATGAGAAAATAAGTGGCGTTTTGCTAAGTCATATCCCGATTTCGTCCTTGAGGACAAGGATCCTTAAGTGGGGGAGAATTGATACGTGCTATTGGAATGCCATCCAAGCCATAAATGGACAAGATAGACCAATTGGTGGATATGGCAACGTGGAGGCAACTTCCTTGTTTTAATTGTTTGTTTATTTTAATTGTTAGTGGGTCCTTATCCATTTGTTTAAGTTTGTTAGTGTTGAGTTAGTGGTAGGAGTTGCAGCTTTTATTTCCCATCTTTCAGCAATATGGTTAGATACAGGTCTATAAATCTGTAGTCTGAGTAAATAAAGGAAATCATCCGATCAATTTAAAATCCTCTTATTACTCTTCCTCAACGTTCTCTCTCTTTCTGCTTTCATATTCAAATTACACGTAACACAAATATACTAGAAGGCCAGTCAATGTTTAGTGTTTGAAGAATCACCAAATCAAGAGATGAATATATATATATATATATATATATATATATATATATATATAATGCATGTAGGATACTATGTAATACTACCCCAAAAACAAGGAGAAAAAAGAAAGAAACGGGGCACATTCGGGCTCAAGTAATTAAGTTTTTGACACGTAGCTATTGAAACCCGAAAGGGAAAAAAAAACAAACAAACAAAAACAAAAGGAAAAAGATATATATCAAAAAAAAAAAACACACACACATGCACGGAAAAAGTAGTACTAGTGAACTACATTCGACCAATAACGTTTTGGCTTCAGGCTTTTCTTTTAATTTTGCTTATATTTTAATACTTAATTAGAGTTTATTTTGAATCTCGTAAACTAGTAAAACATCTACATTTGATCCCATGAAAACTCATTTAATTTTAATACTCACGTAAATTAAAAATTATTTTTGAACTAATTAACACCAATGTGCGATAAATGTTATTTTATAACTTTTTTATAAGCTTCTTTGAAATATAAATAGTTTTTTGTTATCAAAATATTTTGATAATGTCAAATATTTATACATTTTTAATTGATCGTCTATGGAATCGACGTTATTTTTATAAATAAAAATATTAAAACTACACATTATGATTGAACCTTCATTGATTGTCTAGTGAATTTGCCAATTATTAATTTATATTATATATGAAAACACATATAAATAATTGAATTAATTTGCAATATCGTGACCTTTTGTATGTAAAAGATTTTTCTTTTATTTTCTTCCTTGTGCTTCTACTAAAACTTTTTTTTCTCCCTGGTTTCTTTTCCTTGTTTTAAACTTGTAAATTCAAAATTCTATTTCCAATAAAGCAACATCAGCCATTGTTTTTTAAAAAAAAAATCTCAACACGTGATTCGGATACAACCTCAACATGGACGCCTGGTGACTACGTACACAATTGTGACACTGTCCACTACTTGTTCTAATGATTGTAGTGCTAGCAAATTAAAAGTTAGATTTTTCATAAATAATAATAATAATAATAATAATAATAATAATAATAATAATAATCAAATACAAAGAACAAATAAGCTTCAAAACGTATTTGGTAGTAAATTCTCAGATCATGCGTTTTGAGCCAAGAATTGCAAACTACACATTGGTGAGAAGTTTGGGCGTCCCAAACCATACAAATCCAAGAAAATGCCCAATAATTACAGGTCAAATCGGGGTTTTATCCAATAAATCAAACCATCTTATTTCTTAATCAATAACTACAACTTATAAAGAATGATTTACTAATTGCCTTTTTTAGGTGTTTTGTGGACACTTTTGCTCCCATCTTTCTTTTTTTACACTGTCATTTTCCCTCTATCTTTTAAATTGCATAGGAGGTCCTCCAACTTTCAAATTTTATATTTTAGTCCTCAATTTTTAAATTTTCTTTCAAAAATACCCCAAATTATTTAAAGGTCCTCCATCTTTCGAATTGTTTTATTTTGATCCTCAAACTTTTGAATTTTTGACACTTTTAGTCCTTTTTACTTATCTTTTTCCTTATTTTCTTCTACATTTAAAAAATTCACTCACAAACACAATATTTAAGATAACATGAATAAATAAAATTTTCATCATGATTAAAAAATATTGCAAATATTGCAAATATAAAGATAACTTTATACTTCATTTAATACTCTTGATGGCAATTCATAAACGTCTATGGACATACAAATATTACCTTCCCAAGTTACATGGATCACCACACCAAGTAATACACATTACCTACCCCGGTAATCTCGACAAATATTCAACTTCTCGATTCACTCATCTCTCAATTTCTCTCTCCAAATTACCACCGCATGTAATTTTGAAAAATATTCAACTTCTCGTTTCCCTCGTCTCTCCCTTTATCTCTCTACGCACTTTCTCTCTCCAAATTACCACCTTAGGTAATCTCAATAAATATTCAACTTCTCGCTTCTCTCACCCCCGACTTTCTCTTTCTACGCATTTTCTCTCTTTAGATTACCACAATCGGTAATAATATTATGGGTAGGTAACATTATTATTGAGGTAGGTAATGATATTATCGGGGACATGTATTTATATTATTGGGGCAGTGGTGGTTTGGTAAGTAATAGTGTTACTAAAGAAGATAATATAATTACTAGGATATGTAATAATATCAATAATAGTATTACTCTAGTAAGTAATAGTATTGCATGTGTGGTGGTGATGGAATGGCGGCACGGCAGCGTGATAGTCTTTGGAATGGCGGTAGCGGTGGTGGTTGGTAGTGCGAGGGGGAAGGAAATGGTGGTGATAGCGACGGTGGTTTGGTAGCTAATGCTATTACTAGAGAAGGTAATATGATTACCGTGACATATAATAATATCGATAATAATATTATTAGAGCGGGTAAAAGAATTATCGTGGCAAGTAATGATAGTGATAGTGGTGGTGGAATAGTGGTGGTCCTAGTGGTAGTGGTAAGGAAATGGTGGTAATGGTGGAGAAATGGTGATAGTGGTGGTTGAATAGTAGTGATGGTGGTTGGGGAGGGGAATGGTGGTAGTGGTGGAGGAATGTTGGAGGTGGTGGTGGTGGTGGTGGTGGTGGTTGTTGTGAAGGAGGAATGATGGTGGTGGTGGTGGGAGAATATTGGTGGTGGTGCGCTTATGGTTATGGTAGTAGTGAGAGAATGTTGGTGGTGGTGGAGTTATTATTGTTGTGATTGTGGTGGGAGAATGTTAGTGCTAGTGGAGTTATAGTTGTGGTGGTAATTTAGAGAAAGAAAGTCGGAGGATGGGGATACTCTATGTGACGCCTTCATTTCATTTCCGTCTGAATATGTGATGTTGATGACGCCATTTTGGGTGTGGCTTGCATGTTCGGTGTTGTCATATGTTGTTGTGTGTGTGTTCGGATGTGTTTCCAAGTGTATATGAGGGTATGTATGGTTTCGGTCGTTAAAGTGCGTCGGGTGCAAAAATGCGAGAAAAATGGGAAATTACGGCCGTAAGGTCTCAGATTCTGGCCGTAATGGGTCGTTCACGCCGTAGGGGTCATATGTTACGACCATAAGTGCAAGCGGTGCAAGGTGCTTCAAGATGCAGAGTAAATTACGTAGTATGAAGTCATGATCTGGCCAGTATATAAGCGATTCTGGCCGTAGAAGAAGGTGGATTTTACTGTAGTAAGGGCCAAAGTGGAAAATGCGCCATATTTACAGAGAGTGAATTACTGGTCGTATGTGGTTCGAAATCACGGCCGTATTTCTTTGGTTACTGACGTAAGAGATATAATCTGACCGTAAATAGAAACAGAACAGTAATGTGAGATTACAGAGATCGGGTTCTGGCCAGATAAAGGTATGTTACTGGCCGTAATTTTGGATGTTACGGCCGTAAGATAGAGAGTTACGGCCGTAACGGGTAAGTCGGCAGAATGGTATTTAGGTCAGCAGAAGCCATTTTTGGGGTATTTTCTTCATGAGCTCGACCCTAAACCCCCAAAAAGCCATTTTTATCATATCTAAGGTCTTCAACTTGGGAGTAAGCAAGGGCTAGCTTGTGGTCTTGTTGAGTTGGGTGATTGGTGAAGATTGAAGTGAAGAAGTGATCGCCTCCTTGGTTCTTTTCCACTCTAGTAAGGTGGGTATTAGATGTATTAATTATACTCATGGTAAGTAGAGGTAGAAAGTTCTCTATGTAGGTAGAAAGTTCTAGATGTACATATATACCTCTTGAGATGTATAGTTATGACTTGAGTAGCTATGTATAGCATGATTTAAGTGCCACCCTTCTTACTCATGTCCTAGAACCTAGGGTTTATATGATGCATGAGGTGATATATGATGTTGATGTTTGATGTATGTTTATATGTGGATATCCCCTGTGTAGCATTACCGGAAGTAGAGGTATCGGAAAGGTTAGCTTCTTGTACTTGTTATGTTGGCAAACATGGTCGTAAAGTGTGAATGTATCGTTGCTTACCAAGGGATACACCTATGTAAAGTTATGTCTAGTATCACGGGAAAAGGCCCCGCAAGAGGATTGAGGCTATTGACCGTCTCACGGGCGAAGCCCGCATGAGGATTGAGACAATTGGGCCATATATGTTATGTTATGTTGGCGCCGGTGTATCCACTTGAGAAGCAACTGGGCCCAAATACATGCGTATGACATGCATTGCATTTAACTGTATGCCCACTGAGTCTTTGGGACTCATCAAGTTTTCTTTTATGTTCTCACTATAGGTACGTCAGGGCAGACACGCAGCTCGGGTGACGGCACGGAAACCTCTCGGGATTGACGCGTGAGAGATTGTGGGTGGGGAAGAAGAAAGATGCTGAAGATCCTGTACTTATGCGTTTGAAATGAACACGGGCAATGTTTTGATTGTGTTTTGTAAATGATAAACAGTTTGAAAAATGTGAATCACCACCCGTGTTGTTTTGTGAAATGTAATTGTAGCGTCGAGTCTAGTTCCGCAACTCTAATTTCGTGGGGTTTAGATTGGGCGTTACACTCTATATTAGTCGAAATACGTCATATTATTATTTGGGTAGGTAATAAAATTCTCGGAGTAAGTAACATTTTTCTTACGTTGCGTAGAGAGAGAAAGCCGAAGACAATGGAAGGAAGAAGTTTAATATGAGTACTGTGGAATATATGACAAATTTATTTATTTATATTATCTTAAATACAGTGTTTGTAGGTGAATTTCCTAAATGTAGAAGAAAACAAGGAAAAGATGAGCAAAAATGACTAAAAGTGTTAAAAGTCCAAAAGTTTGAGGATCAAAATAAAACAATCAAAAATATGGAGGACCCTGGGTGCAAATATTTTGGGGTATTTTTGAAAGAAAGTTCAAAAGTTGAGGATTAAATTGAAAATTTTGAAAGTTAGGAGACCTACTTTGCAATTTGAGAGATAGATGATCTCTTGTATGGGTAATAATCTAGGTTATTTAGATTTTGGGTTTAACCGGTGGCATAATGGTGAATTAAATAAGATGGATGGGGTGTTTGTGTCTTATTAGGAAAAATAGAATTAGTGATTAAAAAATAAGATATTATGATTAATTGGGCAATTTTTAAAAAAATATGTAATTATTGGACATTTTCCCTACAAATTCATATATGATTAGAATCATTTTTCAAATTGTATGATACACGATACTACATTTCAATTGTGTGCCAAGAAATTAAAAAATTTCTACCCCGAATTGAATTAAAAATATTTTATCTCCATCGAATATATTTGACTTAAACTCGCCAGGTACATGTAGTACTTTCCTGACAAATATGATTGCCAAAGTCCGAGCTGAAAAAAGGCGTCGAAGTCCAATAAAAAAGGCCTAGTTACTCAACCGATCAACTCATCAACAATCAGCACACCACGGTGGACGATGGCTAATCGCTTCCAATTTCACATACACGCACAAAAAAATAAATATATAATAATAATAATAATAATAATAAAACAAAATACAACTATTTTATTATCCAACAGTCGGAATTACTTTTAGATTCACAGTGTAAAAGCTCAATATAATAAAGCTAATTTGCACACAATAACTCGACCAGGGTGGTCGCCGGAAAATAAAAATATGAGAACACAGAACACCAAATCGACTATCAACCTTACTGATCATGGTTTGATCTGGAATTGTCTGCCAATGACTGAGCATGAGGGCTAAGACTTGAGCTTTGCCTAGAGAAGAGGTTTGGGTATGCGAAAAATGTCTCATCGTCCATCGAAGGCAATCTCTGAGGTTGGTGAGCAGTACTGCCTGGGCCCACCACATGATTGTCCGGTGAGGAGATACCCACCTCCCCTTTGGCATTGTTAGAACCCAAAACATTGTCGGAACCAAACGAGCTTTGATTATCCAAAACGGGCTTTTCTACTGTGTCCAACTTCGATTTGTCGCCATGAAAAGGGTTCTCAACTTCGTTATTTTTCTTCGCAAGTTCACTGATTCTAAGCTGAGCAAGGCTAGCTGCAGAACGGGCAGCAGCAGCTGCACGGTCAGCACTATCAGCAGCCGCCTGGGCAGCAGCCAGTACATCATGTAAGTCAACGTTGTTCTCACTTTTGTTCTCCATGACTGGAGGAGGTACGTTGCTGTGGCTCACAGGAACTGATGCAGAGGTCTGTGTTGGAGGAGATATGAATGGCACAAATTGTTTGTCTTTACTTTCTTTTCCAAGTGATTTCTCAAGCAATACTTCGTCTGACGTATTCTTGTTATCTCCTCCAAGTTCTGAGTCTTCTTCGGAACTATCAGATAGGGCAGAGGCAGGAAAAGGAAGCATTTCTGGTGCTGAGACACTGCCTTTATTTGACTGTAATGGATGCTGCTTAGGAACTTCTGGAAAATCTAAAATTTCAAAATCAGCATCAAGATCAGATTGTTTCTCTGTGTCTTGTTTAGATGCAGAATGGAGTGGCTCATCTTGTTTCTCTTCGTGATGAGACATCTTAGAACCACTGACTAATTGTGTTGGCCCACTCTGGAAAAAAACAAAGGAAGGTACAAACATCAGGCATGAAGATGCAAATCTATGCAAGGCGATGAGAAGTAATAATCTGTACCAGTAAGTCTTCATGTGGCTTCAGCAATTCAGTTTCAGACGAAGTTGGATCCCAGTCTAGCTCATGCTCTTCAGCGATTTCCTTGAGCAGCTTCAGTTTCACATCAGGAGTAGGAGCTCGAATTGATAACAATTCTATCAACTGCAAGTGTGTAAAATGTCAAAAACTAAGAATCAAAACGAAGTCAAAAGTTTCAAACTCCGAATAAAAGTCGATAAGATTGAAAAATTATTCAACCTGGCGATTTACACCACATTCAGGCCTAAGCTCAGTGGCAGAAGAAACAAATTCTTTTCCATATTTTCCAGCAAACATCATTTGAACTTGCAGTAACTCTGGGAGATCGGCGCACCTTGGTGCAGCAAAGCACACACTGGAAATTGCTTCTTTCAAGTCTAGAGGGCACTCCCTAAACATTGTACAGTGCATCCATTCAGATGATTGAACAGGTTAATAAAGTTTGGAGTAGCAGTCAGACATGAACAAATAGCAGGAGTAATAATTTAAGCACTAATAAGAGGAGGAAAAATTATTGATACACCCCATCCTTTAACAATCTGCATCAAATATTGATAAGTGGGTGGGGGGAATCAGAGGGGCCCTAATGAAGTACTAGAAAGCTTGAAACCAGTTTGATTGATTAGTGTATTCATATTTTTTCAAACATTTTTAATCACACATCCAAAAATCATTTTCTCAACAATCTCTATCAAACGATCTCCTAATGCCCCTTTGTCAAACTAAATAGATTCAATTTAATTCGATGCTCTTCATTGAGATATGAACCTCTTTAAATAGAGTTACAACATACACAACTCAAAACCCTAATGTACAATGAGCCTAATTAATGGGCCTAAATAATAACTAATAGTATATGGGCTCTAATTACAACTAAAGCTCTAATTACAACTAATATACAAGTAGTCAAATATCGTAACATCCCCCCTCAAATTGATGCGGGAGGGTCCGAAAGCATCAATTTGCCCACTAAGAACTGATGACGCTCACGAGATAATGCTTTGGTGAATACATCAGCTGTTTGTAACTCCGTGGTGATGTGAGGAAGATTGATCACATGGTGATCAAATGCTTCACGGATAGAATGACAATCAACCTCAATATGTTTTGTACGCTCATGGAAAACAGGATTCTCTGCAATTTGAATGGCACTAGTGTTGTCGGCATGTAGTGGAGTGGAAGAAGATTGAGGAATACCAAGCTCGCCTAACAAACCACGAAGCCACACAATCTCGGAACAGGCTAAGGACATGGCACGGTACTCGGATTCAGTAGAGGATTTAGAAACCCGATCTTGTTTCTTACTTTTCCAAGAGATGAGAGCATCCCCCAGAAATATACACCATCCTGTAATAGACCGACGCGTATCTGAACAGCCAGCCCAATCGGCATCACTATAACCCACCAATCGTAATGGATTCATCTTAGGGAAAAATAACCCACGGCCAGAAGTACCCTTAAGATAACGAAGAATACGGCGAACAGCTGCCAAATGAGAATGCCGAGGGGCCTTCATAAATTGACTGACTTGTTGAACGGCAAAAGAAATATCAGGTCGCGTGATAGTCAAATAATTCAAACTCCCCACAAGTTGTCGATATAACAAGGGATGCGGTAACAATTCACCATCTTCTTGACAAAGTTTCAAATTCACTTCCATTGGTGTAAGAACAGATTCCCAGGTGGAGACCGGCTAAAGTGAGAATATCTTGGGTGTATTTGTGTTGATGCGAGGAGAATACCGGTGGAAGACGAATGAACTTCAAGACCAAGAAAATCTTGAAGGGAGCCAAGATCTTTCATGTGGAAAGAGGACTGAAGATGCTGCTGGAGTTTGCTAATTGTTTGAACATCAGATCCGGTAATGACAATGTCATCCACATAAACTAAGAGCAGCACTATCCCTGTAGGAGTCTTCTTGAGAAAAAGAGAGGTATCATATTGACTCTGAGTGAAGTGAAAACCGAGAAGTGTAGCACGAAATTTCTCAAACCAAGCACGGGGTGCCTGTTTTAATCCGTATAGAGAGCGTTTTAAGCGACAAACTTCACTCGATTGTGTAAGAAATAGCCCAGGGGGTGGGACCATATAAATCTCTTCCTTTAGATCCCCATGTAAGAAGGCATTCTTTACATCCATCTGATGCAATGACCAACCTTTGGAAGCGAAATGGCCAAAAGCGATCCGAATCGTAGTCATCTTAGCAACCGAGCAAAAGTCTCTTCATAATCAAGTCCATATTCTTGGCAATTGCCAAGTGCCACCAACCGAGCTTTATATCTATCAATAGTTCCATCGAGCGGAGTTTGGTGTATACACCCACTTACAACCGATGAGTTTGACCCCTTGAGCGAGGACTATATCCCAGTGTGATTCTCCGTAAGCGCCTGAAGTTCGCCTTTCATAGCTTGTCGCCAACAGCCCACTTTGCACTGTGAATAAGACTTAGGAATAACAAAGAGTATCCGTAGTAGCGATTAGCGGTATGAGAGAATCCATACTGCGATCCGGTGGTCGGGATATCTGAGTCGCCCTCAGTGGTGCATGTGAGCGAGAATCGGACATCGGTTCGGGATCTGGAAGGCGTTGGTACGAGGAGGGCGTCTTTGATACACTATTCCTTTCCAACTATCGGTTGTAGAAGTATCATGATCAAAGCGTAGGAAGGAAGTAATCTCATATGGTGGGGAATAGAGGATGGAAGAAATACCGAAGTTTCAAAGAAAATAACATTACGAGAGATCACGAAGTTTATTAGCGTGGAATCATAACATATATATCCCTTATGAGAAATCATGTGCGAGAAAAGCGCATCGCCGTGCGCTTGAGCGATGAGTTTGTTTAGATTCGTAGGAGGTAAGTGAACAAAGCAGACCAACCAAAAATCTGAAGAGAATTATAGTCGGGAATGACAGAACAAGCGATAATATGGAGAGTCAAATTGAAGAACTTGAGAAGGCAACCGATTAATCGGATAGACCGATGTAGACAACGCTTGACCCGAAGCGAAGGAGCAGATGATTCGATCATGAGAGTACTGAACTACATCTAAGAGGTGTCGATTCTTACGCTCTGCTACTCCATTTTGTTGTGGAGAATATGGACAAGATCGTTGAGACAAAATACCCATAGGCGTGAGAAAATTGTGAAACTCGATAGACATGTATTCCCCAGGAATCGGATCGTAAGATCTTAATCTGAGCAGAAAATTGAGTTTGAACAAGTGCAAGAAATTCTCGAAATTTGGAGAACACTTGATTTAGATCGTAGAAAATATATCCAGGTGAAAGCGACTATAATCATCAATAAAAGTCACAAAATACTTATATTGAGCATGTGAAATAACATGACTAATACCCCAAACATCGGTATGCACAATCTCAAAACATGCGAAGCCACGACTCCATGAGAAGGAAATGGTAAACATTTACTTTTACCCAACTTACAAGTAGTGCAACGGAACATATATCGAGAAAATGAAATTTTATTGCCCAATTGACCGCTTTTGACAAGATGAGATAAAACAACTTGATTGGGATGGCCTAATTTCTTATGCCAAACATCACTATTGCTAATAACGTGAGAACAACCTATTGAATTAAAACCGAATTAATCGAATTGGAGCGGAATTAGAAATGGAGAATTGAAGAGGAAAGCAGGCGTCGACTTTAGGCCCCTTCATGATCACCTTCCCGATGTTTGATCCTCGCACACAACAACCATTACGATCAAAGTGAATTTTGCAATTATTATCCACCAATTGTCCAATGTAAATTAAATTTGAAGATAATCGTGGCGAAAGCGAGGACATTATCAAAGGTATTCCCAAGAGACCCGATAGCGATAATAGGAATAGTATTACCATTTGCTATTTGAATATCTTTGATTACCCGTATACTTACGAATATCACGCAAAATAGCGAGGATTTCTGTCATATGATTTGAAGTCTTGAATCAACCAACCAAGGGAAATGCGAGAATGATTCGTACCTTGGATACTAAAAGCGAGATAAAGCGAGAGACAATCATCATTGGACCATTTCTTGAGTCAAAGGAGATGGGCGGTTTGGGTGGAACAGTCCTGCGGTGCATGCGCAGAGTAACATCTGCAAGATTAGGCTGAATGACGCCAATTAGAACTCGCCTCTTGTCTATTTTGAGGCGGATTCGACAATCTTTGATGAGATGCCCCTCTTTCTTACGGTAATTACGTAACTTCTTAGTGCGGTGTCTTGCAATGTGCCCAAACTCCTTCTGGCGATAGCATTGTATCAGACATCGGTTTTCCTTTGGCTTGAGCAAAGCATAAGCAACATTCATCAGCTCGATTGAGGCGTAGTCTTGATTAAGATCGATTCGAGTTGCTAAACATTGTTCTTCACGCAATAGTGCACTTAAACAAGTGTCTAAGGACGGTATAGGATGGCGATTAATTAACCCACCACGTGCAGTTTCAAACTCTGGGCGAAGCTTCATCAGAAATTGGTCTCTCTGGCTGTCATCATGAATTTTCTTTAAAGATTCTAATGCCTCCTGTGGAACCGCGGAAGAAACAATTCCAGAATATTCACTCCAAAGATTCCGAAATCCAGAATAAAACTGCTGAATAGTGAGATTGCCTTGTCGATAATTAGAAATATCTAACTCCAACTGATATTTTCTAGCAGTATTATCCTGATAATAGACGCGCCGAATATAATCCCACATCTCCTTTGCAGTTGCAAAAGGTCGCAGATCATTTATCATATATGGTTCAATTGAACCAAGCAACCAAGTTATAATCTGTGCATCCTTAATCACCCACTGAGCACGCTCCTTAGGATCTGTAGGAGCCTTCGTAGTACCATCTAAGTGACCCCATAAATCTTTTCCTTTAACATACATTGAGAATTGAAATTCCCAAATACTATAATTCTTCCCGTTAAAACGAACAATCGAAATCTTGTCTTCAGCCATTTATGTGAAATCGAAAAAAAATATGCGATGAACAGTACTCTGATGAACAGTGCGCGATGAACAGTACTCCGATGAACAGTGCGCGATGAAACAGTATCTCGATGAACAGTATCTCCGATGAACAGTGCGCGATGAACAGTAACTCCGATGAACAGTAACTCCGATGAACAGTGCGCGATGAACAGTAACTCCGATGAACAGTGCACGATCGTAAAATCGATCAATTCCTAGAACCTGGCTCTGATACCATGTCAAACTAAATAGATTCAATTTAATTCGATGCTCTTCATTGAGATATCAACCTCTTTAAATAGAGTTACAACATACACAACTCAAAACCCTAATGTACAATGGGCCTAATTAATGGGCCTAAATAATAACTAATAGTATATGGGCTCTAATTACAACTAAAGCTCTAATTACAACTAATATACAAGTAGTCAAATATCGTAACACCCTTTACATGAAGCTAACTGATTGCATATGCAAACGAAAGAAAAAGTTTTAACCATCTGCCAGTTTCAGGCCAGAATATGGACTGTGAATCGGTGTCAACTAAAAATACACCTATCAAAAATACGAGTACAATTGATTCACAACAAGTGCACTCTTAACTTCTTAGCTTTACTAGCCTAGCATTGATATTCCGAGTCAGAAATGATATAACTCATAACTTTGTCACTGATTTTGAAGGAATTTTACTCCCAGGAGAGAGGTATCCCCAGGAAAGGCGTACTTTGCCGGAAATAATAACTGAGAAGTTTCGAGGAAGAGAAAGCATGCCAAAAGCTTGGACGTCCAGAATCCAACTATATGATGGTATAGTGCGTGCATGGAAACTAAGTGACAGAAAACATGAAGCACATATCCAGGTTACATTTAAGTGCAGATGGAGCAACACATCATATTCCCCAGCATCAAAAGTGTGCTTCCAAATTTAAAGATCCATATTGTGTCCATCCTGGATCCAAAACTCAATATAATATTCTTAAAATTTTCAACATCTCTAAAATTTAAAGGAGTTATGCTACATGTACAATGATTACAATTGGGAGGTGTGTTTTTCACCCATCAAATCACTTTTAAATTGATCGTTATCAAATGAACCACATGTGTGTTGTATAACTTATGTACATGTAGCATTTTTCAATTTAAAGACCAACCTGCTCATTGGACCGAAGTTTGAATATTAGCATTTAGACGAATAGCTATACACATACTTGAATGAATATTAATCAAACAATTTCAGCACATAAGACTGATTATTTTTGCCTACTTCAATGCCGACATCACAGCATCCCCCCACCCCTCCACCTTTGTCTCTATCCAAACGAAAACAAGTTGACTCACTAAACAGCAAAAATCTTCTAGAAGAGTACGATATTTCTTTGAAACAAATCTAGACTAACCACCTTAAGGCAAAGCAATGTGCAAATCCTCTACATCTACACAAGCAACCATGGAGAACTAGAACGGAGTATACTTCATCTAAGAACTGATGAAGGAAAGCATTAAAAGCTTAAGTGAGCCCCGACAAGGACACAAATATCTACAACTGAACCTTTGCAGCCAAAGAAACCTTAACAGCACCACCCGAGAACACATCATCAGGGGCGAGACTATGACAAGCTAATCAAGGAAATTTTTTTTTGGATAAGAAACAGATCATTTTATTGCCAAAGAAAGATCAGAAGTTACAAAACCCAAGTGAACAAGCCATCCACTAGAAAAACATCAAGCAAAGCAATATCAAAAATCTAGCTATTGCTCTATTCATTGGTACAAAGAGAACTGACGGCATCTAGACGAAATAAGAAATAATCTATATAACAAAAGATTCCAGCTGCTCTAGCCCAAAGTCCCTAGTAAAATAATATGCTATCCCAAATGTATCTACGGAGCTCTCCAAGTCGTCAAAAACCCTTCTATTCCTTTCCCTCCAAAATACCCCAAGCTGCTCCATCACAATCAGTTTCCAAATCTCTTTTTTTTGTTTCCTATTGCCTCCAAATGACAACTTAATGAGAATCAAATCTGGCAACTTTCTTGGAAGAGCACTCGATACATCAAATAGATTAAAAATTCTACTCCAAATCCCTTTGGCAAACTCGCAATGGATAAGGACATGATCGATGGTTTCATTTTCTTTCTACACATGATACAAAAAGATGGAGAAATGCACAAAAGAGGTCTTCTCAATTGCAGCAAATCACAATTATTTACCTTTCCCAAGGACGCTAATCAAGCAAAAAGTTTCACTTTTGAAGGCACCACACCCTTTTAAATGAATTTGAATTGGGGGGAAAAAAGACTCACATGAAAGTTGACAAAGGACATTGAAGAAAGATTTACACGAGAAAGAACCGGAGGGATGATCATTCCAAATTCTTTTATCCAAGATAAAGGGATCAAGTTTTGTGGTATCAAGCATACCTAAGAGAGAAGTGAAATCATCGAAGTCTCTGTCGCTAAAGTTCCTAAGAAATTCACGATTCCACTTGGGTTTGGAAAAGGATGGAAAAGAGAGAATGTCATTAATCAACAATTTTTTACTGATCGATAACTGAAATAGATGAGGAAACAACTCTTGAAGAGTTTGGTTACCCACTCATTTGTCTAACCAAAATCGGACTTCATCACCGACCACTAATTTGGTGCACTCTATAAATTTATCCCAAACTTTTGCAATGGATTTCCATGGTGCCCGAAGAGTGGAATTAACGTCAATATTTGTGTTCCAACCATTAGAGCATAAGCCATACCTACTAAGGATAATGGAGTGCCAAAGTGAATTTTTGGAGAATTTGCAGAGTTAGTCCCTGTTGTTTTGGGGATTATTTAAATCAATTCTCAAATATTCTCTAATATTTCAGAAAATTGGCGATTGGTCCTTGAACTTTTTGGAGAATTATTTTTCAGTTTATAATTCTTGCAAATTAACCTTTTAGTTCATCCTCTCATTGTCTAGATGATCTCTTTAAGGTCCAAATCTTTACGATTATGTTTTGGGATGCTACTTTTGATCAGGACTACTCTTGGGATGTTTTATGATCGGGCCTTTGCGTTTGACGTTCAAACCATTAAATTGTCATATTTGATATTTTTGACCTACAACGGCTTACTCAGAGCTAAGTAACCAATTCTTTTCGGTTGACTAGCCATCTGGTGCGTTGAGGTATTTACGTGACTGTCAGAGACTTCCGGCGACCTCTCTCAAAACTGTGCCACATTTCAGTTTAGTTGGCTCAGTCTTTTTGGTGCTCCATGGGAATCGGCAGATCGTGGTTTTCTACATTTAACCCTAGCTTCCCTCAAGTCGACCTAGGCTTCTGCTTGAATATGGAAGGATTAGGTGATTCTCATCTATGCTAGGGGAGGACTCGACTGCTTTCTATTTTACATCACTTTGCAAGTTGCTGCCGTGTGGATGCATTAACTTGAGGGGGAGTGTTGGAAAGTAATTTAATGAAATAGGATTTTAATGATATCTTTTATTGTTATCTTTTAGTGATTCTAGTATTTCCTAGTTTAGATAGGCTTCTACTCCTATATAAAGGAGTGATTGCAACCTAATTTTTCATACCAATTTATTATCAATTTTGCTTCCACATTATATTTCAACTAAGCCAATACTCAAAACATTTAGATTTGATTTTGAGCACCGATTTGTTACGCACTTACACTAGACCCACACTTCAAGTTGTTTCATGACATAAATAATCACAAACACTCAAGAAATCAGTTGGACAGATGTATTCATATCTTTTACAACAAACACAGATCTCAATTCTTAGAGCAGAAGCTATTTGTTTAGCTTTACATGCATCCCAAGGTATCATTTCTAGTACATCAAGTCATCAACAGGTCATGCTCACACACACGGCACATCCTATAAATGTATCATAAATATTTACCTAATGCGAGATTGGATCTATCCATTTTTTGTCATAAATAGTCAATCGAGTAAAGCTATAAATGAATCATAGATTTCTATTTAGATAACAGAAGAATCAATGAATGACTAGAATTAATTTTCTCAACCTAGTTAACTGCATGTTAAATCAATTCAAGAATCCCAGTCTAACACTTCAGAACATCCAGTAGAACAAACCATATGACCGCTATTAATCCCAACTCGATTAAGAGTTACATTCCTAGTAGGCAACATGTTCGGCAAAGTGTTTCTTTGGACTTGAACAAATAAATAAATAGATAAGGCTAGACCCATATTTCTAGACACTGCACTTGTTTTGAAAACTTTTTTCTCCGCAAGTTTCACTATACCACAACTTCACCACTCATTTACAGTCTTTAAACATGTTTTTAATTACCTAGCCAAACGTGCTCCATGTTTCTGTGTCCAAAGTTGTTAGTCAGCATGGAAAGTCAAAGGCCACAACTTCTATGTGCAAATTTGATCAATCCTAGCGCACATGACTTTTGTCACCGAAGCCTAAGATGATTATTTTCTTCAACTAGTAGAAAAACTGAATGCAGGGACTAGGTCAGCAGTGAGTTTGCTGTTGAGTCTATCTTTTATTGGACACACACAGAAGCCACACTGTGCTCATGTATCTGGTGTCCCTGTTGACCGTAGAACATTACTTACTAATTGTTAGAATCCCACATCGGGTTATGAGGATATATAAGATCCAATTTATAAGGTGGTGATAAACCTCCTCTAACAAGTCGGTTTTGTTAGGAGGAATTAGGCCCAATATTTTAATATAGTATCAGAGCCAGGCCCAGTTATGATATTGGGTGCCCCCAATATTGGTTTATCCACAATTGTTTGGCATGGCTCACGCTATATGTGAGGGGGCATGTTACAATCCCACATCGGGTTATGAGAATATATAAGATTCAATTTATAAAGTGAGGGTAAACCTCCCCTAACAAGCCGGTTCTGTTAAGAGAAGTTAGGCCCAATATTCTAATAATAATTATCAATATGTTGTTTCAATCAAGGCAACTAATGATTTATTATTCTAGGTAAAAGGGAAATTTTCTTTAACTGAAATTTGTGAACTTCTTGATGCACCTCGTGGGAACAGAAGATTTTACCACGGTTACTGAGTTAAGGCTTCTTTTTCAGTGTGTTTCCTAAACCTGTCATAAACTTCACGCCCAATCACTTCATCTATTTCAACGCTTCAAGGGCTAGGAACTCAGATTCATTTACTTGCAAATCAGCTTACATGCAAATCATGCTTTCACGTTGTTGCATTTGTCTCCGCGCCAAGGCACATTTGACCCTACTGCATCACCTTCAATCATATTCATGGTTTTTAAAGGCGTAAACGGGTTTCAAGGCCTTTTTTTCCTCGAGGCGGGGCGTAAGCCTTGAGGCGGGTTCAAGGTGTAAGCCTCAACAAACTAACATAAAACTAAAATCTAAGCGAAGTAGCAAACTATAACATATCCAAAAAGTTCATTCAAGTCAATCAGATAGCAAAAACAAAAGAAATCTAAAGTAGCAAATAATTAGTCTCGTCTGCAATGCAATAGAACTATTTGCCTAATGTTGCCCATAGCCCCATAGTTAAAAAAATAAAATAATAAAATAAAATAAAAAGGATTTTAGAACTTGTTGCCGATGATTGAAGTTTGAATTTTGAAGAGAGGACAAGAGAAGATTGATGGTTTCTTTCTTCTGCTGTTCTTCTGTTGTTGTTACGTGACTTGAGAGTTGAGACTCCAAGTTTTTAATCCCTTTTTTGGGCCATTTTTGGGTCATGGGCACCCTTTTTAATTAACCCTAGTTGTTTAAAGAAACCTAATGGGCCTCTCTTTTAAGTATAAGTGTTTAAATGGGCCAAAAACTCTTGGAATGGATAACTGATGCGTAAGCCTCTCAAAAAAAGGCTCGAAGTGTGAGCCTCAAGAAATTAACCATGCGCCTCGATTGGAGGCGAACCTCGAGGCGTAAGCCTCAAACGCTTTTCAAAACCATGATCGTATTACCTCCAACCATTTAAATAATCAATCTGCCCAGTTCCTCCAGTTTGATAGGGCTACACATAAAACTGCCAAAGCAAAATATGAACCAAATTCAATTGAACCATTGGTTCAATTCCACATCGACCAGCCAACGACTCAACGTCTTGGTTTCAAGCTAAACCAAACTATTTCAAAATTCTTTGTTTTTAGTTTCAATTTTTAAAAGCCCAAAGATTTTAATTTATAAATTATAATTTAAGAAAAGGTACAATAATATACACATCTATAAAGAAGTTGGAATAATGCAATAATTGAACAAATTCATGTGTCAAATTCAATTCTCATTTCCCAAAAACCACCAAGACGCTAGCATCTGCTTTACAACCGCTAACGTATAACAATTTCTCACCTCTCCAATCACGAGTTGCTATTTAGTATCTATCCTCTTCTAGTTTCTTCATTGCTATGTAATTATCTTCGTTTCTTTTCCATAAAATAAATGAGCTAATAGAATCAATGGAACTGCTTTGCATACCTTGCATTTTCGATACTCGCCTTTGGCAAAACTACTCCAGCCATACAAATGAAAACATGAATTCTTAAAAAATATGCACAGATGACTTAATACTATACATCGTGCTTTCGATATTATATGTGTCCTATATGATGAGAATTTGTGATAAATACATATTTAAGCCATACAAGTGACATGAGGGGTGGGGAATTAACTTATTATTTGATTTGGTCGTTAAGCTATACATTCTCTAGGACCCACAGCTTTCGGGGTATGTTTGATAGAGATTATAGATTTAAGATGTGTGGTTGAAAGTGAAATAAAGTGGTATAAAATAATAATAACGTAATTGTTTAAATCAATCATAGGAGTGGTTAAAAATGAAAATTGAAAAAAAAAAAAAAAGATTTTAGTTTTAAGTTGTAGAAAACATGCCCTCATTCACTCTTTGACCATGCATTCTATTAGATCCATAGCTCATAATCCATACAAAACATACATCAACTCATACTTTTTTTTTTTTGATAACCGTGGGTGTCGGGACCCCGCTTTAAACAGTCACCCCACTATTCCCACGAGGCCCTGGTGACTCGACCAGAGACTGCCCCAGTGGCCCCAAGAAGTTTTCTGCTCTCACGGGGAATCGAACCGGGGATTGGTGAAATCCCAAGCACCGCCCTTACCGCTTGAGCAACCCCTTGGGGTTACATTCATCAACTCATACTTAACTTGTTTTAGATGGCTTTACCATTACGAAAATTGGTGAACCAACAATTAAAACCTTCTTAAAACATATTTGGTATGAAATCCATAACAAACTACACACTACAACCACGTTCACCCCAGTTTCTTTGCTTCTAATGTACAACAGTACTGGGATCAGAACATTAGGAGACTTTTAGAAGGCTATAGTCATATAGATAACTGTGGAAATTTTTTAATATTGCAACACGTGTGTGAAACTATCAAAATAATGAGCACAAAACTTGACATAGTTCACATCGAATTTGCATTAGATCTACTGTATGCATTTTTCATCCTCTAGATATAATATAGAGTTTAAACCAAAGGTACCTTAGAGAAAGAAATGACACTCCTCAAAATCTAAAAATCTCACCAACAACAATCAAAGCCTTAAAGAAGTAATTACTTATTACCCACAAATATAACATGTGACATATGAAAATACAAGTTCTAAGAATTTAGTTCAATGTGTCCCCAATGTCAGCATACTTCAGTAAAAGACCTCACGTCGGTTACTCGATATTGTGTTGAATTTTGTACATGGTCACGTCCATGCTTCTCAATTTGGTATTAATGCAACTTTCTGCATTTCCTCAACCAGAAAATAAAATATGACTTCAATATGACTTCTGTCATGATTTATATGGATAATTTATTATTGACATTAAGTGATAAAACATAATCCCAAAATTTCTAGCTGAATTTCTCCCTCTCCTTTCTATCTCTCCGCTTCTATCTCATTCTCTCTTCCATTTTGCATCATTAACCGGCAGAGTTTACCACACCTTCACTACATCAGATACTACTTTTACAATCATGGCCTCTCGCATGAACGCCCAGTGCAAAAATATTAAGTATTGATTATAATTCATGTTGATTTATTTCACTCTCTTTCAACATTGACTCTTTTCTTTTTACAAATAATACATTCTTTTTCTTTTTCCTTTTTACTGAAAACAATAATAGAACATTTTTAACAAACAATAACAAGAATCTTTGAACAATAAAGAATGTTCTGTTTTAACCAATACATATAACAATTATTTCTACAAATTCTAAAACTCTTTGGTTTTTCAAATACTAGAGTAAACATTTTCTTTTTGACAAAAAACTACCAAATTGTAGCTTGACATTTACTTTTGCAAAGAGCACTTGGCTTTGATGATAATAATTGATGCAAAATGGAGATAGCGAGCTCGAGAAAGAAAGAAAGTGGACGAAAAAAGATGAGAGGACAAAGAGGAATAACAATTTCCAGAGAAAAACTGTACGGCGAAGTTGCATACAACTTGATATGAAATATCTATTGTGTAACACCCAGGACCCGTAACTAAACGCATTTTGCTATTAAAGAAGTGCTTTTGGACTTGTAACAAGTCATTCAAAGCATACACTAAGAATGTTTGTATGATGAACAATTAGGAGGCTCAGTGGTCCAAGCATCTTGTTTTTCAATGTTCTGCAATAATTTCACCAGTACGAAAGCATGAAAGAAGTCTCAGCAAATGCAGAACCGGGGGGAAAAAAGGTAAAATAAAATAAAAAGCCAGAAAACGTGAGATGGAAAGCATGTAGTAGTAGACTCAAAATCAACATGGAAAGAAAATTTCACCGAACTTAAAAAGGATCCTCGTGTAAGAGCATTAGGAAAGACTTGGACATCCTATCATTACTGATCCCTCATAGATTTCAATTCTGTTACCTTGGGTTGGAAACAACTTCCGAGAAGCGTATCTGTTTCCATGCCCTCCTCATTGAGAGTAAGTTATAGACAAATGAATTGTCATCAGTTTATTAAATATCATCTAGTTTAAGAGGAAACAAGGATTCCCATTTAACATGTATACAGTTGAATCCTCAACATAATAATCGTATTCACCTATCAAACTTACAACATTAATATGTTTCTGTATCATCTTCTTTCAAGATTAACTTGTCCCTTGTTAGACTCATAGGACTAAGAATTAATGTCATCTACCAAACTTGCAACACAAGAAGCATCTCGGTATCCAAGTCCAAAGGCCAAAAGTCTGGAATACATATTAAAATGAGGAAGTGGTAGAGGACAATATACCTTTGTGCTTCAATGATCGGAAGGCGGACGGCAATAAGCTCACAGAATAGCTCAATTATCTCCTGTGCAGCCATCATTTTCTCTTCTCTTATAATATGCTCAACCTAAATTACAAAATATTGCAATCATTTTCTACATGAAGATAATACAAAACAAAAAATTCGTGTGCAAACGAAATCAAACAGTTCTACGAAGACTCGAGGGAGCAGATCAATACACGAATTCGAGCAGTGGCTTCCTGGCCCGTCTCAAGGAGCTTGGCAATTTCTTTGCGCATCTGCCTTAGTTGTATCTCTCTTCTGTTCCTCAGTAGCTTTATTCGAGGAATTGTCAGCTTCAATAAAGTTTTACTGCAACATTATGAATTAAAAAAAACAACAATCAGACCATTATCTTCACTTTAAAATCACCAGCAATTTTTAATATTTCCCCAAATTAAGGGGAAAAAGGTGAAAAAACAGCAAAAGTCCAGTCTAATTCAATCGAGTAAAGCAGCAAATAAAATCATCAAACAATTATTCACTTTTTCATCTCGAAAATATCATGCTCCGGTTTGATCACGAGTCCGATAATCTCCAACTCTTCTTCAGAAACTTATCTATGGTGTGTGATTACTGAAACCTAGAACTCAAAAAAGACAATGAAAAGAAAAAAGAAAATTAAAGGAATGAGAGAGATTACCATTTCGCAGCTTTGAATCCGCCCTTGCTCATAAAGGAATCGAGCATCGACATCGCGATATTTCAAATTACAGGTCCACGAATTGGACTAATTGAGTGACAGAAGATCAACTTGAGAGAATTTGATAGCAGTGGGTATTAATGGCTAAAACTCGCCTTGATTAGGAGTTAAGAAAAATCGAAAGATTTGTCCGACAGAGGGAAATGACGTGGATGAAAATGTGATAACAGCAAGCGGGTCACCCAACTTTGGAGAATAATTCATTTGAGTCGCTTATTAATTCTGTTTTAATCCTTTTCTGTTAACTCGCTAGTATACCAATTTTATCGCCATGGATTCGATCTCAAAATTTAGGGAGAATAAAAACATAAGAAGATATGTATAATTTTGGTAAATTAATAGAAAATTTAAAAAAATTATAGATTTTACAGATTCTGAGTTTTGGTGAAAACAAACAGCCATATAATATTTTTACATTGTGATAAATTGAACTTTCAAATTGTAAGTACAATGTTATATATATATATATATATATATTAAATTAAATAATAAATATATTAAAACGGAAGTCAGTACTTCTATCCCTGCCTTTGCCTTTTGTTTATTTTTTTATTTTTTTTTTTTTTTGTCCTTTAGATTAGATTATTATTTTTTTCGATTATTAGTCTATTATTAATCTCATACATGTTTTTAATCTGAATTCACATCTAAATCTAACTAAAACAATATTCATTCAAATCAAATGTTTATATAATTAGATTTCATATCAAGAGTTCTACACTTATATATATGATTAAAACTCATAACATACAAAAAATTATACAAAATATAAATTTGATTTTATACAATCATTGACTTAAACTTTTCGTATAATTAATTTTTTGGATAATTATTTAATTATTGCTTAGATACCTAATTGAATTAAAAATTTGATTTGAATTATGGTATACGATATTATAATCTAATCTGATTTGAATTCAAAAGATGTGACTTTTTTTCCATGAGAGACTTTAACCACATATATTTTTTCTATAAATAATGTTCTAATTGAAGTAGTATTTGTACTGTGACTCCTACATTGCATTCTCAAATTGGACAATGACTCCTACACTGTTATGTGTAAATGCTGAGATGCACATAGAAGCTTTAATATTAATTTTCAAAATATATTTTTTCGTCTTATGAAATTTTAAAAATATAAGATTGCATTTTATGTGCGACCTAATAAATCTGAATACAAAGTATATGTATGTTAATATTTCCTAGGGAACATCTCAGTAAAGTATACATATATACACTACATATATTTTGGTTCTTCACATGAAAAAAAAAAATTATACTTAAAATTATATGAAGAACTATACAGATTTATGTAATTGTATATGAAAAGCTATATAGATTTATCTTTTTAAAATATATTTTTCATTTCTTATTGATAAATGAATGACAGAAAATAATCAACCGTGATTTGATTAACATCACATAAAAGCTTGAGATAGTTTAGTCACCAAGATTAAATGATCAATCAATATTTGATATTTAGCGTATCATGGTTAGTTGTTGTCAAATGTTGGTATTTTCTTCAAGAAACTGATACTTACTCATGGACAATTGTATATTGCAACATCAAGAGTTATGACTCGTGATGGATTGAAAATATTGATACGTGATAATTATGGAAAGCCAACAAATACAACAACCAATATTGTATACAAAGAATTATTTTAAACTTTATAATAATAGCTTGTGTTCAAATAACAAGATTGAGTTACTTTTCTATCGTAATGTTGATTTGTAATAACCAATGTCATGCGTTATGCAATTAAAAATAATAACTCAATATACAGTGGAAAATTGTCGTGCATTTTCGAGGGTAAACACTAGCATATATTCCACTCATTCTTTGATTTTTCTAAATTAAATAATTATTATTTTTCACCTATTTCCCACTCATTTCTTTATTGCCAATAATTATTGTTTTACTCCTTCTGCAATTGATTTATGATCCTTAAAATCACTCACATCTTCATGGCCCAAAATCTCTCTCTCTCTGATCACCTTAAAGTCTTTGGCTCTCTATTGCTATCTCTCTCTCTATATATACATATATATTGAATAATATTTTTATTTTTATAATTGTAGATTTTTTTTCTTTTATGTGATTCATTTGTTTAA
The DNA here is from genome assembly GCA_018223645.1 of Jasminum sambac. Lineage (NCBI taxonomy): Eukaryota > Viridiplantae > Streptophyta > Magnoliopsida > Lamiales > Oleaceae > Jasminum > Jasminum sambac. Next base: position 27,624,286 of record CP073647.1, read on the forward strand.
GATTTTTTTAATTAATGATTTCAATTAGGCTATTTTACGGTATTTTATTGAAAAGGATTAAATTATATTTTTTTATAATATTGTGCTCATTTTGAAAAAATAATTTAAAGTTATTGCTATTATTTTTGCCATAAATTGAGAAATTGATTGGTGGTTTTATTACAAAATTGTATTACAAAATTTGTGTACCATGATCATGCATTTAAACGATCATCTCATATTGTATCCAGTTATAATATAATTCAAAATCAATACAATATATTTGGACATGAAATTATTGATTTTGCATTCTAGCATTGTTATATTGATAAATTATTTTAAATATATAAGTTGTGTTTAACCACATAATTTTTAAAACAATGATTTATAGTATACTATATGTTTTTTGAACGGTGATTAAATATAGGTATTAAATTGCATCGAATGATATTTTTATTTTTGAGAATTTTTTTAATACTATACATTGTTAAAACTGACTTAATGTATTTTCATCCTTACTTTTTCTGTTAAAGAATTGGCATACAATTCTTTTAAATAGTTAAGTTAAAGACAACTGACATGTGTTTTTATAAATTATTTTGACTCATTATTTTTACTTTGACTCATTATTTTTAAATTCTCAAAACAAAATTTGAGTATGCTGTGAAGTTCACTTAATGCATTTTAATCTGTACTTTTCAGTTCAATGAATTAGTAAACGGTTAAGTTAAAGATAATTAAAGCGGCTTTCGAAATTAGCAGGAGTGATAACTTTAACTTTTGCATATTATTTTTTTTAAAGTGTCAGGAAAATTTTTTTGTATGTTGTTAAGATAAATTCATTACACTTTCATGTCAAAAAGTTAGTGAACAGTTCTTTAAACAATTAAAGTAATGAAAATCGATTATGAGTATGAAAATTATATCAAAAGATAACTTTTATTTATTAGATAACTTTTATTTATTATTTCTCTATTTTCAAGAAAACTTTTTAATCCGTTGTTAAAGTTGATTTAATGCATTTTCATCCGTACTACTTTCAGATCCAAGAATTGATATATAATTCTTTTAAATGGTTTAATTAAAAATAGTTGATAGGGATTTTAGAAACGGTTTGTTCGTGCATCGGCGATATCTCATTCTTTTTAAATCAATACATCTAAGTTTAAATAAATCAACACATCTAAGTTTTAAAAAATTAAAATTTTATAACTCGATTATAATATATATAAATTTTTTTTATCAATTCGTGTCTCCCACACAAACAATCATAAAATACCAAGAAAAAAATCCCCCCCCCCCCCCGGGCAAAAAACTTTCATGCCTATGTACACATTATTATTTTTATTTTTTTAACTAATTCATTCAAGGATGCATGTGTGAATATTACATGTTATTCATTTTCAGTATTAATTAATACTCTTTTAATTAATGTAAGAGGTTACAGTAAACTAGGAATTAAATGAAAAAAGTAAGGGTAAATTTGACGATCAAAAGCTTTTCTTAAGCTTTTCTTTCTTTAATTTAAATCCAACAAGCTATAAATGTGGTATGTGAGTTTGGTTTATCTATGTTTTAATCTTGGTCAAGATTTATTTTCAATTATGTATCAAATAACGTAAATTTAGTATTATTAAATTAGGTGGTAAACTTATGCCTTATTGTCTTTTGCAAAGATGGTAATTTATGCCTTATTCTCATTCAAAAATAAAATATGAGGATTTATGGCATCATATTTGGCAGCCATCAAAAGTCAACTTGTAACCTATGGCAGGTGAATGGCTAATTATATTGACAATACAATTTTTGCTAAAAACACTACATATTAATTGCACTCAAAGTTCATAGTTTTTAAAATTGCAACATATGTCTATAATATGTATAACAAATTTATTTTTTCATCTTATTTTATGGATAATTTATTTGTATTCAAAAATAAAAAAGTTTCGTTACGCGAAATTGCTGAAACTTTTGGTGATTATTTGTGTGAATTATAATTTCATTTATTAAACTTTTTTAAATAAGTTTTTAGAAGTTTAAATTATGCTATGTTGATTTTTTAAAGTTTTGCTGTGAGCATTTATACAATGAATTTGCCTGAAATACAGCAGAAACATTGTCAAAATTTTAATAAAATCTAATTTATTTTAGTGTTCCTTTATTATTATATTTTTCATAATGAAGTAAACATCAAAATTTGTGAGTTGAAAAAAATATTTTAAGATGCGGAATATATTAAATGACGTATTTTGTAAATTACGGATTTAATAAATAATTGGCTGTCAACTAATTCAACCACTGGAATCGTGCCACTCAATCAAAATTTTTTAATTGGCAATCGACTATGTTAAATAGTTATTTAGGATTCTAGCTCCTTAATAAATATTAACAATCCTAGCTACTTTAAATTATTTATTTTATACTAATTGTTTTATATTTATATTTTATTTAATTTTTAAAGATTATCAATTAAGTCATCTATTTTAATTATTAATCATATATATTTAAATTGACTTATCTTATCCAAATTAATTTAAATTCAATATTAAATCACTCAATATTTGTTCAAGATCACCTAAAATTTATGAGATTTTTTTATATAATCACATTTTTATATAAAAAAACTAATTTTTAAAAATAAGATTATGTAAAGAATGAGAAAGTTTAATTTCCTTGCTTATATTTTATCTTGGGCATCCATTATAGAACAATATATTTATAATTTCCTATTATATTAATTTACGGATATCTAAATTTTAATCATCACGTAATAACGACATTTAACAAGAATTTCTTTTTTTTTTTTTTTTTTTTGCACACAATGTTTCTCCCTCCATTATGTTGTATAACCTATAATGCTATATACTTCGATTTCTCTTGGACTTCAAAACTGTCTTTCATTTGCATCTAGCTCACCATTGGAGAAGCTTTAATTAAAATTTGAATCTACACCATTACTCAATTTGTTAATTGTTAAGGATAAATTGGTGAATTTTTTTATTTAGGAAATTATCCTAGGTCGAAAACTTATTACAAGGACGGGGACTTTGGGCCAAAACCTCCGAAACAAGTACATCAAGACAACAATAACGAAAATTTAATAAAGCAAGTGAAAAAAGCTAAGCATTAAAAGATACATCAGGTTTGCTAGCAAGTTTAACCAAAAAAGCTATGGGAAGGAAAAGGTTGAGGAAAGCGTTGAGGGAATGGGAGGAATCTTACAAAAATACCCTTGGTCAAATTTTCAATGGTCATACGCACAAAGAAAGAAAGCGGTCGTCTCTCTCTTTTTCTCTGGTTTTCTCCATTTTTCTCTTTTCTCTTCCTTTTCATTTTAGACCCGAAATACCCATTTCTCTCTCTAAATCTATACCCAAAATTCGAACAGATTTGAAGTGTTTTCTCAAACAGATCTGAAGTATTTCTTCAAGGAGAGTTATGGGATGCAGTAGGTGCAAACGAAAGAACGGAATTTGAATTTTCAGCCAAAAATGGCTAATTCGAAGAAGACGAGATTGAGAGTATTGAGACTTCGAAATTATATTCTAGTGTTTGGGAAGAAAGAAGATGAATTTTGAGAGTTCGAATTTCTACAAAAAAAAGGAAAAAATGAGACTTGAAGCTGTGTATAATTATGAGATGAGTAATCCACTCGGCCTTACTTATGAAGATGGCGAGGAACCGGAAAACCAGCATATTGATGCGAATTTGGTCGATGAACAAATTTAGGAAAGGGACAGCGAAGGTACTTTTTCGACCATTTTATATACAAAACCAATTTACGGGAGCTTTCGTTGTTGTATTCATGAGATGAGTTTTATCGAGTAGAATACTTTTGAAATGAGTAGTATTCTCCCCACGTGAAGTGTATAGACCGAGTCTAAAATGAGGGGGACTAAGAGGATACTCCATGCTTATCTTAACCTGAAGGGAAACTTTTGAAGCATGAGCTATCAGTATGGAGATAAAGTCAATAAATCTGAATAAGCAAATGAATATGATATGTTCTACATTGGCTTCTAATTTCATCTTTGTTTCGCCATCCAACTTTCTAATTAGCACAAGACTATATTCCTGGAACCTAAAGTTTGTCCATGCGTCATTTACCATCTCAACTCCTCCGGTCGCAGATGCATTCTTAGAATCTTCCTCCATATGGACTACTTTGTCCAGTTCAATTTCAGATTCTACCATGATATGGATTCTAATTGGTTATTTCGTTTATTGGTTATTCGATTTAATTGGGGGCATGAGATGGGTTTTAATTGGTTATTTGGTTTGGGTTTGAGCTTTGTCACAGTCGTGGAAATGTTCAAATTGATTATGTGGTTTACTGGAATGAGTAACTAACATTTCATTAGTTGGTCAATTATGTAAATTGATTACACTCACAATTTATTATACTTAGTTTTAATATGCTTTGTGATTTACTAAAATGAGTAATAGTTCATTTGTTGGTCAATTATGTAAAATGATTATTCTCACAATTTATTATTCTCAGTTGTAATATGCTTTCCCTATCATGTCTCTTTTAGCATATGAAAATTAGTAAAGTGTGAATTACCAATTTCAACTGAGATGAACACATTAAAGAACTTTATCTAAAACAATGGAACTTGCCTACTTACAATTGCTGAAAGTTATCCATCGCATGTCTTCAAACAAATTATAGTCATACGAAATGAGTTATATTTCTGCAGAGACGATGGTCATTGTGCAAGCATTGGCATTTTACAAGCTAATGCATACCTATATCATCAAACTAAGAATTTTTTTTTTTTTTAACAGAGATGATAGTGAATGTTGACGATGTTGTGGGGACTTCGGGGCATCGGTGGAGATAAGTTTATTGGTTTGGGTAAGGCAATGTTGGATGATACAACCACCCTTCACTAGATGAAGATGATGTTAATATTGTTCCAACTCCTGGAATGAAGTTCCCAAATACAGAAGCAGTTTATGAGTTTTATAAAAGGTACGCTCCTCGTGAGGGTTTTCCGATAAGGGTTGGGAGCTCAAAGAAAGGTTTTGATGGGAAACTTCGCTATTACTATCTCGTGTGCAGAAGAGCTGGCAAGCGGAAAGTAAATCGAACGACCCTTCTAATCCTCGTCTGATTGGGCAAACAGTGCAAGCACGTATTTATGTGGTCTCAGATGTATTGTGATCATGGCGTATAGGCACGATGGGACTCAAGCACAATCATATTTGCAGTCCTACGAAGTCTAGGTTATATGCATGTAACCGTCGATTGGACCCCGTTGTTAAGAGACAGCTTGATATAAATGATCGGGCTAGGATACGAGTGTGCAAGACGTTTGAGGCAGTTGCTATCGACGCAGGAGGTTATGATAATATCACGTATAACAAAAAAGACTATAGGAACAACATTTCAAAGGCTTGGCAACTCAAACTTGGGGATGGCGATGCCGCTGCTCTACAGCCTACTTCAGGCGAATGCAATCACAGTGTCCTGGGTTCTACTTTGTCATTGATATAGATAATGAGGGGCGATTGGTTAATGTCTTCTAGGTTGATAATAGGTCTCGAGAAGCATACAAAGACTTTGGAGATGTTGTATCATTCGACACGACCTATTTAGTGAACAAGTACCAGATGCCTTTTGCCCCATTCATTGGTGTAAACCATCACGAGCAATCCACCTTGTTGAGATGCGGTCTCTTAGCATCGAGGATACCTCATCATTTGTTTGGCTATTTTCTACATGGCTAGAGTGCATGGGATGGAGAGCTCCTATTGATATAATTATCGACCAAGATTTGGCGATGAAGGCTGCGATTCTCGAAGTGTTCCCACACAGGAAGCGCAGGTGGTGTCTTTGGCATATAATGAAAAAGGTGCCCGAGAAATTTGGAAGTCGTACCTGCAAAGATGCTTTGATTGGCACTATTAAAAAAGCAGTGTGTGATAGTCAGTTTCCTGATAAGTTTGAGGATTCATGGGAAGAGCTGCTTGACAAATACCAACTTCGATCTAATAGGTGGTGCATAGACATGTATTTGGAGAGAGCTGGTTGGGTTCCATGTTACTTGAAGACTAGTTTTTGGGTAGGAATGTCCACTACACAAAGAAGTGAAAGCATGAATGCTTTTTTTATGGTATCGTAAACTCGAAAAAATCTTTGAAGCAGTTTGTTGAACAATATGATCGAGCAGTAAGGAACAAGCTAGAGAATGAAGTCAATGCCGATCACAAATCATTTAGTACAGTAGTTCGATGTGCCACTCATTTTGGGATAGAAAAACAATTTCAGAACGCTTAAACTAACAAGAAGTTTCAAAAAGAATTTCAAAAGGAGATAAGCGATGTTTCTTATTGTTGGATTGACTCGGCACATTATGATCCCCCGGGTACAGTATACCTAGTGTCTGAGCAGGTTTCGTTGGGGGACGACCGTTGGAAGCGTATGGAGTTTGCAGTATCCTTTATTAGGGAAGATCTACTTATGTCATGTACTTGTAACTTTTTTAGTTCAAAGGAATTCTTTGTAGACATTCTCTAAAGGTTTTGATTGGCTCAGACATTCATCAAGTTCATGAACAATATGTGAGCATTAGAAGAAGGATGTGTGTAGGGCCTACACGAAGATTACAGTTGGCGATAGTGGTTGGATGCGTACCCCAGAAAAAGAAAGGCAAGACAAGCTGTTGAGTATCTCGGCGAAGACGTCTGAGTTGATCTCTATCAATAAAGAATATAGCGAGAGTGTAATGGAATTAATGGAACAAAAGATGCGAGAATTTATGATTTCTCACCCATCCAATGTTGGCAGCCGACACTGCATTGATATGGTTGGAAACTCATCGTCGGCTAGTGCTCCTATTGAAGTGGGGGCTCCTATTCTTGACCTGCCGTTGGTAGCCCATAGGGAGGCCTCACAGAAGAATTGTTTGAAAGGAGCTCTTGAGAAGACGACAAAGCGGAAAAGGGTGAGAGATTTAAAGGCACTACCTTGTCCATTATAGCGTTAAATTTACTCAATAAATGTTCTTTTGTGTAAGTGTCATCAAAGAAAAAGTTCACTAGTACTTGAGCCAACAACCACATTGGAGCAGCAAATCTCCAATGTAGTTCCACCATTGGGAGAAGTAAGTTCCTTATCCAATTTTTTTTTATTTACATTTGGGGTACTAATTTACATGCCATAAAAACAAAGGAGAAATATTTTGAAGAGATGTGATTTGTTTTTCTTCTAGTAATATTTGAAAGTATATATTATTATTGTGTGCAATATATATCATTGGAAGATATATACTATGTTGTCTAAACTATCATTGGAGAGATTATTACGATAGTGTCGGTGTCGGTGGTAGTGGTGGTGGTACAGGCACGGATAGTGGAAATTTGAACAGCAGTGAACAATCGCATACCAACTACTATTATCATTAGTTATGTGTTTTACGCAATGTAATAGCTTTTGAACATGTTATGACTTTCATTAGTTGAAATGTTGAACGGCTCGTGCATATGTTATTAGAAGACTCATCATTTGGTGTAAAAATGAGCAAACATGGGTATTGGCGTGGTGGCTATTATATTGTTGTATTTTAATATAAGTGTATACAGTTTGGCTGCCTATTATATTGTTGCATTCAAATTGCAGTCTCATTGAGATAAACCATAAATTGTAGTCAGAAACTTACTCAATTGAATTGGAGGAATTGTTTGCATATAAATAGAATAGTTGATCAATTCGTTCCAGCTCTTTGGATGCAGCTTTGCCAGAATATAGAATCATGACCTCATTAACAATTTTCGTTGAATAATTAATCAAATTAAGGCTTGAAACTTTCGCCCTAGTGATCACCTTCAATGGTTTCTTCGAAACCTTTATGCTACATATTGTACCTTGGAAATGGATTCAAGGATTTCGAATCAATCTTATTACAACTTGAAATTTCACTAGGAAGTGATTTAACTTCTTTTCAGTAGTCCTTCCAAAGGCCCCAGTATGGCAGTATCATGCTACCGAAACATACTGGTCACCTAACTCAATGAATTATCTGTCCATGCTCAACTTAGTTCTTTCCTTAACTCAAATAGTCAAATAAAAAAGTCCCATGTAAAGAATAACCAAAATGTCACTTGATCTATACAAAACTAGTATTAATATCACCATTTGTTAGTTTACATATAAACCTCAAAATCGAAATGGTTTGAGGCTGACTGGCTGACGTAATATCCTAACCCAATGGAAGAAAAATGTCTTCCTAGTTAGTACCCTTTGACTTTGTCAACGTTGATGATAAATTCAATTTGAACCTAAGTATTGTTAACTCTATCATCTAGGCCATATACAATACAGAAAATCATGCTACTCAAAAGCCATTTTAACAATCCTCATTCACAAAGTAAATATTAGTCATAAGTACATTAAGTCATAATAGATTCATTCCATTTTAACAATCCCCATTGACAAAGCAAATATTAGTCATAGTACATTAAGCCATAATACATTCATTTATTCCTCTTGCGAAACGTAAACTCGTACACCCTAAGCGAGACATCGACGTTCCTTGTTTCTGAAATATCTGCGCATTTTTCCAATTTTGATGAGAGATCATCCACTTCAATGGGCGTGTTGAAGTCTTCATCATGAGATCGTGCATTGCTCGATTCTCCTTCTTCGTAGTTGAGGTCTCTCATCTTTGGAGGGCCGACCAATTTCCAATAGTTACATTGATGAACGATTTTTCTTGTGCAAGTGTAGAATATTTGTCCTTTATATTGGGAGTCATCCTTCTCAACCATGAAAGTTTGCCTCCAACCAATCTCACACTCAGGACAGCTCACCTTATCCTTACAATTCATGGGCTCATGGCTACGAGAATGACAATGTAAACACATACCAGTATTTTTTATTCCCATTTTAGACCTGCAAAAAAATAATAGGGAAAACCATATGCAATGACAATGTAAACACCAACCAAGCACACTCGTGCAAGATTTAGTAATTTCATGAGTAACCTTCGTGTCAACTGATCAATGTATCACAAAATAATTACTATTTATCAAATTTTCCAATAATCGACCACAAATTTAACAGAAATAGAAAAGAAAGGAAAACCATATGCAATGACAATGACAATTAGTTCAATATATTGCATGTGTTGTACCACCTTTTGAACATTTTTCCAGTCATATGTCTAAATTCATGGACATACATTGCCTAAAATTAACCTAAGTTCACTAACTATAATCATAACATAATGCACAAAAAAAGGGGAAAAATGCTGGAAACTTATACATTTTTTTTACATAGCTTCTGCTCTATTCCTCCCCCCCATCCCCTCCCTTTTTTTTTTGGAAATTCGAACTTCAAAATTCGTCCAAAATTCGTGTTCTTCCTTTCCATTCATTAATTTTGAACCCAAAACAGGTAATAATCATAACATAATGCCCGAAATAAAATAGGAACAAATGCTCGAAACAAACATAGGTTCTAGTATGTTTTTGCCTTTTTTTTCCTCAAAATCCAACTCCAAAATTCGTGTTCTTCCTTTCCAAACACCAGAGGGGATAATTTCGAAGCCACAAACACCAAATCCCATCTTCGTTTTTGCCATTTCCACCTGAAAGCCTGAAAATTCAAAGCACGCCCTTAGATCTAGAGACGAACGGGCAAAATACCCTTGAGAGGAAGATCTAATTAATTTGTTAAAACAAATGAAAAGGAAGAGAAAAGACAGAGAGAATAGAGAGTATGCAAACCTAAATTAATCGGGTGGCTTTTGAAAAAGAGAAAGGGAGAAAACCAGAGAAAAAGAGAGACACAACTACTTTCTTTCTTTATGAGTATGACCATTCAAAATTTGACCAAGGGTATTTTTGTAAGATTCCTCCCATCCCTCAACTCTTTCCTCAACCTTTTCCTTCCCGTAGCTTTTTTGAAGTCTAACAGTAGGCATATTCAGTTTGTCCAATCTGATAGCTCCACGCAGAGATTTAGGCAATTACTGAGGTGACAAGAGCTTGGATGAATGAGTGGAAGCACCAATATCAGCCAGCAAATCAGCAAGATGATTGCTTTCTCGCTAGATATGAGTGATTTTATACTCAAAAAACTGTTGCAAGAGAGTTCTAATGCTACCAATAATGTGTAGAGCTAACCAAAGAGCACTTTGCTTGTGCATAATGAGTTGAACAGCATTAGAGGAATCAAACTCAATCCATATTTTCTGAAAACCTTCATTTTTGCTAAGGATAACACCATGCTCGATGGCTTTTAGTTCAACAATAATAATAGAGCATTGGATAAATTAGTGAATTAATTATACTTTCTTTGTATCATTATTTTTTATGCCATTATGCCAGTTTGGAAGCATAAATTAAAATTTGAACCAATACCATTACTCAAATTGCTACAGATAAATTGTTGAATTAAGCATACTTTCTTTGTACAATTAATTTACTTTTTTTGTAGTGTTAATTTTTTATTCCATTATATTGAGTTTATGAAATTAATTATATTTTCTCTGTGGCATTAATTTTTTATATTCATATAATTTACTACAATTGTAAAGCCTAAACCAAATCATAAATTAAAGTTACAAGTGATAGGTGAATTATTCTTAAAAATAACATGATGTTAAGAATGAGAAAATTTTATCAATTTAAAAAGTTCTTAAATAATTTTTAATATGGGTAAATATTTGAATTATTTAAGGCAAAATAACAAAAAAAAATTATTTGATTAAATTGGACCATCGGATAATATTATTTTATGAAAAATATTTGTTAAGTTTATTTATTCTTATGATAATATAATTTTTATTTTTTGAAAATGGTTCTTAAACAAATTCTATAACATTGGACTTTTAATTTTATATAATCTTTAACGTGAAACAAGCAAATTTTTTATTTTAAATGTAATATTACAATACATCATTCTGTGATTTTACTATTTATCAAATACATTTTACTATCGATATGGAATCAACATAACAGTTGAAGTACTCATTAAATACATAAGAAATTAATTGTTCAAATTGTTCATGCTTATCCAAAAAACCAGAATATAGAGTTTCAAAATTGTTCATAACCATCTTGTGAAGTGGAGAGACATTATGCGGCTGTCAAGGAAGGGTATCGACTATCGATGTTTCGAGCTAAACGTTGTGATTTATTTGGTAGCATAAAGTGAAACAAGAAGATAGCAGGTAAAGACACAATTTTTATGATGTAAGAATTCTATGAAATATTTTTTTCATATTCTATTATAATATAATAATAATGTTAATGCTATATACCCCGTTAGCCAACCATTTTTATCCGTTTTTTATCCATTCTTTCTTTATCCTAAATCAATCACATTTATATATCTTATCACATCCACAAATTTCCACCGCTCAACTCTACTTATTCTCTCTCCGATTTTACATTAAAATTTTTTAAAAACCATTATAATTTATTCTCTATCACCCTTGTACTCTTAATATTAGTAGGAATTACAGACTTATTGCATATATCACCCAGTACAATGCATAAGTGAAAATACTAGTTTTATCTAAGTGCTCAACAGAACATTACACTCCCCACACGCCACCTCAAAAAAAAAAAAAGAGTGCAGAGCGTGAAATTAGTTAGGTTGTTAGTCTATAAATTCGAATTTAAAATAGGATTTGAAAAACAAAATTTTAAATTGAACATTCGAAACTAATCAAACCATTATGAGGAATTGTGTGCATATCAACTTTATCACCAATCAAACATACCCTTAATAACATATATAATAATCAGAAATGTTCAAGTTATATAATATCATATATATAATAATCGTATATTTATTCATCTCTAGTGTTACAATGAATTATACTTGTATGGAGAAATGATGTCCATGTTACCGAACATGAGTTATTCTATCCACATGAGAGTAGCGAGGATCATTAATATCTGATGTCTAATTTTATGTCTCATTCTTGTCCTACATCATATGTTATTATATTGTGTTAAAATGTATTGACTCAAAGATCATTTCTCCACTTGTGTTTATGGTATATGGCACAAAGTTTTATTAATTTACATCGATCCGACTAGCTTACAAATTTGTGCATTACACGGGATTTTAATTTGTGTAAGTGATTTTATATATAATAAAGTGTACGTGATTGTAAAATATTTGCGTAAATAATATTATAAAAATTAAATAATATAGCGATGATATATGATAACTAATCTTATTACAATTTTAAAAAAACTATTCATCTTTTCGATGTAATTGAATATCCATGAGCAATTATATTATCATTAAAATTCTATCCATATATATTACAAAAATACAAACAAAAGAGAGAACGGACAATAACCACATAAACTAAAATGTCCTGTGTTTTTTTAACAGTGTAATATACTAGGAATTAATAATTATATATTCGTGAAGTATAATAAAACAAAAATAATTACAAAAGGACAAGATTATTTTAAAAGTCTGTATTATACTATTTAGTTCAAATTGTTTTTAGAAATAATTAGTTTAATGTGGATGAAGGAATAACAAACATAATATAAGGAATTCGTTTAGTTGTGTATAGTGCATAATTTGAATGTTTAAATGTACTCATATAAGTCAAAATATATAGAATACATTAATAAATAGAAAGATATTATAAGAGGAATACTATTTCAAAGAAATTGAAAATTGTAAGAGATTAATAGAAAAGTATTCAATATATATATATATATATATATATATATATATATATTTATGGTTTTGTTTTAATGCATGTAGTATTTTCAATTTGACAGCAAATAGTTATTCGAGTTTTTTTTTAATTAACAATTAAACTATGTAATACCATAAATAATAGATGTTAGGATCTTACTTTGTACTTCTCATAATCAATAAAGAGGCAGATCCAACCAGGCCGTGTGACCCCTAACAAAAACTTAAAATTGAATGTAGAAAACCTTTTGAAAATCACATAGATCCTTAATTTCCACAAAAAAAAAAGGAATTATATCAAGCCTTAGTCAATTTGATATTTTGTATACTTCAGCTCGTACTACTAAAAAATCCTAGGTTCATCTTTAAATTAGTATATGACACGTTATAGATAAACCAAATATCAGGAAGTGGAATATTATTTTTTTATGAAGAAAATTGGGTTTTCATAACATATTTCTTAAACAAAAAAATGCGATGATAACAAATATTACAATGCATACAATATTTTTTTTATAAATTATTTTTCTCTAAGTCAATTGTTTGTCAAAGAAGAATAGATAAAGAATATTTACATTATGAAGATTATAATTTTTATATTATTGTTAAAATGTCATTAATAAAAGAATATGAAAGAACTATAACAACTTAATTATTAATGAGAACAATTAAACAATTATACAATAATAATTAATAAAGGATAAATAAAGAATTATAAAAACTTGGTAGGGTATAATGGTCCAAAAAAGTTTCTCATCTCTTTCACATAAACCAAATATCAGAATGTTGAATATTATTTTTTTATGAAAAAATTGGATTTTCATAACATATTTCTTACAAAAATAAAATGTGACGATAAATATTACAACGCATACAATTTTTTTTTATAAATTATTTTTCTCTAAGTCAATTGTTTGTTAAAAGAAGAATAGATAAAGACTATTTACATTAGGAAGATTATAGTTTTTATATTATTGTTAAAATGTTATTAATGAAAGAATATGAAAGAACTATAACAACTAAAGAATTATACAATAATAATTAATAAAGGATAAATAAAGAATTATAAAAACTTAGTAGGGCATAATGGTTCAAAAAAGTTTCACACCTCTTTCACACTTTTATTAGTAGTATTGATATAGATATATAAATATAGATTATGTTTCGAGAAATTATTGTTATGTGGAGGTCTTCTCATTTTCTCATCTCATTATAAATAAAGTTATTTTTTAAATTTAAATTTTGAAAAATGAAATAACATAGCCGCAACAAAACAAAAATTTTCCATCATCATTTTTGACCTCAAATGACTGATCTAAAATTATTTTTTGTATCATTTTTCTTTACTTTTCAAACTATTCATTGAATAATAATTATCTTTTAAAAATCTCTACAAAACATACACTAAGAATCCAATCCACATGTTGTTCAAATTGTGCCGAAGTGATTTGATCTAGTATTTTATCAACCTTTATGTGCTTTCTTAGTTCTTACCACGAATTCTCAAAAAAATTGAAGATTATCAGGGTGATTGGGGATGGATTATAATGGTTTTTAAAGATTTTTAATGTAAAAGAGGAGAGAGAATGAGTGGAGTTGAGTGGTTGAGATTTATAGATGTGATGAGATATATTGATGTGATTAATTTAGGAAAGAGAAAAAAGTTGAAAAAAGTGAAAAATTTTGGAAAAAAAGGATCTCAATCAGGCTTTATGAGTTGTCTAATTTACAGATTACTTAGGTGTATTTGGATTGTGTTCTGTTAAAGTGCAGTTTGTTCACAGTTACCTCAAGTAAGATATATCTGGGTTATAGTTCGATTAGAACCTAGATATATCTAGCGCAGAGATAGAGTACGAAAATTTAAACAGAATAGCAAACACACGATTTTAAGGTGGAAAACCCCAACAGGGTAAAAAACCACCGGCCTGCACCTGCAGATAAACAGATTCACTAGTTGCCAGGAAATTAAACCAGTTACAAGAAATTAAGGATAACAATACGCATATTATTATCAAACAACTAGAATTAACGACGATCACTCCCTGATCTCTCTTCTAGCTTGTACTGTGAGCCAGCATCTCGCTGCTCTTCAAAACTTCTTGTAACTCCATAATCCACCCTGGGTTTGCGCAGTCCTCCCACCAATCGTCACCTCCCGTGAAGATCTTCTCTTGGTCGAGGCTCCTGTGTAGTGAATCCGACTTCTCCCGAAGATTTGACTTGATGAAATCAAGTAGTGGACTTGTAGTGCAAATACGCTTGTAATTTAGCTTTAAGCACGATATGAATCTTAGGTTATAAATGCATAGGGAAATCAAGGGATGAACGAGACACGTAAGCTAGCTAGTACACGATTGCTTTGCTCTATTACATGCGTGATATGATCCTGGATGCCCCCATGCACGACAAGGAAGCTTGGAGCGTTGTTTAGGCTAAGTGAAATCAAGTTCAAGCCAAATTGGAGTAGAAATGAAGAGATTTCACGCAAATTGGGATGTTCGACCGGGTTCAAAGCTGTACATCGTTGGAACGAGTGAGAATTCAAAGGCAGAGTCTTTTGAAGAATTGAAGCTCGTCGAGTCTAGATTACATGAAGCTTGAATTACCTCATTCGGACATCGGGTTCGAAAGTTATAGCCAAAACAAGGAAGATTGTCCAGGCAGTGAAGTTGGGGAAAATTCAGCAGACGACATATACGGCCGTAACCGTATTAATTACGGCCGTAACTCAGCATTTACGGCCGTAACACGTAGCCATACGGCCGTAACCTAGGAAGTTGAAGACCAGAGATTTACAGAGAGTTCAATACGGCCGTACCCTTTGGACATACGGCCGTATCAGCCGTTTTACGGCCGTACATTTGGTCATTACGGCCATAACTTCAGTTTCCAGCTTTTGGGCCAAAATTATGCAGAGAGTTAATTACGGCCGTACTTATTCAGCATACGGCCGTAACTCAATACTTACGGCCATAACCCTTGTCCATACGGCCATAACTCAAGAATCAAGTTTGGGCAGTTTTGAGGCAGAGAGCTTATTACGGCCGTACCTTTCAGTCATATAGCGGTAACTAAGGATTTACGACCGTAAATCCAAAACTTACGGTCGTAATTTTTGACCGACTTAGGGTAAATTTTAGATATTTTCGGATTTTTTCATTATTTTATTATTATTTCACTTTTGGGACTTGTATATGAACAAAACAAGCCATTTTGTAAAAAAAAAAGCTTGGTTCATGAATGGAAAAAGAGAGCTTTAAGCTTATCTTGAGATATTTAATTCTCTTGTTGTTCTTTTGAACAAAACGAAATTATCAAGAGCGTGATCAACTCTTGTGGCATTCACCCATGCCGGTTGTTTACTACGCACAGTTGAAGAGGATAGGTTTCAGCCTGTTGTTGTCACTTCGTGAGTAGAAGGTCGTCAGGTTCTTGATCGTGACCAGTGATTGACTTTTCTGGGGTCTAATCCAATCTGGATTGGGTTGCGTTGGCATCACGACCAACGAGGTCCGTATCAGTTGGTATCAGAGCACAGATTCTAATCATCTGGTATCTATCCGTTGTTTTTATATTTTTATAGTATAAGTCCTTTGTTATTAAGTCTTAGGTTGTTATACTTGTGATTGTTATCGGATTAGAATCTTGAATTTCAAATTTTAAATTTGTAGGATTTTAGTGTGTGTTCTTGGTGTTCTTGGTGCAAATTGCTTTTGTGCTTAGAATTCATCCAATTTCTAATATTGTCTTGGTATTGAGATTATAAGTGTTGTGGTGGAAAAAAACGAAAAAAAAAGAGAGAGCCGAAATTCAAAAAAAAAAAACAATGGCTCCAATGTTGTGTTGAACGAGTGTTCGTCAATCCATTGGCGATACTTGGTATTATATTGTTGTTGCATCGTCTTGTGGTGAGTCTAGTAGTCGAGTTATATTGTACTAGGGTTTTACATCGAGTTGTAATTTAGTTTGTATTGTGTTGTGTCATTGAGTTGTAACTTAGGTGATCAACTACTTTGGCATTGTTTTGGTTCACGATACAAGAAGATCTTACCTTGATCAAGTTCGATTGGACAAAAGAGTGTGAGTGCATTATTGAGTGTTGAGTGAGAGAGTGTTGAGTGATATACACGAGTGATATTCACGAGAGGACACTACAGGTCTTCCACACACTTGCACACAATGTCTGATACAGGTTCAGTCGAGGGACACGAATCTAGAGCTGCCACCTTGGATGATATCCAGTCGGTTCTTCAGGCTTCTATGACCGCAATGGAGCGTCAGTTGAGTCAACAGTTGCGAGAGGATGTTAAGCAATCGGTAGCTAGGTTAAATGTTCGTAGGCCGGAGTTTGAAGAAGGTGATGAGGATGAATATGCGGTGATATATAGGGGTGGTAGAGGTCGAGGCAGCCAAGGAGGTCAAGGTAATGAGAGACCACGACAGGAGGAAAGTGATGTGAAGAACGTGAAGGTTGAAGTGCCTTCATTCCAAGGTAAAGCTGATCAGGATGCTTATTTGGATTGGGAAAGTAGGGTAGAGTTGGTGTTCCAATTTCATAGAATCTCGGAAGAGAAGAAAGTTCCACTTCTAGTGAAAGAATTCATGGAATATGCTCTTAGTTGGTGGAAACAAACTACTACGGCTAGGCGAAGAAATTTGGAAGCTCCGGTGAGTACTTGGAATGAGTTGAGAACGATAATGAGAAAGCGGTTCATTCCTACCTACTATTATCGGAGTTTGTACAATAAGCTGCAAACGTTAACTCAAGGGGGACGAAGCGTGGAAGAGTATTACCAAGAGATGGAGTCGTTAATGACTCGAGCCGATATAGGTGAAGAAGAGGAGGCTACCATGGCACGGTTTCTAAGTAGGTTAAATCGAGAAATCGCCAATCTTGTGGAGTTGCACGATTATGCCGATATTCAAGAATTGGTACATAAAGCCGCCAAGGTTGAAATGCAATTGAAGAAGAAGAGTTTCATTAAACCTCAAGCAGGGAGAAGCAGTAGCTTTGGGAAACCGAAATGGAGTAGTGACAAGACTACAACTCCAAAGCCGGTTTGGAAAGGGCGAAGTGAACGCCCTAAGTCTTCTCCGGTGGGGGAAGATAAAGGGAAATGGCCAGTGGGTGCACCACCCCTCCGGAATCGAGAAATCCAATGTTTCAAATGTCCAGGACGATGATACATTGCCTCGGAGTGCCCTAATCGCCGTATAATGGTGGTGCGAGAGAATGGAGAAATTGAAACGGATGATGAGGAAGAAATCCCTCCTATTGTAGAGGAGGAAGAGGAAGATTCGGATGAGCAATATGTGATGACGATCCTCGAGATTTTAGTTACACGGCGAGCTCTTAGCACGAAGGCGAAAGTAGATGAAGCGACCCCTCAACAGGAAAATATCTTTCACACTCGGTGCCTAGTGCAAGGTAAACCATGTAGTTTGATTATTGACGGGGGGAGTTGTTCTAATGTTGCTAGTTATATGTTCGTTGATAAGATTGGACTTCCATTGATCAAACACCCGAGACCGTATCGATTGCAATGGTTCAGTGATGCGGGCGAAGTTCGAGTTACCAAGCAAGTGAAAATCCCTATAGTGATTGGAACATATAAGGATGAGGTCGTATGTGATGTAGTGCCCATGCAAGCTACACACATATTGCTAGGCCGACCGTGGCAATTTGATAGACAAGTACGATATGATGGATATCGGAATAGATACAACCTTCAAGTTCAAGGGAAGCCAATTGTACTTGCTCCTTTGGCCCCACGACAAGTGTATGAGGATCAAGTCAAGCTCAAAAAAGAAGCTGACGAAAAGGAAAAGAAGAGACGAGAATTATATGGGAAAAGTGAATGGAGGAAGGTGAGAACTGACTCGGAGAAGGGCAATGTAAATGTTGAAATGGTTGATGATACACTTGCTCAACATTGTCTACATAAAGTTGCGGAGGAGCCTTCGGAAGTGAATGCAAGAGAAACAATGAAATTGGTTGTTGGTCCTCAACATCCAATCGATCTTTTGGAGAAGCAAGAAATGGAGTGCTCAGTGGAGCAAGGGGAGGAGAAGCTAGAGGTTGTAGTTTTGGATGAACGTGTTGACATCCATGACAGTGACCCGAGGGAAAAAAGAAGGAATGGAGAGTAGAGAAATAGAAGTTGACAAAGAAGGGGGGAAAGATGAAATACCACTTGAGAAAAGGGTGGTCGAGGAGACTATCGAGCGTGAGTATGAGGATCCCTTCCTTGTATCTCGCACCTCTAACATACCCCACCCCAATTTTATTATCTTTATTTTTCAGGTTGATGCCGGCCGAAAGAAAGGAATTCTATTTTCCTTAATCTTTGCGAAGTTTGAACGTCAACCACTTCTTGAAGAATTCCCTTCACTCCACAAGCCGGTCACTTGCTTCATCCGTGAAGTTGACCATTCTTTCCCATTCGACCAGGGAGGAATCGAATGGTCATTCAAGCAAAAAAAGGCCGAAGTATCGTATCACCCCGGGGTAACTTTGTTAAGTACGCCTATGTTGATTCAAGACGAATCATCTTGAAGAGGGATGGGATGATATGATCCTGGATGCCCCCATGCGCGACAAGGAAGCTTGAAGCGTTGTTTAGGCTAAGTGAAATCAAGTTCAAGCCAAATTGGAGTAGAAATGAAGAGATTTCACGCAAATTGGGATGTTCGACCGGGTTCAAAGCTGTACATCATTGGAACGAGCGAGAATTCGAAGGCAGAGTCTTTTGAAGAATTGAAGCTCGTCGAGTCTAGATTACATGAAGCTTTGAATCACCTCATTCGAACATCGGGTTTGAAAGTTATATCCAAAACAAGGAAGATTGTCCAGGCAGTGAAGTTGGGGAAAATTCAGCAGACGACATATACGGCCGTAACCGTATTAATTACGGACGTAACTCAGCATTTACGGCTGTAACACGCAGCCATATGGCCGTAACCTAGGAAGCTGAAGACCAGAGATTTACAGAGAGCTCAATACGGCCGTACCATTTGGACATACAGTCGTATCAGCCGTTTTACATCCGTACATTTAATCATTACGGCCGTAACTTCAGTTTCCAGCTTTTGGGCCAAAATTATGCAGAGAGTTAATTACGGCCATACTTATTCAGCATACGGTCGTAACTCAATACTTACGGCCGTAACCCTTGTCCATACGGCCGTAACTCAAGAATCAAGTTTGGGCAGTTTTGAGGCAGAGAGCTTATTACGGCCGTACCTTTCAGTCATACGGCCGTAACTAAGGATTTACGGCCGTAAATCCAGAACCTACGGCCATAATTTTCGACCGACTTAGGGTAAATTTTAGATATTTTCGGATTTTTGCATTATTTTATTATTATTTCACTTTTGGGACTTGTATATGAACAAAACAAGCCATTTTGTGCCAAAAAAAAGCTTGGTTCATGAATGGAAAAAGAGAGCTTTAAGCTTATCTTGCGAGATTTAATTCTCTTGTTGTTCTTTTGAACAAAACGAATTTATCAAGAGCGTGATCAACTCTTGTGGTGTTCACCCCTGCCGGTTGTCTACTACGTACAGTTGAAGGTGATAGTTTTCAGCCTATTGTTGTCACTTCGTGAGTAAAAGGTCGTTAGGTTCTTGATCGTGACTAGTGATTGGCTTTTCTGGGGTCTAATCCAATCTGGATTGGGTTGCGTTGGCATCACAACCAACGAGGTCCGTATCAATGCGAGTTCATCATCACATTCTAATCCCACTTTCCCTCTATTTAATCATGTGTTAATAGATCACCTTGCCACCAAAGACTTCCCTTAACACATGAACTTCTACAAAACAAACAAGACATAAGTTTGTAAGATAAGAAAAGATCAGATAAGTTATAACCAAATATAAGAATTGAAGTGACCAACTTATCTTAATTTACTTACCAATTTATCTTAGCAGAATTTTAACATAATAGGTAAGTAACAATTCTTGTTGGTAGGCGTGTACTCGACACTTCCAAAGTATGAACCCCAATTTGAGTCTATCCAAATCTTACTAGATAATTATATCAATTTGAGTCCATCCAAATCTTTACAAGGTAATCACATTTAAACTCATCCTATTTATAAACTACATGCTGTTATAAAAGAATAGAAACAATAGAGAGAATTTAGAGAGAATGAATTCTAAGGAATTCTCAGGAATGAATTTCATTAATAACTGAAGCCCTATTTATAGGAAAACTTCGAATGGCACAATCGTAATTACATAATTTCATCAAGGGTATAATAGTCATTCACATATAATAATTACATCTTTTACCAAATTATTCCTCCACCAAATTATTCCTCCACCAAATTATTCCTCATAATTCATAACCACCAAATTATTCTCAATTATTCATAACACCTAATAATTATTCTTCAATTATTATTCATAACACTCCCCCTTGAATGACTATTAATACAAATGTCTTCTGGACCTGTTTGGAGAAAAACCCAATGGGAAAAAACTTCCAAACCGATTGCAGGGATAGCTTGGAGTGGTTATATCTTGCTTCATCAAAACATTGCTCCCCCTGATGTCTATCAGCGGCATATGAGTATTCACGTCGCCTCGTTAAAACCTTGTCAAGAAAACCCAAAGGGGAAAAAACTTGATCGAAGGAAAAAGAGTACAAATGCTCCGCTTGATTTCATATCTTGAGAATCTGATATCTTTACTTCGGTAAATGATTTCAATATCATCATCGCTTTGGATCTAAAGCATTAGCTCCATTATAACTTGATCCAATAGATACACTGTATCAATTTCTCCTATCGTTCTCAATATACCATGAATATGCCTCGTTAAAACCTTATTAGGAAAAACCCGATGGGAAAAATCCTAATGAAGGAAAAAGAGTATATTATTCATGTGAATACGCCTTTAAAGTTGTCTCATTAAAAACCTTGCTAGGAAAATCCAATGGGATAAAACCTCACTAAGGGAAAAAGAGTGCAACGCGTATTTTATACAAGTATGTCGTAAGCATTTCAAAATCTTTCATACATTTGTATGAGTATCATATACATTGATTTTATACTCTTCGTTCATTTAGAGTGCATCAATTTTCTTACACAACTACAAAACATTCACCATGAACACATGTCTCCAAATACACAATTTAAAGCATATAAATTCATTGTAAAAACATGTAAACATATAAGTAAACCTTCATAACTAACTAACATTTAAAATATATCATTTAACATTTAATACTCACTTAATAGGTTATTTCATTCCCAGGGGCTTAGTTCACCCTTTAGGGTACTCATAAACACGAGCTTAGCTCACCCGATCCTTTAATTTCTTTTTCGGTACTACACACACGATCGGTAATTTAACTTTCATGAGCATGCAACATATAATGACCACCATGCTTATCTTTAAACTTGAGCATTAGTCATCATCATCTCATCATCTCATAAGTTAAGGATTTCACATTCACCATTTATCATCTTCAATATATCTCAATATTTTCATTATCATTGATCATATGTAGCGCTACATTTTCATATCGTGTCGACACTTTTCAATTTCATTTCTTTCCCCATATCGACATAACTTATCGAGATATCTCATTATCAATCTTCTTGTAGGATTATACAATATACTTATGTCTATATACTCTTCAAGAGCATATGCCTCCGTTATTAAGACCATCTTTTATAATTTGCTTTGATATATATGTTTGGGGAAATATCAACGCTTCTGGCGCGCTAACTTATCAAAGCATCGTAGTTGATATATGTGATTGTTCATAGCCTTTCATGCATCTTTGAACTTCAAGTTCGTATTTCAATTTCGAGGATATAACATGATGCATTTATTTTCAACCTTTAATACTCCCCCTCATGCTGAGAAAATTTAGAACACCAAAACTCATACAGTTGGTATGATTTTAATCATATATGTTCTCATCATTCAAATTTTTAATATGGGAATTTAGACCGTTTCTATTCTCGATATTGGCAATTTATTTGAGGACTTTAAATAATTTGCCATATAATATCCCACTTGTATGCGCATACTCAAATCCTTCAGGGATTTATTCAAATCATTGGGATATATATATTTACTAGCTTTATCATTAAATACAAATCATGCTCATACCGTGAGCAAATATTTCAGAAATTTCAAATTACGAATCATATACACATGTGACTATCTAGTGGATCCATATCATAATATCTAGTAGTCCACATGGAGGATGAGGGCCCATACTTCTCATCCTTTATTCCGTATATATTTGGGATTTATTCCCAATATTGGCTAGTAATGATTTCATCATTTATCGAGAACAATCATTGAAGAATTCTTTAATTCTTCACTTGAAATATTGATTTCAATAATTATTTAAACCAGATGGTCAGGTTTTGCAAACGAGTATTATTGAACTTCTAGTTCAAGAAATTCTTATATCGATTTCACTAGTATCTCAGATAGTGCTCAATATGATTTATCATAGAAACAATTCACCGACATATTCCATCATCTTTTAGTGACATTATTGTCTACTATCGCTCAAACACGGAGTTACAAACTCATACGCATCACATCCGGCTATTATTTAATTCAAATCGTAGCTCTTACGCTCATATTATTTATTTAAAATCGAGTCTTATTTCATACGCGTCGTATTATTCTATAAATAAATCATCAAAATTATTGCAAAATTCATCCTAACAAGGGTCTATACATTATAATGGATCATATGCTCTCAAATCTTCGAAAATACTATCCATCACTACCGATTAAAATCCTAAAAAAAATTTATCGATGTAGGCTGGAAACATTAAGGATGCTAATGAATAAGGGTATCCCACAAGATATCCGATGCTTGATTGAAGCAAAGGTTCGATTATCTGGTGAGGTTTCAATTCCTTCTAAATACATGCCTGGTATTGGTAAAAGTAGTTTTTCAAATAAACGGATAGCAAAAAGATTAGGAGGATGCTACAAGTGTGCTCGGTGGACATGTGACACTCGATGTAAATCTGTGGGGTACTTGTCCAGAAATCGAGAAGATAAAATAGCATTCATTAAGGATGGATTGAGTAAGGAGCCTTTGGATGATATTCAAATGTGCTCTTGAGACACATCCTAGTGGACACGCATAAGGTGAGCTAATGGCTTTATGGGCCAAATTCAAAGATCAACAAGCAGCGTTCTGATCTTACTTTAGAAGATCCTGTTTGTAAATTTAGTAGAAAATTTTAGTATAATAATTTTCTCATATTTATGTAAGGCAAATTTATGTAATATAGAAGATCAATATTTTTCTTTTATTTGTAAATATCGTTTTTCGATTTTCGATTTTTTTTTATTTTCTATCACCGACAGATATATGTCATTTTCACTTAAATTTTTTTTCTGCCTTTTTCTCTTTCATATTTGTCAAAAAGTAAATAGTGCACTCAATTATTGGTTTGTTTAAATAGAAGGATTCATATATCTCTCATGTTCATACATTAAAAGTATAGTGTAAAAGAGAGATAGGAGTAGAGATGGATATGGAGATTTTAGAATCATCTCATACAAGTCGACCTTTACCTCGCAGATTAAAACCGTATGTATTCTTGGTGGATCTAAGCTGGTAGGCCATATCCAATATGTGGATATGGCAAACCGACTTGTAAAGAGTTAGGGAGACAAGAAATCAATATACTATCACGGAGGAACCAACAACAAACTTTTTAGCTAGACTTATAATGGCCGCACAATCATGGGAATAAGAGTTTCGAGTGTAATACCTTTCCATCTAGTTGGATCTAATACTCGAATTGGAGTCGGCTTCTACCATGGGTCCAGCGAGGTTGGTGCTACAAGCGCAATCCATCCACAATCGCATGATGTATATGATGAATAATAGTGATGCTTTCATTGTCCTTCCAAGCGGCTACAACACCTGGAGGAAATATTCAATATAGCCTCGTTGTACAAAGTGGAACTTTGATGTCAAACCAATAGGTTTGTTGAATATTAATAATTTCTTTGATGGCTTACTAGCGTTTCTAGATCGTGATGTAAATAATAAGTTTATCTCTCATTCAATGAGAAAATACTTATTTCTCGCTAGTATCGTTGATGAACTACTCATCAAATTTCATGCATATGTTCAAGAATCATGGAAGCCAGTCCGTCGGTCCACAGACCATCGGTGTCAAGCGAAAAAGAAATTGATCCTTTAAATATTTCATTATGAATCCTAATGTTGATGGTGGCGAGTTACGGAATATTTATACTCTCGAGACGCATCCTCATTTATGGATTCAAGATGTATTTTCTTTTGCATTTCTATATTTTCGAGTGTTTAATGCCATCTTTGATATTCTCAATATGTTCCACTTTGGTACTTTGTACTTCTTCTGGAGTAATAATAATATCATATTGGCTTTATTCAAATACAGAAATCTAGTGATTATGCTTTTTCAAGAGCATTTTATTCGCATATTAATACAATCTCATATCATCGATGAGATTACTTCATATAATCACTTCATATGATATGTTCCTTTTATCAATATGGGATCTATTGAGCATTTTACTTTCATATATTTATCCAATGGTAACTTCAAGTACCACTTGTTCAATTTTCTCCATTAATATTCGGTAAATATGAAGAATAAATTTTATTCTTATTATCTACTTCTTCAAGAGTAGGATTAAAATGTTTGATCAACTACTTCTTCTGGAGTAGGATTCGTTATAACCAATCGTGTAGTATAACCCACCACATTGGAAATATGCACACCAATCGTGTGGTATTACCCACCACATTGGAAATATACTCAAACTATAAAGTGCATAAATTTAAATTGCAGAAATTAAATTTCCTCCAATAGGTGGTCGAACCTACCTTATGGGAATTATTGTAATAAATATAAATTTACGGAATTTAAATAGCAAGAATTAAATTGCATAATGTTTAACTACTTCTTCAGAGTAGGATGCCTTAGTAGAAGGTATTACCCATCACTTAGCATATAAAGTGCAAAAATATATAAAACCTTCCGTTTAGTGACGGTTGAACCCATCATCAAGTAGGAGGTATTGCAGTAATTAAATTGCAGTAAATAAAGTGAGAATTAAATATTGAATCGCTTCTCTGGGAGCAAGCGATTTGTTCTTCTAGAACAAATACTCATTACTTCTACAAGAACACACTTATCCTTCTAGAATAAGTACATTATGTAATTGAACTCTTGGAGTTACATTAATATTTCGATCTTTTAACTCAAATGGACTTCAAGCCATTTTATATAATCAATGGATTTAGAATTTCTTCATGAATATTCTATCCATTTTTCACTGTCGTCAAAATTAGGTCGGTTTTACCCTAAGGGTAAAATTGTCCATTCCAATTCGTAAAGGTAAAATTGTCAAAAATATTTTATCAATGTTTTACGATTGGAAAATTATCTCCTTTCTACTTCAATTTATCAATATCAAAATATTCAAGGACTATTTTGTAACTTTTTCAAAAGTTGGTGTACTAATTTGTAAATTTTGAAAGTTTGATAATAACATATTTCAAACAACGAGTTATTACCCTATTAATATTGGTGTCAAATCGAAGCTCTCGTTAAATCGAGTATAATGGAGTCGAGAAAATTTGATTTTGATAATGTATACTCCTTATATCTCGATAAAGCAGAATGTTATAGTTTAATATATTATTATATTATAAAATCATATGATTTACCTTTTTCCCTTTCTCTAATTATTCCATGGATGAGATTTACTTGCAATCCATTTACGTGATCGAAAATTCTTTGGACTCCATTCTTCCAATTTTGGGATTTCAGACATCTTCAAGCAGGTTGTGTAGAATGAGGAATTGTGGGAGAAGAATATGAACAAAAGGAATTTTCAATGATGTATTTGCAAAGAGAGAGTTATTTAGGATTGATGAGGATGAATTAATTCATTGGTAATAATCCAGGTTTACGATACTGAAGATCATCTATAAGATGCAACCCAGAGCATACTTCTTTCCATATTACTCAAAGGGTTAGAGACTCGTCTTTGATAACGTGTTATAAAAGAATAGAAACAATAGAGAGAATTTAGAGAGAATGAATTCTAAGGAATTCTCAGGAATGAATTTCATTAATAACTGAAGCCCTATTTATAGGAAAACTTCGAATGGCACAATCGTAATTACATAATTTCATCAAGGGTATAATAGTCATTCACATATAATAATTACATCTTTTACCAAATTATTCCTCCACCAAATTATTCCTCCACCAAATTATTCCTCATAATTCATAACCACCAAATTATTCTCAATTATTCATAACACCTAATAATTATTCTTCAATTATTATTCATAACACATGCTTAAAAATCTATCTAGAACTTCTTATAAATAATTCATGTGATAAAATGAGTTGACACTAATTAAATCAACTAATAACACATGTTAATAATTAATTAAATTATGCATGATAATATGACAATTAAATCACATGCATGGAAAAATAGAAATGACAATTAACAGTAAATAGCTTAACTAATTAAATCATGTTCATTTAATTAAAAAGCTAACAAAAATAATAAAAAATAAACCTTAGATTTTATACATGAATAAAAATAAAGAATGATGGAGAATTGTTATATTAAAAAGGAAAAAGAAATTTTTGTCTAACACATCTAATGGAACGCTAAATATTGTGATAGAATAGATAGCTATTTGGTCATCAAATTGAAACCAGCGTTGAGTTCTTACAAAGTAAAAGAAAAGACCAATGTGAAGGACTAAAAGGACACCATGGTCAAAGTTGAGTTCCATGTATAATATTTTCTATCTTGACATAGATGCAGCAGGTTGAGGTAGGAGAAATAGATGTAAAACCAAAATCAGGTGCACCTGCTCCTCTATCATCGGATGGGATGCGTTGATGCTTCCACAAACTTGCACACTTGTACTCCTTCGGTCCAATAAAAGTGGTTTAATTTCTTATTTTATCCTTCTCAAAATTGCTAAATTTTGGTAAACTTTATTAACATTCTTTTGTCTTAGTTTTTTTTTCAGTTTTTTTTTTTTAATTTTCTATTTTTTGTCATATTTTAAAATTTATTTGATACAATTGTGACCCCTCCCAAACTTGTAACTCCAATTTGACTTAAATTCCGTAATCCACAATTTTATTTGTTACCAATATCAATATGGAGGTTGAATTTCACAACAATAAATGGGTGTCATTTTTTTATTTTTCTCTTTTCTTTTTTTCTAAGAGACACAATATAAGAATTTTTTCCTATACTTTTTATATAGTATTCATTGACAATACGATAGGCGGCTCAATGTTCCCGCCATATGGTGGTATCAATACATTAATAATCAGCTAAGAGATATAACAGTTTTATCTTAGTGCCACAATGCACCAATGATACTCGCACAATGGAAATTAGAATAATAATTTTAGCCTTTTTTAACTCTTCTCTATTTTTAATATTTACTTGTTACTATATTGTTAAAAATCACGTTTTCCAGCAAAAATCTAAAGTTGTCTGCACATATATTTGCTAACTTTATTTTTTAAATTTGCAAATCGCTTAAACTTTTCATTCTTATGATCGAGAGAAGTGGCTGGGAAAAAAAAAAAAAGTTGATCCATGAAATTATAAGGATTAAAGGCGATAATTACTTGCATTACTTATCAAAAGTGATTTTACTTGATGATGAAAAATGCTGAAAATTACTAAACGTGCATAATGCAAAAAATTTGACTATTTATGTGTCTAACCAAATTTCAAGTCATCCAATCATATATTATATAATTTTAGCTTTTAGGCCTTGTCCTATTTGGTGTTAACCAAATCCGCACGCAATTCCGTATACCTCATACTCATTTTCAACCACACACACATTTCCCAAAATAATATTAACCACACATTTTTACACGGAATACCGCGCAGAACAACTAAACCCCCAATCAAACAAGGCCTTAATAAAGCAATTACAATTAAAAAATAGTTAATGGACAAAAAATCTATTATACTTTGCTAGATCATTCAAATAGTGCCACGTGTGTGTATGTTGGCAATTTTTCTTATCACCAAATTGGTTACAATTATTTGTTCACGTGAAAGCATATTTAATTGAAAACAATTTTGTTCACCCTCGTAAAAATGAGGGTTAACACTACCCTCCTTTTGGAGAGTCAATTTCAATGTTAAAGAATTGAAATTCTTGAAAATTTCATGTTCCATATTATTTTATTTATTGAGAGCTTTAATATTAGTACAATATTCATATATATATATATTTTTATTATTTTAAAAATTAGTTATTTTTAGTGATAAGTTACATTTTATAGGTAAATAAGTAATTTTTAAAATAGTAAAAATTATATATCAATATTGTATTTATATTAAAGCTCTCAATGAGTAAAATAATATGAAACAAAAAAATTTAGTTATTTAAATTTTTAACCCTCCAAATTGACCTTCGTAAAGAAGGGTAATGTTCACCCTTCTTTTAGGAGAGTGAACAAAATCGATCTCATTTTAATTTTTTTTTTTTTTTGAATAGGGGTCTCATTTTAATTTTATTTTCTAGGTAATTGTTCCAATTTAGCGATCAACACATTCAAGAACATGGTCAAAATTGCAATGTTTGCCTCGTCGTTACTGTTTTTGTTTGCCTTGATTGCATGTTTTGTTATTTAAGTTTTATCAATTATTTGTCATTATGCCAAATTAGTTAGAATTTATACATTATATTGCTGTAATACTTATTTTTTAAATTGCTTGCTATAATTTATTTAAAGTAGTTATACATGATTTTGATCAATAGAAAATAATTATGATATTCAACTAATCTATATTAATCATTACATGGTTAACATTATTATATTACTTAAATAGTTCTAATAAATTAATTTAAATCTAAATTATTATAATGCTTAAATTATTTCAATAAAATGTGGATTAACCAATAAAAGTAATTTCACAATATCTCATACAACTTAATTAATTATAAGATTATTGAATGTTTCAAAGAAAAATTATAAGATTACTAAATATTGTTATAGTACTTATATTTGTTCAATAAAATATGTAGACACACACTTTTAATATTTTATAATTTTATTAAAAGCATCAATATAATAGGGGCGATATCATCATTTATATTATACATGTTAAACCAACAACTTATTTAAAAAAGAAATTATGCTAAAGACGATTACGCCATTTAAATAAAATAAATTAAACATGTTGCTCTTAATTTATAAATTTCCTCACTAATGATATTTAAAAGAATTAACAATGTTGCTATTAATGAAAATTTATAAATTTATCAAGTTAATTAAAGTACTTTTACATGTTTTGATGTGTACAAACTATTATGGTATTAATTTAAAAAAACTAATTATTGTATGAATCATTTATTTAAAATTA
Source organism: Jasminum sambac (assembly GCA_018223645.1). Lineage (NCBI taxonomy): Eukaryota > Viridiplantae > Streptophyta > Magnoliopsida > Lamiales > Oleaceae > Jasminum > Jasminum sambac. The sequence continues at coordinate 27,654,377 of CP073647.1, forward strand.
TTGCAAATGCTTTATTAAGTTATGTGTGGTGTAATGGGGAAATATGATTTTTCTCAATGAAATGGTTTTTTTAATTAATACTGAAAAATTCGTTTAAAATCTTTTTTTTTTTTTGAAGGAGAATTATAATTTATTTTTAACCAAAGGTAAATTTTTGAAATTTATATATGTAATAATTGGTATATTGTGAAATTGTTATAGTTATCTACTTATTTAAAATTATTTTTCTACTGAGAGTAGTTAAAAGATAGATAACAAATGATTTCAATTGAAAATAATTGAGAAAATTTGTTTGTATGTATATTGTTTGATATTTATTTTTATTTTATTTTATTTTATTTGGAATTAGAAGATTTAGAAATGGGGTGGAACTATTGACCTAAGGGACGCAAGACCAATCCAAATGCCACTAGATGACATCGGTCATGGCTGTTAAATTTTATTTATAAAACCAGAAAGAGTTTATATTAGTATTTATCATTTAATGAAAATGATAACTACATAAAAAGATCAAACTGCAAATACATTATTATCATAATTTGATCGGAATTAGATAATTGTTTCATGATAGAATTATGCAAATAAACAAATAAAAGATTAATGGTTAAAGGTAAATAGGTAACAGATAAAACAATTAGTGAAAATGATTAAAGATGAATTACTAAACTGTAGAAGATGAAACTTAACAAAAATAAAAACATTCATTTATACAAACTTAAAGGGTGAATGGGAGTAAATTAAAAGTGTTTTAAAGTGTTTTAAAGTAAAAGAGGAGAGAGAATGAGTGGAGGTGAGTGGTTGAGATTTGTGAATGTGATGAGATATGTGGATGTGATTGATTTAGGAGAGAGAAAAAAGTTGAAAAAAGTGGTAAAAGTTGGTAAAATGTGTATCCATTCACCCTTTTAAAGGTTAACAAAATTCACATATGTGAATGGACACTTGCCTTAGGGTGTGTTTGGTGATAGCGATGATTGAATGTATATGAACAGTGGTAGATTTGTGATAAAAACATAGCTTTTAAATAGGATGCTCGAATTAGGTATACTATCATCTTCAACAAAATCCTGGTCCAGTCATTTCTCCTCAAGAATTATGAAATCTACTTAAAAATATTGGAAATAATAAAATTTATTATATTAATTAAAGATCTTTAAAAAATTATAATAAGAGTATACTCATAATGTATATATTCGGAAAAATAAATATTTATAATAATATAGAGTTTTTTATTACTGTGAAACTATGTCTTCGACATGAAAAAATATGTCATTAATCCGCTATTCTTTTTAAATTAGCGTTTAATAAATAGTTTCACTATATATATTATGTCATTTTTGTATAATTTTAATTTGATTTCAATGATACTAAAATGTAATGCCTTCTAACATAACACCATGCGTTTTGATTTAATAAATATATTATCAAACAATTTTGAATCGGTCAATTCTGATTATATTATTCATTTATTAAATTTAGCGTTTAAATGGTGCATACAAGCCATTTATTACATTTTTTTTCAATTGTTAGTTTTGCATTTATGGAGAATTTTTAAATGTAATACATTACATATTATTTATTTGCAAGTTTGTAATAATTAATAGTAGATGGTAATGCGATAAAACTATAACTGACATTGATATACTAGAAGTGTAAATGTTTTGAGAAAATTAAGTAAGCATTTCAATATATAAACTTTAAATTTTTTTTTACTCTATATTTAATATATTTTCAATGTTACATATGTTTTCTAATTTATCCTAAGATGGAAGGTAGGCTACACCCTAGTTGCTGGATCCATGAAAAAGCAAGACTCATTTCTTCTTTATTTTTTGAACATCGTTATCGTTAGCGTACTTTATATTATTGTTTTGAATTACATTTATTTTTAAATTCAACAATTCAATATTGCCTTCATATCGTTTTTAAAATAATTAATTTTTAGTTGTACATTGTGTTCATTTGTGATCATTTTTATTTGTCAAATAATTTAATTCATTTAATACATCTTTTCTCTAATATATTATTTATTCTATATATGAAGATAAGAGTCTGCCATTGATGGAAATCATGATGGGATAACATCTATCGAAAATGGATAAAATAAATTAAAATATGTCTTTCTTTCAAAGAAAATATGTAATTTTATTTTTGTTATGCAAATATTGTCATTGAACTATTATTATTATTATTATTATTATTATTATTATTATTATTATTATTATTGCTGTTGCTGTTGTTATTTTTAATTGTTCTAGATATTTTCAAATTGCACATAGAGTGTATATTTTTTCACATGGTATTATATTTCAATTTTATTATATAGTTCTACTTATAAATGTGTTTGTAAAATAATCAATCATTTTATTCAAATGTAATTCGGATTGAAAATAAATTTTTGATATAGCAAAATAGTTGACATATTGTTGATTAATTTACACTCAACTATAAGATATGTATAACATATTTTTTTAAATATAAACACCATTAATTAAAAATAATTGCAAATCATATGTAAAATATTTTATTTTTCATTCAATTGACACAATTTTACTCCCGTGCAACCTGCGGGTGTGAAAACTAGTTGGCACATATTATCTGCCTTGAGGCAACCGTAGATGAAGACATCCCCAACCATTTGACAACACAAAAATTAAAGGAAATTAGAGAATCTCCATTGCACATCTTCTACACATCCTCTATTTTTGCCTACGTGGAGGAGAGATAGAGACACACACAAAATTGTGGGTCCCATATTTTTTCTCTTTTTCTCAATTTCCCTACTTTTTTCTTACTTTTTCCCACTTTTTCACCATAAATTCTCATGCCCCTTCTACATCTAGAAGTCCAACTTCACATCCTCCACTATTATCTTATCATTTTTTTTGAATTTGTTTCTATATCTTTCCTGCCTTTTTATTTTTCCTTCTCTTTTTCACTACAAATCCTCTATTCTCTTTTTAATTAAAATAATCATCTTCTCTCTATCTCTCTCCTCCATATCATCTCTTAACATTCTGCCCACATCTACATGCAATGGAGATGCTCTTAGGAATCACAGGGTGTTATACTTTCAAAACCCAATAATTAGGTCAAATAAAACATATATTGTCAAAATTTAAGTGTGCAAATATTGGTTATGCATTGAACAAAATCTCAAACGCTAGACTTGCCATATGGGGATGCATGCAGACCAGCAATTAAACTAAACCACTTATGACCCTCTCTAATAGACTCCTTAAATGCAAAATACTCCTTTAGTTTAAAGAGTCAATTATTAAAATTTAGCTCCAAATTTGTTATTTTAACATTTTTAAATAAAGAGGGAGTTTGACTCTTCAAATTTGGAGAGTCAATCCTACTCTTTATAATTTAATGGGTTAATTTCAACGAGTGTCACCAAAGTATTCCTAAAATCTCAAAACAATCACTAAAGTTCTAAACTTGCAACGACAGCCACTAAAGTTTCAATTGCTTTGACAAATTGTCACTCTCTTCAAATGTGTAGTTAATTGGAATTGAAATATATGACTTTAAAACATGAGAATTCATTATCCTATTTCAACAAAACCCTCCAAAATTCACTAATTTGCAACACGGTGACACGATAGAGTAATTGGAAACATGGTTGTGGAGATGCGTGGTGGTTTTCAACGAGGTGGTGGAGGCTGGTTTGCAACTTTATGAAATTTTCGGGGTTCTTCAAAATTGTAAAATGCCTCTTCGTCTTTTAAATTCGTACATTTTAGTCCAAACTAAATCTATTTTTGAAGTGAGTACTGATTTGTGCAACTGAACTAAATCAAACTTCATGTTATGGAATAACAGATTTGATGGGATGATATAAAATTTATGAAGATAGAGGAAGTAAGATGAATATTTAGAGAGGAGAATGAGAGAATTTTATTGTGTTAAGTGGGGGAAAGAACACCCCTATTTATAGAGTTACAAAATGGCAAATGTGTAAATTACAATACACTTAGGGGGTAAAATAGGCATTCACATAGTAGATATTATATATATATATATATATATAGTATCCAAAGTATATTTACAACACTCCCCCTTGAATGACTATTTTATTAAGTGAAAAGCAGTAATACTAAAATTTTAGAAACATTTTCGTTAAAACCTTGCATTAAAATGGGATAAAACCTGGAGCCCGAAGGAAAAAAATCTGACTCAAATTTCTCCCCCTCAATATAATATCACTTGATATCTTTAATTATGCGCATCCCGAATTTTATGCGTATCAATCCTTCAAATGTTGCGATCGGTGGTGCCTTCGTCAATTAGTCTCAAGATTATCACTAGAAGCAGGATCATTGTACATCAATTTAGATTACTATCAAGTTCATGAGTGAAGAAGAACTTTGGTGAAATGTGTTTCGTCCGTCGCCTTTAATGAATCCGTCCTTTAGTTGGGTTATGCAAGCGATTGTCCTCATACAATATAATTGGATTGGTTGTAGTAGGATAAACCACACTCTTTTTTGAATATATGTTTGTATCATCGTCTTCAACCATACGCATTCTCGACTTGCTTCATATATTGCTATCGATTCTGCATGGTTTTGAAGATGTAGGCCGTGAGTGTCTGTTTGATCGACCGCCAAGATATTGCGTTCCACCGCATGTAAATAGATAACTGTCTGGGATTTTGCTTTATGTGGAGTCGAGATAAATATCTGCATCGACATAACCAACTAATTGAGTTTAGTTTTATTTGAGTAAAATAGACCCATATCTACTGTTCCTAAGGTATGAAACACATGTTTGATTCCATTCCAGTGTCTTTGTGTAGCGTGAACTATATCTTGCTAATAGATTTAATGCAAAGGCTATATCAGGTCTTGTATTATTAGCAAGATATAATAGTGCACCGATTGCACTAAGATATGTACTGTCCAGGACCACTTCATCATCTTCTCAGGGGTCTAAAGGATCCTTTTTCACATCAAGTGACCGAACACTCATTGGGGTACTTAGTGGGTGAGCTTTATCCATATAAAATCGCTTAAGGACCTTTTTTGTAATGAATGGTGTAAGAATATCCCATCTTTGAAATGTTCAATTTGTAAGCCAAGACAAAACTTAGTTCTCCCAAGATCTTTCATCTCAAAGTCTGCTTTTAAATAATTAAGCTTTTTGGAATATCTTGGCGATTCAGATAATATTTAGATCATCTACATATCTGACAATAATAACAAATCCTGAAGGTGACCTTTTTATAAAGACGCATGGGCATATAAGATTATTTTCTACCCTTCTTTGGAAGATATTAAGCAGGACGATTATACCACATGCGTCAGTTGTTCAACTCCATATAATGATCTGCAGTTTTATCGAATAAATTTCACGATCATTCGGTGTATACTGCAACTTCAATCCTTGAGGATTTTCATATAGATATCATTGTCAATTATACCATATAAATATGCATTAACCACATCCATTAGTCTCATATTGAGCTTCTCGTAAGCTTGATTAAGGCGACAAGATATCGAAAGGTGATTGCATCCATTACTGAGGGAGTATGTTGCTTCATAATCAATCTTAGGGCCTTTGCGAAAATCCCCTGTGCCACGGTCGTGCTTTATATCTCACCACTTCATTTTTCTCATTTCGTTTCGCCTGAACACCCCATTTGTACCCTCTTGGTTTAACCTCTTTTGGTGTTCGTGCATTATAGGTCCGAAAACATTTCGTTTTTCTAACGAGTCTAGCTCTGCTTGAATGGCATCTTTCCATTTCAACCAATCATCTCTTCGTCGGCATTCATCAACAGATTTTGGTTCAACATCTTCAACTTCATTGATTATATCAAGTGCAACATTATATGCAAATGCATTATTGATAATTGTTTCTTTTCTATTCCATTTCTTCTTTGTGAAAGCATAGTTTATAGAGATCTCTTTAATTTCATCGCTTGCACTGAACTTTCTCAGGGGTTCTTGCTTGATTTCATCTCTTGATTCATTAAGACCTTACATTTCTTTAATGCGATTATTTTGCGCATTTGCTCCCCTTCTTTTTCGAGGATTTTTGTCTTTTGATCCAATAGGTCTACCACGTTTTTGTTGTATTCTCGATTCATTTGCAATTTTAGTTTGTTTTGGAATCTCAATTCTCATAGGGGCATTCTCAGCTGGAATATGTGACTTAGTTATCCTTTGGCATCGCTGTAAAAGCGTAATCGATCTGTTTGTTCCTTGTAAGTAAATTATCTTTTGAACTTCTTGCTCGCATTGCCCAGTCACGAGGATCTAGGTTGGATAATGTTGTAGTATTCCATATCACTTCCTTTTCCAACCTTTTGCAAAGTGTCACATCATTTTCCAACTTTTTATCTTCTCCCCTAAAGGTGGGAATAATGTTTCATCAAATTGGCGGTCGACAAAGCGTGCATTGAAGATATTACTGTTTGGGGTTCAAGATATCTAATTATAGCGGAGATTCAAACCAATATATATTCCCAACCTTCTTTGAGGCCCCATCTTAGTGCGTTGTGGAGGAGTAATGGGTACATATCTTGCACAACCAAATATCCTCAAATGAGAAATATTAGGCTCATTTTGAGACTAATTGTAATGGGGAGAATTTATTGTTGGATGTTGGCCTTAACCTTACAAGTTCCATTGCATGTAAAATAGCATATCCCCATGCGAAAGTGGGAGTTTGTTCTCATGAGTAGTGGCCTGGCAATCAATTGGAGGCTTTTAATAAATGATTGACTAGGCCATTTTGAGTATGAACATAAGAGGCTGGATGTTCAACTTTTATTCAAGCGATATACAATAATCATTAAAAGCTTTGTGATGTAAATTCACTAGCATTATCTAGTCGGATCGTTTTGATTGGATAATGCTGGAAAATGTGCTCGTAATCTTATAATTTGTGCTAGCAATCTACGCCAAATGCCATGTTTAGTGGATAATAAGCATCGATGGGACCATCTTGTAGATGCATCTATTAAAACCATAAAATGTCTGAATGGTCCACATGATGGGTGAATGGGCCCACATATATCACCTTGTATCCGTTCTAGAAATCTTGGAGATTCATTTCCAACCTTAGCTAGTGATGGTCTCGCTATCAATTTTCCTTGAGAACATGCGACACATGAAAATTCTCGTTAGATTGAAGAATCTTACGACTTTTCGAGAGAATGCCCACTTGAATTTTCAATTATTCTTCTCATCATTGTCGAACAGGATGACTAGCATGGTCATGCCAAATATTGAAATCTTTTGGATTTTCAATCTTCCGCTAGATGTAATATGTACTTCAATTGTATTAATATTGGTATAGTATAAGCTAGGAGCGTATGCGAACGCTTTTCCAACACATGTTTCCTTTCTAAATCATAGAAGTTATATATAGATATTCAGCATTATTTTCTTCATTGTCTCAATATGGTACCCATTACTCCGTATGTCTTTAAAACTCAATAGATTTCTTTTTTTGATTTTTGGGGCAAACAAAGCATTATTGATAATGATTCGTGTTCCCCCTTTCAATATGATATTTGCTCTTAGAGCCTTCAATAATTCACTGAACCCGATCTTGTTATTACATCATTCTTTATCATAGTCAAACTTGAAAAATACTTTTTGTTTCTTAATATAGAATGTGTCAAACACTATCCGCTAAACAAATTTCTTCATCCATGACCTTGGAGTCAATCAATAGGCGATCAATATTCTTTCTCCTTCAAAAGAAATGATGAATTTTAGAATATAATATTTTATTTATTTATAAAACCAGAATATAATGCTTACACACATACATACTGAGATACACACATATTATACATCATTATTTATTATCTGAGACACACATAAGTAGGTTTCATACATATATAGATACCATAGTAAACATCAATTCTCATTATGTTAAGAAAAATGCAATCTCAAGATGTGTAAACGCTTTGATGGCTCCAAGAGTGGAGTGTCTTCTTTATATGAGAAGTTTGTCTCAATGTTATTTACTTTCTCCCTTTTAGATGCTTGATATAAATCAGCAAGATGTTTAGCAGATTAAACAGACTTTTGCCCAATGTCCTTTCATGCGCATCCATGGCATGAATTATCCAACTCTCTTATCGATTCCTTCACATTTCTTTTATGAATTTCCTTCTTTCACCATGATTATTTACTTTCTTAAATTTCGAAAGCTGTCATGACTATTTCGATGCCATGAAAAATTTTGATCCCACGCCACTTCGACCTCGCCTCGATTAATGCAAAAGCTGTATCCCTGCCTGGGTGTATCCCCGTCCCGACTTGTAGATGCTATATTGTTCACTTCGGCATTGGTAAAGATCCCGTTGGGACGAGATTCATGAATTTTCGTGCTGGCTCGTTATTTTGTTCCGCTTACAAGTAGACAAGATATCAACTCAATATTTTTAAAGCCTCGCTCCCTATATTGTTGTTGCGGGACAACATTTGAGGCATGAAAAGTGGAGAATGTTTTTCTAACATATCATTCTCCGTAATTGTTTCTCGCATAATTTTAGTGTCAAGTAATTTTGAACATAGCGGAGTTATATTCATTTCTTGATTTAAAATCTTGTAGCCTTAAATGTAACCAATCAAAGCGAGCTTTGGGGAGGATTATTGTTCGATGATCATATCTTTCCTTTAAATTGTTCCAAAGTTCAAGGATCTTCAACATAAGATATTCATTTTTAGTGCTTACGTCGAGATGATGACGAAGAAAAATCATAAGCATTAGCTTGGTCGCTTTTCTCGATGTTTCATTTTTTCTTTAATTGTATCTCCGAGGCCTTTTGCATTTAAATGCATTTTGGCATCAAGAATCCATGATAGATAATTCTTTCCGAGTAATATCGAGAGCGCGAACTCTAATTTTGTGATATTTGATGCCATACTATAAAATAACAAAAAACAAGTTAGAACATTAATTAACTAGACAAAATTATTACTTTTACATCAACTAACTAGACAAAGATAATTGCCATTATATATTTAATTATTGTTAAATTTATAAGAAAAGTAGGTTGATATGATGTTGTTTGGTGATAATTAAAGCAAGTGTAAAATATAAAAGTTGGGTGAATTAATAGTGGGTTGATATGATGTTGTTTGGTGATAATTAAAGCAAGTGTAAAAATATAAAAGTTGGGTGAATTAATAGTGGGTTGATATGATGTTGTTTGGTAATAATTAAAGCAAGTGTAAAAAAAATAAAAGTTGGGTGAATTAATAGTGGGTTTTGAAGGAGAAATATTCTCTTGAGAAAATTTTTAAGTATAATTAATTCTTTATCAATCATGTGGTAGGATACCAAAAAAAAATGTAATGCAAATAGTATAGTATAGATTAGCTTTCAATAAATTTAAACTAATATAAGCAGTATAAGCCAGTAAGTAAACCTCCACTAGGTGGCGAGTTACTTTTAGTGTGGTAACTATAGAGTGACAAAAAAAATGTAGAGAATTAACTAATATAAATTGTATAACTAGTTAGCACTCCACTAGGTGGCGTGCCTCCTTTGAGTGTGGTGCTTAGAAGTACACAAAAAAATGTAGAAAGTCGTGTATCCTCCCAATTTGTGATAGTTGTACTCATCTGAAAATGGGTATTTTCGATATTTGAATTGTAAAATAATTAGATTATTTGGTGGCTTGGTATACCATTTAATAATTCATAAATCAATATAAAAAAAATCTCCTAAACCATCCAACATGGTCATCAATAAAGAATCTTTTAAACCATCTCCTAAACCATCCAACATGGCGGTCATCAATAAAGAAATTTCCTAAACCATCCAACATGGTAAAACTATTTATCTAATATACTGAGTGTGTGTTCTTCATTTGGTGTTTCATCCCACAACTTGAATTAAATTACAAGGATGTTCTACATACCTTTGTTCAAAATAAGTTGTTATATTACCCTTTAGTTGGATGTATATTAGAGGCGGAAGCGATGGATCTTGATAACGTGTTATGGAATACTTGATTTGATGGGATGATATAAAATTTATGAAGATAGAGAAGTAAGATGAATATTTAGAGAGGAGAATGAGAGAATTTTATTGTGTTAAGTGGGGAAAGAACACCCCTATTTATAGAGTTACAAAATGGCTAAATGTGTAAAATTACAATACTTAGGGGTAAAATAAGCGTTCACATAGTAGATATTATATATATATATATATATATATATATAGTATCCAAGTATATTTACAACACTTCAATGATTATTGCTGCAAGTTTTAAACTTCAATGACTATTTTGAAATCTACTTGTAACTTCAGTGACCGTTTGTGAAATTAACCCATAATTTAATAGTCACGGATTTCAATATTCTTTTCTTGTTTCAATCAAACCACAATTAATCTTATTAGCCAAAAAATAACTAAGATAATAAATATTAATCAAAAATAAAAAGTTATAATGTATTATTTCTTGAAATAAGCAAAATAAAGAGTATAAATAAAGAGATCATAAAAATTGTTGGAGTAAATTAAAATTTTTAATCTGTAAATTAACAAGTGTTCTTTATAATGCAAAAGATGTTTTTTAAAAATAAAGAAACTATTGAAGACGCTCTAATAATGGCACGTTGTTCATCAAAAGTCAAACTTTTCTACCAATGAACTTTGTCGAATTTACAAATTAACACGTGAGAGTCTGTTTAAGTGGCAATATTTTTCACAAATGTCAAATCAAAGAAACTGTTTTCTCATTTGTTTGTTTGATACAAACATTTTCCGTGAAAAATTACATGCAGCAGAGAATGCTATGAAAATTTTCAATTCCATAGAAGAAGTTTCCAATTTTCTTTCCCTACTTCTATCAAGCGTACCTACCATTCCATTATCCACCACTATATTTTCCATTATCTGCCACTATATTTTAACCCAAAAACCGAGTGTTTATGAACACTTTGCCCTACTTCTAACCCTTCAATTATTTTCCACTCAATCCCCTATAATCCAAACCTAGTGTTTATGAACACCCTGCAGAAAAGTGATTGATAAATCGGGTTTGTCATTCCCATTGGTTGAAAATAATAATTAAATTATGTGCTTTTGAACTATTTTATCGACTAACTTTTAAATCAAATGGTTCAATACGACAACCAACATGACATCAAAGTAGAAATAGTCCCCACCACTCACGTGAGAGGACATATTGAAGATAATAGTCAAATTCAATGCTTTCTAATTGTTTTCAGTTATGAATACCCATCCATAATGGAAACCCAAGAGATCCAATCGACACCAGAGGTGAACTTCATACGAGAAGCCCGCTAATCCCAATAACAAGCAACTATTATGGTGTACGGAAAACAAAAGCAATCTAAAACTGAGAAATCCAATCGACTGAAACCCTGTGAACCGGCATTTCCATCCTGGTTTATCAACACAAAAATAGCTTGCTACAAGGGTACAACTGTTAAACTCACTATCTCGATTCTTGATTAAGAAAACAAAGTATAAGCTGTCTGCTCCTATATGCAGTTCACAACACTTCTGCCATTACAAATTCCTATGCACAAATATAAACCAATACATTCACAGCATGCTTGAAAGATGTTATTTTCTTGTAAGCCAAAAAAGGGGTTTAAAAGAAAAATAAGGGTCCTAGCAAATTCCTTTCTTTGATTAAGCGATGAGGTCACCTTGGACCAGACAACTCGACTGCATGTAAATTTTCCGTCGAATCAACTATCCAATCAGAACTTGAATGCGGAGCAAGTTCAACTTCATGTCGAAGAACCTCAACTTTCTGCCACTCGTCCCACCGCTCAGCCAATCCATCTCCCTCTAACATTCTTACAACATCAGACATCTTGGGCCTGTCCATAGGAGAGCTCTGAGTGCAAAGAAGAGCAACCTGGATTAGCTGCTCCACCTCCGACTCCACATAATTGTTCTGCAAATCGGGATCCACCAGCATTTCCAATTTCTTTTCTTTCAGAAGCCCTTTTACCTGAAAATGTAACACGTATAACTCAATTACACATTCTGTGTAATGCATTACAGAGTAGTCTCCAATTTTTGTAGGAAGGGTGAAAAAAGAAACGAAAACCATCAACAGAGCATTTTAGAAGAGTTGGTTTTTCAGGTGACATACCCAATCAAGCAACATGACATCATCATCGTTTGCAAGGCGAGCTAGATCAAACGCCCGTTGACCAGTTATTAGCTCAAGAAGCATAATACCATATCCAAAAACATCGGTTTTTTCTGAAGATTTTCCTGTGGATAGATACTCAGGAGCTATATGGCCGATTGTGCCACGTACAGCAGTAGTAACATGGGTATCCTTGTAATCCATTAGTTTAGCCAAACCAAAATCCCCAACCACAGCCTCGAACTCTTCATCTAGCAATATATTTGCTGCTTTCACATCACGGTGAATAATCTTCGGGTCACAATGATCATGCAAATAAGATAGCCCTCGTGCAGATCCTAGAGCAATGCGTTTCCTAGTTGGCCAATCAAGAGGCGGCTCATTTGGTTGGCGTTCTGCGAATACACAGAGTTTAGAGAGAGAGAGAGAGAGGGTGATGAGTAAACTACTATCATGCTTAACAAGCATCACCTCTTAAACATGATGCAACACTTCCATTAGCCATATAGGGATAAACTAACAACCGTTCAGTTGGAGTCATGCAAAAGCCACGCAGTCTAAGGAGATTACGGTGCACCGCCATACTGATCATCTCAACTTCTGTTTGAAATTGGAGCTCTCCACCAGGGGTTCGCTCCTCCTTGAGCCTTTTTACAGCAACCAGCGAACCATCAGCTAGCCGTCCTTTGTATACTTTCCCAAAACCACCTCTTCCCAGAATGTTTTTATTGCTAAAAGTATCTGTGGCAACTTGCAACTCTCGTAGAGAGAATCGTTTTAGCTGGCCTAGATGGACTTCAGGGTCCTCTTCAGCTGCAAAAATATGCAGGCAAAGTTATGTACAGTAATAGAGAATCTTGTTCCATGCCAAGGAATGGGTGGGTAGTCAGACTACTAACCTGGAACATCAAAGAAATATTCCTTGGGTTTTCTCCGACGCCACCATGCAAATGCAATGGCTGGGGCGGCAAAGAGCAGAGCAGCACCAGCAGCAACCCCACCGGCAATGGCTCCAGTTGCACTATTTTGTCCTACAGCTCCATTGTAAAAATTTAACAAGAAATATATAGGGTGATAGAGAATAAATTATAATGATTTTTAAAGGTTTTTAATGTAAAAGGTGAGAGAGAATGAGTGGAGTTGGGTGGTGGAGATTTGTCGTTGTGATGAGATGTGAATGTGATTAATTTAGGGTAGAGAAAGAATGGATAAAAAAGTGGTAAAAAGGGTTGGCTAACGGGGTAATAGAGATGTATCTTCTCATCACCCATCACTCCGTCAGGAAAAAATGCACAACAAATCACTTTCTTATGTTCAAAACTAAGAGGTTGTTTGAAATGACTTGTTTACAAAATCATTTTCTCCACTATCATTTTCAACCACTCATGTCATTAATCAAAGCATTTTAATTTTTAAAAAACCTTTTCTTTACTTTTCAACTACCAAGTCAAAAATTATTTTTCCAATAACCTTTGACAAACAAACACCAAAAATAAACAGTTCAAATCAGCACATTCAAAACTGATTGCTAAAGGCCATTTGCAGCACCAAAACTCATTTAGATCTTCTCATTTCTAAGTGAGAGTTTAATTTATGCTAAAGGTAGATGTGCTGACTGCTAACTAAGGCCCTCGGAAGGTCATATACATGTTTCTGTTTATGAGCACTTTCGGTCAAATCACTTCTCCACACATTTCATAATAATCCACATATACTACCCAATTCTCTCTCTCATTTCCATACATTTACACAAAATTGTTAATAAACTTTTACCAAAACCAAAATACAGCTACTTTTAATAAATTTTCTCATCTATCATAGATAGGAAGTGAACTGTATATTTTTATGTACCCCTTGGTTGAACAACAGTATCTGTCATTAACAGAATTAATAACCAAATGCAGTAACCATGATGAAAAGTAAGAAACAGATTTGTTAAGCTTTGTGTGTACCAGACATGACTTTCTTTTAACATAGTTACACTGACGTCAGACTGAATATACAAAGAATGAGGGGCGTGCACGCATGTGTGTGTGAGAGTGAGAGAGAGAGCGGGGCACTCATCAGCTAAGCAACTTTCGCACAATGCCACAGCCCAGCAACTAAGGCAACATTTAATAAAATTACCTGGCAAAGAAATTGGGGGCGGGTGGAACAAATGGAGGGGTGGAGAGAATGGCGGAGATCCAGGGCAAGGTCGTCCGGTAACTGGGCCGCATAGATCCAAGTTATTTGCGAAACTGTAAATTGGCAAATCCTCTACATTAGCACCAATTCAAAACCACAACACGTTCTGTTCAATTACTGCCAGGCATATATCAGCAAGAAACCTGATAGGCGTGAACAGAGAAAAGGAGCCATTATCTGGGACTGCCCCTGAAAGTTGGTTGTTGGATAGATCCCTGTGTATGAATGTGACATGAAACAGTCACAAAATCATGCAAAAAGAGTTGTGTACCTACATCTAAGCCTCTTTGTCAAATTCATAAATAGGAATATCAAGAGTAGTAGTTGGACCAACAAAATGTGTGGATGATAATGTGTAATAGTTATGAATGAATGTAGATATTAATGTTCGACTTCAACTAAACTTGTGAGCCAACAGTAAATTAGCATCCATATGGGGGCTAGGATAGTATAGTGGTGGAGAGAGACAAACAGAGTGGCAATTACATAACAGCAAATGTAAACTAGACCAACTTAGGAACTTACAGCACTTGTAATGATGAGACATTTGTCAATGACAAAGGGATGGGGCCCGTCAAGCTGTTGTTATTTAGACGGCTATCCTTACACAGGCATCACAAGAGAGCAAGTTAAGATTCATAATGTCTCATGACATATTAAAATAACTAAAATTGCAAGTAAGCCACATGAAAAGGACAAGAGAATGTAAAATGTTTGATATGATGCATTCGCATTCAATCATCACATCCTCATACAAAATGGCATTTAAAATATGATAATATTAATAATAATAGTGAAGAAGCAAACTTAAATCCTTTTCTGGAACACTTGAAAACGAAAAATCTCATGCTAACATTAATTCAATCATGGTTTTCATAAATCAGTAAATTCTGTCCAGCTGTGGACATTTCATCAGTATCGTATCTATTCTTTCCTGGGAGGAGTTAAATGCAAGTTAGAAGTTTCACCACTTATCAAGATTACTACTATTACAGAAGCTTAGAATTACAGTGACAGCACCACTAATAGTACTTAGGTCACAAGATCGGCACCCAAAGCAAGCTGGTTATATCAACAAAGTTTACCAGAAGATGTTCATGCAAGCATAATCTGACGTAGTTCATGAGCTCAACAGTGTAGAGATGACTTTAAAGAACACAACAAGATTGAAACCCAGCTTTCATTCCCTCCCCCCCATTTAGTGTTGCATTATCCTCTTTTCTTAGCAACCTCCAGTGTAGCCAACACGCTGCTAACTGTCAAATAAGAATCAATGATCCCCCTATTGTCTTATCCTTTCCAGTTCACACAAGTCTTATGATGAAACAAGAACTAATATCTTTTCTTCTAATCGCAGAATATCACTCTCTCTAGGTCATAAGCAATTGAAATTACCCCTCCCTCCCCCTCCAATAAAAGGTGTTTCCTTCAGCTATTGCATACATTTAATAGCACTTCCATATAATAAAACAAGTTACTTTCACCATCAGGATAGCACTCACTGGTAGCTTCTATCAAGCAACTAATTCAACATAACCACCTCACACAAAAATCTGCTCTCACTTCCTAGAATAAACAACAAAGAAAAAGAAATTCTCCTAGCAACAATCAAGGACAGGCCAATAACATTCATATTCATAAATGCTTTACCACCACAACTAGGTAAGAGATGTGTACCTTATCTGTTGTCAAATGCCACATATACTATAATTTCGGTATGGGGATAGGACAGGGGATACATGTCAAAAATAATAATAATCCACACGCATCAAAGACACAAGCAACTTAGATTCAGACTATAATTCCACGTCCAGGATGAGTGTACATACAGGAAGCGCAATTTAGTAAGCTTGCCCAACGAGTCTGGAATGCGACCACTGAAGCTGTTCAAGTACAGATCCAAGCTCACTAAATTAGTCAGATTTCCAAGATCACTGGGGATTGGACCACTTATATTATTACTGTACAGCTCCCTGTGACAAAATAACAATATTCTGATGTGTGTAAATTCAAATTGAGATATCATTAAGTTATTTGGAGAAGTGTGTCAATAGATATGTAAAATTTGTTCGCAAATATTTGCATGAATCTGTGTGCAGAAGGCATTAATCATATTAATCTGTATCACGAGATTACAATGTTTAACCAAGTTTTGACTACTCTCTGAGGTATTTTATGTAATTAGTTATTGACTAGAACTGTACAATAGTTATTAGAACCAGAAAGCAACCAGGCCACTAAAAGCATCGTGATTCTTGGTGCAAAAAGAGGCAGGTATTAATCAAGGAAAAGAATAAACTACTCTAACGAAAAATCTGCACATATATTTAGAAATTGCAGCAAATTCAGTGAACTTCAGCAAACATCAGTTAATTTGAGCAGGTTTTAATTTTATACAAACAATTCCAGACTAAGATTTTATTTTGTATTCAGGATTTAGCAACTAATCCAATTTCCGATGCCAAAAATAATGATAGTAAATGACATCAAAGATAATATAAATCTTTGTGACCTGCCATGTGATATCAAACCTTACATGTGACGGCATTCTCAAAGTTAAGTAACTCTGCGAAGGGTAATTGTCCTCTCTTTCACATGTAATAAATAAACAATTGATAAGACTGAAGTTGTAATATAATATAATCAAATCTGAAGCACCTTCTAACTATAAATTTCCTTATAGTCTCCCTATTCCTACAAAAATAGGATTTGACAAAATTTACAATCAGCATTTATGCCTTTTTTGGGGGGTGTGATGCTTTTTATCCATAATAACTAATATTATAGTAAAGCAAATCGTGTGCATCACACATTTTTGGTTTTACTATGGTCGTCAGAGTCTCAGCTTTGATGTATCAGGATCCTAGAGACAAGCAAATTATATACACACCACAGAAAAACTTAAACAGATTCACCAGCAAGTTCGTCAAACCAGACATAATCCAATGTTCAAAATAAGAATATTGCCACGAAGGCCGTGTTTTTATGCGGGGGAAAGTAGAACAGAAACAACAAATTTAATTTACATACAGGTACTGCAAATTCTTCAGCTGACCAAGCTGTGGTACCAATTGACCTGATAAAGCAGCATTCCCCAGATCACTGAAAGCAAAAGCAAAATATTGAAGACCGTGAAGGATGCTACAATGGACAAACAAACTTGTTTCTCCAACTTCAGGAAGTAGCACTCAAAGTATGCAAATGGGAAATTTAACTAAAGAAGATTCTTACACTCTTATAACACTGTTATCATTGTTGCACGTTACATGGAACCATGTACAGGGATTGACAAGAGTAGGATCCCAACTCTGAAGCACATTGTTCGGATCTTGCAAGTTTGTCCTGAGGCTATGTAAAGCATCACCTGCAACTGGCAAACTTAAGTACCACAGAATAATAATCCTACATTCAACAAAATATTGAATCAACTTTTAAGGGACTTCAGTCATCCCAATTCCCATATGGAACAGAAAAGAAACAGTACTTTGTCCATCCCACGAAGACAGGATGAGCTCACTTTTGTTTTCACACATATTAATAAAATGCAATTGTTGTTGTTGGAAAAGTAAAATTTATTTACATTTTTCCAAATCTACCCCTACAAGTGATAGTATCTATATTAGTAACAATGCACACGCACATTAAATAAGGGCACTTTAGGAAATAAAGAAATTAATCAGGAAAGTGATTTTAATTTTCATAGCGATATATATATAAGGAAAACTAGCATATCTTTGTGGGACGGAGGGTATCACCGTAAAGGTTTTTGTAATTATTCTAGTAAAGAATAATTATCGCAAAGAACTTAAACTAATAAATAATTTATTGAGAATGATTCAGTTAAGGCAGAACAAAAATTTGTATAAGAATTAGTACAAATATGTATCAACAAGGAAAGTGGTCTTAATTTTGAGACAGATATACAAGGAAAACTAGCCTATCTTTGTAGGACGGAGGACTGTTGATATAAATGTTTTTGTAATTATTCTAGTAAAGTATAATTATTACAAAGAACTTAAACTAGTAACATTAATTAGGCAGAATTAAAATTTAAATGAGAACTACTATAATAAGAACAATGTCATTAATTGATGTAGATTTAACAGTTCTCAGAGTAAATTACAATAAATTAGGTGCTACAGGAATTTTTTTTTTCTCTTTTGACCTTTGAGCATAACATCTTTCAAAACCAACGTTTCCTTAAATCCGTTTGAATGAATAAATAAATATTCCAAAAACAAAAATGTTGAAATTTGATAAATAAATTAGGAACTGGGAAAAATAAAATCACAACAAATCTAGAGCCAGGAAAATAAAATTTAACAGAAAAAACATTTGAATATCCAAAACCATATCAAAGAAAATAAGCTGAAAATAAAGATATATAAGTATAAACACAAACCTTCCATGTTCGCATAGATAAACTTCAGCGGATGCACAGCTAAAATTAGCAACAGCACCAATGACGCCATGCTATCTCTATTCACCAGCTTCATATGTATTTCTGCAAATAAGTACCCAAACTCACCAGTTCATCGAGGATATCTCAGATCTTAAAACCCAAAAAATGTTTTCTCAATTTCTCCCCCAGAAATTCCAACAATGCACTCATATAGGTGATCCCATTACATAACTACACTCTCTAATCTGAAATTAAACCAAAACTGGAAAATAAATTTTCTCTTTTTATAATTTTTTTATTAACTTTGAGAGACTAGATATATTTATTGAGAGCACTTTCTATGGCTCTCCACAACTTTTCACCTCTGTACTGTACTTACTACTTGCTTTTTCCTCTTTCTACAAATCTATTTTCTCTCTCTGCATAGTGTGAGAGAGAGAAAGAGAGTGATTGTTTGAGAGTGTGGGATAATAATCGTTTTCTTTTTGAGCGTGTGCAGTGTGATTGAGAGCTGCCCGAGCGGTGGGGTCTGCCCGTGTTGCCCGAACTGTCTTGATCGGTTGATCCACAAACAAGCTTCGCCTTCTCCCTGACCGTGCGACAAAACGTAAAATATTTCCGGCTGTCTCATGCGCTTATAAAGCGTTAGAGCTTGTTTGGGAGACCTTACCCTAATAAACCTTTATTTTTCCCTCTTATTTTTAATGGTAAATTTATTGATTTGATAATTATTTTTATTTTTAATATTTACTTTTGTTATATCCTATAATTTTATAATCGCATATTTAAAAATCATTTCTTCAAAAATTTCTCTAAATAGTGTAGTTTTTCCATTAATTATAATAATATAAAAGAAAAAATGGCTAAGTTGAGGTATCTTTGTGACCTACATTCTCATCGGAGATTTTAAAGGAATCAATTTTGATTTTCATTGATGTATCAAATTTTTATTTAAACTATTCATAATTTCTAGAGGTTGATCGAATAAAACTTAACCCTTAAACAAGAGCAATCTTTCATGTCCGTTTTTCATTTTAGACCCCAATTATATTGAGCAAGAGATGGATGATAGCAAAGATATTTTATAGCATTTTTTAAGATTTATCAGTCAACTATTTATTATACTACACGCGTCTCAAACAACCAGAAAGAGACTATTGTATTTTTTATTATTATAAAAAAAATCTTTTTACACTGTATTTTATTAGTTGAGGTATGACATTGAACTATAAATTGAATTAAAATTCAACGTTTTGTCTTTTACTTGCTGAAATATTTTTAAATTCATTCGATTGAACAGAATAAATAAAATATATTTTGTCCAATAAGTCATTATTTATCTATAATTTACCCCTAAAAAGGCGTAGTCGAAAGTGTATACTACTTGTACTTTTGGATTCATATAATTATCATCGTTACAGTATTATTTTTTAAGAAGTGGAATGAGCCTAAATAATAGTATTATCACGTTAGTCACTGCGATAAAAATTATAATAGAATAATGTTCTACACTACCAAACTAAATAGCATTCAGTTCCTTAGTTACATTAGATTTTTAGAACAAGAGATGGATGATATCAATATCCTTTATAGCATTTTCTTGGATTTCTCATTCAGTCATTTATTATATTACACGCATCTCAAACAATTTAAGAAACACTATTATACTTTTTAGTATTATCAAGGAAAAAAATCTTTTACATTGTATTTTATTAGTTGAGGCATGACATTGAACTATAACTTGAATTGAAATCCAACGTTCGTCTTTTTCTTGCTAGAATATTTTTAAATTAATTCGATTGAATATAATAAATCACAAATTTTTTGGTTCAAATGGTTCGTTATTCGTCTATAATTTACCACTAAAAAGGGTTAGATGGAAGTGTATATTCCTTGTACTTTTGTATTCATATAATTATCATTATTACATTACTATTTTTAAAAAGTGTAATGAACCTGAATTATAGTATTATCACATTAGTCACTTGAAAAAGTTGTAATAGAATAATGCCCTACACTATCAGACTAAATAGTATTCAATTCTTTGGTCAATTAGATTATTAGAACAAGAGCAACGCTTCATGTTCGTTTCTCATTCCAGACCCTAATTACAGCGAGCAAGAGACGGATGACAACAAGATCTTTTACAGCATGCATTTTCTTAGATTTCTAAGTCGGCCCATTTACTATATTACATGCGTCTCAGACAATTCGAGAAACACTATTATACTTTTTACTATTATCAAGAAAAAAATAATATTTTATTAGTTGAAATATGACATTGAACTATAAATTGAATTAAAATTCAACGTTCATCTTTTTCTTGTTCAAATATTTTTAAATTCATTCGATTGAATATAATAAATAATAAATATTTTGTTCAAATGGATCATTATTCATCTGTAATTTACCACTAATTAGCGTGTGTTCGTTTCTACTTATTTTCACCTAAAAATTACCTACTACTAAAAGTCAAAGTCAAACATCAATATCAACCACACATTTCACATCATCACTCATTATTATCCACACATCCCGTGGTCCCCGCCACTACACTCCACTTTTAGCAAAATTTTAGACAAAAATAAGTACACACGAACACACACTAAAAAGGCCTAGATGGAAGTGTGTATTCCATGCACTTTTGTATTCATATAAATTAACATTGCTACGTTATTATTATTTTAAATAGTGGAATGAACCTGAATTATAGTATTATCACATTAGTCACTTACTCACTTCGATAAAAATTATAATAGAATAATGATCTACACTGTCAAAATAACACTCAGATCCTTGGGTACTTTAGATTTTTAGAACAAAAGCAATGTTTCATGTCCGTTTCTTATTCTAGACCCCAATTATAGCTTTCAAGAGATGCATGACATCAAGATCTTTTATAGCATTTTCTTAGATTTCTCAGTGAACCACTTACTATATTACACGCGCCTCGGGCAATTCGAAAAATACTTTTAATTTTAGACAATTCGAAAAAAACTTTTTATACTTTCTATTATTATCAATAAAAAAATTATTTTTACGTTGTATTTTATTAATTGAGATATGGCATTGAACTATGAATTTAATTAAATTTCAACGTTCATTTTTTTGTTGTTGGAATATTTATAAATTCGATTGAATATAATAAATAACAAATATATATATTTTGACTGGGGGATAAAGGGATGAGAGATGGGATTCCAACTAGGGACCTTCCTAATATAGGGATTAAACTCGACACAATCAAATATAATTATATATATATATATATATATATATCCATTTGCCCTTTAAATGAAAGAAGGAATCTAAAAAAAAAGGAAATTCATTTGTGAGATTGTTTGGCACATTTTTTAAATGTTATTTTAATATTATATATATTTTTCTTCAAAAACTGTCAGTATGACAATTGTTATATTTTTAGAAAAATTTATGTGAATATGTTCAGACCATTTATTTAACACGGATGTTATGAGTAGGAATTTTAGTCATATTGCTTTTAGAAATCGAGCTTTTGGTCGGAAAGCTTTTGTTTTAAAAGTTTAATGTTAGGATGTAAATTTGGTAAGTATTTTAATGCATTGAAACAATCTTATTGCTCACATTGTCCCATAAAGATAGACACGTTTGCTTTTCCTTTTTCTTTTTTTTTTTTTCCATCTCAAAATAATGAAATACAGATCAATCTCCATGTTTGTTTGTATGCGTTGATTTCTCCATTTTCTCATTATGCCTCTATAATGCATTAGACTCTTTATATTTTAATTATTCGTTATTTGGCGTATCGTAATTTTCAGTTGAAGAGGATTCTATTGTGAGACCACCCTATCATTATCCCTATCTATTGTTTAAGTCAAATTTCACAACTACAAATTGGCTACATCACTCCAATCTATCTATTATCTAGCTACCTATCTATTATCTAGCTACATTACTCTAATCTATCTATTACCTATTTATTAAATATATTAAAACAAAAGTCGCTTCCCTATTTTTCCACCCAATATTTGCCTATTAAGCCTATGTGTTTTTTTTAAAAATTAATTATTTTTCCTTTCTTTATTTATTTATCTATGAAGTCAAAAATTATCTTTATTGTTGGATAATTAATTCAATTCAAATTATAAGATTTTATGTATATTTCACAAAAATAAACCGTCGTTATTCAATAATTACAAAAGTTATCTTTATTCAATTCAAATTTAAATTATAAGGCAGATATCACAAGCCAAAATTATCTATAATTTTCAAACTTTCAGTGATATAATAATATTTTTAGTGA
The DNA here is from genome assembly GCA_018223645.1 of Jasminum sambac. Lineage (NCBI taxonomy): Eukaryota > Viridiplantae > Streptophyta > Magnoliopsida > Lamiales > Oleaceae > Jasminum > Jasminum sambac. The sequence goes on from CP073647.1 coordinate 27,677,360, forward strand.
CTTCAAATTTTTGAAAATATACAATAATTAAATTATAATCTATATCTATCTATATATTAATAAAATGAGATCAGTTTCCCGCTCAATCTTATAATTTTTAAAATTAAAAAATATACTATTTTCTTTATATTTCTCACTCAAGTTCAAATACCTAATTTTCAACTCATGGATAATCTCCCGTTATTATTACCCCTGATCTTTTGATAAAATCACTCATTATCCCTCCAATCCGGGTTATTATCATGTGTGATCTTGTTAAATCTCTTACCATGAAAAAAATGAAAATATATTATTATAATTTTTATTTTACACATATTTTAAATTATAAATTGATCATAAATCTCCACGTGCAACGCACGGGATAAAATACTGGTAAAGATATAAGATAGGTATATATTATAAGACAAAATTATCTATAATCTTTAAATTTTCAATGATATTATTATAATTTTTGGTTACTTTAAATTTTTGAAAATATGCAATAATTAAATTATAAATTCCCCCTCTCTCTCTCTCTCTCTCTCTCAAAATAATGAAACACATTCTTAGTGTTTGATTTGGTATTTTTCCATTAATTAATGAAATGAAATAAGCATGACAAAAAAAAAATTCAAATAACTTGCGGAGAGGATAAATATGTGAAATTTCCAGTCTCATGTTTAAGGCATTTTAATGTGAATAAAAATCAATTGTCAGTCTCTATTAGTGATTAGGAAAAAAGGAAATGGGTAGTCTTTTTAGAACTCTAAAAAAAACCTTTCCTAACAAACTCTAAAAAATTTGAAGAATTTCTAAAATGGAAATTTTGACAAATATAAAGGGGTAGTGATGTCTTTTGATTCCAATATATTTATTCAAAAGATTTATGCGCCTGATATAATTGACTTTGTAGACTAATGGGCCCGCGAAAAGTGATGAAAATTAAGTTAACATCCAAACGAACATACCCTAAAACAATTTAGGATTTTATTAAAAAACAAATTAAGATAATACTGTACATATATATAATATTGAATGACTCTAGTATGATTCCAACTTTTGAATAATATTCATACACAAATCCAAAGTCATCAAATGTTTGACAGATGACAACAAAGTTAAAATTGAAATATGATCAAATTTGTGAGTTATAACATATATATCAATTAATAAAAGGATGGTAAATAAAGAATTAATTAATTAATTAGTATAAATGAGGATGAAATGGAAAATTAGAATATTTTTCATTATTTGCCGTTTTATATATTGTGGTGAAAATGTCTAGTGTACAAAAAATTATTAAAATTTTGGACAAAAAGTTCACTATATTTATTTATTTTTGTATGATGAGCGAGCCCTAATTAAATATTTGTACTATAAAAAAATGTAAATAAGTTGATTTAATTTTATTCTTTATTACTAGAGTTCAATTTTTAGTGCTTTCTTGAATCGTACAAGTTGTTTCAATTTTGTTCTATTCGTTTATTTAATTTAAATTTAAAAGCATTGAAAGTCTGGGTAGGCTTTTGGTTAAAAAAATTTTTACTAAATTTTGTCTAAAATACATTGGTGATTCTCGTGCATTGGCATGGGATAAAGACTATTAATAAATATATAAAATTAGAAGTCAATGCTCTTTTTTCTTTCTCCCACACATGCCTTCTTTAATTTTATGTTTTTTAATTAGATTATTATTTTTTAGTACATTATTAGATGTACATTAATAGATATACAATTTGCCTATGCCTTTTATGTTCGTCCCAAGTCCAATAACGCTAAATATCATTATATAACTAAGAGTTCAAATGATGATGGATTCTAAATGTCACTAGCTAAATTCGAATTTTAGATAAAACAACTTAGCAATAATCGAGCAAAACTCAACAATAAATTTGTTTTTTTTCCTCTTTGATTACTTCACATTATTATTATTATTATTATTATTATTATTATTATTATTATTATTATTATTATTATTATTATTAATGCTTGGTCCTCTTTTGATCACTTTTCGTTTTGCTTCTACGATTTATCTTTGCAATCTATCGTTAAAAAATTGTGTCTTGAATTTTTTACATAAAATATAAATTAAAATAATCACAAAGAAAAATAAAATAATTAATTTTAATTTTAATTTAATGAAAATAATAAAATCAATAAAATTTAGAGTTGGCATAAATTTTGGTACCTTGGGTTAGTAACAAATTTAAAATAGTATACAGGTTTACTCATTTACACCATTTTAGTTTAAATGGCGACCAAATAATGTGTTCGGAAATGACCTAATAAGCGAAAATCTTCTGGTGCAACCTCTAGAACTTTACTATTTTTCAGCCATAGACACAAACCAAACCACCCCCTGAATGCGGGGGGGCACGAGGCCCACCCCATGTGAGAAAGCCCGAAGTTTTGATAACTTCGGCCAGGCTGAACCATAATTCCCCTGACCTAATAAGTTCAAACTATTATTATTATTATTATCTCGAATTTTTAAAATTTTTGTCTCTACTCGAGTTAATTAATTTATTGTACTCGAAACAAATCAATATTTTTAAAATAACACCATTAACACACAAAACAAATCAATAATAAATAAAGTTAGTTTTAATAATTTTATAGTTTAATTTTTAACTCTGCGGATTGTAAAAATATTTTCTTTCACGTTTTGTATGTCTTATTAATTTAACTATTTTCGTATAAATCATTCAATGCCCCGTTGTTATTTTGATGAAGTCACATCAAATCAATAAACTAGTTCTCGCACTTGTGTTAAAGCTGAAAAGGAATTGGATCAGTCAAAGATTATTCAAATCTTGCATTAAATTTTCATTAAATTAAACTTTAACAATCAATTCGATCGTGTGTATGCATATATTTTGTTTATTTATTTGTTTTATTTGGGCACATTAAAGATTTTTAATACGTGACAAAAATATCCCAAAAGTCGAGCTTCGTGGAAAGTGACGTATGGATAATGTCACATTTATAATCTGATGGATAGATGTTGAGAGTGACGGGTCCCGTTGAAAGGACTGGTTGGGCACCCACCGTTTTGAATTCTCCGAATCCTAGCCAATATTCCGTTCTGAGCAACAAGATAACGTGGTCTTCACCATGCTGTTTGGCTTGGCCAACATTTAGTCAACGTTATTAATTTGTCTCTTTTGCATTTGGTTGGGTGCGACCGGTGATGATCCAATGCCTACTAGTGGGAAAAAAATGTTTGGGGCTACAAGAGCTCCGCTTTCAGGGGAGGCATTATGTATTATTCATTTAACTTAACGTAGATTCTAAAAAAAAAAAAAAAAAAAATTTGCGCGGGCGCGCCACGTCGCGCAGTGGGCATGATCACCTGCCCACGCAGTGGGCAGGTGATCATTGGCGTGGGTGCTACATTGGTGATGGTTTTGTCATTCAAATTTATTAGGTGATTTTCACTTTATTGCGTAGTGGATTGAAATGATAATTATAATTAAATTTTCTTTATAAAGATTTTTTTTTTTAGAAAATACGTAATTAAAAAGTAATTAATAACACTATATATTGAAATCTTGTCCCACTAGTTCGGAGGACAAAAGTTGAAAAGGCTCAAGTTCGAATCTTACCAAACCCTGTGTTGTGTCGCTTTTGTCGCTGATGTTGCTTGTAATGCGGTTATAAACTTATAGTTCTTTCGCCGATAAAGCGGCTATAATTTCTATTGTAGTTAAGCTTGTATTGTTGTGCGTATGAATTTGATGGTTCGAACTCACTCCCACTTGAAATGCGAGCGTCCAATCACTACGACACAATTCAAACCACAGATGAGCATGTGCTTAGGGCAAATCTAATTTTCGTTTTGATAGGATTTGTATACCAAGTCCGTGAAGTTCCAAACTTGTCATTTTGGTCTTTAGACATTACTTTTTATGCACTTTTGGTCATTCAACCCAATTCATGTCTCTTAATTCTCGTGGTTTTCTTGTTCCATCTTCTTAACGTCTTTTACTTTCATGCCTCATTTCCACTCCAAATTTTGTAATTAATTTTAAACAAACAAAATAAAAACGAAAACAATAAAGAAAAGTACAAAATTAAAGAAGCAAGATAATATGCACTCATCATAAACAGTTCACACTTGATTATGCAATTTGGTGAATAATTTGTTGACTGTATAATTTTTCAAACTTGGAGATCATAAGGAATCTGATGAGAATGATTAACTCGTGAATTAAAGTGATGATCAATAGTTGACCAATCATATCATTGGATTCCATTTTGCTCTACTAAACTATGTTTAATTTGACCATCAACTGCACATATATATTTGGTGAAATACATCTTTATCAGTATATATGTTTGGTCCTGATTTTTGACAAATTATTTCTATTGAGTTCAATTTTTTAATATTAAATGTTATGTGTTGATAACTTTTGAACTTTTCGATCATACATCTTCTTACAAAATCATTTATAAAATCCATATCATATGATTACTTAAAATTACTGCCAATTTGTTCACGACTTATTTCTACTAGTATGAAAAACATAATGATGCTAGTAAATTTGAACTTGTTATCCATATTATTTTAATAAATTGTTTGTTAAGATTATTTTTTTCTACCCATCATTTTTGATAGTTTCTTATTATATTAATTTGACAAATTTTTTTATAGCTTTTTTATTTTTATTTTTAAAATTTTAATCATACGTTTGAAAAATAATTTTTTCTATAATTTGTATTCAGCATACTCTAGCATCATCATATTGATTAAGCAGTACACAAACGAAATTTTGTTCACTAGTTGTTTTCAAAATGACCCAATATGCCTGGACCTAAGAGTAGCCCAGATGTGGTCTTTCAGATCGGCCCATATCTGAAGTTTTAGCGAGCGTGGCACCTGAATCTGGTTTAAGAGAAGGGTGCGACCACTTTTTAAAAAAAACAACAAAAGGACTAATATACCCATCACCCATCCTCTTTTCTTTTCTTTTTATTTTTTTAGTGTTCACTGTGTGTTCACAAGGAACAAGAGTAAAAAAGAACAAATTAAAGAAAATTTAGCAAATTTTATCTAATTTTTCGTTCACGAATAAAATTTTTGCCATAATTTTTTTCAAATTTTTTGCAACTACTTTCTCAAGTAATTTTGAAATTTATTTAAATTTTTTACAACCACTTTGATGATGAATTTCGAATTTTTTATGATACAATAATTGGCTTTATTGTCGAATACAGTTATTAAAAAATTAAATTTTTTGCAATCATTTTAACAAGTAACTTCAAAATTTCTTTACATTTTTTGTAACTATTCTGATGATGAATTTCAAAATTTTTTTGATTATATAGTAATTGATTTTATCCAATTAGATTTGAATACAATTATTAAAAAAAACCTTTGAGCGGTTAAAAAACTTTAAAAAAATTTGAAATTACTTATTAAAGTGGTTACAAAAAATTTTCGCCTATCATTCTTTCTTTTTAAAAATAATAAAATAAAATAAATATTCGCTCCGCATGAAGCGAACCCCCATTTGGTAGCCAACGCTTTTTTTTTTTTTTTAAGCGAGAGCATAATTGAAAAGCTTAAAAAATGTGGGTGCACTTAGAAAATTGCTGGGTGTATTTACCCGCACCTTTAAAAGAATGAAACCTAAGAACTTTCAGCCTAACTCGCCTAACCAAGCACACTAAGCCTCATTGGCATAATCAAACCATTTTAATTGGATTGAGTTAGTTTCTATTATACCTCTTTCACTATATTCAACTTCACACTGAGAAAATTTTTTTTGGATTGAATACAGTTGCTCCAGTCTTTCACTATCTTCAACTACACAGCACAAAAAGAATACTTTATTCAGAAAAATAAAAAATAAAAAAACACAAAAGAATACTATTGTTCATATTCTTTCATAATAACTTCTTTCACTTATTAATTAATCATACATTTTCCAAGGAAAAAAAAAAGATTTTCAGAAAAAAATATTAGCACCATTTTACACGGTATAATTTATTGCTAATTAAAATTGAAAAGTTAGCTTGTTTAAGTATTATGAATCCGTAAAAATTAGTAGGGCCAAACAAATATTATAGCTTGTAAAACTTTTGAAAGAATAAAATACGAACTCTTATGTTATGAAATCAGAAAAAGTTGGTCCAGCCCTTCGGTTTCACTGTTTCAGTGTAAAATCAAAATAAAATAATGCAGTTATTGTGTTGCATGATTAGAGACACCCTAAAGTTTTCAAAAAACCAATAATAATAATAATAAATAAGTAAATAAATATTTTAAAAATTAAAAATTAGACAACCTAAATATTAAATATTTAATGTAAAAATAAAATTAATATTTTTTTTTTGACCGGGGATATTCGGGGAGGGGTAGGATTCGAACCCGGGACCTTTGCCCGGCACGTGAGCGTCTTGACCACTTGTTCGAATCCTAAAAATAAAATTAATATTTAATATTGGAAAAATCAAAGATCACAGAAGCATTTTGGAACTTTGGAGCCATACACATAGTAGCTGCCAAATAACAGTGCGTATCAAATTTCTTGACAGCCATTACACTATTTTCAAGTGTCAGAGTTGGATACAAGAGTAAAAATTGGATTAAATTTTAGATAAATTGATCAGTTTTGTAACTAACTCAACCCTATTTCTATAATTGTTTTAATTTGGTTTAAATCAATTCAACCCGTTGGCGATCCTTTACAGACTCAATTCATCACAACAAAATACTCTAAAACTATAATAATTTTCGCAAAAGGAAGACAGAACTCGTTCCTCTTAGGATTCACAAAGAATCTAGCTAGCTAGTAGTTACTTAGGAAAATAAGGGAGAATAATGATATAGACATTCTTAATTAATATTGTTAAGTGATATTCTAATGTGTCACTTTTTTATTGGATGGTGACTATGTTCATGTATTTGTCATTTAGCTAGTGGTTTTACCAGCGCGTTGCACGGGCATATACTCCTGGAATTTTTCATTTTTTTTAACGCTAAATCTATATATATATTAAAGAAGAGGTGAATACCGCACGGTTTTTATATAGTGGTTTTAGGACCCAATTAGTGGTTTTAGGACATAATTAGTTATTGAAATGGTGGTTTTTAACTAGGTATATTTATTAAAAATTGATGTAGTTTTGAGATTCGAACCGATGACCTATCATCAGAGTAATGATATCCTTACCATTTGAACCAACACAACTTTTTTGTTTTAATTTAATTGAACCATGAATTTAAACTATTATAACTACCATTTGATTGATTGCTCTAACAATAATTTTGTATTTAACCAAATAATAAAATAATTGTTGGTTACAAAATAAGTCTTATTTCATAATTTAAATTGAATTTGATATTCAATAACATCTTTAATAAACTTATATCATTTACCAATTCTATCAATTAATTTTTAAATCTTATAATTTTAATTTTAATTTTAATTTATATTAATATTTTTGTGTGTTAGAATACTTTCAAAAGATTACTAACCATTTTTGTCTAAAAATTTCTATCTCTATCTGCAAATTTCTCTATGTCTATACATTCACCATTTCTCTCTGCAAACATCTTTGTTTCTATTTCTTTCTTGAAATATTTCAAATTTAGGTTAGAGTTTTTAATAGATTGTATAAAACATATATCTATAGTACTACCTCCGTCCCACAAAGATAGGCTTGGTTTGACTTTCACATAGTTTAAGAAATGATAATTAATATTATTGGAAAAGTAAATTTTAGTTGTATTTTTTCAAATATACCCTTGCATTAAATAATGCTAACTAATAACAATGTATATTAAATAAGAGTATAATTGGAAAATAGAAGAAATTAAATGCAAACAAAATAAAGTGACATATATTTTAATAGCAAAAATTGAATACAAGCTATCTTTGTGGGACGAATGTAGTATATGTAAAATAGATATGATTCTACTTTTGATATAAAATAGTAGTTTTATATGTATAATATTATGAATGCACGGAATAAATAAAAATCTGTGTTGTCATGGGACGTCAAAAGTCCGTTGTGTGCAGAAATGGACAATTATGGCATATGAACAAGTCGTTCTCTTTTTTTTTTTTTTATCAAGAAAAGCTGGTGTGGATCGTCTTTGCTACATGTTTCGCCAAATATCTTTTAAAGGAATTATTATTCCATAAATAAGAAGATAGCAATCAGACTTATTTTAGCTGTTTAAAATCGTTTATGTTTCATTGTTTCCTCAAATCTAGAGAAATTGAATGCACATAAACTTTATTTCCAAAGCAGTCTTTGCATTCTTTGTTCGATTATCTTTTATATTTGCCAATTTATCATTTACCAATTTGACATGTAGAATAATTGATTTCTTTTATTTATTTGACCATCTATTTGCTAAAATAGTTTTTAGATGAATAGTTTATTTATGATTAAATGCCATTATTTTATGTTTGTTTATTTCAGTCAAACTATATTACACTTAATTGAAATATAAATTTAGATTATATATAGTTAATTGTTCAATTAAACCACCACCCCTTGATCAAAAAATAAATTTTTTTTTTTTGAGATTGAATCCCAGTCGCGGTGAAACAAGAAAATGATAGAAGGCGGTAAGCGCAATTCTTTAGTTTTTCAATGATTGCACATAGGCTGAGAAACTTAGCCAAATTTTGAAGTAGTCTTGAAAATTATTTAGTAGTTAATTTCAGGGAAAAAAAAGGTTTTAGTAAGGCTAGACTAAATTGGTGCTATTACTTAATTTTTATTGTTTGTTTAGTAAGTGAATGATGAGTAGAGGAATGGAAACAAAGCTGTATAAAGTACTTCCTTTTTTTAATTTTTAGCGTAATAGATTTTCGGACTTTTGATCTTTCCCTTTTGCGATCCTTATGTCTTTGATTATTTTAAAAAGAAATATCGAATCGTATATTAATAATCGATATTTGACATCGTCAATTTTTGTATTTAAGTTAAAGATTTTCCTAAATTTTTAAAGTTGGGTTGCAAAATGCAATATATTTTTGAGGATTTATTTCATTTTATACAAAAATTACATTGAGTTACTTTTAAAAAATATTTCAAGACTTATATTAAAATGTATAAAAAATTATTTTTCATACCACAAAAATCAATCTACACAATTTTTTTTTTTAGATTTCACGCAAACTTACACGGTTTTACTCCCGTGCAACGCACGGGAGTGAAAACTAGTAATATTATAGAAAAGAACAGTATATAGCGAATAACCGAAATAAAGTCACATTTGTTATATAGATCTCACAAATTGCAAAACACTTCTTTGTATACAACATTAGTCGTTTTGTTTGTGAGATTTCCGTTCTTATCACGTAACAATGTTTTCAACCCTTCTCTATTAGTGACTCTTGATATTGCAACATATAGTTGCCCATGACTAAACACCGGCCTCTTTAAGAAAAGGGCTACGTTGGACAACGATTGACCTTGCTCTTGTTGATCGTCATAGCATATGAAACAACCAAAGGAAATTGTCTTCTTTGAAATCTAAAAGGTAATCTCGTGTCGGAAAGTGTCAATGTTAACCTCGGTATAAAAACCTGTTGACCACCATCATTTCCGGTCAATTTTTGCGCCTCAATGACATGAACTCCAAGTCTCGTAATTATCAATCTCGTTCCATTGCACAACCCGGCGTCACGAACAATTTTTCTCAATAGCATGACCGGAACACGTACATTCAAATTCAACTCATGATTAGGCACACTTGAACACCTTATAGTATTCAAAAATTCCGTTGAATGCAACTCCTCAAAAGAGCCAACACTTCTATCACTTTTGCATATCGAATCCGAGCTCAAATAAGTCATTCCTTCCAAGTCATTCATAGAAACCATGTAATCATTAACAACATAAATGTCATCTAATGTTGGGGTAAGAATTGCCATTCCTTGCAAGTGAGAAACATCTCCAATATGCTCATAAAATAGCGGATAAATGCTATCAACAATTGACCAAACATAGTCATACAACTCCTTTATCAAAATATCTTCATGCATCTCTATTTCGGCATGACCATCATTCTCACCTCCAACTGTACCATCTCCAATACTTAACATCAGGTTTCAAACTATTAACAAACTCATCATCATGTATGTTTTGGAGCTGCATATTCTTTATCAATCTCAACACCTTACAATGCTCCCACAAAGGTGAGGAGTTAATCGTAGCATGTACTATATCTTACCTCGTTCCTTTCGGAATAACTAGAAGTATTTGGCGAAAATCACCACCAAACATAATGGTCTTTCCACTGAACGGTTCACCCACACTATTATCATTGGCGAACCTCACAACGTCCCATAAACTCCTATCAAGAGCTTCAAAATAATGTCTTTGTATCATTGGCGCTTCATCTCATATTATAAGCTTTGTTTTGACCAACAACTCGGCAACTAGACATCCCATAATTATGCCGAATTGTGGTAATCATCGCCTTGGCATTAGACCAGAGATATTGTAATTATCAAACCATAATTCAACAAAAAAGGTTTTCATGTGATTAATTTACATGTCTTCTCTTTTTTGTTACCTTCATTATTATTTCAAAACAAAACATAAGAGTAAGTAGTAGCTAAATCTCTCTTTAAAAAATAAATGAATAAATATCGATTGTGCAATGCATGAAAATGGCAGCCAAAAAAGAGGGGGGATCTCCCTCTCAATTGCTGCAATTCCGCTGACAAAAATAGCTGCATGCCAATTGTGCGAGCTTCTTCTTCTTCGTTTTGACTACAATTTTCGGCTTCTTCACCGTTAACCCTTTGAAAATTATATTTTTACCCTTAAAATACAAAATATTTCTTTTTAAAAATTAAAATAATAATAATAAATTTACAACACCCCAAACCCCTTCCTCCCCCTCCCTTCTCCTAAACAGTAATACTAATAGCCTAAATTCCTCATTCTCGATAGCAATTGCTATCGAAAATAGTGTTTAAGGAAAGAAAGAGGGAAAGGATGGGGCTTGGGGTTATTCATTTATTTTTATTATTATGTTCCGTTTTGAAGAAAGAAACATTGTGTATTTTAAGAGACAAGGGGCATGATAGTAATTTGGATGAGGTTTAATGGTAAAATTGGATGGTTTACATTATTAGAGGGTTCTGTGAGAATTAATTAAAGGTTGGGGTCTCAACGATACCAAAAAAAAGAATGGGGTTGTAATGTTACAAAATTGAAAGGTTGGGGCCCATTTATGAAGATAACGATTTTTAATACATTTTTATTTTTTAAAACACATTGGTTATTGATTCCAACTATTTTCCAAAAAAAATGATCATTAATGAGTACTTTTGTCTATATATTTTAATAAAATAAAAAATTAACTTAAGTTTAACCCTTTTTTTGATTTTATAATAATTACTATAAATTTTTAAATAAGAATAAAGCAATTATCCTAGTGAATTATCTGGTTGACCCAATTTTGAAATTTCACAATTAAATGATGAAATAAAATTTTCGTTATCTTTAAATTTAAAAAAAATTTACGGAAAAATTAGTTGTGCAAATAACACAATTAGTGCACTAATCGTATAGTGTCCACGATTAGTGCATGCAGACCCAAAGAGTACGCGTAATGAATATTGCATTGGTTGCCGCCAGTGTAACCATTAATTTAATTTATTTACGTTTTCATTATAAATAGGAGGTTTTTTGGCTGGAAATCCTTTTAGCAAGTATAAGGGTACTGTTAAACGCACCCAAGTCTTTACTTAATCCACCCATTTATTTTCAATTTCCAAATATTCCCCGCCACAAAAAAAAAAAAAAAAAAAAAAAATTTGTTCTCTGCATATGGAGTGAACACACAGATGTGTTCGCTCCACATGGAGCGAACACATAGATGTCTGTTCGCTCCATGTCGAGCGAACACAATTAAAAATAATAAAAAAAAGAAATGAAGAATGACGGATAAATTTCAAAAATTCATCTGTGTTTTTGCTATCATTTTTTGCAACCACTTTGACGATTAATTTCAAAATTTTTAAAATTTTTTTGCAACTGCTCAATTTTTTTTTAATACTTGCATTCAACATTAACCGGATAAAGCTAATTACTGTATCATTAAAAAAATTAGAAATTCATCATCAAAGTGGTTATAAAAAAACATAAAGAAATTTTAAAATTAGTCATTAAAGTGGTTTCAAAAATTTTGAATTTTTTAATAATTGTATTCAATACTAACCGGATAAAGCCGATTACTATATCATAAAAAAATCGAAATTCATCGCTGAAATGGTTGTAAAAATTTTAAAAATTTTAAAAATTGGTCACCAAAGTGGTTTTAAAAAATTTGAACAAAAAATTATAGCAGAAATTGCATCCACAACTAAATATCAAATAAAAATTGCTGATTTTTGCTACTACTTTGACGACTAATTTTGAAAAATTTTAAAAATTTTTGCAACTACTTTGACAATGAATGTCAACATTTTTTAATGATACAGTAATTAGCTTTATCTGGTTAATATTGAATACAATTATTAAAAAAAAAACTTTGAGTGGTTGTAAAAAATTTGAACAAAAAAGATAAAAAATGATAGTAAAAATTTGTTCATCCGTAATTCTTCATTTTTCTTTTTTTAATTGTGTGGGCGATCACTCTACCAAAAGCGAACGCCCAAAAGGGTGTTCACCCCAAATGGAGCGAACACACACATGGCCGTTCACTCCAGTTGGGTGTTCGCTCCAAGTGGAGAGAACAATTTTTTTTTAAAAGTTAAACGGGATTGATGATATATTTATGTGTTTATTTTTTTATTTTTTTGAATGGGTGCATGAATTACCACTATTCTTTTTTTTTTTTTTGCTTTCTTTTCTTTTCTTTTATTTTTTTATTTTTTTAGCAACACTGCTATTCATTTCTATGTAAGTTTTGGCTTTATAAAAAACGAATGATAAATTCTTATACTAGGGATTCAATGCTGCCAAGACAAAAATTCGGAAATGTGTACATACCTGCTCCATTTTAGAATTGGAGACCAAATAGCGATAAACATCAAAATTTGTGGATTTGACAAATATTGAAACGTCAGAATTTGAAAGTTTGAAGATCAAATTACAAGAAGCACCAAAAGTTAGGGACTGATATTGCAATTGTTGTTTCCTGAATTTGATGGCTATCCGTGGCCCAACTACTTGCTCTAGCCAAAATGGACCTTCCCAATTGAGAAAGGCTCAGACCCTTCTCGAAAACCAGTGTGAACGTCAAATTTTTATTTTCATTTTTATTTTTCCTATATAGAACTCATAAGAAAATTTAAGATGGCCATGAATTTTTCACGTATTAAGAAAACATCTTAAATGTTCTTGAAATTATAAGATATTCATATATTCTTCCAATTTTACCCCTATATTGAATGGTTAAAAAGTAGTGTGAACATATTTAAATATATCTTGGGAGATGAAATATGTATCTTGATGTTTAGTATTCTAATTATCTTAAATATGGGTATTTTAGTACATGAAAAATAAATTATACATTCAATAAGGAAATTGGAGTATAATTCGGGAAGGACAAAATAGGAATACTTGCCTATCTTAGTGGGACGGAGGGAGTATCTGTATTTCTATTTCTATTTCTATTGCCTTCTCCATCAAGAAATTGGAAAACGAGTTCTTATAATTCTCACACACCTTTGAAACTTTGAATCAAACATAAATCCCTGAAGATTGAAACTTGATAGTTTGTGATCACGGAAAGAATAGATAAATGGATTTTGAATTGAGAAGGGCGAGGGAGAAGCTTGAGAAGGAGCAGAGAGAAAGGAAAGAGAGGGCCAAATTGAAATTGGAAAGAGAAAAGAGAGCCAAGCAGGAAGCCGTTCGCCAACGTGAAGCCATCGAAGCCGTTCAGCGTTCTCGCCGCATTGAAGCCGCCGAAGCCCAAGCGAAGGTACCTTTCAACTGCCAATTTCTTCGTTATTTGATGGGTCTTTTGGATTCTATTTTATTGATTAGTACTTCGTTCAATCTGGAAGTTTGACACAATCCATTGATAGCATAGCTCTGTCGTCTTGGTTAGTTGAGGAATTATGTTGATCGATTTGCTTTTTAGCTTTATGGGAATGGCTGTTGAAACTTTACCCTAAAAGCTCGTGATAACCCTCGATATTGTTTGGCTGTGAAAATTGTGATGGATATGGGTTGTAAAATATTAGTCACTGTGGCTACTTCTTGTTGGTAGTAGAAGTTTATATTGCATTTCTTTTACCGGTTTATGTTAGTTGTAAGATTGTGATGATCGATTTGTGCACTAAGATTGTGATTATTGATTTGTGCACTCTGTTGGTCATGAGGCAAGATTCTCTGCTTTTCAGCGCGTGTTCTATAAGACCAAATTAATAGCTATCCCGAATCCTTTGAGATGAGTATCTGCATAAAGTTTCTTACTGCAAGGAAATCTTCCCTGAAACGATTTAGATGTACTCTCTTTGTTTGTTTGGTTAAGCATTGCCTTAATAACCTATTTACGTCTTCAAAACGGTTATTTGTTGCCTTATCTAATCCAGATTTGCAACACTTATTCACTGATCAGAACAATCAACTGATTAATCTTCTCAGCTAATTTTCGCATGTTCCACTTCGATACATATCTACCCTAACTATGATGATGACAGGGATTCTTATGGCTTCAAAAACGGATATTTGTTGCCTTATCTAATCCAGATTTGCAACAGTTATTCGCTGATCAGAACAATCAACTGATTATTCTTCTCAGCTAATTTTTGCACCCTTTCCTCTTCAACACATTTGTATCATAACTATGATCAAAGAAAAATTCTTTCTTTGATATGTGCGGTATGAATATCTGGCTTATGATATGCATTCCCAGAAATTAAGAAAATTATGGACTTTGATACCCAAAAAAGAAAAGAAATAGAAGGAAGGTTAAACATTTTTCATCTTCCATCTATTTGTGACTGCCAAATCTTGAGGTTGCTGAACTTCGATGTTGACTGGATCCATTCGTCTTGGCTTGAAGATAATGGTTTCACCTTTGAGATTCTGTAATTACCTTTCTTTTGGGGAGAATCTTGAAAAAACGATTCTAGAGTGAATGGTTGAGAAGTAAAGAAAAGCTTTAAAATATATGAAAAATTGTCACATCAATAACATGAATAATTTAAAATGATGTTGGACAAAAATGATTTTTGGAAGTATTTGTACCAAACAAGCTCTTAATAGCCCCTTGTTCTCAGAATAAATCAGTTTGGTGCTGTTTTGGACCCTATTTAATATTGATATTTAAATATTAGTTTATTTTAAATATATCTGTTATACTTGAAATCAAATCTATACTGCAATTGAGGAAATTGCTGGAGTTGAGATCTCATATAAATCCTACACATTTTTCGTAAAATTCATCAAATGGGATGAAGTGTTAAGCTTAGTATGAAATATTGCTGAATAGGTCGTGAAAAATTTTTACCGGCCTGCTATTTTTTATGTTAAACTTCAAGTGCATAAATAAGATTTGTTCCACCTTCCAACTAATGATTACATTTTTATGTTTCTCCCCAGATAACTCAGCAACTGGAAGAAAACTTGCATGCTGGTCGTGGAGTCATTTTTTGTCGCATTTTGGAAGCTGTGCCTTATCAGGGTAGTGGAGATAAGATCAAATTGCCACCTTCTTCCTTTTCAGAGTTATCTGAACAAGGAGCTTTTGACAAAGGACCTTTGCATTTTTCTTTGTCCTTGATTCATGAGGATGGTGCTGGGAAAGAACAGAACAGGATAACACATGCTGGTGTAATGGAGTTCACTGCAGACGAAGGTTGTGTAGCGCTTCCTCCACACAGTTGGAGTAACTTATTCGCTGAAGGTAATCTTGAGTCTTCCATGGTCGAAGTACGTTATGTTTGGCTGCCAAAAGGAACTTATGTTAAACTTCAATCAGACGAGATTGGCTTTTCTGACATTCCAAATCACAAAGCAGTTCTAGAAACAAGCCTTCGCCAACATGCTACTCTTTCTGAAGGCGATTTGCTCACAGTGAATCACGGTGCTCTAACCTATCATTTACGTGTTCTTGAGTTGAAACCTTCTTCTTCAATATCGGTTCTAGAAACAGATATTGAAGTCGACATTATTGGTCCCGAGTCTGCAGAAAAAACAAACCATCATGTGCTGATGCCTCTCGTTTTTGGGAAGCCCGACTCTGGAGTTGTTGATGAAGGGAATTACATGTACTATAAGTTCTCGATTGATGATGCTATTTGGAATATAATTTCGTCCGAGGATGCCAAAATTGAAATTAAGTTAGAGTCACAGATGCAAGATGGAGACACTGATCTTTATGTTTCAAAGCATCCACTTTTGTTCCCAACACGCCACCAGCATGTCTGGTCGTCCCATGACGTAGGTTCAAAGGCTTTGATACTTAGCACTGAGGATAGTAATTTTGGGCCCGGTAGTTACAGTATTGGTATATATGGCTTTAAAGGGACATCCAAATTCACAGTTTCAGTAACTATGCGAGATAACCCAAGGGAGAAAGTGGGTCAACACGCTGCATCTTCCTCGTCGTCTATGGAGGTGGACACCATTGAATGCAAGAATTGTAAGCGTTACGTTCCTTCTAGGACCATAGCACTTCATGAAGCCTACTGTAGTAGACATAATATCATCTGTCAGCACCCTGGTTGTGGAATTGTTCTTCGGGTTGAGGATGTTAAAAGCCATGTCCATTGTGAAAAATGTGGACGGGCTTTCCATGAGGTAGAGATTGAGAAGCACGTCAAAGTTTTTCATGAGCCACTTCATTGCCCATGTGGAGTTACCCTTGAGAAAGAACAAATGGTAATAATATAATGCTTTGAGCACCCTAATGCTTCATGTTTTACATCGTTATAGAATTTATAACTCAATGGCTTTTCGTCCCATTCATGTATTTTATTGCCCTTGATGCAAGTTTTTAATACCAATATTTCTTTCACAGGTTCAACATCAAGCATTAGATTGCCCATTGAGACTTGTTACATGTCGGTTTTGTGGGGATATGGTTCAAGCTGGGAGTTATGCTGCTGATGCGAGGGACAGACTAAGGGGTTACTCAGAGCATGAGAGTGTTTGTGGATCAAGAACTGCTCCTTGCGATTCGTGTGGGCGATCAGTCATGTTGAAGGACATGGATATGCACCAAATTGCAGTTCACCAGAAAAACTAATTCCTTTTAAGATATTATTGAATGGCTATTTCAGGCTCAATATGTATTACATGTATATTGTATTATTTTGTTCGATTGCTTCAACAGTTGCTTTGTGCCTAAAATGTGATCTTGTACGAGATTCAGGCCTTATTTGATTGGGGGTTTAGTTGTTCCGCGCGGTATTCCGTGTAAAAATGTGTGGTTAATATTATTTTGGGAAATGCGTGTGTGGTTGAAAATGAGTATGAGGTATACGGAATTGCGTGCGGATTTGGTTAACAGCAAATAGAACAAGGCCTCAACGTCAGTTTCTGAATTGTAGGTCTGCACTGGATTTATTATTTGAAAGCCAGCATAAAAATTCTGAATTCCAGGAGTGTCCGACACGTAAAAATCAAGCATGTTTTTCGGACACACCACATTGTGTGTCTGACACGTGTCGATATCCGACATGTTGGGTCCGACATCGTGTCCGTGCTTCTTAGTTTGTTAGATGTCATATTTGGCGCCTATTTGTATTCGTAGAGGGGATGAGTAGAGTTGAATAATGGAAGAGTTGAATGGTGGAAATTTGTGTCGTCCATGTAAGTTTCACAAGATATATGGATGTGATCGATTTGATAAATTAAAATGAGATAAAGCTTTTTAATAATCCATATTAAACATAGCACAAGTTTATCCGATTTTATCAACAAACGAAGGACCAGAAGATGAAACCGATGGGCATGCTATGTGATTTTTTTCATATGTGATAATATTCTATTTCCTCGGCTCCACTGAGATAGGCTTGATTTAATATTCTATTTCCTCGGCACCATTGAGATAGGCTTGATTTGACATACTCAATGTAGTAAGTGGATTCTCTCTTTGAGACGAACGAAAATAACATACTGAATTATCTTTGTGGGATCAAGTGAGTATATTTTTTGAATGCTAGTTGACTTACATTATCAATTGGCGTGAGCTTAAGCCACATTGTCAATTTTTCCAAGTCCCAATTCATATTATGTGACCGTCTATTCCAGATCCAGCCGTCTATTCCCGATTTTGTCCAAGGAGAGAGAGTCTGGTGGGTCCCGATTTTCGCATACGCCATCATTTTTTTATTCAATTATTCCACTTTTTTTCATAGATTCTCATACCACGTCCAGGATAGTCGCCTGTCTAGAATTATTTCACTACTATTTTATTATTACTAACTGTTTCACCCGTGCGTTGCACGGGAGATAAAATTTTCAACTAATAACAATATTGATAGATGTTAATAATATTAATAGAAAATCTAAAAAAATAATTAAAATAAAGAATGAGCTACAAAAATAAACTTAAATAATTTAATTTGAAACAATTCTATAAAAATTTCGAAAGAGTTTTTTCAATATTTCGTACTAATCCATCCTACCAGTATGCAAGGAATAACTTACGCAAATCCACACAACTTAATTTACTATTCTCTATAGAATAGCAACTTAATTAGCATTTACACCCGTGCTTTGCACGGTATGATAATTTATAGTAGTGATTGTGATAATATATAATATTTTGCTCATTGCAAGATTAATCTACTAATATAAATCCAAAATAAAATAACCTTAAATATTATAGTTATCAAAATAACTCTACTAACATTAGTAGAGCTCATTGTTTTTCTTTAAAATTGTTTTACATTTTATTATATGCAATTATAAATTTTGAGAGATATTAATTATACATCAGTATGATGTACGTTATTAACAATTAATATGTAAATAATGATTTTTAAGTTTTAATTATGAAATATAATCGGTATAGAGATATATTATAAAAATAATAATGTAGTGAGTAATGTCCGACATACCATAACACTCCATTCCTGCCATGCCGGGAAATACTTATCCTCATTTTGGCTCATCCTCATTTACTCTAGGTTTAGCGAGGATGATATGAGAATTACAAACTTCCATTCCTTGTCCATGCCCCACTAGAAAATTCTCATCCCCGTCCACGCCGCATCGTGATGGTTTAATTGAAGACTTTTATTTCAATATTTTATTTCTTCAATAAATACCTTCTAAATATACTAAGCACGTGTATTAACATATTAGGTATAAACTTACTAATTTAACATATTCGGCATATTAAATATTGAACGATTTGATATAACATTTAAATTAATTTAGATAAGACAAATAAATTGAAATATATATGATTAATACTTAAAATATACAATCTATTTGATGATATTTAAAAATTAAATAAAATCTCAATTGCCAAAGTTCGATATAAAATAAATAATTTAAAGTAGATAGGATTTTTAATATTTATTTAGGAGATAGAAACTTAGATAAATATTTAACATAGTTGAAAGCCAGTTAAAATATTCTAATTAAATCATATAATAATTTCAATAATTGATTGAGTCGACAACCAATTGTTTAGCAAGAATTCTTAAACTTATTCCCTAGCGAAAGTGATATTGAACCAAAGAATTATTATATAATTGTTGGTTCGAGTAGTACCAAAATAAAAAATAATACTATTTGAAAACCTATTTTTGGACCTTGTTAC
Organism: Jasminum sambac; assembly: GCA_018223645.1. Classification (NCBI taxonomy): domain Eukaryota; kingdom Viridiplantae; phylum Streptophyta; class Magnoliopsida; order Lamiales; family Oleaceae; genus Jasminum; species Jasminum sambac. Next base: position 27,697,053 of record CP073647.1, read on the forward strand.
TTAAAAAAATGAGAAGATCCTTTGAAACACCCGTAACTATGCAAAAAGAAATATTAATGTTTTGTCATCAACTATAACTCAAAAGAAATATCATAGAAAATACAAAAACACATGAGAATCAAAAGAAAAGCATGTTTTGAAAAAAAATGATACTGAAAAAAGTAAATAAAGTTAATTATGGATTAATGATCAGTCGACTTACTTTGCAATAAGATATAACACCCCAATACTAAGAATCCAGAATCTTATAGGTGTTAATTTAACTTTATTTTAAAATGCGTAAAAAGATAAATTAATTTCGTAAGCATATTTTTCTTCCCCGTAGCAATCTAATTAATTTTAATAATTTTTTATTTTTTTAAATGATTATGTTTCCCCCTTTTAGTAATTTAATTAATTTTGATTAATTTTCGTCTAATAAAACTCTTTCAATTTTCGTCAAATGAAAATATATCCAGTTAAATCTAAGAAATCTATATATTATATATTTTTAGGTTTTAATAAAGCGATTCTGATTGAAAAAGCAGTTAATGGACAAAAAATCGGTTATATTTTACTAGACCATTCAAATAGTGCCACGTGTGCATATGTTGGCAATTTTTCTTATCACCAAATTGGTTACAATTATTTATGCACGTGAAAGCATGTTTAATTGAAAATAATTTTATTCACACCCCTAAAAATGAGGGTTAATATTACCCTCCTTTTGGAGGGTGAATTTCAATGTTAAAGAATTGAAATTTTTGAAAATTTTATGTTCCATATTATTCTATTCATCAAGAGCTTTAATATGAGTACAATATTCATATATATTTTTTATTATTTTAAAAGTTACTTATTTTTAGTGATAAGTTACTATTTTATAGGTAAATAAGTAATTTTTAAAATAGTAAGAATTATATATCAATATTGTATTCATATGAAACAAAAAAAAAACTTAGTTATTTAAATTTTTATGCCTCCAAATTGACCTTCGTAAAGGAGGGTAATGTTCACCCTTTTTAGGAGAGTAGACAAAATCAATCTCATTTATTTTATTTTAATAGGGTCTCATTTTAATTTTATTTTCTAGGTAATTATTCCAATTTAACTTGAGATCAACACATTCAAGAACATTAGTGAAATTGGAAATGTCTACTAGCCATTACTATTTTCTTTGGCTTGATTGTTTTGTTATTTAAGTTTTATCAATAATTTGTCATTATGCCCAATTAGTTAGAATTTATACATTACATTCTTTGTAATACTTATTTTAAAATTGTTTGCTATAATTTATTTAAAGTAGTTATACATGATTTTGATCAATAGAAAATAATTATGATATTCAACTAATCTATATTAATCATTATATAGTTAACATTATTATATCAAGTAAATAGTTCTAACAAATTAATATAAATCTAAATTATTATAATCGTAAATTATTTCAATGAAATGTGGATTAACCAATAAAAGTAATTTAATAATATCTCACACAACTTAATTAATTATAAGGTTATTGAATGTTTCAAGAAAAATTATAAAATTACTAAACATTGTTATAATCTTGCATTTATTCAATTAAATATGTAGACACACACTTTTAACATTTTATAATTTTATTAAAAACATCAATATAATAGGGGCAATATCATTATTTATATTATTATACATGTTAAGCCAACAACTTATTTAAAAAAGAAATTATACTAATGACGATTACACCATTTAAATAAAATAAATTAAAAATGTTGCTCTTAATTTTTAAATTTCCTCAATAATGATATTTAAAACAATTAACAATGTTGCTATTAATGAAAATTTATAAATTTATCAACAATTAAAGTACTTTTACATGTTTTGATGTGTACAAACTATTACGGTATTAATTAAAAAAATAATTATTGTATGAATCATTTATTTAAAATTATTACAGATGCTTTGTTAAGTTATTTGTGGTTTAACGGGAAAATATGATTTTGTCAATGAAATGGTTTTTTTTTTTTTAGTGTCGTGAAAAAATTGTTTAAAATCTTTTTAAGGAGAATTATAATTTATTTTTAACAAAGGTAAATTTTTGAAATTTATATATATAATAATTGGTATATTGTGAAATTGTTATAATTATCTACTTATTTAAAATTATTTTCTATTGAGAGTAGTTAAAGATATATAACATATTTCAATTGAAAATAATTGAGAAATTTTGTTTATATATATATATATATATATATATTGTTTGATAGTTATTTTATTTTATTTTATTTGGAATTAGAAGATATAAGGAGGAGAGAGTGAACCATTGACCTAAGGGACGCTTGAGACCAATCCAAATGCCACTAGATAACATGGGTCATGGTTGTTAAATTTTATTTATAAAACTAAAAAGAATTTATATTAGTACTTATCATTTTAAAAATAATAACTACATAAAAGATCAAAATGCAAATACATTATTTTCATATTTTGATCAGGAATTGGAAGTCATTGTTTCATGATAGAATTATGCAAATAAGCAAATAAAGATTAATGGTTAAAGGTAAATAGGTAATAGATAAAACAATTAGTGAAAATGATTAAAGATGAACTACTAAAGCGTAGAAGATAAAACTTAACAAAAAAATAAAAACATGCATTTATATAAACTTAAAGATTAACACACATATGTGAATGGACACTTGCCTTAGGGTGCATTTGATCTTGCGATAATATTATTGTATATGAGCAGATAGATTTGTGATGAAAACATAGCTTTTGAATAGGGACTGACTTGAATTAGGTATCTTATCATCTTCAACAAAATCACAGTCTAGGCATTTCTCATCAAGAATTATGAAATCTATTTAAAAATCTTTCAAATAATAAAATTTATTATATTAACTAAAGATCTTAAAAAATTATAAAAGAGTATACTCATAATGTATATATTTGGAAAAATAAATATGTGTAATAACATAGAGTGTTTGATTTTTGTGAAATTATGTCTTCGAGATGAAAAAATATGTCATTAATCCTCTATTCTTTTTAAATTAGCGTTTAATAGATAGTTTCACTATATATATTATGTCATTTTTGTATAATTTTAATTTGTTTTCAATGATGCTAAAATAGAATGTCTTCTAACATAACTCCATGCTTTTCGATTTAATAAATATTATCAAACAATTTTGAATCGGTCAATTCCGATTATATTATTCATTTATCAAATTCAGCATTTAAATGGTGGATACAAATCATTTATTACATTTATTTTTCAATTATTAGTTTCTCATTTATGGAAAATTTTTAAATGTAATACATTACGTATTACCTATTTGCAAGTTTGTAATAATTAATAGTAGATGGTATTGCGACGAAACTGTAACTGGCATTTATATACTAGAAGTGTGAATATTTTGAGAAAATTAAGTAAGCATTTCAATATATAAACTTTCTTTTTTTTTTTTACTCTATATTTAATATATTTTCAATGTTTTTCTAATTTGTCCTAGGATGAAAGGTAGACTACACCCTAATTACTCAATCCATGAAAAAGCAAGATCATTTCTTCTTTGTTTTTTGAACATCGTTATCGTTAGTGTACTTTATGTGGTTGTTTTGAATTATATTTATTTTAAAATTCAACAATTCAACATTTCCTTCACATAGTTTTCAAAATAATTAATTTTCAGCTGTACATTGTGTTCATTTGTGATTTTTTTATTTGTCAAATAATTTAATTCATTTAATACATCTTTTCTCTAATGTATTATTTATTATGTAGGAAGATAAAATTACGCCATTGGTAAAATCATGATGATAGGATAACATCTATCGAAAATGGATAAAATCAATTAAAATATGTTTTTCTTTCAAAGAAAATATGTAATTTTATTTTTGTTATACAAGTATTATCATTGAATGTTATTATTATTATTATTATTATTATTATTATTATTATTATTGCTGCTGTTATTATTATTTTTAATTGTTCTAGATATTTTCAAATTACACGTAGAGTGTATTTTTTTTACATGGTATTTTATTTCAATTTTATTAGGTCTACGTATAAATGTGTTTGTAAAATAATTAATCACTTTATTCGAATGTAATTGGGATTGAAAGTAAATTTTTGATACAGCACAATAGTTGACGTATTGTTGATGTTGACGTATTTTTGATTAATTTGCACTCAATTATAAGATGTGTATAGCACATTTTCAATATAAACAGTCCATTAATTAAAAATAATTGTAAATCATATGTAAAATATTTTATTTTTCATTAAATTGACACAATTTTACTCCCGTGCAACGCACGGGTGTGAAAACTAGTATAATTAATTGTAAAATAATTAATTCTTGTTTTTAGCTAATTATTTATAAAAATAATTTATTATTTCTAAATAATTTGTTTTTTAATAATAGTTTTAAGAATTGTATGAATCTAATTTAAGATATTTTATAATTAAAAAGATATCTTGCATGTCAAAAGATTTCTTTCATTTAAAAAAAAATCTAACTAACCACAGTAATCTAATTAATTTTAATTATTATTTATTTTTCAATTAATGTTATTTTTCTATTTTAACAATACAATTGATTAATTTTCATCCAACGAAACCATGTCAATTTTTCCCATTGAAACCAAGTCCAATTAAATAATAATAGTATTACTAATTTTACTTAATGGTATAAGAATTCGTTTTAATTGAGTTTCATTTTAGCTAATTATTTATAAAAATAATTAATTATTTCCGAAATTATCATTTTAATATTTGCACTTTTAAGAATTGTATAAATATAATTTTAAAGAAATCTTATAATTTAAAAGATATATTACAATTAATTTTTTTTTATTTTTTAGGGAAAACCCGCATTAATTTAATGATTTTTTTAAAATTTAATTATATTTTCCCCTTTAAGAATGTAATTAATTTGGATCAATCGTTGTCCATTGAACACATGTATAGCAAAATATTAGCAACGAAATTTATTATTTTAATTATTTATTGTTTAAATAATTATAGTTAATTTTTTATTTAATTTAATTATTTCTAAAAAATTAATTATTTCCAAAATAATTTGCTTCATAGCCATAATCTTAAGAATTATATGAATCTAATTTTAATAATATCTTATAATTGAAAGGATATCTTGAAATCTAAAAGATATTGATATAGATTCCATTATTAATTAAAAAATTGATTAATGTTACAATTGAATGATTAATTAAACAAAATTGATATTGCACGTTTCGGTTAATTTTTATGTAAATATTAAATGAATTATAATTTTCTATCCCACCAAAATTAAATCTTATAAATCGCTAATTTTAATTAATTTTCATTTATTAGCTAATTAATTCATTTTAAAATTAATTCAAGGTTCCAAGCTAAGTTTTAAATTTTCATGTTACACATTTATTTTAATTTTTATTTAAAAATTTAATGAATTATAATTTTTCATTACACAACAATTAAACCTTACAAAAATTGGTAATTTTAATTAATTTTTGTACCTTAGCTAATTATTTATAAAAATGATTGATTGTTTCTAAAATTCATTATTGAGTCCAACCTAATTTTTAAATTTTTTAGTACAAATTCGGAATCGTAGTGGTGAGATTTTGTCTCAAATTCGGGCCAACTGTCGATAAGTTTTTTTTTTTGTGTAAAACTTTAATGAATCTTAATTTTGTATTGCAAAAAAATTGAATCTTAGTTTTAATTAATTTTTGTTTGTTAGCTAGTTGTTTATAAATTAATTAATTATTTCTAAAATTAAGTAACGGGTCTGATCTTATTTTTTGATTTTAATGTTAAACCTTTAGTTGAATTTTTGTGTAAAAATTTAATCAATGGGAATTTTGTATGGCATAAAAATTAAATCTTAGTGAAATTGTTAATTTTAAATAATTTTATTTTTTAAAATAAGAAAATTATGAAAAAACTATCAGTCAAAAATTCATTCTTATTTCTAGAACACCCGTATATTGTTCAAGACATAAACTTATAAATTGAAGATTTGAAAGAAGAAATAAGAAAATTTGAAATTTACTGATTCAAAATAAAATTGAAATTTATCACAAATATATAATATTTGTCGATTTTGTGTAATTACACGAGAAATTGCATTTAAATACTATATCAATATATAAATTGTTATTTTGGTAAATTAAATATTTATTAGGAAAAAATTATCTAGTTTTAAACATAAAATAAAGCTAGCTTTACCATATATTTGCGAGATAAACAAATTGAAACATTATTTTTCATTTAATTTATTTTCAAGGTAAATCAAATATGGAATAGAATTAAAAGTTGAAACAATTTATACATTTCATTATATTTGAATTTTACACACAAACATTGATAAAGTGTCGTAACAAATTATTAATTTATATTTAAGTTGGACACTAATTTATATATTTGTGGTAAATTTTAATTTTTCAAAAAATAAAAAATTTTATATTAATGATATACTTATTTTAAAGCTCTCATCAAGTCGAGTAAAATAGAATCACAAATTTTTTTTTTATATGTAGAAAATGAAAAAAATGAGAGAAAATGATGGAGAAAGTATTTAGATGTTATGAGATTGGATAAAGTAGGGTAGAAATAATCAAATAAAATCTATATACATTAATATTAATATATTAGGAAGGGAAAAAAATAAATAAAGTTGGATATGGATTCGAAAATAAAAAATAAAAAGAAATTTTTTTAAAATGAGGAAGGCGAATTTAAGACAATAAAAAATATAATAAGAAAAAATCATCATTTTATATATATATAAATTATTCTATATATAGATAGAAAATTATATTAGGAAAATTTAATAGGCTGGAAAATTTGAGGATGCATTTAGACTGGAAAAAAGTCTCCTTTTATATATAAAGAGATTTTAGAATTATAATTATTACCAAACGGAGTGACGTTTTCTCCGCTACTTAATGACAAAAAAAACCACTTGTCCGTGTTCTGTCTTCACCGTGTCCTTTCTTCCACTTCTTTGTCTGTAAATCCAACTGCTCCCTCTCCTTCTTCAACCTTCAACCTGCTGCCACCTCCTCCACACCGTCACCTCCTCCGCGGGACTCCGTTCGGACACCACCGCGAGAAGCAGCGGTATACTAGTTTATATATCTCTCTTCTTTTTTAGTTTTCCCTTTCTTTTTTCATACATTTCTTTCTATTCACTTTCACATAAAATAATTATAATAATGCTATAAGGACACCATCTTTGACACCCATCTTTTTCTAAATTATCATTCAATGTAGGTTCATTTTTCCCACCAATTCCATTTCCTTCTACATTAATTGTATCATCATCTCGGCTTATATTTGTACCACTGAGGTCCCAAACCTCAAAACCCACAAGTTCAATTTCCCCATCGCCGTTTCCCTCTACATTAACTGTATTCACAATTACATAAGAAACTCTACGCATAATATTAGTACGAAATTAACTTCATTCATTAAACAAGTGCAAACACTCTTGGCAGAGTATAAGAATTGAAGGAACTTAAAAGTGTAGCAAAGTAACAAAATGAATTAACATTGGCGACTTTTACATAAATGACTGTAGTATTTAGATAATTGTACTCCCATATTTGTAAGTATCTAGCATTTAGTAGGAAATTAATCACATTGATATTCAACAATGACAGGCTTAACCGGTTTTACAAACTTTGAAATTTTACAAACTTTTCATATTTGTAAGTATCTAGCATTTAGTAATTAGTAGGAAATTAATCACATTGATATTCAACAATGATAGGCTTATTCGGTTTTACAAACTTTGAAATTTTACAAACTACGAAAAGTTAGACGAAATACCATGTGTTGGCTGTTGGTCAAACATGTTCGCCGCGCGAAGACATTGCACCAGAATCGCAATGAGGGAACCCACAAATTGAGTTGAAAATCAGAAAATTTGACCATTTTTACACCTCCAAACAGAAAGGCCCAATACAATGTAAAACACAATGTGATGAAGTTTAAATTCGAAGTCAATAACCCCTTCGTGTATAATCTTTTTGTTCCGTGAAGACGTATTTACATTTTTTTGCTTAAAAGTATGTTTTATTAGGTAAAGCATAAGCAATTAAACTAAATCAGCTCATTTTCTCAATAATACCCCAACAAGAACCAATTATATTCAACAAAGAAACATGGTCAAGTCACAAAACAATATTTCCGATGCAAAATCATCAAACACATATAGAATGTGAGAGTTGAGATAACGAAAAACGATTCACAACGAAAAACGAGAGGGGAAGTGGAGCACAAACCGAGGTTTTGGGTGGTAGAAATCGAAGGAAAAAGACGGGAGAAGTCGAGCTACTAGGCGCGGAAATCTACTATCGTTTGAGCTCGGTTTCTTCTCTTTGATTTGCTCGTGGGTTTTTCGAATCTCAGTTGTGAGCTCTCGAATCCAATGTCTAGGGATTTCACTTACAATTGTGGAGGAATGGAGGAAAATCGATTTTCAACTTTCACAGCCAAGCCATACTCTGCCCAGAAGAAAGGGGATCTGGTGAGGGAACGCGGTCAAGAAGATGATTTTACCTAATTTCTAATTTTTTGATTTTTTTTAAATGGGTCAATTGGTCAATAGTGTCAAAGTGGGTATCAAAGATGGTGTCCTTAGAGCATCTCCAATGCAACAATGTTAAGGGAGAAAATTTTGTCAAATGGCCAAAAAATGATTATGTGACACATTAATTGCTAGACACCTGTAAAGAGCGTGTCTAACTCTAGACATTGTACTTGACAATGTCTACTATTAATTTAAAATTTGATATCCAATCACTTTATTTCTCTCTCTTTATTTATTTTAAAACTCAAATGATAATTTGCCACATATTGAACATTAGCATGTATGCATTGGAGAGATTTTTTGTTCTAATGTTAATGTCCTTTGCCACATAAGTATGTTAAACATTGTTGCATTGGAGATGCTCTTAGCCATCTCCAATGGGGCAGTCCATTGCCCCCATTTTCTGACGAGCAGTGAGAGAGAGAGAGAGAGAGAGAGAAAGGAATAGGGAAAAATAGCATGGCCCACATGTTTTTAATTTTAAATTTTTAAATCACTTTTATCTCAATTATCTCACTTTTTCTTCATAGATTCCCGTACCACATTCAGATATAGACGGTTGTCTAAAATTATTTTACTACTATTTTATTATTATTTTTAAATTTATCTCTACATCTCTCACCCTTTTTATTTTTTCCTCTTTTTTTTCCTTACACTTTCTTCTATTCAATTTCCATTCACTTTTAAAATAAAATAATCATTTGTTCCTTTCTCTCTCTCTCTCTCTCTACTGGCACGGGAGAGCAATTCACTTGGCCATTGGAGATGGCCTTATAGCATTATTCAAATAATTAACTTCTCCCTATCTCTCTCATACACTCCTCTTCCACGTCACCTAGAATCTACACTCCCATTGGATATGGCATTACACTCATTTTTTCACTGTACATCTCCAATGTTACCTGCCGGATCCCAAATAGTTTGGGAGGGAAAGAACATTTTCAAATCCACACTTGACATAAAACAACGACGAAAAAGCTCTGCGTTCTACATCGGAGAAATGGCTGAAACCCTGAGCCCAAACCCCAAGCAAAGGGGTCCCTTCTCTCCTTCAAGCCCATTCTTCTTGGGCTCTAACGATGACAAACTTGAACGCGCTCAGGCACGCGCCGCGAGGGCTGCTGCCGTTCGCCGGAAACCTGCCGCTCCTACCACAGCCACTGCTCCCAAGGAGGATTCATTGCTCGGAAAAGAACAGATCCTCGAATTGTTTCAGAATTGCATCAAACTTGCCAGCGAAAACGTTTTCCCTTTTTTACATTCATTATACCTTCTTTTCTAATTTTTTTGGAACTTCTGAAGAATTTTGACTCGGAGTTATTTTATATTTCTGGATTTGCAGAAAATTAACCAGAAGAACACGTGGGAGCTGAATTTGATTGATCATCTTTATGAGATCGTTAAAGTGGAAGAAGAGAATGATGCGGAAACCAATTTTCAGAAGGTTACTGCTTCGTCATTTTTTGTTGTTGTTGTTTTTGTTTCCCCCCTTAAGAAACAGAGTACATGCTCGATTTTGGTCTGTATGCACGTAGCATTCCCAATTTATTTCCAAAAGGAATTCTTTTGTTAGCAATTTTTTATTTCATCTTTCCGGCAATGGTTTCTTAAAAAAATAAAAACCAATTTTTAATTACAATGCATCAATGAAATGAGTTAGTGTTAAAATTCTAGCTTCCTTCAAGTCAGTATATAAGTGGCATTGACATCAATGGCTTTTGGCATACTGCATAGACGTATTTATAAATTATTTGGTTTTATGATAGGCTAGCTGTACCCTCGAAGCTGGAGTTAAGATTTACTCAATGAGGGTGGATTCGGTTCATTCAGAGGCATATAAGGTTCTTGGAGGAATTAATCGTGTTGGGCTAGAGGATGGACAAGGTCAGATTAGTTAATGCTTCATTTTCATTTGTATATTCTAATTAATCTTTTGCTATTTTTGCAAATGAATTATCTCAAGTGAAGAGTTGGACGGCGTATTTTGATCTAATGCAACTTAGTTCACAAAATATTATATTTTGAATATGCCGAGATATAACTTATTGATCACTCTATTCAGAAAAAAATAAAATAAAAATCTAATTGATAATTCAATTCTGCTCTGGTGTTTTAGGAAATATTCTCTTCCCTTTCATTTTGGGTAAACGATAGGAGGATAATTAAACTTTCATCATTTACTTGTCTGTTGGATATCTCGTCATTCCATTGATCTACCTTGGATTTTTTAAGCCGCATATTCTGCCAGTTTAAGCAAGCTAAGCTCCATGCTGGTATAATTTGAAAATTGGGTCGAGGAGAAATTTAAACAAATGGAAAAAAATGTAATAGCTTGACTAAAATATGCAGCATTCAGTGCCTATGATGCGAAAGCATCTCATTCAGCCCCATCTGGCGTGGGCTGATTGAAATAAACTATACGTGCTTGTTTGGAGGTTGGGATGTTTGAATGTGAGGTTGAAATGAGTTTGCGGTAAAATGGATGTTTGAAGTTGCTGGACTAAACAAGCTCTAAGTCAGCTGAGAACATATACAATTTTCACGAGTTGATTAGATGATTTTAACTGGACTCTTTTTATACTTCTATCATGCTAACTGGGATTATTTACCTTCATAGTTGCTGTTGTTTTTTTTTTTTTTTTTTTTGATTAGCATAAATACATAGAATATACTCAGATTTACAATTTTCTCCTGTATGCCTTACTAAAAGGCCACTTCCAGTCTCCAATGCGGACAGTATTCCAGCAGGGACAATTGCATGGAAATGAAAATCCCCATTTCTCATTCTTGACATGATACTTCTTGCCCTTTAACGTACTAAATGTTTTCAGTCTTGTCAATTCTAGTCTTTGCTGTGCATAAATAGTAATGTTCCTAGTTTTGGCATTTTAAGTTTATAATTTGTGCCAGATGATGTCACGGAGAATGCCAATGTGGATAATGAACAAGCAGAAGGCCACTCGAGGAAAGAGCAAGAAAGAAAGGTTAATCATATATATATATATATATATATATATATATATATTTTCTGGATAAAATGTCATATGCTTAACAAACTGTGAACTGAAGAAAAAGGTTGAACACTAACATGATTAAAGTTAATGCCTGCAGTTATCTCCTTTGTCCACTCTGGAGTCATCTTTTGAGGCTTTGAATGTGAAAAAGTTTGATGGTAAGTGCATCTAAAAAGGTTTTGACATGAACGGATATTGATTTGATTTTGCAAGAACTGCCTCTGGTAGTCTCTCAGGTTCTCTATCTCCCTCCCTCCCTCCCTCTACTTTTCCTTTGCATGTTATGTCTTAATAAGTCTTCCATGTTCTTTTGATGCCTTTGTAATTGATATCATCACCATCACTTCATTTCTATTCCTCTCTATATGCGTAACTTTTTCTCTCTCTCTCTCTCTCTCTCTCTCTTTCTCTATGTTCATAGTTGCCTTTTTGGTGGATCCTCTCTACCATCAGACATCTGCACAGTTTGATGAAGGTGGGGCAAAGGGTCTTTTGCTAAACAATCTTGGAATATATGGTAACTGCCGAGTTTTATTTGATTCTCTGGAAGTCCCTGGGAGGAGTTCTTCTTTAGAGGTTAAAGCTGATGTAGCTGATTCAGTTGATATATCTTTTGCTAGAGGTGCAGTAGCTCTTGTGATACGTCTTGGTTCTGCTTTCTGTTGATATTTGCATTTTGTCCAAGAGACCACATTTACATGGGCCAATTTATGCTTTTTATCCCCTCCAGAATGCATTGAACAAATGGAATTGGATATGCCTAAGACAAATGAAATATCACCCAGTCTGAGGGCTATATTCAATCAATTTGATGAAGATAAGCAAAAACAATCTGAATCATTTTCTTCTAGCCAACGTTGTACTGGGCAAGATTTTCAAGCTGATAATAGTTATCACGAGGAAGATGGTGATGCATTTGGGAGTTTTGGAACTTTGGGCCTGGATCAAGATGACCATGCAAGTGTAGCAGATGAAGAAACCTATGATCAAGATCAAAATTTACCAAACCTACCAGAGGTTCTTATCAATTAGTTTTGGTTGTCATAATTCCGGAATATGTTTTATGTATGTTCAAAAGGCGATAATATCATAAATGCCAATATTTGTGGTTAACTGTTGCAGGATAATAAACATTTTACTTTTGATGACCTCGATGAAGAAAATGGTTTTGAGAAAGTGGATGGCTATTTGTTTTCAAGTTTGGGATTTGCATCAAAGAAAAATGCATGGGCAGGTCCAGATCACTGGAAGTATCAGAAGGGCAAAGGTAACCTTTAGCAGGCTTTGCTGGCAAGGAGAACTATCTCTTTCATTTGTTTGTTTGGCATTTAATAGACTTCTTTACAGATTCTGAAGATCCAGCAAATGATAATGGGTTACCAAAGACCAAGAAAACAAAAACCAGAAAAGCAGAATCTGACATTGAGTTATCAAATGCCTTGGACACTGATGCATCAAGTATCTTTGCCCCACCAAAGAATCCCAAGTCACTACTCCTGCCAACAAATAGAGTACCTTGTAACACTAAACTTCCAGAAGATTGCCATTACCAACCGGAAAATCTTGTGAAGCTATTTCTGTTACCTCATGTTACGGTAAATCTGAAATATCCCTCCATTCTCTTTTTCATGAGAAAAGGCGAAGCCTTGAAGCTAGTGGTAAAGACAGACGGATATATTGTGCTAAAACTTTAGGTTCTTTCCATGTCTCGGGAAAATTCCATCTTGGGCTATTTACGATTTTTTTTCTTTTTTCCTTATTTCAGTGCATCGGGAGGAGAAGAAGCAAGACAACAGGTTAGAATGACTTCTATGTATGTTTATTTTATTATTCAATCACATACCTTGGACATTTGGGATGTTCTAGTGTTTAGCTGTGTTCCCAGTTGCAAATGATTCTGCATGTCACTAATTGTCATAGCTTATAATTTTGCTTCAGTGTCTGTAAGTAAAAAGAATTTGGAAATGCCGTAGCATAGACACATACACGCAGACAAAAAAATTGCTACAAGAGTGTTGTTAATTGATTGAGAAAACAGCTGCACCATGCCTAAGTAATAAATTGCCGCTATTCTGAAAATAAAGGCAAAAGGTTCCCTAGAGCTAAAAATAACATGATCATCTCTGCTTGGTTTTCTCTTATAATGGATCTCAGTACATCTATGTGCTACAAAACTATTTTCACAATTCCATTATTTTACACTGAACTACACTAAAAAGTATTAATTTTATGTTTTCCCATAAACTTCCATACTTTTAACAAAAACAGTCCTGTAAAATTTCTTTCAAAATAGCTTTGTCCAACAAGTTCTATACAAAAAATTAGAGAATTGCAGCTCCAAGCAGAAATTTCATAATTTTTTAGCTCAAACTAGGGACCTGGAAAGTTAAAACTTCAAGCCCATAATCTAAATGGGTATCAATAGACGATGACTTCATGAAGTTATTACCATGCTATTTATTTGTCGTTAAAGAGCTTCAAGCCTTGATGTTAGCATTTATCATTGAGGGCCATCCATTAGGATAGGCTTCACATCTTTAATCAAACTCAAAGAAACTGTCACATTATATTATTGATTCCTAAGTCAATCATGTTTAATTAGCTTCTAATAATTTTGGCTTCCCGTCCCTTTTTTCCTCTCTAGTTTACTTTTTATCTCACATCATTTTAACTTGCGCTGAACTTTGATAACTTATGGACTTATAGTTGTTATGTATTTGTATTTTTCTTCCTATGTACGCTAAAGTGTATCTTTATCTTGTGCATCATCAAGACTCTATCAACATTTCAAAATTAGGTTTTCTTTTGATACTAAGGTTAACTTTTTGTTGTGATTAGATGATGTAAGTCAACAAAGAAATGACTATGGAGAAATGCCGTCATGGGATGATGAAGGTGGGTTTGGAGGCACATTTGATGATGGAAATTCATGTAGTGATGTTGATGAGTCAAGCACTTTGGTCTCTCAACCTCGACAGGTTAGCGCCTGGTCCCATAGTTACTTTAGTTTTATGATGCATTTGTTATACTACACAAAATATTCTACCCTGAGTGTTTATAATTATGAAATCCTGAACATGTCAACAAAAATTTCAATTTGTATCATCGACTTATGTGTAGGCATTTACTTCGATCATACAAATTTTACTTGTTTGGGAAAATTTATAATGAAGAGGAACAAAAGGTCTCACCAAATGTGTGGATAATAAGTTGCGAGTGCAAGGTTAAATTATAGTTTTTGACTTTGACTAAAATTATAAGGAAATTATAATTTTGCACAAACACTTACGAGATACATATTAGTCTACCAACTTGTGATGCTTTGAAAAAGATACTGATATTTTCAAAGCAAAAATTTGGGATGCTATAATCTCATGTTATTGGCGAGTTGAAGCCATAGGAGCAAAACTAATGTGGGGGTAAAAACCCCAAATTTGGGTTTTTGCCCCGTTGCATGACAAATAATGTATGAATTTAGGGTTCATAAACCTAAATTTGGGGGGTTATTCTCTAAATTTAGCCCCAAATTTAGAGAATACCCCTCCGAAAATGGCCCTACAAAACTTAAAATTAAGCAACAATACAATGACATGTTGACAAAAAAGGTTACTCTTTCAGCTTTGATGATGAATTCATTATTTATTTATTTATTTTCTTTTTGGAATTAATTTACCTAATAATTTGGCTCTTTTTTCCCCTAGTTTTCCCCCTCAACATTATTTGAGAATGACTTTTTCCCCTCTAATTTTTTTCCCTTTGCTTGCCCGACATTAGTTTTGTTCTAAGGTCAGGTTGTAGTCAAATTTAAGTTTTGTTGGATCTCCACGTTAGTTTTCCTTTTTATAGATAGGAGGCCTTCTCTAGTGGATATTTTCATGCAAGGATTCAAGAGTGTCCACTCTCTAGAAAAAAGTTTAAATTTTTCATTTTCTTGCACGTGTATTTACTTTACTTGATATTCAGTCCATTTTATTTTTGATTGGATACAGCTTTTGTTCTACTCTACTTGACATTCAGTGTGTGTTAGGATGTAAATGTTTATGGATTTTTATGGGGAAAACTACTAGATGGGTATTTTTTGTTTGGCTGGAATGCCACTTAGGTATTAAGAATGTCTCCGGCGACACTTAGGTCCATTTTCTAATTTATTTGCTCACTTACGTATTTTCCGATGGCTGGAGTATATTAAATGAATAAAATATTAATTTTACTGTTTGACCACCATTAAAATATTAATTTCCCATTTTTTATTCATTTTCTTTTTTTTTTTTTCATTTTCTAATCAGATTATTATTATTATTACAACATAAATAGTCCAAAAAAAAGCGCGTCGATTGTGCTTTTAGTGCAAAATAGAAAAAAATTTCTAAATGGTCCAAAAAAATTTTATACGCATTTGTTCCATAATCAATTTTATTGAATTAATTTGGCGTTAATTAGATAATTTTACCGAAAATCTTCAACGTAGTAGCATTTGTTTATGTTTTCTTTTATATTAGATACGCGCACATTTTGATTTTAATCAACCGTTAACAATAAATATAATTACTGTATCTTCATAAAATTTTAGTAGACGTGTACTACTATAAAAATAAAAATATAACGAATATAAAAAATAAAATAAAATACATATGCACACATTTTGATTTTAAAAACAATTATAAATGAATTGTTGTACCTAAATAAAATTTTATTAGGAAGTAGTGGTGGTGGTTTTAGGGTGGGGGTGTGGGGTTATTTATTTATTTTTTAATTTTTTAATTTGATTTAATTAATTCTTTGTATCCGGTATAATTTTTTACATAGATATATTCTTAATAAAATTTTATTTAGGTACAACAATTCATTTATAACTGTTTTTTAAAATCAAAATGTGCTCGTATGTATTTTATTTTATTTTTTATATTCATTATATTTTTATTTTTATAATAGTACAAACCTACTAAAATTTTATGAAGATACAGTAATTATATTTATTGTTAACGGTTGATTAAAATCAAAATGTGCGTGATGCTACTACGTTGAAGATTTTCGGTAAAATTATCTAATTAGTGCCAAATTAATTCGATAAAATTGATTATAGAACAAACGCGTATAAAATATTTTTGGACTATTTAGCGATTTTTTTCTATTTTGCACTAAAAGCATAATTGGCACACTTTTTTTTGGATTAATAATAATAATAATAATCTGACTAGAAAATGAAAAAAAAGGAAATTAATAAAAAAGGGGAAATTAATATTTTAATGGTGGTCAAAGAGTAAAATTAATATTTTATTCATTTAATATACTCCAGCCACCGGAAAGTAACAAAGTGCGCAAATAAATTAGAAAAAGGACCTAAGTGTCGCCGGATATATTCTTAATACGTAAGTGGCATTCTGGTCAAACAAAATTATCCATCTGGCAGTTTTCCCGATTTTTATGTGAAATAGGAGAGAGAATGAGTGGAGTTGAATGGTGGAGATTTGTGTAGTATATATAAGTCCCACGAGATATCTAGATGTAATTAGTTTGACCAAATTCAAATTTAAAAAAGAATGTATAGAAGTGTGAAAATTTGTTAAAATATGTTCACTAACATGCGCTCACTTCTGTTCTGCTTGAGTTATGGGTTAAGTGAACCAGGAAGCAAAAAAGAAAAAGTGAAAGAGTTGTGTGATTATTACCCACTTCCTATGTGTCTCTCTACAAGAAAAACTGTACCTGTGCCAGATTGAATCTCTTTTCCAAAGAAACATGGGCAACCTGGATCAATATTTTAAGCAACCATCTCAACCAACCAGCAACAACCAGGATTTGGACTTTGCTTTGGGGTGCAACTGTAACCCTTGGAACCATGTTATCAATGCTAGTTAGTTGACAGAATGATCAGCTTAACTAAAATAGCAGATAACGTTAGAATATTAAAGAAAATGCAAGAACATAAGCTCATCCTTTGGCTTTTGCACCTCCATGTGGAGAAGGTATTTGACTTTATTAATCATTAAAATCACAATGTGCAAATGAGGTATTAGTTCAAAAGTAGAAAGATACTGTATTTTGCATCTCATATGTTACTTCTATGAAGTTCCTTAGGAGAAACTCTGAATGTTTTATCACTAATAACTTAATTCATCTTTATAGGTTATCTTATTATCACAGGATAAACAGCATTTGAATTTGTGAAGTAAACTGCCTTTTTATTTTAGACAATGAGAAATATAAACTTAACCCTGAAATTCTTGTTATTGTATATGAGGATTAATGACACAAATGGATCTGATGCTTTGTTGCTTCTGTTTTGTTTACTGAGAAGTCGAATATTATTTAAATTACTTGTCTCAAGTCACTTACTCACGTGACGAAATTTGTTACATAGCCTACATCATGGGGCTTGCAGTTCTAAATTAAGTGTTACAATCTTTTCAATTTTAAATTACTTTAGTTTTTAGTCACCAAGTTATCAGAATCAACCTGAACTGTCTGCTTGAAACATGTTACAGTCAATGTTTACCTTTTGTCTTCTCTGTATAAACAGATAAATAAGATTGAAGTTCAGTTCGACAAAACATCTAAACAAGTTGATGTTCACTCACTTAAGGAAACTCTCTGGGACCATATACAGAAATTCAATGAAAGTTCGATTCAGGTATGCTCATGTTCTTTTGAAGGTGTAATTTTGACATTGATGTCCATATTGCTTCAACTTGACTAGTTTGTAATCAGATGCATCAATAACCGTATGCATGTTCACTACAGAGGAAAAGTTTTTCATTCTACCTGCAGACTTGTGTTTAGGACAAAAATACAAAATTAAAGTTTAGATGTGGTGGTCATTCATAAGACACTATAGTAGAGAAGAATAGGTCAATCCATGGAAGCTTAGGATGAATTCTTTTATCATATTCTACTTTGGTCATCGGTCATGTATATGAGTGGCTTGTTTGCCCTAGAAATATAATATATGAGAAAGATGTGAAAAGCAATCAAATGCTGACATAAATTCTAGCAAGAGCTCAAGTTCCTAGAAAAATTTAGATTTGAATGCACCCTGTAGAACCCATTTAGGGATCTTGACTAGGCATGTCAAACAAGCTCGGCTCGCCTAAGGCTTGTTTGGGCTCGGCTTGAGCTCGTTTACTGTACGAGCCCTAGCCGAGCTCGGCTCATTCTTTAGGCGAGCTACTTGCTTGAGCTCGCAAGCCGGGCGAGCTTGAGCCGAGTGGCTCGCCAATAATGGTGTTCGGGCTCGAGAAAGGCGAGCCCGAGCCGAGCTCACGAGCTTTTTCCGTCTCGCGAGCTTTGTTGACATGTCTAATTTTGACAAATGCATTAGAGATATACGTTATAAAAGAAGATACTGTATTCGGTGATAATTTTAAACATAAAGTTTGTTAGGGAAGCTACGACTAATTGCAGCTGCAGATTTTCATGAAAACTAAGAAAAAGATTTGCAGCACTTTCTTCCTACACTCAAGACTATATGGAAAAAAAAAATCTAGATTCCCGCTGAGAGAGTTAGGTATCTTTGCAGATCACTCGTGTTGAGATAGGTGCACCAAGAGGCCTTTTTTGCTATTATTTGACGTGGGTTTCACATCAATCCTGTTATGGTGGGATACCAAAGATGGTTTCTATTGCCCGTCATTGCAATCAAGGGCGTGTTTGATTAGTTAGTCTTACACACGTTGTACTAGTTCCCCCTCCACTCATTTTATAAGACCCACATGTACTACATGTTTTTCTATCGCTCTTTTCTATATGTTTTATACATTTTCAAAACAATTCTCAAGACTTGTAATTTATAAATTACATGTTTTAGAGTCCTTTTTGATATATAGATTTTTTAGAATGAAAATTGACGTTTTGGGAGGATGCAGATGAGAAGTCATATATTGCATGCTTGAAAATGAGTTTGAGCATAAACGATATTGAAATAACATAGATCTAACCAGAAAATAGAAATTTTTAGATACATAGTGTGGTGGTTGTCTCCAAATAGAAAATTTTAAATACATATGTCATATACGGAATCAATGTCAGCTACATTTTCAAGAAAATTTTAAGCAAATAAATATGCATCTAAAAAAGATTGTGTTGATTTGGTCCAGCTTCATACAATGTCGTTTACCTTCAAGCTTATTTTTGGCAGCATTTGATACACTCAAAAAATTTCAACTGCACTATCTTAAATTATCAATTTCCACTCTAAAAAGTTCATCACCAAAGCTCGTAGATAGTTTCTGCTTCTACTTCTACTCGAGGAAGTGCTTTCAGATGAAGCTTCTACTTCTAGTTAAAGAAGTGCTTTTAGATGAAGCTATGGCCTAGCTTCATGCATACAGAGCATTTAAAGAAAATTATCCAAAACAAACTCAGTGGCAGCTTTTAGTCAAAACGTTCTTTCATGACAAGCCATTCCAAACTTGTCCTAAATCTCATATGATGCTCCAAACAAAATCGTTTTTGAGTAAACCTGCCAAATGTGATCGGCTGATTGCACCATCGAGCGAAGCAACTGAATATGGAATGCATCAAAGAACAAACAGGAGCACTTCTGGTGTAGATTTCTACAGGTTTAATTTTCCTTAAATTCATCCAAATGTTCTAGTAGACGTATAACTCCTACTTTTTAATTACTTTTGAACTACACACTCTCTCAATTTATCAATTCTCACTATAGAAAATCCATGCCAAACAAGCACTAAATCGACAACACTTGTGCCAAGTGTTACAGCACTAGTTATGTTAGCAAATCATTAGTCAATTTTACCTTTATTTATTAACCATATATATATATATATGGTTAATAAATATATATATATATAGAGAGAGAGAGAGAGAGAGAGAGGAAATTCAGTTTTCCGGTTTTCCCATCTGTCAGATTTCTTATGTTGTAGTGTCTTTAGTCAGTTCATTCCTTCTCAAATATGAAAGTTCAAGCAGTATGAGTTAAGTGATTAATAATCTAAAGAGAAATATTACTTGCTCCATACCATGCTTAGATATACTAAGCAGCTCACAGCAAGACGGTTACCATTGATTTTGGCTGTATTCCTAAATCATAATTCTCACTTTAAACGCATATTTTACTAATGAGTTATGAGCTGGGTGTTCCAATACCAATAACAATTAACAACACATGGGAAGCCATTTAGAGTATGCTGATTTGTTTAGAATAAAGATGTGACCTTTTGATTATTGAAAGATAACAATCAGTTACCTGTTGAAGCTTCGAAATGAATAGCATCTTGACAACGCAGAACTTTCTGTATTCTACAGCAGGTTGGAGAAGAGTTTGTAGTCTGGTTAGAACGTCATGTTGATTTACTGATGTTGAGAAAGCATTTTGTGGCATTTGATTTAGATCTTTTTTTGGCTATGATATTTCAAAAATCATATCATATTTATCACATAGGAGATCGTTTTGAAGAAAACTTCAGGAATCATCTATCAAATTCTCTACCAAGAAAGCTCCTTTGGTGCATGTGAATTGTTATAGCTTTGTGGTTGCAATTAGGGTGTGGCTGCTCTTCTGTTTACACAATGATGTGGATTAAAGATCAAATTATTACATGTATATATGCAGGAGGAAACAGTGTCTTTCAGGCAAGTGTTAGCCAATTTCCCAGATGAGTGCAAAGCAGCAGCAGCAGCGTCGGTTAGCGATATATCTCCACATTTATGCTTCATATGCCTATTGCATCTAGCTAATGAGCATGGATTGTCGATTCATGGCTGTCACACGTTGGATGATCTTACTATACAACTCAAATGACATGATATAACGTGTATCAAGTGTAGATTATTTCATTAAGGTAGAATTTTTTTTGGGAATTAGTCCTGGTGGCTAGGGGCATATACATGTCTCCTTGTTGTATTTTGGCCCCTAAAACAGTTGATATGTAGATTTGATATGAGCTCTTGATTTCGGGCATCGGTATTGGCAGTGCATCTTTCGGTCGCAAATTGTGTGTGTATCATTTTAAAGGAAAACAGTGTGCTTTCTTCGGATTTAGTCTGAGCATTTGAAATTATAGTTGTGTTGAGTAAATTTAATAAATAATCATTCAGCTTTATAGTTGTAACTAAGGGTACGGCTAAATACACCCGCATCTTTACTTCATACACCCAATTTACTAAATACACCCACCATCTCCTCATTTCAATTACTTTATACACCCACCTACTTCCAATTTTACCCCTCCCCAAATTACAGCTATTTCTTCTTCTTTCTCCTTAATTTCGCTGCAAAATTACAGTCGTTTCTTCTTCCTTCTTTTTAATTTCTCTGCAAAATTACAACCCTTTCTTCTACACACCAAACGAACGTTTTGCATTTGTCTGGGGACTGGGAAGAGCTTCTTTCTTCGCATTTCTATGGTAAGCTTACTTTTTCTTTCTTTCTCTATTGCTTCTTTCTTTTTATTTCTCTGCCATTTCTTCTAACTTCCTTTCTCTGGTGGAGCTTAGATGGTGAAACAAGAACAAGCCTCTTTCAAATTCAGGGCGAACAAAGTGGGCCGTGTTCGCCCCAATAGAGGCGAACACAAGGCTTTGTGTTCACCCCTATTGGGGCGAACACGGCCCACTGTGTTCGCCCCAGTGGGGGCGAACACAGGTTCTTCCCGTTTGGCGCAAATAATGTCGTTCGTCAGTAAGCCCAGACATGTCGTAAACGCAAATGGAGAAAAAAGCTTGAAAAAATGGAGAGGTTGAGGTGAACACAGGTTCTTCCCGTTTGGGGCGAATAATGTCGTTCGCCAGTAAGCCCATACATGTCGTAAACGCAAATGGAGAAAAAAGCTTGGAAAAATGGAGAGGTTGAGGAGTGGGTTGAGAGAAATAGCCCGAACAATGGCGAGAAGCTGTGTGTCTCTGTCTTCCATTAGCTCTGTGTCTTTGTCTTCCATGGTTTTGAGATAAGTTTTTAATTTTTTAAATAAAAGGGTAAAATAATAATTTTATTTAGGGGTATTTTTGAGAAAAAAATTTTGTGGGTGTATGAAGTAAAACAGTGGGTGTATTTAGCCCCACCCTGTAACTAATTACTAAGTCAATTTTGAAACATTACTAAAAACTCATTCAACTTGTTTGATATCAGCTATCGATCGTTTAGGGCTTGTTCTATATACGATAGTGTGTATTTATTCGAACAATATATTAGATGTGTGGTTGAAAATTGAAAACCTTATATTAAAAAATATAAAGTAATTATATGAGTGGTTGAAAACGATGGGAAAGAAAAAAGTTAGTGAAAGTTAGTAAAAATTTATTGTATATAGAACAAGCCCTTAAGACACAAAAAGAACAAACCTTTAGTAACCCAGCGTTTAAATAGATTAACCAATTCCTCCTATGTGGCAGAAGGTATTTAACATAAAATCAATTTGATCAATTACTAGCACAAGAAATTCACCTTACAAACAAAAAGCCTCATAAAGAAAAAATTGTGTTTCTTATGGGTTATTTTGTTTTCTAGTGTCGTGAATTTTGTGCCAATAGTTGACCCAATTGGTTCCTTGTAGGACACCATTAGCCACGGGGTGAAATTAGTTAGGATATTTATTAGTTTAACGAATACTTGATAGTTGATATTAAATAAAGTTTATTGATTGGTTGATTAGTTACGTTTCAAATTTGAACAAATAACCAATTATAACTTGTTGAATAGCTATTATTAACTTTATTCTTTTGTTACTGATCATGCAAACATGTATGTTGACAGACTCACCAACAATATAAGTGGTAAAAATCTATATTTTATAATCATATCAGTGATCATAAATGATCATATAGTTATTTTGTACAATTATTTTTGTCCTCGAAATTATCTTTGATTTCCAGTATTTTCTCATCGCTGTTAAAGCTAGTGAAATTCTACCAACCTAATGTGTCAAGTATTATTTATAGGCATTGAATGATACATAGAAATTATTTTCTCCATTCAAACAAAGAAAAAAAGAAAAAAAGAAATTATTTACTCTATTTTCACACCTTCAACAATTTCAAATATCTTTAGATCTACCTTGACAAAAGGTTATATTTTACAGGTAAATGTAAGAGTTTTGCTAAATAGTTTGATAAACAAATAAACAAATACATACTTGAAATTTTTTTATTTCTTTATGTATCACATCATTTTTAAAATCAACAATCCTTTAAATTCCACATTATTTGCTTATAAAAATACAGCCATCATCTTGTATGTTCAAATCTAACTTTATATAAAATTAGAAGAGTCACTTAGGTATTTTGCATAGGTGGCAGTGCCACGTTTGACATTGGTTTTTAAGAATTAATTTTTTTGTTATTTAATTTATTCTATTTTCCTTATTTGGTGTCATTTTCCTTATTTTACTTTTTTATATGTATTTTTTATATGTATTTTATTTTTTATATGTATGCTAATTTTGAATTAATTTATATAATTTATAAATTTTTTTATATTTAGTGTTTCATTCATAAATGAAAATATGATAAGAGATCAAAGTTATAACTTACAGTACTTATTAAATTAATTCAGAAAATAAGAATTAACATTTTCTATATACATTTTAATTTTTGGATATTACATTTTAATTATATTTTCAATTTTTGTTAATAAAAAGAAGATATATATATATATATATGTGTGTGTGTGTGTGTGTGTGCGCGCGCGCGCGTGTCTTTTTTATATTAACAAAAATTAAAGTGCCAACTTAACATAATATCACGTAGGCAGTGATTTTTTATTTTAGAATAAAAATAATTTTAAATATTTAAAAAATTACATAAAAAGCCTCTTTTTTTATGTTTACCACGTTAAAAGGGTAATTTTAGATAGTTTTCATGAGTAATGTGCATTAAGTGGTTTAAGGAGTAGGTAATTTTTTTAAAGATCAAATAGTGAGTAGTTAAATAATTAAATTTATAATTAATAATTAATTAATTAAAAAATAAATAGAAAATAATAGCTTTCATATCCCATTTCATTATATCGTAAGTCATTTAAAATAATTGTTTAAATTATCATATAATTATATCTTCATTTTTTTGTTAAAAAAAAAATTTACAAGTATTAAAAATTAAAATTTTAATTTTTTTATATTTAGTATTGTATGCATTAGTGATGTTTGAAATTTTTTTCTCAATTATTCTGCACAAATTTTTGTAACTGAAAAATCAATGCGTAAAGTTTCACTCTCAAATATTTTGTATAGATATTTTATCATTTCATACAATATATAATCCACATCGCATAAATTCTCTAAAACCTAATATTCAAGAATATGAGTTTAAAAATATCATTGTGACTTAACTACTTGTCTACTTGAATGACATCGATGATACAAATTTTGTCAAAAATTTTTATAGGAGCATTTCTTTTTGCTCAAATAAGTATTATCTAAATTTTGATCCCAAATATATATATATTTTTTTGACGGGGATCCCAAATATTTTATTATTACCTAAAATGATCAAATACACTATCAATTGCAATAAGTGATATGATATTTTTTCTTACAAAATAATGGTTCAAATCAAAATTTGTAAATTATTATTGAAATTTATACTATTATATATGTTTTTTATTTTTATTTTGTATTAATTTTTTATATAAATGATCTATCTTAATCGTCCCATGTATCGGACGGAAAAATTCTAATAGTATATTAATTTAAATGCAATATAATCAATGAAAAATTTGAAGAGATCCTGTTGTTTGGCTCTAAGAAATCTAGATTTACTATTTTCTGATTTGCCATAAGATTTTATGGTCCAATATTTTTTGAAATGGGGGAAGGGACGCAGCCCTGGGGACGGGGTAGGAGTCGAACCCGGGACGTTGCCCAGCACGTGCACGGTAACTACCACTCGGCACTTGGACGATTCCTTATGGTCCAATATTTTAGTCAACCTACACGTTCCCAAACCGACAAACTCGCATTCGAGATCCTACGATAATTATTCATTTATTTTTCAAAAAAAAATGTTTAAAATTATTTTGATTAAACATTTTCAATCATCCATGCCCCTTCACCCGCTGCAAGTGCTTGAATCCCCAAAAACTGTTTTAACAAGGCTTTCTCGCATATTTATTTATTTATCTATTTTTTACTTCAATAAAATTTGAGGGTAAAGAAGCATTTTTCATTATTTTTTTGGTTCTCCCGAAACACCCCCACGCCCCTTTTTTGGCCTGTGTAACAACTAACAACATTTTAAGCCACGAAATTTAAATGTTAAAAAAAAATGGAGAAAAAAAAAATGGAGAAGAAGAAGAAAAAGTTGATAACATAAGCGCGACAAATGAAAAAATTGGAGTCATGTGGCACAATTCAATTGAAACGGAAACCAAAAGCATGATGATCTTAATTTTACAATTATTTGACATATTATTATCTTATAGAGAGATAATATAATGTCAATATATAATTCCGTATTTTAGGTTAATTAATACTAACAATTTATAAATACAATATTACGAACATTATTTTCTTAGTTGTGATGAATATGAATGGGAAGGTCAATATTGTATGTGATAGCCTATCATTTTTATAATTTTTATTTTTATTATAATTTTTTTTAATTTTCATCTAATTTTTCTTTATCTTAAATCAATTACATCTATATATTTTATGGGACCTACATATATTATACAAATTTTTACCATTTAATTTCAATTTATTCTCGCTCATTTTTAACATAAAAATCCATAAAAAATTATAAAAAATACAATCCCATCACCCTTTATTGCATGAGTGATATTATTCACCCAAGCGGCGATGACTACTAAATCGAAATCTACATCGATCCGTTTATCATTTTAAATTCTATATATTTAATATATACTAATATTTAGGACTACCAATCAATTGCTGCCTGAGTAGCCTGTTACAGTATTTATTCATATTTGTATGGCTTAATGGCTGGGCTCTACCCAAATGCCAAATTCATTACGAATACTGCCATGAATTTCATATGTAATTACAGGTTAGGGCCCACCTTGTAGCATATCTGGTGACTCAATAATTTATGCGCAAACTCCTCTCTATGATTTGAAGTTTAAGCGCGTTTTAGAGGCTGGCAGCAGTAATCACACGCAAACGCTGTCTCAACTCTGCTCACTCTTCACTATACATTACACATCGTATGCACAACCAGATCTAAACCAAGCATCTCCCACTGTCTTTTTCATTTCATTCTTTTTATAATATTATATACTCATAAAGCAAAACCAGAGAGAAGATTAGAACAATCGTCCCTTTTTTTTCTTTTCACATTTGAACGAACCCATTTTTCTCTTCTTCCAGTAAATTAAAAACCCATTTGTTTCGGGAAGAAAATATGGCGAATCTTGTGTATTGGTGTTCTTTATTGGCTGTTACAGTGTTAATGCTTGTGGGTTTCTCCAATGGTGAAGACCCGTATCGACGCTTTACATGGAATGTCACTTATGGTGATATCTATCCTCTTGGTGTCAAACAACAGGTTATCTATTTCGTCTCTCTCTCTCTCTCTCTCTTTATTTTATTTGATTTTTTTTCTAAAGTGATTACTGAAATGTGTTTTGCAGGGGATATTGATTAATGGGCAATTTCCGGGGCCGCAGATTGAGACTGTCACTAATGAAAATTTGATTATCAATATTTTCAACAGCTTGGATGAGCCCTTTTTACTCTCTTGGTGAGTTACACTCTATTTGCAGTAAATTTTTGTGGTAATTTAATTCATTTTTTTGTGTAGTTAAAAGTGAAATTTCTTGAATTTGAAACTTGGTCTCTGGGATGGTTCTATTTGTTTGAGCGATTCAAGATTCTTACATTGAGAATTAGGAAATAGGAACCCTTTGAAGGCATTTTTTGATGATTTTTTCAAGATCTGTTGTTCTTTATTACTGGTGTTTGAGATTAAGCCCTGAAATCCAATTGTGAGAACAATGATTACAAAATTGAAGTTGTAGACAAAAGATTGACATTAGTTCAACCTCATTAGATCATCTCGTGGTCGAATGGATTCGTAAGATAATGCTAAATATAGTATGATGGAATCTTTACTATAAATAAGAAAAAATCTACATTAAAGACTATGGAATCTTTCTATCAAGAAGAATGGTGTCCTCATTTCGTACGCGTAAATTTATGTAACAATTTCCGAAGTTTCTGTTTTCCGCTTTCTTGAATTCACTAGCCTACCTAAGTTAGTCTATCTAATCTGGTAAAAGGGTCACTGGTGAAGAAGAGATTTTTTTGTACAACTTTAGGTGAAGAAAATTCCAATTATGGCAACCCTTGAGGAGTATATACTGATTTCACCTATCTAACTGTCTTTGCAGCAATAGCATACTAGGCATAACTTGCCGTTGGACATAATTTGATGTCCAATCCAATGCCTAACTATTATCGTTATTGTAAGAGATTTCTTACATATTGTTGGCATTTTCATTTTATTCTCTGCAAACAAGGATTTATGTTACTCATTGCCAGTCAATATAGATGCTTCCATTCTCCACCGAAAATCAAGAAACGGTTAAACCAGTGTAAAAGAGGAAAATGTGAACCAAATGTGAATTTTTGTAGATTGAAGTCAAATTCATTAAGAATCATTATTAAAGAAGTCTAACTCTACTGATTTATTTGTTTCTTCTGTTAAGGAATGGCATTCAACAGAGACGAAACTCTTGGCAGGATGGAGTGTATGGCACCAATTGCCCTATCCCACCTGGACACAACTTTACCTACATGCTCCAAGTCAAAGATCAAATAGGCAGCTTCTTCTATTTCCCGTCCCTCGCCTTTCACAAGGCTGCTGGAGGATTTGGTGGCATAAAAATCTTCAGTCGTTCTGTGATACCCGTGCCTTTCCCTCCACCTGCTGGAGATTTCACCATTCTTGCTGGCGACTGGTTCAAGCAAAACCACACCGTAAGTATACCCAAAGGACCCCTCACTTTTATAGTTGGAAAATGTTGTGTTACCATGTATGATAAAATCACACCATTTGTAGGATTTGAAAGCAATGCTAGATAATGGACTTAACCTTCCCTTCCCTGATGGACTTCTCATAAATGGCCGTGGAGGTGGCAATACGTTTACAGTAGACCAAGGTAACATATAAGAGAAGTACTTATATTCAGTGTTTTCATTTATACCATTGTCACTCCCAAACTTGTGCAAGCAGCTGATGTGGAAGTATAAGATCATGCCACATTAGTTACTTGCCAACTTGCAGCATGATGTTGTCTGGATTGGGAGTAATGCTATTATTGCTTCATAATCTCATGGGAATGATAATTCTTGGGACAGGCAAGACTTACAGATTCCGCATATCAAATGTGGGGCTCACGACATCTATCAATTTCCGAATCCAGGGTCACAAGATGGTGTTGGTCGAGGTTGAAGGGACTCATACATTGCAAAACACTTACGAGTCCATTGACATTCACTTAGGCCAGTCATACTCTGTTCTAGTCACTTGTGATCAACCTCCACAGGATTATTTCATAGTCGTTTCCACACGTTTCACGTCCCAAGTGCTTACAGCAACATCCATTCTTCACTACAGCAACTCTGGCATAGGTGCTTCTGGTGTCCCGCCTGGTGGACCCACAATCGAGATCGATTGGTCCCTCAATCAGGCAAGATCCATCAGGCAAAATTTGACTGCAAGTGGCCCTAGGCCTAATCCCCAGGGGTCTTACCACTATGGGCTGGTGAACACTACCCGAACAATCCGACTAGCAAATTCTGCTCCAAGTATTGGTGGGAAACAGAGATATGCTGTTAACAGTGTATCTTTCATCCCAGCTGATACACCTCTTAAACTTGCAGACTATTACAATATTCAAGGTGTGTTCAGCTTGGCAAGTATATCAGATAATCCCACAGGTTCTGGGGGTTATCTCCAGACTTCAGTCATGGCTGCTGATTTCAGAGGCTTTGTTGAAGTTGTTTTTGAGAACTCAGAAGCCACCGTACAATCGTGGCACATCGATGGCCACATCTTCTTTGTTGTTGGGATGGATGGTGGGCAGTGGTCACCTGCAAGCAGATTGAGTTACAACTTGAGGGATGCCATTTCTCGATGCACTGTTCAGGTATTTGTAATGCAAATAATTCATATTAAATTACATTAGCTTTGTCGTCATTACATTATATTACATACTTATACTCATTACATTAGCTTCGTCGTCATTTTTCTTGTTACTTTTTGGTTGTGTATAGGTATATCCAGGATCGTGGACGGCGGTCTATATGCCTCTTGACAATGTGGGTATGTGGAATGTAAGATCTGAGAACTGGGCTCGACAATACTTGGGCCAGCAGTTCTACCTTCGTGTGTATTCGCCAGCAAATTCGTGGAGAGACGAGTACCCCATTCCCAGGAATGCACTCCTATGCGGTCGAGCTTCGGGTCGTAAAACCAGGTCACTGTAAAACTAGACACAGAAAGGATCAAACAGTCACGATGGGGTGACCGATTTGAGTTTTTATCTTCGCATAAACATTTTTCTCTTAGTTTGATCTAGCTAGGTCCTTTGGAAGCCGGTGATGAAATGAGTACTTTCCCTACTTGTAAGCACAGATTGTTATTGCTTATTGGTGGTTTAATTAGCCTTTAAAATTGAACATTGTAAAGGGATTAAAATCATCCATGTGTGAAGTGAACTAAAGAGGTGACCAAAGGCAAATTAAAGTCATAAATATTCTACATAAAGATAAGGTTACACATCAAATATGCAAGTCCTTGGCACATGCATGTGTCTACTTGCCTCTCTTTTACTTTAAAGAAATTGGAGATCATAATCGTATAAAGAATAAAGAGAATGCAGTGGGCCATGTCCCAACTCCCATCCTTTTTATCATTAAATTAGTATATATGAGGAAATTTCCCTTAGAACAAATAAGGTGATAAATAAATTGAGAAATAAATAATATGAAAGTATAGTGGTTGTTGATTTAAAAATGATGTGATACTGCAACGTGTGGAAGGAAAAAAAAAAAAAGGAATTGCGATTGCATACTTGCACCTAATGTCATTGATATATATACACTTTCAATTTGATGCAAGTTGTTTGTATGAGCTTGCACCAGATCTTGAGATCAGGAGTACATATATTAATAATTAATGTAGTGTGATCTGTATCACACTGTAAGTTGGGAAGCAATTATTGTGGAATGTTCAGATCACACTACATCGACTGATTGCATTGCATAAAAATATAAAATTTAATGGAAGCAGTTTGCATCAGATCGAAAGTAGTAATATGTGATAAATAAAAGTATTATTTCTGCACCAAGCATTAGATATAGGTAATGACATCTAACAAAAGAGCAAAGAACCCATACTAGCAGAATCTACAACTCAGTGATCGATTGTATGATGATCTTTTAAAATCAATATATTGCACCTTATCTCTCAAGTCTCATCCAAGCAAAGGTATATCCCAGGTCAAATTGTGAGGACAGCGGGCCATCCGGCATTAAAGTTTGATATGAAGAAAACTCTGCACGCAACCATTTTTTTCCTTTTGACCTTCAGCTGCATGTTACACTTACTCGTTTTCGAGATAGGAGGTTCCTCCCAGAGTTTGTTTGAAAAAAAGTCTAAAATTGAAGTATCTTCTTGTTACACATTTTCCATTTTTTTTTTCTCTCTCTCTTTTTTTTTCAAGATTGTCACACTTAATTATATTTCTAAAATACAGAATCCTCCAGTAAAATTTATACTTTACATTTGTTTGACTTGACTTTATTTTATAACAAACTCAAAAATATCCCCTTTCCTTTTACACGGTTTTTTTTTTTTTTTTTTTGGGAAAATGAGCTCCTAATGTTCTTAAATCCCCCCTTTTTTGGGGTCGGGTTGGGGGTACCAAAATTTTGAGGAGTTGAGATCATGAGATGTAGGGAATAGAACTTTGACAAAGAAAAATAACCACAAATATACACTCGTTAACAGTTGACAATAAGTTCTTCGCACCTAATATCGTCATTATTCTCTCATGATAATCTTCACTAGGTTGTGTTTCATAGCAAAGATTTCTATGAAAAAGGAAGATTTCAAACCAATTCCAACTTTTTCCTTATTTAATTGTCAAAATTTCCACGAAAAATATTTCCAGGTACGCAGTGTTGGTCCTGTAATTTTTAAATTAAGCGCCCTAAAAAGTAGCAACTCAGTGTAAAGAGATTTTTTTTATAATAGATATATAAAAAGATATATAAGAGCCTACAATTAGGATGAGGGAGTTGAATAACGAGCCAAATCTATTCAACAAAGCAACAATCCGAGTCCAAGAACAAAGCTGGAGAAGGATGATTCCCTCCTCATATAAAGAACTCCCCATGCCACATGTCAATTTCTTAAAAAAAAAAAGGTTCCACATGAGCCTCCCTCCAATCGGGGGACACTTGGTATGGGGAGCTTCCCCACATAGGGAGGGGATCAAAATTGCAAAGCTGGAATAACCTCTTTGATAGCAACAAGTACGATCGAGGATGATGTGTAGATTAATGGGTGGGTTTTTGGCTCGTGTAAGTGTGTAGATAGGTTATTCGTTGGGACACTTGACTTTTATTTTATTTATTATTATTATTATTATTATTATTATTATTATTATTATTATTATTATTATTATTAT
This sequence comes from Jasminum sambac, assembly GCA_018223645.1. Classification (NCBI taxonomy): domain Eukaryota; kingdom Viridiplantae; phylum Streptophyta; class Magnoliopsida; order Lamiales; family Oleaceae; genus Jasminum; species Jasminum sambac. The sequence continues at coordinate 27,729,236 of CP073647.1, forward strand.
TATTATTAGTGTTTCTACCCGTGCGTTGCGTGAGGACATATATATACACATGTAATAAATTAGAATCTACATAAGGGGATAAGTGCAAAAGAATTTCTAAAATTTTTAGTAGGCTTTCGCCTATATTTTACACAAATACATCATGTTATAGTAAATAGCATGACTAAAAACAAAAAATATATATGTATACAGCTGAAAAAGAAGTCGAGTTGGAAAAGACATGTAGAAGTGGTAAAACTTGTTGCCATAATTAAAAATTAATTTTTTAATTCAGAAAAATAGGTGAAAGTGGCGGAAAAATGTGCTGGTTTTATTAATATATATATATGTATATATATATATAGATTATTATTATTATTATTATTATTATTATTATTATTATTTATTATTATTTTTTTTTAATGCTTGTGACAATTGAGTTTTTGGAAGGAACCCAAAAAAAAAAAAAATCTGGAAATGTGCCTCCCATCCAAGGGGCGTTGACACAATTAAAGGATCGGCTTTGTAGTGGGTACAACCCGTTGGTTCCCATTGTGATTCGGCGAAGACGAAATTGGAACAAAAGTAGTTGAAATTGAAAAACAATAAAGAACAAAGTAATTTGTTTTTGCCTCGAACAGGTCACACTGGGGAAATTGCTCAAAATCCACTGGCTGGGTTGCCTCAATGATTACAGTACAGGGTTCTCTAGAATACAACTTTCACACACATATGATCAAACCAGAAAAATCTTCTCTAATAGACAACCAATATTATTTTCCCTGGAGTGGAAATATGCAAACCTCGCTAAAAAAATTTATATATGACTCACAAAAGAAAGTGTATAAACCCTAATATTTTCAACCAAGAACATCACTCAAACTACAAGCTAGAATGAATGAGAAGGGGAGCGTGTCTCTCCCTATTTAAGAGACACTGGACACGTCAAACCCTCAACCCAACCAGCATCGGTCCTAAGAATTTAATTTGACACACGAGACAAACTATAAAAACAAAAAAATTTCGCCCGCCCCCCCCCCTCTAGTTTTAACCAATTTTTACTAAATTTTCCTCCCAACATTTTGAATTTTCAACTTAAAATTTAAATTGACGCTCCAATTTCTCTTATTTTCAATGAATATTTTTATAGCATCTGAGGCGCCGGCCTTCTTAGCCTACGGGTTCTATACCCAATGGCTAGAATAAAACATTATGAATGACCCAAATCAGTCAACTGCATTTTCTTAATCAAGGAACGTGTTGCAAACCACACAATGATGTCTTGAACAAACAAACTTATAGCTAGACTCCTTTCCAGCTTGTAAAAAAAGCCAGTCGGATGCTTCATGCTTTACAGACCCAAATTTTCATGAAGGCAGGCAGTTTTCACATCAAGTAGGTTCTAAGCACAAATCAAACTATGCCCCCGTTAGTGTATGTGTATTTATGAGTATTTATGAGTTTTGATGTGAAATAGGAGAGAGAATGAGTGAGATTGAGTAGTGGAGATTTATGTAGTACAGTGGGTCCCAGAAAATATGTGAATGTAATTGGTTTGACTTTTGATATGAATGTGTTAAAATGTATAAAAATTTATTAAAAATTATAAAAGAACAGGCTGTATGTGACCAAAGTAAAATTCTTATAGAGGTGTATTTTACCACTAGAAAAAGGATGTAAGTGTAGGTTGGATTAAGAACTTGATTTGACAATTTTTGGCTTTTTGCAGATATATATATTGATGTTGGATATGATATGATGAATAAATAATTCATTTCTACACGTGTGTATCTGTCAAAATTCAGGTGCAAACGTGATCTATTGTTGAACCATATATTGATGATGAGCTGTCTAATCTAAAATTTTAAATTGATAAATAAATGTAAGTACTGTATATTATTCGATACTATATTCAAAATCCATATTCCAAGCACATGTTTGGTTGTCTGTCGTCTTCCCTTCCCAATGGTGTTTGAGTGGAATTGCTATGGTGTTATCTCTACTATAGAAAAAGTGGGGATCCATGGAAATTTTTTAATTTCCTATTTTTCCTTTAACTTTTATGTTTATTATCAATTTAACATTCGCTATATTTTTGTTAAATACAATTATTATTTTCTTACTTTGTATTTATTTTTTTGTCTTTTTGAATTCTTACACAGATGTTATGATGTTTTATCAAGCAATTGCTTTCATACACTCTTTTACTTGATTTGACTTTCTTTATGTATTTTATATTTTTAGAATACAACTTTTTAACAAAAAATTTATCATCATTGTTGTCATTTATACAATGGCATTGCTTTGCATGTTAGAATTTCTAAAAAATAGCGAGAAATATAGATGATAGAAAAATATATCCACGATAGGCGTTTGAGCCTTCAAGCAGTTGATTTGTGAGACAATATGTAAATTATCATTAGTAAAGACTACTATGAAATTATCTATACATTAAATTTAAGTCAAATAAAAATATTTATTATATTATGAATATTTTATTTTCAAATTATGTACCATCACAAAGTACTTTTGCATGTATGATGGTGCATTAAAATTTTCTACGTCCCTCTCTTTTTTTTCATGGAGAAATTGAGTTATCATGATAATACTTTCAGCATTCATCTTTTACTTAATTGTTGAGTTAACTTGTGCTAACATTTTTCTTTTTAGAAAACGTTCTAGCAATTACTTCAACTTACATAGCCCGAACTGAAATTGAAAAAGTTATGGTATTTATTTTGTTAATATATTAATCTGCAATGTATAATAATATTACTATCACTAAATATTAATTGTTGTCACTATCACTAATACATAAAGGTTCACATGAGCCAAAAAAAAAAAAAATGACATTGACACTCTTAATTTTTTCCATGTTGTCGATGAGAGCTTTCATTAGATTTAGAAAGTATAATTAAATAAATATTGAATGACTTCATATTTCTTAATTTAATTGACTATAAATTAGATTTTTTATACAAATCATTTATTTAATGCATAAAACGCACTCTTCCATCATCAGAAATATGATGAACTAACTAAGTTAATATGAAATATTGTATGATAGTTATATTGTAAGATATGTGACATGTTAAATGTGCACAATTGCTATGACCAAAACAACAAAAAGGTCACTTTAGGATGTAAATTGAACTCAAAATGAAAAATTTAATTGCAAAGTTATATTTTAATTTATTATAGCTTTTACATTATAACTACAAGTTTTTACAAAGCTTTACTTATTTAAATTATTTTTTATTAATTTTGATTTCTATTATAAATCTTGACTTCATAAAAATCAGTAATATTTTAAACGCAATCATAACATTCATCTTTACATAACACGTGCACGTGTTATTAATAGAATAATAGTATATAAAAATTAAAATTTGTAGGCAAGCAATTGCATGTAACATAATTTTATTTAGAGCACTGTCGGTAGACTAGGGTTAGTTTGACCATCCATTTGCATGTAGTCGTTGACTTTGATCAATTAATATCTCCCGCCAATTCCCCAACGGTTCGAACGCGTTGTATAACCATGCACATTGCAAATATTAATGGCATCTTCATCGCTGCATTTTGCCTTTAGAAATATACCTCACTACTTTACGCGCGACTGATCAGATTGAACTGATTAGAATTTTCAGACATGGGTTCTTTTCAAAAATGAGTTTTCTTCTTTCTTGTCATTGCAGCCATTGTGTTACAGTTGAGTGCAATATCTTTGGGAGATGATAAGTTGGATAAAGCAAGGTGGAGAGGTGATGATGACTGTCGATATAGTAGGAGGGGATGTGGTGGTGGCCGCTTTGGTCGTGGTGGTTTTGGCGGCGGTAGAGGTGGGGGAGGAGGGTTTGGCGGAGGGGCTGGAGGAGGAGTAGGGGTGGGGCAGGTCATGGTGGTGGGTTTGGAGCAGGTCGAGGTGTGGGTGGTGGTGCAGGTGGAGGCCATGGAGGAGGTGGTGGGGGTGGTCTTGGAGGTGGTTCTGGGCATGGTGGAGGTTTTGGAGCAGGTGGTGGTGTTGGAGGTGGCGCAGGAGGAGGTGTTGGAGGAGGTGGTGGTGCAGGAGGAGGAGGAGGTGGTGGTCTTGGAGGTGGTTCTGGTCACGGTGGAGGTTTTGGAGCAGGTGGTGGCGTAGGTGGTGGAGCAGGAGGAGGTCTTGGAGGAGGTGGTGGTGCAGGAGGAGGTCTTGGAGGAGGTTGTGGTGCAGGAGGAGGAGGTGGTGGTGGAGTTGGAGGTGGTTCTGTCCATGGTGGAGGATTTGAGCAGGTGGTGGCGTAGGAGGTGGTGCCGGAGGTGGTGGAGGAGGAGGAGGAGGAAGAGGTGGTATTGGAGGAGGATCGGGCCATGGTGGCGGGTTTGGAGCTTGTGGAGGTGTTGGGGCTGGTGGGGGTGTCGGAGGTGGTGGTGGTGGAGGTGCAGGAGGAGGAGGTGGTTTGGGTGGTGGGTCAGACATGGCGGTGGTTTTGGAGCCGGTGGAGGTTTAGGAGGTGGAGCAGGAGGTGGAGTTGGTGGAGGCGGCCGGTCACAGAGGTGGAGTTGGTGGAGGCATTGGAATTGGCATCGGGGTCGGAATTGGTGTAGGTGGCGGAGTAGGCCATGGCATCGGCAGTGGCTCTAGAAGCAGTGGTGGTGGTGGCGGAGGTGGCGGACGATGAGAATGTTGTTATCTTAAAAAAACATTATATGCACTAGTACTTTGTAAGACAACCAAAAGTTATTGGTGTTATTTTCTATCGTGAATTCCTAATTATTTGAGAGTTATGTTGAGACGTGTTACATAACATATATACCATTTAAAGATATGAACGTTTTGCACTAATCAACCCTTCTCGTAAATACCTAAAATAATTGATTAGCTACAAAAGACAGAATAAATATTTATTCCCACGCACAAAGTATGGAACAAAGTAAAGATCTTACTCTTTGAGAACTGAATATTTGTTGACATGTAGTAGATATTATTTTGATAAAATTTTTTAAAATTGTAACAAAAACATAAGAATTAAAGGGATTCTAACATATGGACATTGCCTATATGGAAGAAGAAAATGTGAAACAAGTAAATGAGTTAAACAAACAAATGAACACTCAAGTGGAATTTACGCTATAACATCGCTATCATTATTAGTTTATCACTACTACATAAAAAAGAGAATGCAAGACGTGTATTGTCTTTTGATTTCCAAATTTATCCTCATTATTTTGTTTACAACCTAATTTACCCTTACCTATTTTTTTTGAATGACTCTTTTACCCTCACATTTTCTTCATATCGCCAACCTTTATTATTTAATGCAAACATTAACCAGGAACATTAAAAACTAAATTATGATCAAATTATACAAATTCCATGATAAATGAGCTATGATTTTAGTTGGAGCAAAATAATCCATTTAAAGAATAACTAGTAAACTATGAGTCTAATTGATATAAATATGTTTAAAATCAATAAATTTATTAATAATAAAAATAACTGATAAAGTAATTAATTCTTTTTCGGATGCTCATAGATGACTCACTTTTAAGAAAAATAAAATTTCTACATCCAAGTCCATTAAAAAAAAAGGAAATCTTTGGTAGTTCATAGCTGACCAAAAAAATGAAATTACTTTTATGATTTAAAACATATCTTCAATCTCTTCTCAAAATTTCTTTTGCTGAATGCATTTTTTTTAAAAATAAATAATCATGTTGCCAAAAAAAAAAAAAAAAAGAGTTTGGCAAAGAAAATATCACTTATGAATTTACTTAGAAATAAATAAATTACTTAATTTGTCACAGACGCATGAGTTACAATCACGTGCACTCTATATAACCTTATTTAAACAAATATTTTAAAAAGTGCGTGTAACACTCCTGATGATAATTAGTTACAACAAAGGAGGCACTGATCGTTTAATTTTTTTTAAAAAAAGTTCATTTATGCAGATGATTTTCCTATTGAAGTTTAAGAAATAAATTTGATATTTTTATGAATGTTTGATATAATGTGATTTATAAAAAGATAATTTTCTACCTAAAAGTACATCAATTCAATGTTAAATTTTCTACATAACCGGTATATTTAACATACTGATTTACTTTTGCCTTTTACTCTTTAATCAAGTTCATGAGTTCATATCAATTATATGCTATTGTTTAAAGTTAATTCAAACATTATATTTCCGTTAGTGTCTCTCGATATAAAAAAAATTAAATAAAAATAGGGAAATTTATAGAATACACCATGTATTCTAGATTTTAAAAAATACTGAAATTTATAAAATACACCATGTATTTATAGTGTATATTTAAAATTTGTATATTGCGTTTTGAGAAATTACAATTTGTATATCATATTTCATTTAATATTAACGAAACACACCCTTTATTAAAGAAAAATGGGAAAAAAAATTAAAAATGACTCATTTAAATGAAAATTCCTTTATTTGTGACTAACAAATTAGGCGCTTGTTAGCCGCTCAATTTTGTCAAATTTTTATAAATTTTTACACATTTTAATTCATTCTCCATTTTGGTAAACCCAATCACAACTGCATATTTCGTAGGATCCACATGTACTATATAAATTTTCACCATTCAACTCGATTCATTCTCTTTCCTATTTCACATTAAAATTTATAAAAATTTGTCAAAATTTAAAAAAAGTTAGCGGCTAACACCCCATAAATCACATCTCATAAATTATGTTATGTAACATTTTGCATAACGTTTTATTATTCTTCAAAATATTAATTTGAGAATTTAGGGAAATTGGCACAAATTATCCAAAAAAAGTTGGTTGGTTGTGTTTCTAGTAAAAAATTTAAAAAGGTAGCATAAATGGTCCCAAAAAAAAAAAAAAAATTTAGTGTTCGTTTAGTCAATTTGAACGGAATCCATCCAATTTGACCGTTAGTTACGTTAAATTTTATTATTTTATCTTTTCTCCAATCGTATTTTGGCAATTTGAATAAAGATAAATTTATACAAAAGGTCCTAATATTTAGGTATTATTACAATAAAGTTTCAAAGTGTGAAATGTATTTACATTAATCTAAAATTTTAATTAAATTGTATAAATTTAACTTTGATCTTTATTTATATATATTTATTTGGTCTATAATTAATTTATCAAATTAATTTGAGACTAATCAAAAGTTAATAATAAATCTAAGTATAGTACCGATATAAAATTTCATTATGAATATATCATAGTAAAAAATACATCAAATATGAAGAAATAATAAAATAACAATAAAAAAAATCCGCACCCACCCCCAAACCACAAGCAAAATGTTCGTGGTTAGCAACAACTAGTGGTGAAAAAGCTAGCGGGTGGTGGTGGTCGACAACCATTAGCTAGCAAAATATCGGTGTAAAGTAACAACTCGGTGTAATGGAATGTTTTTATAATCGAATTGTAATTAATAATTAACATGCGATATTTTTAAAGAGATTAATTGTTTTATTAGTATTTGAATTTGAATTAATTCCATCATTATGACACCCAAAAACAATTTTAATAGCACCAAAAAATTCATCAAAGCCAAATTGATATAAGTTGACAACAACACACTCATATAACACTAGTACAAAAGGGATACTGGGTGGCGGTTCTTGAAATGGGACCCAAAACGGTCATACCCGAAATCACAGGAATGGGTGGCGGTTGTTTTTAAAATACAGCTACCACTAGTTGTAAATTCTTAAAAAAAAAATAAAAATAGGGTGGCGGTTCTTAATTAAGAAACACAACCCGTTATTTTAATTTTAATTTTTTCTTTTAATTTTGTGGTGACAACAAGGTGGTGGTTCTATTGTTAAGAACTGCCACCCTTTATTATAAATAGTTTTTTATAAAAAAAAATTTTGGTTTAAATTTATTAAACTTTTGGACCTGCGAACTTTAAGCGGCCATAACTTTCGCATGCAATATTCGTTTTCAACCCATAACCCCATTAGGGAATCATTACGACGAGATCTACAATAATTACGAGTATTGTTATGACCCAACATTCCAAGCCCATTTGAAGTCATTTAAGGCCTCAAAACATAGATTTTATAGTTTTCAATCCGTTGTTTTTATATGTCTGTTATTTCTTTGTCTTGTCTTTTTAGGGTTTATTTTGCTATTTAATAGCCATTTTGCTTGTAATTTTCATTCGGTCGGCTTTGAATAAAATATGTGGTTCTTTGTTCTTAGTGCAATCATGTCTTATCGTTCATTGTAGACCTTGATATTACATATTGAAAGATATAAAATACAAATAATATTAATTCTGCTTTTATTTGATATTATAAGTTACTTTAGTATAAGTGTACTCTTAAATGTTTGATATAATTCAACATAATTTGGAAATATTGTATGCATAGACATATATTAACTATTAATATTAGTTAATATTCAAGTTAATATTATATATAAGTCACATATTCAACCTAATTCAAGTTAATATTCGTTCCAAAAAATCCATAGTCGTATATTAACTATTAATATTTTTTAATAAGTTATATATTTTAATTTAATTATATCAATTTTATTTAATATTATAGGTAAGGGGGCAATATCTGAAAACCAAAGTACTAAATTATCTCCCCTAAATTTTTATTACTTTTATTTGTAGGTTTTATTACTAGATTAATATTTCAAATGAATTATTATGACAACATATTAAAATAAACAGTAATTACTTTTTTAATTGATATTTTACGTTATTTATAATTCATAAAAAATTATACCTTTAACTCATAAAAAATTACTTATTTAAGAAATACTAACTAATCTTACTAAAATTATACATCTAATTCAACAATAATGCATGTAAATCCCACATATCCATGGCAAAAATATAGGTTTACACTAGAAAATATTGTTCCAATCAAATCATACCCAAGAAATACAACACATTAAACATGAAATCACAATATATATGCATATTACAATAAACAAAAAATATAAAATCAAGATTCACAAAAAAAAAACCAAAGAATTTGGGGATGTTAACTTACTAACCTCAAAAATAGGGAAATTTGGGACCAATTGAGAGAGGAAGATGACATTGCTTCAATTGTGGCTCCAACTTGTGAAGAAAATTCAACGAAATCCAATATCAAGAAACTCTAGAATTTGGGGATGTTAAATTCTAACGTAAAAAATACACGAATTTGGAACCAATAGATAAAGGAAGCTTACTTCGCTTCAATTGCGGCCCCAATTTGTGAATAAATTGCGCTTAAATTCGATTTGAAGTTATGAAATTACAAGAATTTTCGAAAGAGGAAGAAACTCAGAAGCTGGTAATGGCTGCTATCGTATATTGGTGTAATATTTAGCAGAAAGGGTGATGGTTGTAGCAAAGAACCGCCACCCAAAAGCATTAATTTTATTGCTTTAAAATTTACAATGTGTGGCAATTTATTCCAAAACACCGCCACCAAAAATTATTTTTTAATAATAATAAAAAAGGGGTAGCGGTTCATTTGAGAAACAACCACCCTAAATATAATCCATATATATATTTTTAAATTTAATTTTTAACTAGACAATGGGTGGCGGTTTCTTGCTTTTGATTTAGTTTGTTTTTAATTTTTATATTCATTTTGGGTGGCTGATTTTTGTTACAATCACCACCCTCTGTGTACTAGAAAATTACAATCATGCTATTAGTAATTTTGGATGACCTTTTTAAATAAAAATGCCATCCAGTAGACGACGCCTAATGTCTATTATGTACTAATGTAAACCGGCAATGTCACATTCATTTTTAATAATTTAATAAATGAATAAAGGTAAAATTGTTGCTTCAAGAGACATGGATAATAATTTCTCAATCTCAAAATATAATTTTCAGCAATACACTGAAAGAGCATGTGTAGAAATTGATTCACGAACTCTTCATTATAATTTATAATTCATTTACTGTTTTACAATTTTAATAAGATTTGTTAATTTTTGATGAGATATATAAGAGCCTACAATTAATTAGAAGAAGGGAGTTGAACAACAAGCCGAATCTATTCAACAAAGCAACAATCCGAGTCCAAGAACGAAGCTGGAGTAGCCTCGTCGATAGCTAGCTAGGTTGCATCAATGATTACAGTATACAGGGTTCTCTAGAATACAACTTTCAAACGTACATATGATCAAACCAGAAAAATCTTCTGTAATAGACAACCAATATAATTTTCCCTGAAGTGGAAATATGCAAACCCCGCTAAAAAATTTATATATGACTCACAAAGGAAGGTGTATAAACCCTAATATTTTTAACCAAGAACATCACTCATCAAACTACAAGAATGAATGAGAAGGGGGAGTGTGTCTCTCCCTATTTAAGAGACATGCACATGAACACCCTCAACCCAACGAGCATCGGTCCTGAGAATTTAATATGACACTCGAGACAAACTATAAAAATAAAAAAATTTCCCGCCTTTTTTTTTTTTTTAATTTTAGTTTCAACCAATTTTTACTATTTTTCTGCCAACTTTTTGAATTTTCGACTTTAAAATAAATTGACGCTCATGTTTCTCTTATTTTCAATGAATATTTTTATAGCGTTTGAGGTGCCGGCTAGCTTCACCTACCGATTCTGAACTCGACAGCCAGAATAAAACATTATGAACGTCCCAAATCAATCAACTGCATTTGCTTAAGGAACGTGTTGCAAACCATACAATGATGTGTTGAACAAACAAAGTATAGACTCCTTTCCAGCTTGTAATTAAAAAAGCCAATTATCGGATGGTTCATACTTTACAGACCCAAAGTTTCGCCAAGGCATGCAGGCAATTTTCACATCAAGTAGTTTCTAAGCACAAATCAAACTATGTGACCAAAGTAAAATTCTTATATAGGTGTATTTTACCACTAGAGAAAAGATGTTAGTGTAGATTGGATTAAGAACTTGATTTGACAATTTTTGTAGAAATTGACGTTCGACATGATATGATGCACAAAGAAATTAAACTCATTTCGATCTACAAGTCTGTATCTGTCAAAATTTAGGTACAAGCGTGATTTATTATTAAACCATATGTTGATGAGCTATTTGATTTAAAAACTTAAACTGATAAATGATAAATAAATATAAGTACGGTATATAATTCGATATTATATTCAACATCGATCCATACACCAAACACATGTTTGATCTTCTGTCTTCCCTTCACCGCTTCACGGTGGTGTTTGAGTGGATTTGCTATGGTGTTTTATATATATATATATATATATATATATATATATATATATATATATATATAATTAAATGAAATTAAAATTTGTAGGCAAGCCATATAATTGCAGGTAACATGATTTTACTTAGAGCGGTGTCGGTAGGCCAGGGTCAATTTGACCATCCATTTGCATGTAGTCGTTGACTTTGATCAATTGATATCTTTCACATCATTTAATACTCCCGCCAATTCCCCAACGGTTCGAACGCGTTGTATAACCATGCACATTGCACACATTAATGGCATCTTCGTCGCTGCATTTTGCCTTTATAAATACACCTCACTACTTTACGACTGATCAGAGTAAACTGATTTAAATTTTCAGAAATGGGTTCTTTTCAAAAATGGGTTTTCTTCTTCCTTGTCATTGCAGCCATTGTGTTACAGTTGAGTGCAATCTCTTTGGGAGATGACAAGTTGGATAAAGCAAGGTGGGGAGGTGATGATGACTGTCGATATAGTCGGAGAGGATGTGGCGGTGGCCGATTTGGCCGTGGTCCACGTGGGCGCTGGGGAGGACCTGGTCGTGGTGGTTTTGGCGGCGGTAGAGGTGGGGGAGGAGGCTTTGGTGGAGGTGCTGGAGGAGGTGGAGGATTGGGTGGCGGTGGAGGATTTGGAGGAGGGGCAGGTGGCGGTGGTGGACTTGGTGGAGGAGGAGGTGGAGGGGCAGGTCATGGTGGTGGGTTTGGAGCAGGTGGAGGTGTGGGTGGTGGTGCAGGTGGAGGCCTTGGAGGAGGTGGTGGTGCAGGAGGAGGTGGTGGGGGTGGTCTTGGTGGTGGTTCTGGGCATGGTGGTGGTTTTGGAGCAGGTGGTGGTGTTGGGGGTGGTGCAGGGGAGGTGTTGGAGGAGGTGGTGGTGCAGGAGGAGGAGGAGGTGGTGGTCTTGGAGGTGGTTCTGGTCACGGTGGAGGTTTTGGAGCAGGTGGTGGCGTAGGTGGTGGAGCAGGAGGAGGTCTTGGTGGAGGTGGTGGTGCAGGAGGAGGAGGAGGTGGTGGAGTTGGAGGTGGTTCTGGCCATGGTGGAGGATTTGGAGCAGGTGGTGGAGTAGGAGGTGGTGTTGGAGGTGGTGCTGGAGGAGGTGGAGGTGGAGGAGGTGGTGGAGGAGGAGGAGGTGGTATTGGAGGAGGATCCGGCCACGGTGGCGGGTTTGGAGCTGGTGGAGGTGTTGGGGCTGGTGGGGGTGTTGGAGGTGGTGGAGGAGGTGGTGGCGGTGGAGGAGGAGGTGGTTTGGGTGGTGGGTCAGGACATGGAGGTGGCTTTGGAGCCGGTGGAGGTTTAGGAGGTGGCCATGGAGGTGGAGCTGGTGGAGGCATCGGAATCGCATCGGGGTTGGAATTGGAGTAGGTGGCGGAGCAGGCCATGGCACCGGCAGTGGCTCTGGAGGTGGCGGCGGCGGACGATGAGGATGTTGTTTTCTTAAAAAACCTCCATGCACTAGTATTTTGTAAGACAACCAATTAACTAAAAATATTGGTGTTATTTTCTATCGTGAATTCCTAATTGTAAGAGAGTTATGTTGAGAAATTATATTAGCATTATCAAAATTTGTATTGTTTCTAATAATCTTTGTATTATGCCCCTAACTCTATCAATTCAAAAAAACGTGTTGGAATATATATTAATAGGACTGCAAATGTAAGATTTTTTCCTAAGAAGTAGATGCATGAGACGTGTCACACAATAATATCATTTAAAGTCTAACGAGATGAACCTTTTGCGCTAGTTATATATCATCCACCTAAAGTAATTGATTAGCCACAAAAGACACATAATACATATATATTCCCACCCACAAAGTAAGGAACACAGCCAAGATCTTACCCTTTGAGAACTGAATATTTATTAACACATAGTAGATATTATTTTGATAAAATTTTCACAAATTATAACAAACAATATATTTCTAAGAAGAATTAAATGTACTCTAATATATGACATTGCCTATATGAAAGAAGAAAATGTGAAACTTGAGCTAAACAAACAATGAAGTGAAATTTACGCTATAACGTTACAACAAAGGACGCATTGATCATTTAATTTAAAAAAAAAAAAAAATCATTTGTACAAATGATTTGTCCATTGAACACAAAAGAAATAAATTTGTGTGTACAACTCGCATTATCCCAGAGAAGTTTGAGCTAAATCCACCGAGGCGGCAAATTAATGATGATATGAAAATGTTGATTTCTCAAATGCACGATCTTTCATTCATGCTAGAAGTGATCTTTCCATCCCCTCAAAATCAGACCCCAACGATACCTCCCAATAGGATTGAGAAGCAGCTGTATGCCTGTATGTGTAGTTGTGAAGCTCGAAATCTGTTGTATTTTATTCTTGCATGTATTCTTGCTTTCTTTTTTGTCATTTTCCAGTCTCAGCAGATTGGTACACCTAAAATAAAGAATACGTATATACAATAACGATGCTCTAAGCGTAATCCCAAAAATAAGAAAACGAAGGGTGTTGTTATCCAATGCAAACGCTTGCGCAAAGATATAATACAAATAGTTGATGTGAAAGCACTGATCACAACATATCACTTCGATTTGCGATATGATGCGGTGTGCATCAATTGCTTACATAATATTTTTTGTCTGTGCTTTTAGATCATGAATGAAGCAAATTAATGGGATCTACTAAATGGCCAACTCTACTAAAATAGAAAATTACAAGAACAATCTTGAAAGTCAAATTTACAGCAAAATGAAATCTTTATCTTATTGGGAAGAATTTGTGAATTAAAAAAAAAAAAAAAAAGAAAAACCACAATATAATGATAAGAATGCAACAAACACTTGAAAACATAATAATTTTGTTACATGAATATATTTATTTTATAATTTTTTTTAAAAGTAGAACTAAGAAAAAGATAAAATGCTTAAGATAATGTTAATCAAAATTCATAAATTAAACACTTCTCAACTTATATTTTTAAGTGCACACTTTTAAAAGAAAATATCATGTTCATATTTTTCCATAACTTTTCTCCGAACAAAAGAGCAAAGAACCCATACGCAATACACGCAGAATCTACAACTAAAGTGATCGATTGTATATATGGTGATCTTTTAAAATCATTAAACCAAACTCTCAAGTCTCATCTAACCAATGGTACATCAATGGTCAAATTGTAATAGCAATTTGAGCAAAGCGGGCCATACGGCATTAAAGTTTGATATGAAGAAAACTATGCATGCAACCATTTTTTCCTGTTGACCTTCAGCTGCATGTTACTTGTTTTCGAGATAGCAGGTCACTCCCAGAGTTTGTTTGAAAAAAAGTCTAAAATTGAAGCATCTTTTTGTGACTCAGTTTTTTTTTTTTTTTTTTGGAAAGATGGTCACACGTACATTTCTAAAATCTAAATGCAGAATCCTCTAGTAAAATTTATACTTTATACATTTGTTTGACTTGAATTTTTTTTTTCTTTTAACTATCTCAAAATATCATCGTTCCTTTTAAAACGGTTTTATCAAAACGAGCTCCTATTATTATTGTTCTAAAATCCTCCCTTTTTTTGGGATGAGTACGACTTCTATCACCTTAACGCCCGTCAAGTGGGAGTGGAAATCAGAGAAAAACATGCCCCAACTTCAACCTGTTTAAAGAACCCACCCACCCCACCCCTCAAATTAAAAGCCCCTTCATTGACCCCACTGCCTATTTATTCTCTCATTTATTTATTTATTTGCAATATATCCAAAAAAAAAAGAGTTGATTCCATTTTACTCGACTTAATAAGAGTTTTAAATTAATGAGTATAGTATCAATATATACATTTTGTCTTTTAAAAAATTTCTTATTAATTGCAAAATTATAAAATTTGTCCAACTTAAATCTAAATTATAACTACATACTAGGGAGGACAAAATAAAATGAGAATTGTTTTGAAATTTAGAGCTTGTTGGATTTGATTCATATAAAAAATCATATTTGCCCAATATGATTTTCAATTATTTATTTATTACATTGATTTGAATTTTCTTTTTAATTTTTTAGTACAGTAGGTTTCTTTTACTTCCAAACATCACATGAAAAAAATTTCTTCTATATCTCTATCAAACATACCTTTAAGGTTATCAGTGGATACAATGAGATCTATTTCATGGAAGTTACGTTTAGCATAATTCGATCTTCTGTAATTTTTAATTATCTATACTGTTGTACAATAATTAAAATGAAAATTTATATTTAAATTTTTTATCTCATTAATTTGTGCTAATGTTGGCCTTAATTTATGTATAAAAGCAAGCAAATTAATTTATTTTATTAATATTGGATTTTGGAAAAAAATAATTCATTAGTCTATAGATTTTAATAAAATTTTACATATTTTTATACATTCTTTTAACACCACCCATTTTTTTCCTATTTCATATCCACATATCTCATGGGACTTACCTATACTACACAAATCTTTACAATTCAACTCCACTCATTTTCTCTTATATCACATCAAAATTCATAAAAATTCATTTTTACACCTATACTAATGCGCACTGTTTAGTTGCTCTACTATAGGTCAGTATGTTTTTTAGCTTGCTTGCTCTGGTGATCAATTATTTATGTCTCTCTTGACTTCTTCCAATTCAATCTGCAAATTACACAAATGTGCATTCTT
Organism: Jasminum sambac; assembly: GCA_018223645.1. Lineage (NCBI taxonomy): Eukaryota > Viridiplantae > Streptophyta > Magnoliopsida > Lamiales > Oleaceae > Jasminum > Jasminum sambac. The sequence goes on from CP073647.1 coordinate 27,745,058, forward strand.
ATCTTCCAATAATTTTTCAAGTTTAGAGATATATATGATTCAGATTCTCTTTTCTTTTCTGTTATGCGATAAGCGTGTTTTTAGCACTTATTTGGGCATCAATTATGTGATATTTTGTGAATTTTTACTAATGAATACGTTGGTTGATGAGTGTTTTTTATCTTTATATTAATAGGAGTGAAGAAATGAGCATAATTGAGAGAAAAGACCAAAAAGAAGCTAAACAAGAAGTATTGGGGGCTAAAATGGACAACAACATGAAAATCAAGGACTAGGGAGGAGATATGGCCATATCCAGAATGGATATGGCCGTAACAAGATCGCAGCCAAGTCCCAAGAGGCCATCAGACCGGCCAGTACGGCCGTACCCACTATGTAATGCCCCGCTCAAAGTCGACCCGACATAATGTATATGAGTATGATGTGTTCATGAAATGTTTGGGAATGTATGAGATATGTCGGGAGTCGAAACGGCCGTCGAAATGATGAAAACGGGAAAATTTCAAGAATCAGTTACGGTCGTAAATGTAAGGATTACGGCCGCATGTCGTCGTTACGGCCGTAAGGGTCGAATGTTACTACCAGAATCGGTGAACGATGGAAAATGTCCAAAAGTTTGAGAGCAAATTACGGTCGATGATGCGAAGATACTGGCCAGATGGTTGGAGTTACGGTAGTAAGGCATGTAAATTCTGGTAGTAAGCCAAGAAGATGAAATGTCAGATTTACAGAGAGTTTATTACGGCCGTATGATGGTATGATACTGGCCAGTATTAATGAGGTTACTGGCCGTAAGTTTATGGTGTGTTACTAGAAAGTCATAGGTTACGGCCGTAAATGTGGAAGTTACGGCCGTAATTTTAAGTCGGCAGAAGTGTTATTTTAGAAGATTCTAGCAATTTCTTGACATTTACACACCCAAACTCGGTTCCAAAGCTCCCAAAATCCTTCCAAGTCTCTCATGAACCTATGGAATCATCTCCAACTCCATATATGAGCTATGTAATGTTTGTGTAATCTATGATTACAAGAAGAAGGAAGAAAGAGGAAGGAAGAGGAAGAAGAGGAGGAAGCTTTGGGGATGTCAATGCTTGATGATCTTGCTAGTACATGGTGAGTAATGGATGTATCTTTGATGTAGTATGCATTTATGAAGTATATGTATGTTTATGTATGCCTATGATGATAATTATGATGAGTATCAAGCCTACAAGCATGCTAGGGTTCCTTTGGTTTGTGTTATGCCTATGTGATGATTAGGTGATGATAATGGAATGATGTGGACATGATTTTGTGACTTATATGACCTTTATGTCAAGTCCTATGGGCTAAGGATCTATGTACATGAAAGGAAACTAGTTATGTTAATGAACATGTAGTGAGACAAGAAAGTAGAGTTTATGTGTTTCATGTGATGTCAATGCATGTTATATGATGTTCAAGAAATTGAATGCGTATGATATGACGAGTGTAGCGCCCCAAGAGTAAAAGAATCCTTGGGGGACGGCTTATGAATGTATGAATGCCATGTATGTATATGTTTGATTATGTGATATGTAACGACAAGACGAAGTTCATGAGAAAGTACGCTATGTAATGCCTAAGAACGTTATGAGTACGATTATCAGGTAAAGCATGAATGATGTATGACACGAGCATGTATGTAGAATGTAGTTGCCTATCATGTGTTTACAATGCGCTTGATGATGATGTGGCGGCCTAACGGGTAAAAGAACCCTTAGGTGACGGCCCGGCGCCTAACGGGTAAAAGAACCCTTGGGTGACGGCCTAGATGTGATGGGCGGTCTAAGAGTAAAGAACTCTTTAGACGACGGTCCCGGCGCCCCAAAGCGTAAAAGAACCTTTGGGGGACGGCCATTATGACGGCGCCGCAAAGCGTAAAAGAACCTTTGCGGGACGGCCAATGTTATGATATGACGAGGTATTCACATGATTCGCAACTAGGGCCCAAAGAAAGAAAGAAAAGAATGTCACGTGCATTTCACGCACTGCATTGCATTCATTATTCACTGGGTCATTATGACTCACTATGTGTTTATGTTTATGTTTTGTAGATTATGTATGCGGGAGTTGGCGAAGGGTCCTACAGTATGTGATGTTGGTGTGTGAATGGGAAAAGGAATAAGACGATCCAAGAGCCACGCGAAGGGTTTTGAAATTTATGTAGACGAGTAGCGCTCCCTCCATCCGCTGCAATGTGTTTGTGTACGTATGTTATATGTGTTACGGGGGCGGGGCGTTACACACTAAGGGATACGGTTGTACAACTGCGCGGTGCAGTTTTCCTAGTTAGTTCTGAACTCTATTTTTGGTATATGACTTAGGTTTGTCTCAAAGTCGATTTGCACAGCTATTTAAAGGTTTTTTTCTCACAAAAACAAAGAATGGGGGATTGGAGAAAAGAAAGGAGAAACACAACACACAATCAGAAAGAAGAACCAAGAGATCAAGGCTTAAAGATTGACTTCTCCATTCCTCATAAAACTTGTCCGGGTTATGGCTATCTATTTTAATCTTTGTAGTTTTTCTTTCATCATGCAAGACTAAAAACCTCGTAGTGCTAGGGTTTGATGTAGCTTCCATGTTAGTTTGAATTCGGATTATCCTTTTAATGTTTTGAATTGTTTTTATCTTAAACAAATGTTTAATCTATGAATTTTCAATCATTGCATTGAGTTTTTAACTTGAATACTGAGTTAGATCCGTGGTTCATTTATTGGTTTTAAATAACAGAGATGAACTAGACCATTGATTGAAAATCATAATGTTCCATCGAGGACGAGAGTATCGCTATGCCTTGTGTAATGTTGAAAAGAATTTTTAGAGTTCATTGCGTCTGTGTGTATATCATTAAGCATAGAGATGTAGTTAATGTTGCATGCAAATAGGTGAAACTTGCTTGAAAAAGATCTTTCACATTGTAGAAAATTCGATTATCTAGATTACACATCGATGTTAAGCTGATAATTTGGAGGATAACTAACGGCGAAATGAGATCATGACCCTAGTGCTATTTTTCTCCACTTGTTCACAAACAAAATCTCCATTCTCTATTTTAATTGCTCAGTTTCCCTTGTTTTTAGTCTATTTATTTTGCAATTAATCTCTTTCATTTAGTTTGCCTAGTTTCTAAAACTCGCGTCAACGCATTTATATTTCGGTTAAGGTTAATGAAATGAACGTTAGAACCGAACACAGTCCTCGTGGGTTCGATATCTTATTTTATCACTTTACTACTTTTCACGACCTGTTCACTTGCTGGATGAACGTACAACATTATGTACTCAAGTTTTGATTCTACAGTTTGTCTCTTTGCGATTTGCTTGCTAGCATCAAACAAATAGTTTTATAGACAGCGAAAAGATCATTTTTTTTAATTAAAAGGTTATGTAGAAATCTTTATGCGCGTCTTCTTTGTCACTCCATCAAAAATTTGTAATTTTTTTCCATGCTCTTTAACTTAAAATCTTCGGCATCTTAGTAAAGTTCTTGTGGTTTGGAGCATTTGCCTCACTTTCCTTCTTCATAAGTAACTCGTAGAATACTCCAAGTATCCCTCCTCTCTCTCTCTCTCTTTCTTTTTCTTTTTCTTTTTGGGTTTTCCCCATAATATTCCAAGTCTCTTTAGCCACATTAAAATCACCAAATAGAAAATAAAATATTATATTCAATGCTGCCAATGATATAAACACTCAATGTTCATACTAGAATAAGATTAATATTGGGAAAAAAAACCCAGGGGAGAAATACCAAAAGGGCAAAAAGCTGTTCTAAAATAATTGGCAGGTGAAAATTTTGAGGGAAAATTTAGGCCAAGTATTTTGGGTACGTTAACTTCAAATTTATTTTCAAAGTTATTGAAATGAGGATGCATTGTTATTTTGATTGGCAAGTAACGGACATTAATTAGAGAGAAAATAATTATAATTTTGATTGATCTATTTTTATTTAATTACACACACACATATATATATATATATGTATTATTTTCAGAGATACTAGGTTATTTTATTTTTGCATATCGTTTTCATTTTTGCTTTCTAAAAGAACCATTTTTCTATCATTTAATAAATAAATAAATGTAACTAACTAGAAATATTCCACATGGTTTTCATCTATTGGTTCAATAGTGGAGAAAATTCTATATAAAAAGGTGTTTCAAGTAAAATTTAGCCTTTTTTATAGAATCCCCTTTGAGTTTGGGTTTTTCCACTCAATATTAATCTTACTCTTACATATATTGAAATGCTTTTTATTCAACTGTTCCCCATATATAAATATATTAGTACAAAAAGTGGTTTTACAGGCAATTGGTTTTAGGAGGCAGTTTGCATGCACCTCTTATTAGGGCACTGCAACAATTGAGGTGTGTTTAGATGGTGGTTTTGAATTGCCGCCTCAGGTGACGATTAAGCAGCAATTCTCGTAACCTCTTCTTAAAGATATAATAGGCGGCAATGACCAACCACTGCCTATTATAATAAGATTTTTTTTTCCTTTATATGCATGGATGCTTTAGGTGGCGATATCCTTAATTGCGCATAAAGTTAATTAATTAATTAATTAATTTTTTAATATTCGTGGTTGGTCCATACCGTTCACCAGCAATTATGTATGCCATTTGATATATAAACTTGTTGTCTACTCAATAGCATCTAATTTGCAACAACTAAGTTGAAAATAACTTGCGATGATCATAAGAAAACCAACTTAATTCCATAGACTAACAACCAAGTCACAAGAAAACATCTAATGAGAAGAAATACATTCCAAAGCTAGTAACAACATCAAAACGCATCACCTTCGAATAGTTGTAAACAATATGTTTGTGGTTAACTTAACACATAAACAACGACAGATCGATTCATCAATAACGACAAAGCTCTACACTTAATATATACATTATATAAGTCTACGGCTGCATAGCGTAAGCATCCAATAAGTATTTTGCCCATAGGTTTCTAACATCATCTAGCTCATTTTGTGAGTACTCCATCCAATCAAAAGTGACCTACAAGAACAATACAGGAATATAATCATGATTATCTTGGTAAGATAAAGCGAAAAAGCACAAAAAAAGAAGATATCCCTATAATCTACATACCCTTGGTATCACACACCATCAAGCATAAATTTTATAACATAATACTCATATTCATTGCCACTAGACGACTGACGCGACCACTATCTATATAATTCTCATGTGAAATAAGAAAAGGCCATGTCTAAATGTACCCAGCAATTTGCCCGGTGCACCCATCTTTTTTTTAAGAAAGAAGCAAGAGACAAATTTACCCTTCTCTCATTTTTTTTTTACTATGTTCGCTATGTTTACAGTGAACAAGCTAAGGCTTGTTCACTACATTCACAGCGAACATACTTTTGCTTGTTCATGCGAATAACAAGAATAAAAAAATTAAAAAAATAGAAACAAAAATGACCAATTTTTATTTTTTATTTTTTGTAGATGTAATTTTTATTATAATTTTTTGGTTAAATTTTTTGCAACCACTTTGATGAGTAGTTTCAAAATTTTTTTAACGTTTTTTACAATCACTTTGACGATAAATTTTAAAATATTTTTAATAAAAAAGTAATTGTCTTTTATCTGGTTAGTATTGAATACAACTATTAAAAAATTTAAAATTTTTGCTACCACTTTAACGACTAATTTTAGAATTTTTTTAATGATAAAGTAATTAGTTTTATCCAGTTAGTATTGAATACAATTATTAAAAAATTTAAATTTTTTACTATCACTTTGACGATTAATTTCATTTTATGAATTTTGATTTTTTTATGATACACTAATTGGCTTTAGGGTCAAATATAATTATTAAAAAATTCAAAATTTTTACAACTATTTTGATGAGTCTTTGCATTTTTTGTAACTACTCTATGATGAATTTTAATTTTTTTTATTATATAATAATTGATTTTATCCGATTCGTATTGAATATAATTATTAAAAACTTTGAGTGGTTAAAAAAACTTTAAAAAATTTTGAAATTACTCATAAAAATAGTTATAAAAATTTTGAACAAAAAATTTTTCATATATTATTTTTTCTTTAAAAAAAAATGTTCACTCACAGGGTTCGCTCCTTGCGTTCACTCCCAAGTATTTTTTTTTAAAATGAGGATATGCTTGGAAATTTCAAAAAATTGGGTGCACTCAGAAATTCGCCGAGTGTATTTAGCCGAGCCCATAAGAAAAAGTAGATGCTCAGTAAGTCTTTTTTTTTTTTTTTTTTTGGGAATAAGATGCTCGGCAAGTCTTTTAAATTCGAGAATTTTGATGAGCGAATAAAAAATAATAATTCTATGGGAAGGAAATGAGTGAGGAAAAGTTTGAGGAAAATGTGATTTGATTCCAAAATTACCCTTGGTGATTCATTTAATAATGCTTTGATAAGGGTAATTTTGGAATCAAATCACATTTTCTCAACTTTTTCCTCACCCATTTCTTTCCCCTAGAATTATTGAATAAAAAAATATATAATTACCGAATCCTCCTTGTAGAGTATTCGAACTCAAGTGAAGAAAATGATTACCAATTGTTCCAGACTCTTCGCAAAAACCCTCTTCGTCAGCAGCAAACACAAATATACAGCTTTCTCACTCCGAAATCTCTCAAGTCCGCATCTTCTTCGAGTTCGCTCAATGGCGTCTCAGTCTGCTGCCTCCTCAGCGTTCAAGAAAATCCAGATTCACAGGGACGACACGGTAACACTCAAACTCTTATTCGCCACGTTTATGTATAACTGATTTCAAGTTGTTTGATTTTTTTTTCCTCATTTTCTTCCTGTTTCGTAGTTGATTTTGTGGAGATGGCGTTTCATTTGATTTTTATAATGGACTATAAGTTGCGGATTTTGATGAACGGAGAAGAGAATATTTTCCTTCTCAACTTGACATTTGAATCCCAATCAATTTTACCTATCGTGCGTTTGAAGTTATTATTTTCTTTTCTTTTTTTTTTCTATTTTCTAATTTATCCTTTTCTTTTTGTCTGGGGGAAAATATCAAGCAGACTTTTGATGCCTATGTGATTGGGAAAGACGATGCTCCTGGGATTGTTGTTCTTCAGGAATGGTGGGGTGTTGACTTTGAGATCAAGAACCACGCACAGAAAATCTCTCAGCTTCAACCTGGCTACAAAGCGCTGATCCCTGAGTAATATAGTGCTCAAGCAGGCTTGACTTAATATTTCTGCAAACATTGATGAATATAGATGTCACAATTTGTTGGCATATTGATGATTTTCTTCTTTCTGCTGATATCTTCTAAATTCTAGTTTGTACCGCGGAAAGGTTGGCTTGGATGTTGCTGAAGCACAGCATTTGATGGATGGTCTTGATTGGCAAGGTGCAGTGAAGGATATTCAAGCCTCAGTTAACTGGCTTAAGGCAAATGGTTCTCAGAAGGTGCCTAATTCCTTTTATTCAAAACTGTGAAGTTCTTGTCTATGATAGAGCACTATGAATGATTATACAAGTAAATGTATAGTCAGAAGGTTTCAACTAAGAAAACATTCCCTCTATCAACATGCATGAGCATGACTTAACCTTTATGTGCTCAAAGAATTACTTTTACATAGTTTAAAAACTGCAAGCTTGACCTAGATTTGAAAACTTGTTAATAATTGTTCTAGACAATTAATGCCATTCTTGTTCACAAATGCTATATTTGATCAAGAAGACCACATGAAGTAATAACCAAATTCTTAGATACTTTTTGCTGAATTCTAATTATGGGAACTTTGATGAACACATTGTTCTTAGTACTTTCACCAAACGATTTTACAAAATCTGTCCTTTGCCTGAAGCGATAATCTAGAAGGTGATTGTGCGAGTTTGGTACATTATCTTTTGAGTTGCGAGTACAAAAACTTAAATGCTCACAGTTACAAGCTTTACTGAGTACACAAGTAGCTTGACTAGTCTAACATAAATTCGATGGAAACAAAGGACTTGTTTGATACAAATTTAATTTAATTTAATTTTTCTCTCATGATTTTCAAGCACTCACACATTGATTTGATAATTGTCTCTCTCTCTCTCTCTCCTTATTATATATAAATATTTTTAATACGTTTTATTTAGTTTTGAACCGCACATCTAAAATCTATTTTTTAAATAATCCATATCAAATATACCCAAAGTATGATGGAGTCCGGAAAATTGATGAGCTCTTTTAACTATGAACAATGGCACAAGGAGCAACACTTGCAGTAGTCAGTCAGTTTTGCACAATCGGCAGGTTCTCAAATTCTTGTAAAGTTAACCAAGTTTTAAAACAGCAATGTCTATTCACATTTTAAACATGGTTTAGAATAGGACTGGGGGTTCGGTCGAAATCAGCAAGGCTGCAATATGATCCTTGGGCTGAAGAAGATGCCTCTTTATTTCTCAGTTGTTGATGTACATAAAGTGCCTCTTGCGTTGGTGTGCACATGCATAACCTTTGAAGGATTTTCTTTCTTTTTGTTTTCAAATTTTATATAAATGAATCCTGAAATAGGCATGCCTTGTTTTTAAATCTTCTTATGCTCTTTATGTAGATCTGACCATATATTCTAGGGAAACACGATATTAATGTAGATTTCTAAAGAGAACGCAGTATGCTAGTGATAATTAGTGATTCAGGTGGATGTTTGAAGTTTATAATTTATTATTGCTCTTTACCTTTGAAGTAACAAGAAGACCAGCTAACCAGACAAGTTAGTATTCTAGAGCCCATGTATTAAACTAGAAATGATTGGCAAGGTTAAATATTATACTCCTCTATCTCATTTAAGTAGGCTGGCTTTCTTTTTTTCTTGTTCAACAATTTATATAATCGTGCTTCAGTGTTTCTATGTTTAGTTGTTTTTGTTTTCTTCAAATTGTAGTAAATTTTATTTAATTTGCATATCCTTAAATTCATTTGCTTCTTCCAACTATGTTTAATCTTATTCAATTTTTTCTTGCTTCATTTCCGTTGTCAACTTTTAACTGCATCTCTCTCAAAGCAATTGCCTGGGATGAATTTGCTGTGCATTTCTTAGTTCAGCCATTATACAAATTCATCTCAAATTTGAGTTGTTTAGGCATAGTTCCTGTAAAATTGAAACTAAAGTTTTGCTGTGAACCTCATGAAGCTTGTCCTATAATTTGTAAGACACAGTTGAATTCAGAGACATAATTTGCTTGTCTTTATTTTAGTTGCATTCTAATAATGCAAATTTAACATGCATAATAAAGCGATCAATTAAAGCAATTTCATCAGGTATCTCTTAAACCGATTTGATGATAAGGTCTTCGTTGGTTGACTGAAACTGGTTTGCTAAATTGTCTCCTCCTAAATTTACTGATAAACCTTCTCAACTTGCTCTATTTTCTTTTCTCCACAATAGGTTGGTGTAACTGGTTACTGTATGGGTGGTGCTCTTGCTATTGCAAGTTCTGTGTTAGTCCCTGGGGCTGATGCTGTTGTAGCCTTCTATGGTGTGCCGTCACCAGAGCTTGCTGACCCTGTCAATGCTAAGGCACCAGTGCAAGCCCATTTTGGTGAAATTGATAATATTGTTGGATTTTCTGATTTGAAGGTATGCTCTTAAGATTTCTTGATACTCAATATATTTTTTACTTCATCTCTAAGTACGTCTATTTTGGAAGTCTTTGTTGTCTCCTCAGTGCCAAAAGCAAATTAAATTTGTAGAGATATTGATGCTTTTGTTACTTAACGAAGTTGCAACAACTAGATTGCCCTTGCCTAACCAATTCAGAGCCCCAGTCAAAATTGATTGTGAACAGTGTTTCTTGCAATCTTTCCTAGAAAACCAGCTCAATTAAGGGTGTGTTTGATTGGTGAGGATAGAAAACAAAGTTTAGAAAATATTTTCCCGGAAAAGAAAACCTCCTACCCCCAGAGCAGCCGTTTTCCTGGAAAAGTGCTTAAAACGTGTTTAAAATGATTGTACAATGGAAAACCACTTCTTTCTCCAGCCTGCAATCAAACAACAAAGTTGGCAAACGTATTCCTTGATTTAACATTTTCCTAGAATTCTTTTGCCAATCAAACACACCCTTAAATGAAAATAAATCTGCATGTTTCTGCAGACTCTTTAAAGTAAGTATGAGTCTCAGACTACTAAAATAACATTTACATAAGCAACATAACCAGTTTATTATGTCAGAGTTTGGTTCTTCTTAATTAATATTTGCTATCTCAACTTGAAAGCCTAGCTTAGCATGTATATGTTCACATTGGTGTTTAATTAAGTTGTACTGCACACTGTAGTGTGTAAATTCAGGAATAAAAATAATGTATACTCAACCAAGAACCATAATTAATCTTTAAAAAGAATTTGCGCGATACAAATATGAATGTTTTGTGTCAAAAACTGTTCAATTAATTAAATCTTCAAAAATGTAAAGAAGAAAATAGTTGCTGATTCGTATAAGTAACTCTCTTTTAATCCAGACAGCTAAAGCCTTGGAGGAAAAGCTGAAGGCAGCAGGAGTTCCACATGAAGTGCATATTTATCCAGGACTCGGACATGCCTTCATGAACAAGTCAGCTGAAGGGAAGCAGAGAAGAAAAAATATGGGACTCACCGATGAAGATGATGCAGCAATTGAGTTAGCATGGACCCGCTTCCATAATTGGATGACCCGCTTCTTATCTCCCTAAACTTATCATGTCATTACTTGTGCGTTTATGTTGATAGCTTATGTCGAATAATAACCTAGTACCTGTCTATCTTGTCTGAAGACAAGACGGATAATAAAGGGGTTTTGTACTGCGCGTTGTTGTTCTTTTTGTGGATGTGAACACAGACGAGAGTATTTGCGATGACTTGATGATGTAAAGGTCCTCTTATGTGAAATATGTATCCAGACTTGTAATCAGTTGATTATCCTGCTTAAGCTAGCCTGTAGATCATCAAACTCTGAGACTGGTTAAAACTCTTTATAATGTTTTTAATGTGACCTAACCTACCATGCTATAGTGAAAAAGAGCTGAGCAAATAAACGAAAACAACATTTTTGTTCATTGCACTGTCATAACGTAGTCATTCTCCTACTCGGATAGTCTTTTCCAGCAAAGTTCGCATTTCGGGATAGTACGAACTTTCAGGACTGAAATATGCTTTTGCTGACCGGTTTAAATAAAAGGTGTCCGCTAAATCAAGAATGTGTAAGACATTAAGGGCGTGTTTAATTGCAAAATCGAAAAATAGTTGGAAGGAAAATGATTTCTGGGTAAATGAATTTCGGAAAAAGGTTTTGCGGAAAATAGTAGTTGTAGGTGTTTGATTGCATTAATTTGCAAGTTGGAAAATAGTGTTGTTTTCTTTGGTTTTGTGTTTTTTAATGAAATTTAATTATTTTCCTTATCTTTATAGTTAAAGTAAATTGTTTATTCAAAAAAAAGAGAGGCAATTTTTCTCCTGGAAAACCAAGTCCAGCTCTTATGGAGGAAAATGAATTCCTTCAAAAGTTGGAAAATAGATCACGTGAGGAAAAAAATGGTGCCCTTTTTCCTGGAAAACTTGTGGCTATCAAACAACTATTTTCTAGGCAATTGGGTCATTTTTTTTCCTTTTATAGGTAAATAAGCAACAATCAAACGCACCCTAAGGATGTGTTTGATTGATAATGATTTTCAGGAAAATATCAAATCAAGAATCCGTTTTCCAGTTGCATTGTTTGATTGCAAGCTGGAAAAAAAGTGATTTTCCATGATACAATCATTTTAAACACGTTTTGAGCATTTTTCCAGGAAAATGGATTCTTTGGGGGCAGGAGATTTTCTTTTCCAGGAAAATATTTTCTAGACTTTGTTTTCCATCATTACCAATCAAACACACCCTCAATTAAAGTGACCTTCATTTCAGAAGTGAAGTTAATGTCGACAGTAGTGCCCTTTCAATAACTTCGGAGCATCGTTCATTTCCAATTCCGACTTCTCCAACATCATCTATCTCTTGATAGGTTTTGAAAAGTGGTCAAGCATAGGATACATGTACCGTAGCAACGTATTGTACCACCACCTGGGAATCTTACTGCTTAAACCATTGATTTTGCTAATTGTGGTCACGTGGCTATTTTCGTTACTAACTTGAGTATATCTTCTCTTCGGAAAAAATTTTAGTACTTTCGGAGTACTGAACACTTAGTACTCCAAGCCAATAAAACTTCTCCATCTACACATAGGGGGTTACATTATCAATTCCATTGTGACCCCTTATGTACAGGTACGCTGCTCTCATTAGTTTAGAGTACCGAATTAAATACTCCAAGCGTACCCTATCTGAATGTCTTCTCTTCCTCTTTGGTCCGTTTAGGTTTAGGCCTTATTCTTTCGGAGACAATGTTAATATACACGGTATTTTGTGTGAAATATGTGGTTAATATTGTATTGAAAAATGTGTGTATAATTGAAAAGAGGAAAGAGAAAAAAAATTTATTATGAAATCTTGCAAAGAACAAGGCCTTACTCATACATTCCCTCAAGTCATGCGCATGGGAATTCGTGGCACTTTTACACATGAATATTCTTTATTTTGGTCTAGGTTGGGTGGGAAGCTGTCCTTATTAATCAATTAATTAAGTCAGTTTTAAAGTTCACATATTTGGTTGTGTTATGAATAATTGAGAATAATTTGGTGGTTATGAATTATGAGGAATAATTTGGTGGAGGAATAATTTGGTGGAAGAATAATTTGGTAAAAGATGAAATTATTATATGTGAATGACTATTATACCCTTGATGAAATTATGTAATTACGATTATTCAAGTTTCCTATAAATAGAGCGTTATTAATGAAATTCATTCCTGAATTCCTTAGAATTCATTCTCTAAATTCTCTCTATTGTTTATACTTTTATAACACGTTATCAAAGCTGAGTCTCTGTATTTGAGTAATATGAAGGGAGTATGCTTCTACAGATCTATCATTGATGAGCACCTCTGCAGAAACCTTAATATTAGTCAGTTAATTGTCTCTAAAACTATGCTCACAGAACAATTCTCTGGATCAAGATTCTCTCCTCTCAAAATCATCTTCATTCGAGAGATCTCCATTATTTTTCTTCCTCTTCTCTCACTATCTCAATTCTCTTTCTTCAGCACGCAACATTCATAACTTTTCTCTCATCTCTGGTGTTTAATTATAGTTTAATAATATTATGTTTTGGCTTAATGATGATTATTGCATTATGGACAATTCAAAAATTGGCAAATGGAGGAAATATGTGCATGTTCAATTGCTTCTGCCAAAGAAAAAGGAAAATGTATATATATTTTATATTACTTTATAATATAATAATATATTAAACTATAATATTCGTTTTCTCGAGATATAAGGAGCATACGTTATCAAAATCAAATTTTCTCGACTCCATTATACTCGATTTAACGAGCTTCGATTTGACACTAATATTGATAAGGTAAACTTTCAAAATTTACAAAACAAGACTGATTTTTGAAAAAGTTACAAAATAGTCCTTGAACATTTTGATATTGATAAATTGAAGTAGAAAGGAGATAATTTTCAATCGTAAAACATTGATAAAATATTTTTGACAATTTTACCTTTGCGAATTGGAATGGACAATTTTACCCTTAGGGTAAAACCGACCTAATTTTGACGACAGTGAAAAATGGATAGAATATTCATGAAGAAATTCTAAATCCATTGATTATATAAAATGGCTTGAAATCCATTTGAGTTAAAAGATCGAAATATTAATGTAACTCAGAGAGTTCAATTACATAATGTACTTATTCTAGAAGGATAAGTGTGCTCTTGTAAGTAATGAGTATTTGTTCTAGAAGAACAAATCGCTCCCGTAAAGCAGTCAATATTTAATTCTCGACTTTATTTCTTTGCAATTTAATTCTTTGCAATACCTCCTACTTGATGATGGGTTCAACCGTCACTAAACGGAAGGTTTTATATATTTCTGCACTTTATATGCTAAGTGATGGGTAATACCTTCTATTAAGCCATCCTACTCTGAAGAAGTAGTTAAACATTATGCAATTTAATTCTTGCTATTTAAATTAGTAAATTTATATTTATTGCAATAATTCCCATAAGGTAGGTTCGACCACCTATTGGAGGAAATTTAATTTCGCAATTTAAATTTACGCACTTTAGATTTCATATATTTCCAATGTGGTGGGTAATACTACACGATTGGTTATAACTAATCATACTCCAGAAGAAGTAGTTGATCAAATATTCTAATCTTACTCTCGAAAAAGTAGACGATGAGAATAAAATTACTTCTTTATATATACCGAATATTAATGGAGAAAATTGAGCAAATGGTACTTGAAGTTACCATTGGATAAATAGATGAAAGTAAAATGCTCAATACATCCCATGTTGATAAATCAAAGAAAATATATCGCATGGAGAGATTATATGAAGTAATCTCATCGATGATATGAGATTGTATTAATATAAGAATAAAATGCTCTTGAAGAAGCATAATCACTAGATTTCTGTATTTGAATAAAGCCAATATGATATTATTATTATTCCAGAAGAAGTACAAAACAGTAGAAGTGGAACATATTAAGAATATCAAAGATGGCAATAAACACTCGAAAATATAGAAATGCAAAAAGAAAATACATCTTTGAATCCATAAATGAGGATGCGTCTCGAGAGTATAAATACTCAGTAACTGCCACCATCGACATTAGATTCATAATGAAATATTTAAAGGATCCGAATTTCTTTTTCGCGACACGTGAGTGCATGGCCAAGCGGACTGAGCTTCCACAGACTCTTGAACATATGCATGAAATTTGATGAGTAGTTCATCAACAGTACTAGCAGAGATAAGTATTTTTCTCGCTGAATGAGAGATAAACTTATTATTTGCACCCTGATCTAGAAACGCTAGTAAGCCATCAAAGAAATTGTTAATATTCAACAAACCTATTGGTTTGACATGAAAGTTCCACTGCGCCAACGAGGCTATATTGAATATTTCCTCCAGTGTGTTGTAGCCGTCTAGAAGGACAATGAAAGTATCACTATTATTCATCATATACATCATGCAGTTGTGGATGGATTGCGCTTGTAGCACCAACCCTGCTGGACCCATGGTAGAATTGGCTCCAATTCGAGTATTAGATCCAACTAGATGGAAAGGTATTACACTCGAAACTCTTATTCCCCATGATGGTGCGGCCATTATAAGTCTAGTTAAAAGTTTGTTGTTGGTTCCTCCATATAGTATATTGATTTCTTGTCTCCCTAACTCTTTTGCGAGTTGGTTTGCCATATCCACATATTGGATATGACATACCAGTTTAGATCTACCAAGAATACATACAGTTTTAATCTGGCGAGGTAAAGGCTGATTTGTATGAGATGATTCTAAAATCTCCACATCCATCTCTATTTCTATCTCTTTTTTTACACTATACTTTTAATGTATGAACATGAGAGATATATGAATCACTCTATTTAAAGAAAAATTTTCAAACCAATAATTGAGTGCACTATTTACTTTTTGACAAATATGAAAGAGAAAAAAGGCAGAAAATTTTTTTAGTGATATGACATATAGCTGTCAGTGATTGAAAAATAATATATATATTTTAAAATTGAAAAACGATATTTACAAATAAAAGAAATATATTGATCTTTGTTATTACACCGAGCTTTCTTACATAAATATGGGAAAATCATTTTGCTAAATTTTTCTACTAAATTTACAAACAGGATCTTCTAAAGTAAGTTTTTCAAGGCATGTAACGTTTGTTGATCTTTGAATTTGGCCCATAAGGCCATTAGCTCACCTTATGCGTGTCCACTAGGATGTGTCTCAAGAGCCAGTTGAATATCATCCAAAGCTCCTTACTCAATCCATCCTTAATGAATGCTATTTTATCTTCTCGGTTTCTGGACAAGTACCCCACAAATTTAGATCGAGTGTCACATGTCCACCGAGCACACTTGTAGCATCCTCCTAATCTTTTTGCTCTCCGTTTCTTTGAAAAACTACTTTTACCCATACCAGGCATGTATTTAGAAGGAATTGAAACCTCACCAGATAATCGAACCTTTGCTTCAATCAAGTATCGGATATCTTGTGGGATACCCTTATTCATTAGCATCCTTAATCTTTCTAGCCTACATCAATAAATCCTTTTTAGAATTTTGATCGGTAGTGATGGATAGTATTTTCGAAGATTTGAGAGCATATGATCCATTATAATGTATAGACCCTTATTAGGATGAATTTTACAATAATTTCGATGATTTATTTATAGAATAATACGACGCGTATGAAATAAGACTCCGATTTTAAATAAATAATATGAAGCGTAAGAGCTACGATTTCGGAATTAAATAATAGCCGGATGTGATGCGTATGGTGTAACTCGTGTTTGAACGAGTAGACAATAATGTCACCAAAGATGATGGAATATGTCGGTGAATTGTTTCTATGATAAATCATGTTGAGCACTATACAGATACTAGTGAAATCGATATAAGAATTTACTGAACTTGAATTTACTGAACCAGAAGTTCAATAATACTCGTTTGCAAAATCGGATTGACCATCCCGGTTTAAATAATTATTGAAATCAATATTTCAAGTGAAGAATTAAAGGAATTTTTCAATGATTGTTCTCGATAAATGATGAAATCATTACTAGCCAATATTGGAAATAAATCCCAAATATATCTGGAATAAATGATGAGAAATATGGGCCCACTCATCCTCCATGTTGACTACTAGATATTATGATATGGATCCACTAGATAGTCACATGTGTATATGATTCGTAATTTGAAATTCTGAAATATTTGCTCACTGTATGAGCATGATTTCAGTTAATGATAAAGCTAGTAAATGTATATCCCAATGATTTGAATAAATCCTCAAGGATTTGAGTATCTTGCATACAAGTGGGATATTATATGGCAAATTATTTAAAGTCCTCAAATAAATTGCCGATATCGAGAATAGAATGCAAACGGTCTAAATTCCCATATTAAGGTTGAATGATGAGAACATATATGATTAAAATCATGCCAACTGTATGAGTTTTGGTGTTCTAAATTTTCTCAGTATGAGGGGGAGTATTAAAGATTGAAAATGATATGTGAAATGCATCATGATATATCCTCAAAATTAAAATATGAACTTGAAGTTCAAAGATGCATAAAAGATGCTATGAACAATCACATATATCAGTTAAGATGCTTTGATAAGTTAACACGCCAGAAGCGTTGATATTATGAGATTTCCCCAAACATATATATCAAAGCAAATTATAAAAGATGGTCTTAATAACGGAGGCATATGCTCTTGAAGAGTATATAGACATAACTATATTGTGTAATCCGACAAGAGGATTGATAATGAGATATCTCGATAAGTTATGTCGATATGGGAAAAGAAATGAAATTGAAAAGTGTCGACACGATATAAAAATGTAGCGCTACATATGATCAATGATAATGAAAATATTGAGATATATTGAAGATGATAAATGGTGAATGTGAAATCTTTAACTTATGAGATGATGAGATGATGATGACTAGTGCTTAAGTTTAAAGATAAGCATGGTGGTCATTATATGTTGCATGCTCATGAAAGTTAAATTACCGATCGTGTGTGTAGTACCGAAAAGGAAATTAAAGGATCGGGTGAGCTAAGCCCGTGTTTATGAGTACCCTAAAGGGTGAGCAAAGCCCCTGGGAATGAAATAACCTATTAAGTGAGTATTAAATGTTAAATGATATATTTTAAGTGTTAGTTAGTTATGAAGGTTTACTTATATGTTTACATGTTTTTACGATGAATTTATATGCTTTAAATTATGTATTTGGAGACATGTGTTCATGGTGAATATTTTGTAGTTGTGTAAGAAAATTGATGCACTCTAAATGAACGAAGAGTATAAAATCAATGTATATGATACTCATACAAATGTATGAAAGATTTTGAAATGCTTGACATACTTGTATAAAATACATTGCACTTTTTTCTTGACTGAGGTTTTATCCCATTAGGTTTCCTAGCAAGGTTTTTAATGAGGCAACTTTAAAGGCGTATTCACATGAATAATGTACTCTTTTTCCTTCATTAGAGTTTTTCCCACTGGGTTTTTCCTAATAAGGTTTTAACAAGGCATATTCATGGTATATTGAGAACGATAGGAGAAATTGATACAGTGTATCTATTGGATCAATTTATAATGGAGCTAATGATTTAGATCCAAACGATGATGATATTGAAATCATTTACCAGAAGTAAAGATATCAGTTCTCAAGATATGAAATCAAACGGAGCAGCTGTATTCTTTTTCCTTCGATCAAGTTTTTTCCCACTGAATTTTCTTGATAAAGTTTTAACGAGGCAGCACATGAATACTCCTATACCGCTGGTAGATATTAGGGAGAGCAATGTTTTGATGAAGCAGTATATAACCACTCCAAGCTATCCTGCAATCGGTTTGGAAGTTTTTTCCCACTGGGTTTTTCTCCAAACAGGTCTAAAAGACATTTGTATTAATAGTCATTCAAGGGGGAGTGTTATGAATAATTGAGAATAATTTGGTGGTTATGAATTATGAGGAATAATTTGGTGGCGGAATAATTTGGTAAAAGATGAAATTATTATATGTGAATGACTATTATATCCTTGATGAAATTATATAATTACGATTGTGCCATTCGAAGTTTTCCTATAAATAGGGTTTCAGTTATTAATGAAATTCATTCCTGAGAATTCCTTAGAATTCATTCTCTCTAAATTCTCTCTATTGTTTCTATACTTTTATAACAGGTTGATATATTTTGAGTAATGTCTTCCAACACTTTTTTTCAGGTATAACTTTTTTATGTTATAAACCTTTTTTTTTTATTCCCATGCATAAGGGTTTTACATTCTTTTTTTTTTTTGATTGTTAATAGGCTGCTCACAGTTGGATTAGGGATTGGGCCGGCACGGGTCGTAGCCGATGCTGTCAAAAAAAGGTTAAAATTTTACGAAGAAAAATAAAATTTTTATATATAATTTTACTCAAATTAAATTTGTTATTTATTATAATTTATAGTTCGTGTTATTAAAATTTTTAAATCTGTGGTTAGTGTTGGTACTTAACTTTGAACTCCGATCCCTTGATTTATAATTGGTTCTTTCTGTTTAGACTCTTTGACATTATTAGCGATAAAAATCCGGAGAATGGTTCGTTGGTCTTTCTTCCTTTTTTTTTTTTTTTTGTTTAGACTCTCTGCGATTAGCAATTTGACTTAATTATGGTTTTCTATTTCCCGTGCTTTTACAATTGACATTTTGAAGTTATTTTTTCAGGGAACAATATCTCATGTTGGTCAAGTAAAAGAAAGTTGAATCATTGACGTTACATGTTAGGTTTGGTTAGTTGATTGTGTTATAAAAGTATAGAAACAATAGAGAGAATTTAGAGAGAATGAATTCTAAGGAATTCTCAGGAATGAATTTCATTAATAACTGAAGCCCTATTTATAGGAAAACTTCGAATGGCACAATCGTAATTACATAATTTCATCAAGGGTATAATAGTCATTCACATATAATAATTATATCTTTTACCAAATTATTCCTCCACCAAATTATTCCTCCACCAAATTATTCCTCATAATTCATAACCACCAAATTATTCTCAATTATTCATAACACCTAATAATTATTCTTCAATTATTATTCATAACACTCCCCCTTGAATGACTATTAATACAAATGTCTTCTGGACCTGTTTGGAGAAAAACCCAGTGGGAAAAAACTTCCAAACCGATTGCAGGATAGCTTGGAGTGGTTATATACTGCTTCATCAAAACATTGCTCCCCCTGATGTCTATCAGCGGCATATGAGTATTCACGCGTCTTTGCCTCGTTAAAACCTTGTCAAGAAAACCCGGTGGGAAAAAACTTGATCGAAGGAAAAAGAGCACACCGCCTGCTTCATTTCATATCTTGAGAACTGATATCTTTACTTACGGTAAATGATTTCAATATCATCATCGTTTGGATCTAAAGCATTAGCTCCATTATAACTTGATACAATAGATACATGTATCAATTTCTCCTATCGTTCTCAATATACCATGAATATGCCTCGTTAAAACCTTATTAGGAAAAATCCAAAGTGGGAAAAAACCCTAATGAAGGAAAAAGAGTACATTATTCATGTGAATACGCCTTTAAAGTTGCCTCATTAAAAACCTTGCTAGGAAAACCCAATGGGATAAAACCTCACTAAGGGAAAAAGAGTGCAACGCGTATTTTATACAAGTATGTCGCAAGCATTTCAAAATCTTTCATACATTTGTATGAGTATCATATATATTGGTTTTATACTCTTCGTTCATTTAGAGTGCATCAATTTTCTTACACAACTACAAAACATTCACCATGAACACATGTCTCCAAACACACAATTTAAAGCATATAAATTCATAGTAAAAACATGTAAACATATAAGTAAACCTTCATAACTAACTAACACTTAAAATATATCATTTAACATTTAATACTCACTTAATAGGTTATTTCATTCCCAGGGGCTTAGCTCACCCTTTAGGGTACTCATAAACACGGGTTTAGCTCATCCGATCCTTTAATTTCCTTTTCGATTACTACATACACACGATCGGTAATTTAACTTTCATGAGCATGCAACATATAATGACCACCATGCTTATCTTTAAACTTGAGCAATAGTCGTCATCATCTCATCATCTCATAAGTTAATGATTTCACATTCACCATTTATCATCTTCAATATATCTCAATATTTTCATTATCATTGATCATATGTAGCGCTACATTTTCATATCGTGTCGACACTTTTCAATTTCATTTCTTTCCCCATATCGACATAACTTATCGAGATATCTCATTATCAATCCTCTTGTAGGATTACACAATATAGTTATGTCTATATACTCTTCAAGAGCATATGCCTCCGTTATTAAGACCATCTTTTTTAATTTGCTTTGATATATATGTTTGGGGAAATTTCATAATATCAACGCTTCTAGCGTGCTAACTTATCAAAGCATCTTAACTGATATATGTGATTTTTCATAGCATCTTTTATGCATCTTTGAACTTCAAGTTCATATTTTAATTTTGAGGATATATCATGATGCATTTCACATATCATTTTCAACCTTTAATACTCCCCCTCATGCTGAGAAAATTTAGAACACCAAAACTCATACAGTTGGTATGATTTTAATCATATATGTTCTCATCATTCAAATTTTTAATATGGGAATTTAGACCGTTTGCATTCTATTCTCGATATCGGCAATTTATTTGAGGACTTTAAATAATTTGCCATATAATATCCCACTTGTATGCGCATACTCAAATCCTTCAGGGATTTATTCAAGTATTGGGATATACATTTACTAGCTTTATCATTAAATCTGAAAATCATGCTCATACCGTGAGCAAATATTTCGTAAATTTCAAATTACGAATCATATACACATGTGACTATCTAGTGGATCCATATCATAATATCTAGTAGTCCATATGGAGGATGAGTGGGCCAATACTTCTCATCCTTTATTCCAGATATATTTGGGATTTATTCCCAATATTGGCTAGTAATGATTTCATCATTTATCGAGAACAATCATTGAAGAATTCCTTTAATTCTTCACTTGAAATATTGATTTCAATAATTATTTAAACCGGGATGGTCAATCCGGTTTTGCAAACGAGTATTATTGAACTTCTAGTTCAGTAAATTCTTATATCGATTTCACTAGTATCTGTATAGTGCTCAATATGATTTATCATAGAAACAATTCACCGACATATTCCATCACCTTTTAGTGATATTATTGTCTACTACTGTTTAAACACGGAGTTACAGCTCATACGCATCACATCCGACTATTATTTAATTCCGAAATCGTAGCTCTTACGCTTCATATTATTTATTTAAAATCGGAGTCTTATTTCATACGCGTCGTATTATTCTATAAATAAATCATCAAAATTATTGCAAAATTCATCCTAACAAGGGTCTATACATTATAATGGATCATATGCTCTCAAATCTTCGAAAATACTATCCATCACTACCGATCAAAATCCTAAAAAGGATTTATCGATGTAGGCTAGAAAGATTAAGGATGCTAATGAATAAGGGTATCCCACAAGATATCCGATGCTTGATTGAAGCAAAGGTTCGATTATCTGGTGAGGTTTCAATTCCTTCTAAATACATGCCTAGTATGGGTAAAAGTAGTTTTTCAAAGAAACGGAGAGCAAAAAGATTAGGAGGATGCTATAAGTGTGCTCGATGGACATGTGACACTCGATGTAAATCAGGGTACTTGTCCGTAAATCGAGAAGATAAAATAGCATTCATTAAGGATGGATTGAGTAAGGAGCCTTTGGATGATATTCAACGTGCTCTTGAGACACATCCTAGTGGACACGCATAAGGTGAGCTAATGGCCTTATGAGCCAAATTCAAAGATCAACAAACGCTACATGCCTTGAAAAACTTACTTTAGAAGATCCTGCTTGTAAATTTAGTAGAAAATTTTAGTATAATAATTTTCTCATATTAATATAAGGAAGCTCGATGTAATAACGAAGAGCAATGTTTTTCTTGTAATTGTAAATATTGTTTTCGATTTTAAGATATATATATATATGTATATATATATATATATATATTATTTTTCAATCACCGACAGGTATATGTCATTTCACTAAAATTTTTCTGCCATTTTCTCTTTCATATTTGTCAAAAAGTAAATAGTACAATCAATTATTGGTTTGAAAATTTATCTTTAAATAGAGGATTCATATATCTCTCATGTTCATACATTAAAAGTATAGTGTAAAAGAGAGATAGGAGTAGAGATGGATATGGAGATTTTAGAATCATCTCATACAAGTCGACCTTTACCTCACATATTAAAACCGTATGTATTCTTGGTAGATCTAATGGTAGGCCATATCCAATATGTGGATATGGCAAACCAACTCGTAAAAGAGTTAGGGAGACAAGAAATCAATATACTATATGGAGGAACCAACAACAAACTTTTAGCTAGACTTATAATGGCTGCACCATCATGGGGAATAAGAGTTTCGAGTGTAATACCTTTTCATCTAGTTGGATCTAATACTCGAATTGGAGCCAGTTCTACCATGGGTCCAGCAGGGTTGGGGCTACAAGCGCAATCCATCCACAACTGCATGATGTATATGATGAATAATAGTGATGCTTTCATTGTCCTTCCAGCGGCTACAACACATTGGAGGAAATATTTAATATAGCCTCGTTGCACAAAGTGGAACTTTCATGTCAAACCAATAGATTTGTTGAATATTAATAATTTCTTTGATGGTTTACTAGCGTTTCTAGATCGGTGTAAATAATAAGTTTATCTCTCATTCAATGAGAAAATACTTATCTCTGCTAATCGCTGATGAACTACTCATCAAATTTCATGCATATGTTCAAGAATCTATTGAAGCCCAAACTCATCGGTCTGGACCATCGGTGTCAAGCGAAAAAGAAATTCGGATCCTTTAAATATTTCATTATGAATCCTAATGTTGATGGTGGCGAGTTACGAGTATTTATACTCTCGAGACGCATCCCTCATTTATGGATTCAAGATGTATATTCTTTTGCATTTCTATATTTTCGAGTGTTTAATGCCATCTTTTGATATTCTCAATATGTTTCACTTATCGCTTTGTACTTCTTCCGGAGTAATAATAATATCATATTGGCTTTATTCAAATACGTAAATCTAGTGATTATGCTTCTTCAAGAGCATTTTATTCTCATATTAATACAATCTCATATCATCGATGAGATTATTTCATATAATTTCTCCATGCGATATATTATCTTTGATTTATCAACATGGGATCTATTGAGCATTTGATTTTCATCTATTTATCCAATGGTGACTTCAAGTACCACTTACTCAATTTTCTCCATTAATATTCGGTATATATGGGGAAGTAATTTTATTCTCATCGTCTACTACTTCGAGAGTATGATTAGAATATTTGATCAACTACTTCTTCTGGAGTAGGATTCGTTATAACCAATCGTGTAGTATAACCCACCACATTGGAAATATGCACACCAATCGTGGTGGTATTACCCACCACATTGGAAATATACTCAAACTATAAAAGTGCATAAATTTAAATTGCAGAAATTAAATTTCCTCCAATAGGTGGTCGAACCTACCTTATGGGAATTATTGCAATAAATATAAATTTACGAATTTAAATTGCGAGAATTAAATTGCATAATGTTTAACTACTTCTTCAGGAGTAGGATCTCGCTAGTAGAAGGTATTACCCATCACTTAGCATATAAAGTGCAAATATATAAAACCTTCCGCTTAGTGACGATTGAACCCATCATCAAGTAGGAGGTATTGCAAGTAATTAAATTGCAAGTAAATAAAGTGCGAAATTAAATATTGAATCGCTTCTACGGGAGCAAATTTGTTCTTCTAGAACAAATACTCATTACTTCTACAAGAGCACACTTATCCTTCTAGAATAAGTATATTATGTAATTGAACTCTTCGAGAGTTACATTAATATTTTGATCTATTAACTCAAATGGACTTCAAGCCATTTTATATAATCAATGGATTTAGAATTTCTTCATGAATATTCTATCCATTTTTCACTGTCGTCAAAATTAGGTCGGTTTTACCCTAAGGGTAAAATTGTCCATTCCAATTCGCAAAGGTAAAATTGTCAAAAATATTTTATCAATGTTTTACGATTGGAAAATTATCTCCTTTCTACTTCAATTTATCAATATCAAAATGTTCAAGGACTATTTTGTAACTTTTTCAAAAGTTGGTGTGCTGATTTGTAAATTTTGAAAGTTTAATAATAACATATTTCAAAACGAGTTATTACCCTATCAATGTTGGTGTCAAATCGAAGCTCTCGTTAAATCGAGTATAATGGAGTCTAGAAAATTTGATTTTGATAATGTATGCTCCTTATATCTCGATAAAACGAATGTTATAGTTTAATATATTATTATATTATAAAATCATATGATTTACCTTTTTCCATTCTCTAACTATTCCAATGGATGAGATTTACTTGCAATCCATTTACGTGATCGGAAAATTCTTTGGACTCCATTCTTCCAATTTTGGGATTTCAGACATCTCCAAGCAGGTTGTGTAGAATGAGGAATTGTGGGAGAAGAATATGAACAAAAGGGAATTTTCGATGATGTATTTGCAAAGAGAGAGTTATTTAGGATTGATGAGGATGAATTAATTCATTGGTAATAATCTAGTTTCTGATACAGAAGATCATCTATAAGATGCAACTATAGAGCATACTTCTTTCATATTACTCAAAGGGTTAGAGACTGTCTTAATAACGCTGTTATAAAAGTATAGAAACAATGTAGAGAATTTAGAGAATGAATTCTAAGGAATTCTCAGGAATGAATTTCATTAATAATCGCCTCTATTTATAGGAAAGCTTGAATTAACACAATCGTAATTACATAATTTCATCAAGGGTATAATAATCATTCACATATAATAATTATATCTTTTACCAAATTATTCCTCCACCAAATTATTCCTCATAATTCATAACCACCAAATTATTCTCAATTATTCATAACACCTAATAATTATTCTTCAATTATTATTCATAACAGATTGATATTTGTTTATGTTTATTTATTTTTTGAAATTGTATTTATTTCAATTTTGCCACACAATGCCAACGGGAGAGTTTGTTTGATACCTATTTGTATCGACCATTATGCATGTGAACAAAAACTAAAATTTTGAGTTGTAACTTATAATAGAAGCCAAAACTTTGAGCTTGTCTTTGGGTAGAATAGGGTTGCATATTGATAAATGAAACAACATAAGCCTTAAACAACTCAATCTACCTACCCACCACTATAAATATCAAGCCATATTTTGTTGCAAAGTGTGGTCAAAATTATTCAAATATTGGGTAGCTAAAATTATTTGGTTGGGATGAATGGTCAAAGCTATTTTGACTTGTTAATTACAATTCTCAAGAGTAAACAATAGACTAGCTTACACTTTTACAGTTTTACTACTATTGTTATGATCATACATTTCTCAATTTTGATAATTTGCCAGATGCAATAGTTTTAACTTTGCAAGGCATCCTTTCATGACATGTTACAGAAAGAGCTTAATAACCGTAATATCCGATCATCAGCTCAGAGACATGCATTTTGTTTATATAAAGAAACTAAACTAATATGCATTTATTTCTTATATATAAATCAATCTCACTGAGCTGACAGTCAATGTAGCCATCTTATCTTAACAACAAAAAATCATTTTGCTGGAGCCACTTGCTTGGCATTCCCAATTGCAGCCGAAATTCTCTTCTCTACTAAAACGGAGAAGCATCGCATAGCTCTTTTCTCAGAGACTCTCTTTTATATGTAGCTTTAGTATATATGTATAATGTGGGCGAAACAAGTGTCGTTTCAGAAAACAGCTTTCCACAAGGCATCCTCACCTTCCCCACACCGTCTGTGTACCTCCTTTATCCTATCTGCCGATCTGCATATACCACTGCAGGTCCAGTCGAACGAAGCAACGCAGGCATTGCCAGCTTGTGCCTTCCACTCACAATCTGCAATGTTTAAGCACAAAGATCACAATCGAACACCAATTACGGTATTGTTATTTACAGTTTATAGATGATTAAAACTATTGAAGGCAAAAAGGTAAGTGGCTCAACTTTCAGAATTCCCTTGGAATTTTGCCTTTACGGGTAATGACACAAGATATGAAATTTGGAGAAGAAAGATGATTACCAGGTGGCGTTCCACAACACAATCTCCGATCATCAATGTGTTGTACGTCAAGTCCAATGAACCATGATCCCAGAGACACGTCCTCGTTAGCATACTTATGAAGAACATGTCTGTAACAATTAAGAAACTCAGTCACACAAACAAGTAAAGAGTAATTTAAATAAATACTCATTGTAATGTCAGACGAGAATTGAAGCATTACTTGTTTACTGAAATGTAGGTAGCTAGATCTTTAGAAATTGCATATAATTGTCCAGTAGCATGTCGGAAATACTTGTTTCCATACTCCCCGAATTTCCAGTATTCAGGCTCATGATATCTAACTCCCCTGTTTCATATAATTGAAAAAATGTTAAGTTGTTGAGTCTGGATTTGAATAGTTAGGAGTAGATGAAAAGGTCAGAGATGTTTTGCATACTTCTGGGCAAGGACAGGACCAGATTTCATGCACCCAATGTAGACTCTTGGTTTTTTCCGGTGTCTTATCAATGTTTCCCCAAGTGTTGCTGTAAAAGAACATAATAAAAATGAGAAAAAAATTGAAAATATTATCAAGAAAATGATCTCTCAATTGTATACAATGGTACGACTAGTGAACTGAACAACCAAAAAGAGAAAATGAACTCAAAGAAAGCATCTGCGAAAGTGAATCACATTTACACAAACAAATTGTAATCTGGCATTGTGGTGAAAGATAGAGAAAGATATTAGTTACCTATATTTACATGGACATCATCATCGACTTTAACGTAGTACTCTGCATCCCATAAGCCAACAGCAGTAGCAAAATATGCCTTTGTCTTGGCAGACAACTCAAGATATCCCTCAACGTGGTCCTGAATGTATGAATTTAATTGAAATGCATTACATTAAGGAAATGAAATCAACATAAACTAACAGAGTAATAGTACACTCAATAATACAGTGAAATAGAAGATTAAGAGCTTGAGGATTACTAGCCGCAAGATGTCCCCATGCTTTTTGTTTTCAGCTTCAATAGCTCTATCTAGAATACCCTAATGTAGCACTGAGTAAGAGAAGATCATATTAGTAAAAATAACATTAACTGTCTAGATGAAAAGGCTAACAAGATAAACAGCTTCATCTGCTAGGAAATGAAAATGCATGTATTAAACACAAATTTTCGCCATAAGTAGTAAAATCGATGCCATTCCCCACCTGTGACCGATGACAAAACGAACAATGATTCCTTTCTCTTCCTCCAACTTCTGTCGTTTTTCTCCTGTAGTGTAAATATTAATTAGACGTTGGTACAGAAGAAGAAATTTGACTACAATAAGATTATATATGAAGTAAAACTAGGCCGATCGAGAAGCGACAGTTTCCATACCTTGTAGCATCCACGTAGAACGAACAGAATCTCTTCTTTTTCGGCTGCTAAATGCAGTATTTATTCCAATAACCATTAGATACTTCCGTTTTCTGAAAGAATCACCGTTTTCAAGAGCTTCCGATCTAGGAGAGCCAGCAAGAATTGATTCCTGTGCTGCCTTTGCTGCAGCTAACTCCATCTCCAAATTGGAAATTGTTTTGTCCAATGTTCTGTTTCAAATGACAATGATTATGTCTTCCAGCAAAATCTACTTCATAGGAAATCTATCTTCATAAAGTAAGAAAACCACAAACTCACTTTATAGCTTGATGAGTCTTTGAAACTTCCCCAAAAATTTCCTTAGGTACACTCTTCACATCTTTCTTCTGCAACAAAATGGACCCCGGATGATATTACTATATTTCGAACAACAATAGAGAGAGTGATTTCTTTGTTAGTACAAAAGGTTAAGACAGGAGAAAAATACTCACAGAACTCAGATCACAGCCTTCTGACATTAATTTCAGCATCTCGGCTTCTACTGTGGTCGTCCTCGTGAGACCTTTTGATTCCGGAACGTTCCATGTTCTGTTGTCAATTAGTCTCATTACTTCGAGCCACCATAACCAGAAGAACAACAATCTCAACAGATATGACACGGGTTATCTTTTTAGAATCAAGACGAAGAGAAATGGACGGTAAACTGTGCAACCGAAGATGGATTGCAGCAAGAAAATCCATGGCCATGTACAAAGTACAAAACAAATTCTGCACGCCAATTTTTTCTAAGTCCAAACTATCAGTCACATCTATTAAGTAAAAGGTATTTTACAAGTACTAGTGAATTGAAATACAAACAAAAGATGGAAGAAAGTGGGACGGAGGAACAAACAAAAAGGACAAATTGCAGAACCTTTCTCAAATATGCTGATGATTTCATTCACGATTATGGTCAGAATAAAAACAAGTTAAGAATGAGGAAAAAAATGGCAGAAAATTGAATCAAAATCAATAGCTACTTCACCATTTGACTCAAATTGAAATACCAGAGAAAGAAGATAGATCTTGTTAGAGAAACGTTCTTTTTTTTTTTTTTTGGATAGTCATCAATTTGATTGCTTAAATTCTTCTGGGCAATTGAAGCTTAACTTCATCTCATAAAACACACAGACTAAAAATCAGAATCCAAATCTAGGAATGACTGCAAATAAATTCGATTCATATCTGGTTCAAAGAGCTCCTTCACATTCATGAAATACTACCAAAAATCTGATTCAAAAAACCCCAAAAACAGCAATAGGCAGTCAAAAACACATACGAATAACTAATTAAATGCAACAAAATTGAAATACCGATTCGTGAGGAAAAGTCCCGTGCAGAAGCTGGCAATGCAAAGAAACAGAGTCCACTTTTTAGACACCGTACTCCTCGAAACCTGCTCTCCTCCTCTGCTCTTCATGGAAATTTTACGTCAACCCTAGTTCCTTCGACTCTTAATCGAACCTCTAAATTTCAAAAAAAATCAACCATATGCGAAACGAAGATACTCAATCAAATGAATGGCATCCAAATTGCCAGAATTTGAATTGATTTTGAAGAGACTCCGTCAGAAAATGATGAAGGAATTGTCGAGTGCTAAAACAAGTTTGTCGTTTCCTTCGATACTTCTCCTGTCCTTTATTCTCTCTCTGTACACGAGCACACTTTGCAGGCAAGGGACTTGAAACAGAAGTGAGGGAAGACTGACTAACTGCCCCAGTTCTAATACCGAATTTACCAAACGGTCCCTGTCAGCAGAACATGGGACTGTCCTCCCTCTCGTAAATGTATGCAGACAAATGACAATAAAGTATTACCTCCCTTTAAAAAAGAGAGCCTCATCCTCATTTACACAAAAATTAAGAAAAATATAATTAGTATATCGCTTGTTCCGATAGTAGTTCTGATCGAATTGTTGATAGAGATTTTGAGAAGCAAAAGAATGGAGAAGAAGAAGTAGAGTGAAGACGGAATGACAGATATAATCTTTTTTTGCTTGAGTAGGGGGGAAAACCAAAAAAAAAAAATATATAAGATTATTTTTCAAATATGTTCTTATTTTTATATTAAAAAAATTAAAGTGCCAACTAAACACTGTATCACGTTAGCAGTGCCAAGTTGGTACGCATTTATTTTAAACTAAAAAAAGAAAATTTTATTTTGAAAACAAACATTAAATATACATTAATTATTTTATTTTCCTTATTTAGTTTATTTTATTTTCTTTATTTAGTATTTTTTCTTATTTAATTTTTTATGTACATTTTAATTTTTGATATAAATTAATTTTAATTTGTGAATTATAAATATAATTTAAAATGAACTATATGCAAAATGAAAACATGATATTATAAGGTCAAAGTTGTAAATTACAATGGTACTTGAATTATTTCAAAAAATAAAAATTAACTTTTTATATATTTTTTAATTTTTTTAATATTATTTTTTCACTTTGTATATATACATTTTAATTTTTGAAATATATATATAATTAATAAAAGTTAGAATGTCAACTTGGTATAGTGTCACTTTGGCATCAATTTTTTGTTTAAAAAATTATTTTTATTTATTTAAAAATATTGAATAAAAAACCTTTTTTTATTTATTTTACCATGTTAAATTGATAGTTTTAAATAGATTTTATGGGTAATTGCATATTAGCTAGACCTATTAGGCCAATCTATGAATATGTTATACACGTTTGACCATTCTTTAAACTTTTTTATGTGTTGTAAATTCCAGAATCATCAACATTAATGATTCCCGTGCATCGCACAAATGTGAAAACTAGTATTTATTAAATTTTCTAGTATTTTTTTGATAAAAATGCCCATTAAATAGGGGCACATAAGAAAAGTAATATTTTAACTACATTTATAAAAAGAATGTGACTTATATTGTAAAATGGATAAAAAAGAAAAATGTACCTATTTTTGTGGGACGGGAGTAGTAATACTATAGTGCTTAAGAGAGAGAGAAGGAGAGAGCGCCGATGGGGTGGGGGAGACTTTTGTTTTTTCCTTGCAAAGAGAGCGAGAGAGAGAGGAGAGAGTGCCGCTGGGGTGGGGGAGACTTTGTTTTTTCCTTGCAATGGAATTTGAATGAAAAATTAATTGTTCTACAAAATAGAGAAGATTGAGAAGCTTTTGGTAAATCAGGCAATAAAATAATTTTTTAAAGAGGAATATGAAGATAAACTAGCATTTCAATTTTTCCTTCTCGTGGACAAAACCTTCTAAGCGGTTGGTGCCTAATATACCACTTTTACGCAATGGAATCGGACTATATGAGACAATCTTTGGAAAAAATAAGAATAACAAATGATAAGATACCTTGAACAAATCGATGGTAAAAATTGTGTTTGTGGTGGTAAAATTTTTGTCAAAGAGCTGAAGAGATTACAAAATTTGAAATTTGTGCAAAATTAAAGAGAATAAAAAGTTGTGATAAGGTTGAAGAACAAAAATCTTATCAGTTTCTTGAGAAATATGGGTAAAAATAATAATTTTTATTTTTTATTTTTATTTTTTATTTTTTGTGAAATAGGGAAAAGAATGGCTTCATTTTAAGTAAAGACAGTTTGTACAATCGTTACAGCTTCTTTTTTGACTTATGTAGAGAAAACCTCTATAACAATCGGTGACTATTATCGCTCCCCCTCTCCTACACACTCTTTACACACCTGCTCAAGTTCAAAATTAGAGGCATATAACCACCATGTTGAAGCGATTATGTATTAGTCATCTCACTTTATTGTAGATTCCCAAAAAATTTTTTTTTTTTTAATTTAAAAAAAAAAATTTTAGATGACGTGGCGCCATCACGTAACACCACTAGTGTGTAGGAGAGCACCAACCGACTACTATATTGGTTTTTCATAATAAAGGTCTTGCAATAATAATTCAAGTGAAAATATTAGGTAAAAAGGTCAAGAACATTGATTAATCAGGGAGAGAATTTGAGAGGGCCAAGACAAGTAACGAGGGTATATTTATTTCATGCGTAAATGATTTTTTTTTTTTCATTTTTTGTTTTAACTATCAATACAGGTAATAAAAAAAATCACAAAATCTAGCGGAAGGGTGTTGCGGCTATGTGAATCTATTGATGAGTTCAAAATTGTATGAAAGGATTAGTTGATCAACAATATGTCCAAAAACATCAATCGATACATCATTATCCGTATCTGAATATCAATTGATTTTTTCAATTGTATTGATTCAATTATTTTAGCAACACTTTAACTACATGAGTTTAAGATGTTATAATGAGTTATAGAATTTAAAATTAAGCTCAAATCGGTCACCTTTAGATTTCAAAACGTGCAAAATTTTGATGATTTAGAAGCTGTACGCTAGGATGATTTTTCATATAATATAATGACTTGTGTGACTAAAAATGAAAACGTAAACCGAGGATTATAATAACGTCTTTTTATTCAAAGATTTAATTGGCGTTAAATTTTTTTTTCTCCTATTTTACACATCTATTACAAAGCATGACAATAAAGCAAATTCCATAAATTTTGGTTAAAGCGAGCGACAACTTGGTGAAATATGAAATTAAATCGAAGTTGAGCGACTAAATTGAAACAAATGGAAGCTGAGTACCCCCGTTCAGAAATTTATCCTATCCCAATTATTAATGGTACACTGACATATTCACTTTCTGGTGTGGTAAATCCAAACAAATTGCATGGCAGGGAATCAACAGTTAAAAATATAAAATAGATTATCAGTTCTTGACATTTGTACTTCAAAAGAGACAAAAAAAAAAAAAAAAAACTAAAAATACAAATAAAAATGTTCTTGACATTTGTAACACACTGATAGATTGATTAGAATATTTGCTACTCCGAACGGGTTTTTATTTCATCAAGATATAAAAAACATTTGTTACAGTCAGAAATTTTTCTTTAATTTTAAGGTTAAGAGTACAGTACGTCCATAGATCTTGTTCAATTTACAAAACAATCTTCCATCAACGTGTTAAGACAAGAAAATGTGGCAACAGAATGCGTCCTGATACTTAAATGTGGTCATAATTATTGTATTCTTGAAAATAATTTCAGCATAATATTATTACACGCAGAATATGAAAACATAACAACGTATCGATATAGTAATGTAATTTTATTTTATGTTCACTCTAAGGCTAATTTGTTGACTTTCATTTTAAGAGGAATGATCTAACACCATCGATGGTGCCGCAACTATGATACCATCGATGGTGTCATTTTCGGTATCGATTCGATTTCCGTTTTGAAATTTGGGATCAGATTTAGAATCAGCACGGCGATGGGGTGTTCTAGGAATTTTTTGACTTTTTCCGGCGATACCATGGCCGCCATGACGACTGATCAAAGTTTCGACACTATTTATGTTCATTTTAATTGTGTGTTTGGATTTGTTTATACGTGCAATCGCTGAAATTCTTTCATTCTTGTTAGAGGCTTGTTTCGGAAAAAATGCTCATTCAGTTACGTTAAAAAAATATATTAAATTTCAAAATTTCATGATAAGTAATTGTATAACGTATTTAATAAGTACTCTCGTTCTGTTGCCAACACTCCCATTTTCGGGAGGAATTAGACATTGAGATTGAGAGGAAATATGTAAATACATCATCTCAATTATTAGTGGCTTGAAACGAGTGCTTGGTTGGCATCATATAGTTAAGAAGTAGAAGTGGAGATCTCATCTTTATATTATAAAAACTGGAGTGCCACGTTGGCAGGAGTGCCAACATGGCACTCCTTAATATTAAAAAAACATAAAAATCAATATTGTAGTTAAAAAAAAGAAAATTCTATTTTTGGAAATAAACAAATATTAATTAGTAGATTTAAATAGGGAAAATTCTTTAAATATAATTATTTTTTAATGAAACATAAATTTATCATTAAATGTGATACATAAAATTTAATAAGAAAAAAATAGTTTTCGAAAAACTTTAAATGTAATTTCATTTTTCAAAATTTTAATTAAAAACATTAAATAATAAGTATTTTATTTTCATCCCATTAAAAAATATTATAGTTTTAGATAATTTTTATTTGTAATGTGCAGTGGATTATTTTTAAATAAAATATGGCGTGTTAAAATTATAATTGAATTTGCATTGAATAATTTATTATTTTTAAATAAAGAGTAATTTATTAATCTTTATCTTTATATTTTGAATTGTTATAAAATCATACCATTAATCTTTATATTATAATTTGTGAAGTGTCCCGTAAGTAAAGATGCAAATGTGGCATATATTAAATATTTTAAGAAAATTATAAAATTAGTTTTGGGAATAAACAAACATTAATTAGTAATAATTAAAAATATAACTAAAAATAACCAATATCTAAAACAAACATCTAATGAGAAAAAATTTATTTTGGAAAGACTTTATATATAGTTTCATTTTTTAAAGTTACTAGTATCACGCCCGTGCGATGCACGGAAATAATTAAATTTATGTACGATAAATAATTGATATAAAATTATAAATATAAATATTGAATTATATAATTGATGTAATTTATATATATGAGATTATTGCATAATTATAAAAAAATTATTAAAATCTATAATATTGTATATTATAGTTAATGGAAAAATTACAAAGTAAATTCACAATTGCAAATTATAAAAATTCACGTGCATCCGATAATTAAGAAGTTTATCAAAACATGTAACTTCAATTCTAATTATTGTGCGTAGCATTACACAATAATGTTTGTGGAGATTAATTAATTGTAAACGAATAATTAGAAATGAATATATAAAAATTCTTTGATTATCAAAACATATCTTTCTCGTTGGTACATATCAAATTTATATTAAACACATTTTTTTTTTCTGAAATGGATATTACGCACTCTAAATTTTATGATTTTATGCGTTCTTTTAGTGATTAACTGTAATTGCTACTTGATTTTAGCTCTATTGTATAAGAAATATTATACTTAATCTTATGTAACTTAAATTTGTGGCAACACCAACAATTTACCTCATCTACATAATTCATTTGATTTCTTTTCATTTACGTAAACTCTATATTAATTGTAAAATGAAAAACTTTTTATTTGTAATTTTATATACTTAGAAAAGGCAAAAAATATGCAAAATTCAGTTAGTGAGCATATCACATCAGTCGTATTAAAAAAATATCATTTAATTTTTTTAATTAGAAACAGTGTGTCATGTTGGCACTGCCAATAGAGGCGTTAGCCAAACGTGACACTTCAATTATAATAATATAAGGATTAATAAATTACTATTTCACTTAAAAATAAATAAATTATTTAACATAAATCCAGATATAATTTTAACCACTCACTATGTGATTTTAAAAAAGAAAAAAGTAAAAAATTCGCACTATTTTTTAATAGACCAATTTACGTAACCAAGCAAAACTATCAAAACCTACAATTTTATCACAATAAAATTAAATAAAAAATAAAAATATTTATTATTTAATATTTTGAATTAGAACTTTAAAAAATGAAGTTACATATAAAGTCTTTCCAAAATAAATTTTTTCTCATTAGATGTTTGTTTTAGATATTAGTTTATTTTGAATTATATTTTTAATTACTACCAATTAATGTTGGTTTATTTCCAAAATTAATTTTATAATTTTCTTAAAATATTTAATGTGTGCCACATTTGCATCTTTATCTACGTGGCACTTCACAAATTATAATATAAAGATTAATGGTATGATAATATAACAATTCAAAATATAAAGATAAAGATTAATAAATTACTCTTTATTTAAAAATAAATAAATTATTCAGTGTAAATTCAATTATAATTTTAGAACTCACTATTTTATTTAAGAATAATCCACTATTTGAATAATTCAATGCACATTACAAATCAAAACCATCTAAAATTATAATATTTTTTAACATGGTGAAAATAAAATACTTATTATTTAATGTTTTTAATTAGAAATTTGAAAAATGAAATTACATTAAAGTTTTTCCAAAACTATTTTTTTCTTATTAAATTTTATTTATCACATTTAATGACAAATTTATGTTTCATTAAAAAATAATTATATTTAAAGAATTTTCCCTATTTAAAACTACAAATTAATATTGGTTCATTTCCAAAAATAGAATTTTCTTTTTTAACTACAAAATTGATTTTTATATATTTTTCAAAAATATTAATGAGTGCCACGTTGGCACTACTGCCAACGTGGCACTCTTCTTTTTATAATATAAAGATAATTTAAAATATTAAATAATAATTTTTATTTAATTTTATCGTAATAAAATTGTAGATTTTGATAGTTTTGCTTGGTTACGTAAATTGGTCTATAAAAAAATAGTGAGAATTTTTTACTTTTTTCTTTTTGAAAATCAAATAGTGAGTAGTTAAAATTATAACTAGATTTATGTAGAATAATTTATTTATTTTTAAGTAAAATAGTAATTTATTAATCCTTATATTATTATAATTGAAGTGTCACGTTTGGTGAACACCCTATTGGCAGTGCCAACACAACATATTATTTCTAATTAAAAAAATTAAATGATATTTTTTGTTTTTAATGCTTCTGATGTGATATGCTCACTAATCTAATTTTGCATTGCATTTTTTACCTTTTCTAAGTATATAAAATTACAAATAAAAAGGTTTTCATTCTACAATTAACATACAATTTATGTAAATGAAAAGAAATCAAATGAATTATATAGATGAGGAAAATTGTCGGTGTTACTACAAATTTAAGTTACATAAAATTAAGTATAATACTTCTTATACAATAGAGTTAAAATTAAGTAGCAATTACAAATTTAATCACTAAAAAGAATGCATAAAATCATAAAATTTAGAGTGTGTAATGTGCATTTCGTAAGGAAAAAGGTATTCAATATAAATTTGATATATACCAATGAGAAAGACACGTTTGATAATCAAAGAATTTTTATATATTCATTCCCAATGGTTCATTCTACAATTAATTAATTTTTTCACGAGCATTCTTTGTGCAATGCTAGGCATGGTAATTAGAAATAAAGTTACACGTTTTGATAAACTTCTTAATTATGGGATACAATTATGCGATACACGTGAATTTTTATAATTTACAATTGTGAATTTACTTGATTTTTGCATTGACTATAATATACAATATTGTAGATTTTAATAATTTTTTTACAATTATGCAATCTCCTATGCACAAATTACATAAATTATATAATTCAACTTTTATATTTATAATTTTATATCAATTATTTATAAATCGTAAATTTAATTGTTAAAATTAAATCATATGTGAATCTTAATAATAATATATTTGCAAACTAATGAAATAACTAAAAATTATAAAATAATCTATTTTAGGTAGACTGATTGTGTACTTAAATTATTCCAATTGAATGAATGCATGATTGGTTTCTTTGAGTTGACTTTATTCGTTATTTTGGTGTAGGATTTAAGGCGACTTTTCTCTGCTCAACCTCTTGATGGACACATGTAAAAAGAATAAACAATACAAGAGGGCCATAATAAACATAATGCAAGGACTAGTTTGGTTTACTGGTTACTAGGTAGGTCCACTGGCGGAAAAAGAGGACATACTTTGATTTTAATTAGTAAGTCAGACGTGCCATGCCGTACAATTATTTGGTTTAAGCTCGCTAACTGTGGTCTCGTTTTTCTAATTTTATTATTGCTTCTTTTATTTTTAGAAAATATTGATAAAAATGCATAAGATAAATTTAAAGGGAAATTAGCGCAAATGGTCCAGAAAAAGTTTAGTTAGTGCGCATTTGGTCCAAAATAAAAAAAAGTTGCGTAAATGATCCAAAAAAAGTTCGATAGTTGCGAGTTTGGTCCAATTGGATGATTTCTGTCCATTTTCTTCGTTAACTTCATGGAAATCTTGCTATTTTATCGTTTTGTGAAGGATATTTTGGTCATTATATTATAAAAAATTGTATAAACGGTCCTAATCTTTGAAAATGATCAAAATTAGATCCTAAAGTTTTCAATTTATTTACATTAGTCCAAAATTTTAATTAAATTATATTATTGTGTATTTTATCATTTTATAGGTGCGAATTTGGTACATAATTAAGTTTATCTAATTAATTTCATACCAATTAGATAATTTTACCGAAAATTTTCAATTTAATAGCATTTCTCTACGTTACTATTATATTTCAAAAATATTTCTTTTGCATTAAATATGCGTATATTTTGATTTCAACCGACGGTTCAAAATAAATATAATTATTGTATATTCGTAAAATTTCAGTAGAAGTGTACAGCTATAAAAAATTAAAATTCAAAGTCACACCCGATCCCAACGGTTAACAATAAATGTAATTATTGAAAGTTTCCTTTTATTTTTATATTAATATGCATATATTTTTATTACGAACAAAAACAAATAATTCATGATATTACTGTATTTATGTAAATTTATAGCTTAATATTATCATAAATATACCGGATTTAAAAAGGAAAAGTATAAATAAAATAATACAAAAATTCAAAAATTAAAAAAAAAAAAAAAAAAAGGAAAACCCCACCCACCACCCCCAAAGCGGGTGGTGGTGCGTAACCACCACCATTTGTTGTCTTGTCTTATTTGCCACCACCATTCTTTGGGTGGTGGTCTTGCGCTCCTACCACCCGCCTTTAGGGGAGGGTGGGGTAGGAGTTTTCCCTTTTTTTTTTTTGAATTTTTGTATTATTTTATTTCTACTCTTCCTTTTTAAATCCGGTATATTTTCGATAATATTAAACTATAAATTTACATAAATACAGTAATACCATGAATTATTAGTTGTTGTTCGTAATAAAAATATATGCATATTAATATAAAAATAATAATAAAAAAACCATAAAAATCAATTTTGTAGTTTAAAAAAATAAAATTCTACTTTTGGAAATAAACCAATATTAATTGATAATTTTAAATAAGAAAATTTCTTTAAATATAAATATTTTTTAATGAAACATAAATTTATCATTAAATGTGATAAATAAAATGTAATAAGAAAAAATTATTTTTGGAAAAAATTAAATGCAATTTTATTTTTCAAATTTCTAATTGAAAACATTAAATAATGTGTATTTTATTTATTTATTTATTTTTACCGTGTTAAAAAATATTATAGTTTTAGATAGTTTTGATTTTTAATGTGCATTGGATTATTCAAATGGTGGATTATTCTTAAATCAAATAATGAGTGCTATAATTATAATTGAAATTTCACTGAATAATTTATTTATTTTTAAATAAATAATAATTTATCAATCTTTATCTTTATATCTTGAATTGTTATATTATCATAGCATTAATATTTATATTATAATTTGTGAAGTTTCACATAGGTAAAGATGCCAACATGACACATCAAATATTTTAAGAAAATTATAAAATTAGTTTTGGAAATAAATTAGCACTAATTAGTAGTAATTAAAAACATCATTGAAAATAAGCCAATATTTAAAGAGAAAAAATTTATTTTGGAAAGATATTAAATAATAAATATTTTTATTTTTTATTTAATTTTACGGTGATAAATTTATAGGTTGTGATAGTTTTGCTTAGTTATGTGAATTGGTATGTTCAAAAATAGTGGGTATCTTAGGCTTTTTTCTTTTTTAAAATCAAATAGTGAGTGGTTAAAATTATAATTGGATTTATGTTGAATAATTTATTTATTTTTAAGTGAAATAGTAATTTATTAATCATTAGATTATTATAATGGAAGTGTCACATTTAGCGGATGCCCCATTGGCAGTGCTCACATGACACACGATTTCTAATTAAAAAAATTAATTGATATTTTTCATTTTTAATACGGCTGATGTGATATGCCCACTAACTGGATTTTGCATTGCACGCTTTTTGCCTTTTCCAAGTATATAAAATTAAAAATAAAAAAATTTCTTTCTACAATCAATATACAGTTTACGTAAATGGAAAGAAATCAAATGAATTATATAGATACAGAAAATTGTCGATATCACTGCGAATTTAAGTTGTATAAAATAAAGTATAATACTTCTTATAAAATAGAGTTAAAATTAAGTAGCAATTGCAATTAATTACCAAAAGAATGCATAAAATCATAAAATTTAGAGTGCGTAATATCCATTTTACAAAGAAAAAAATTCAATATAAATTTGATATGTACCAACGAGAAAGACATGTTTTGATAATCAAAAAATTTTTTTCTATTCATTCCCAATGGTTCGTTTACAATTAATTATTCTCCACGAGCATTGTTGTACAATGCTATGCACGGCAATTAGAATTAAAGTAAACGTTTTGATAAACTTCTTAATTATGTGAGGTACATGAATTTTTATAATTTACAATTGTGAATTTACTCCACATTTTTTTTCATTGACTATAATATACAATATTATAGATTTCAATAATTGCTTACAACTATGCAATCTCCTATGCATAAATTACATCAATTATGTAATTCAATATTTATATTTATAATTTTATGTCAATTATTTGTCGTACATAAATTTAATTATTTCCGTCCATTACACAGGCGTGATACTAGTAATAATAAATTGAAGCTCCAATATAATTGATTAAATGCTATTCATATTATTACTCCATAACTTATAAACCATATTTTTTGTTACTCCTTTTTATATAAGGGGAAAAAATTCCACAGTCTAATTCGAAGCATATGTTTCGATAAAATCAATCAATCATGCATCAAGTCATCAATTGTGTTATTTAATACCTTGACGAGAAACAGTAAATTTTATGTAAAAGATAGATTCTATTTTAAATTTCTAACAAAATAATTTCAAAAGGACTTTCAAAAAATAAAAAATCAAAAGGAATTGGTTAACTAGATTGAAATAATATACAAGGAAAATAAATTTCATCCCCCCCCCCCAACCCCCCGGGGGGAGAAGTAGGAGTGGGGGAAATTAGGGGTGCGGGTATGTTTCAAATCTAGGGCTTTTGCTTAGAACGTCGGCATCTTAATCACTGTGCCACTTGTTCGATCCCGAACATGGCACATAATTGGTATGTAAGGTTTTAATCGAATATGTGGGCTGATATATGTAATTATTGTGTATTAATTAAAGGCTATCATATTCGGTTAAGCCCGTTTAAAGTGATCTAATACGGTTTCGAATATTGGGCTTTTATGCATCAATTAAATTAAAGTATGGGCTTTATATGTGTAGATACTAGGCCCTGGGTTCCTAATTCTATGATGGATTGAATTAGGTTAACGGGCCGTCATAAATATATATGGTTATGGTCCCCCAGGTCACAGGCGTGTGTTGTTCATTCTTTCCAACTCTCCATCACCAGAGAGAAATAAGGAGCCACTTGTTGACTTGGAAGATCAAAACCATTAGATTCCAATACTGCAAGTAATGGCTGATTCAGGTACGCTTCCACTTTAGTTTATATACGTTCTTAATAATTCAACACGATAGATCCGGGTTTAAAGTGGAAATTAAATTCCTACAAGTGGTATCAGAGCTCATTATCGTTGTTGGATTATTGAGATATATCGATTTATGATATTATTTCTTTGGGAATTTCGTATATATGAATACACGTACGCGTTTGGAATTATAAAGGAGTATTTAATCTGCAATTGTGTGCGTGTAATGGGCATTAAGCTGCCTCGACAATTGTGCGTATTTGCAAACTTATTCGCCATTCGTGAATCATGTCATCGGGTTCTGTGTGTTGCTGTATACATGTATATATCTCGTATGGAACAAAATAATAATGATGAATCCGTTCTTGAATTGGTTTTTTAAATCTGCACATCATATATATTTTGATATATACATACACAGCGTACACATATACAGATCCATATGTATTAATCATGGCCTATATAGATATGAATAATCGATTCATGTGCATAGTTTCTTGATTCAATTCGTTAGTGTATGATTGTTTAAAACGTTGTTTCTCGAAATTTTCTGTGCGTGAATCGAACTGGTTCTGTATATATATATTGATCATACGTTTATGTATACGGTAATCTCCATGTTCGAATTGAGGATATAATTTTGGATCTAGTCGAACTCGTGTCCCTTTTATCGGATCTGGGTTCTTTAAAATAAAAAAAAAAGGGTTTTCAGATTCCGAGTGCCGTGGTCGCCTTCTTCACGGGAGTGTTTGGCGAGAATCTGCAAAAGAGGCTAGGGTTTCAACTTCTGATCGCAGGGACCTTATTGGAAATTGAAGGATCCGAGGACCTCAATTTACATTCGTGTTTTGAGTTATTTGCAATCCAGGTCCCTGCTGTGCATTGGTGCGTATAAGTTGGTCCAGTCCTAATTCCGTTTACGCGGTCTCAGCCAATGTGATTCTCAATCCATTGATTTCATCTCTCACCAACTTCCAGATTCGTCCATTTCAGCCCCGAAGTTTTAAAATAGTTAATTTGAGCCCTATAAGTTATAAGATTAATAATTCAGTCCCTAAAGTTTGGAAATTATTCCATTTTGGGCCGTTTAAGTTTCAAATTTTGCAATTGAAGTCCCCAAAGTTTTAAAATTAATTAAATTGGTCCTCAAAGTATGGAATTTCTTAATTTTTGGCCAATAAAGTTTCTAAAATTGCAATTCTAGGCTCCTTAAGTTTCAAAATTCTTAATTTTGACCCCCAAAGTTCTGAATTATTAACTTATTAGACCCTTAAAGTTCCCAAAAGGCTCATGTATGCAAAATTAATTATTTTCTTCTCAAATTTTGGTACTGAGGACTCTTTTGAAGAGGTATAGTATTCGAAAGTGAATTGATTGAAGCAACAAGTTGCCAAAGCAACCTCTATTGTGGAAATTAATCAACTTAGAATATTAAAAGATATTTGT
The DNA here is from genome assembly GCA_018223645.1 of Jasminum sambac. Taxonomy (NCBI): domain Eukaryota; kingdom Viridiplantae; phylum Streptophyta; class Magnoliopsida; order Lamiales; family Oleaceae; genus Jasminum; species Jasminum sambac. The sequence goes on from CP073647.1 coordinate 27,788,169, forward strand.
GTGTGTATAATTCGTGCAAATATTGATCGGCCCAAAGGAAGGTTAATATTTGGCTGAATTACATGCGCAGCTGTGGTGATAATCATGCGGCGATTATTTGGTTTAACGTGTGATCAATAAATCGGTCCAAAGAAAGGTTTATTGATTGACATGTCTTATTGCCGGTGTTTGATCACTATACCAAGAGTGCCACTTACAAATCGATATTTCTATCCAAAGATTAAATATTGATGTTGTGCTAGGCATCTTGTGATGGACCCTACTACTATTTGAAAATTATTATTTGCATACTAAAAATCATTCATGTGAGTCATTTTAATTGTTCTCTATTCAGTTTCAGGTTCTGCTTCTAATATCTCTGCTAACATCAATTCCATTTCAATGCTCAATGGCACGAATTTCAAAGCATGGCAAGAGAACGTATTGATTGTTCTCGGAGTCATGGATCTGGACCTTGCTTTGCGGGTCGATCAACCTGCCGCACTTACTGATAAGAGTACCTCTGATGAAAAGAGGGAGATGGAAAGGTGGGAACGATCGAACCGTATAAGTCTAATGGTCATGCAAATGCTATTCCTAAGCATTTTCGGCACCATGTCCGATCAGGTGACTACGGCTAAGGGTTTCTTTGAGGATCTCGAGAAGAGGTTTGCCAGGAATGAAAATGCTGAAACTAGTACACTCTTGGCTAACCTTCTTCTTCATTTGGTTTGTTCTGAGGTTAATTTAACTTCAGTACCTAGACACACATTGTGGATTGATTCGGGTGCAACAACCCACATCAGTGTGTCTATGCAGGGCTGCCTGAGTTGCCGAAAACCAAGTGATGGTGAAAGATACATCTACGTTAGCGATGGCAAGACGGTGGAAGTAGAGGCAATAGGAAAATTTAGATTATTGTTGAGGACTGGATTTTATTTGGATCTTGATGAGACATTCGTTGTGCCGTCTTTTAGACGAAATTTGATTTCTATTTCTGCTTTGGACAAATTCGGTTATTCTTGTTCATTTGGAAATGGAAAATTTAGTTTGTTTCTTGATTCAAAATTGGTTGGTGCGGTTTTAGTCGGGTTACGATAATCTTTATTTAATTGATACAATTGCCTCCTTTAATGAATCCTTGCATATAAGTACTGAGGTGTAAAGCGTAAATTAACCTGTGAGAATTCGGCCTCATTGTGGCACAAGAGATTAGGTCACATCTCCAGGCGGAGAATTGAGAGACTTGTGTCCACCAAATTCTCGATTCTCTTGATTTCTGATTTTGACATGTGTGTTAATCAGATAAAGGGAAAACAAACCAATAAACAGAGATATCAAGCCAATAGGACTTGACGCCTTAGAACTTATACATACGGATATTTGTGGACCGCTCCTCACGGCTTCTTGGAATGGTCAACAATATTTCATAACGTTCATAGACGACTTTTCAAGATATGACTATATATATCTCATTCATGAAAAATCACAATCATTGGACGTGTTCAAAAATTTTAAAGCTGAAGTTGAGAACCAACTTAGCAAAAGGGTTAAAAGCGTCAGATCTGACCGTGGTGGTGAATACTATGGTAGATATGACGGTTCAGGTGAACAACGTCCAGGACCATTCGCTAAATTCCTAGAGGAATGCGGTATCGTCCCACAGTACACCATGCCTGGTTCACCCACTATGAATGGTGTTGCTGAGAGACGAAATAGAACGCTTAAGGATATGGTGAGGAGTATGATCACTCATTCTACCTTACCACAATCACTCTGGGGAGAAGCATTAAAGACCGCAGCATATCTACTCAACAGAGTTCCAACTAAGGCAACTGATAAAACCCCATATGAGCTTTGGACGGGTAAGAAGCCTAGTTTGAAGCACTTATACATTTGGGGGTGTCTAGCTGAGGCAAGGCCTTACAGGCCAAATGAAAAGAAACTGGATGCAAGGATCAAGTAGTTGCTATTTTATTGATATTACAACGGTCCAGGCTACAAATTTTATGATCCCACAACTAAGTTAATTTTTGAGACAGGGGAATGCTCGATTCTTTGAGGATGTTGAGTTTATGGGGAGAAAGAGTTACGGACTTTGTCTTTGAGGAGGAATATGTTGAAATTCCTCCAATTGCCATTGACAATGATCAGGATCAGGTTCCTATCCCTGACGTTGTTCAAGAAGCAACTCCGGATCAAGACAATGTCATGTTATCTCCAGAAGAACAAACTCTACAACCTCAAGAACCCATACCATTAAGAAGATCCACTAGAGAGAGGAGAAGTGCAATTTTAGATGATTACATTGCTTTTCTCCAAGAACATGAGGTTGACGTTGGAGTGGTGGAAGATGATCCAATCAACTTCCGTCAAGCCATGGAAAGTTCTAACTCTCAAAAGTGGCTCGATGCCATGAATAAAGAGATAAAGTCTATGAAAGACAACGACGTATGGGACCTCGTTCCATTGCCTGAAGGTGCGAAACCCATTGGTTGCAAATGGATATTTAAGACCAAGCGGGATTCGAAGGGCGATGTAGAGAGGTATAAGGGTCGTCTTGTCGCGAAGGGCTTTACACAGAAAGAAGGCATCAATTATAAAGAGACTTTCTCTCCGGTTTCCTCGAAAGACTACTTCAGGGTTATAATGGCATTAGTGGCATATTTTGATCTTGAGTTACATCAGATGGATGTTGAGACAGCGTTCCTCAATGGTGACATTGATGAGACGATTTATATGGTGCAACCAGAAAACTTTGTATCAGGTGATGCGAAGCAAATGGTTTGCAAATTAAAGAAATCCATCTATGGACTCAAGCAGGCGTCTCGACAATGGTATTACAAATTTCATCAAGTAATCACTCATTCGGTTTTGAGTGAATCTGGTCGATGATTGTATATACTGCAAGTTCAGTGGGAGTAAGTGTATTTTTTTGGTTTTATATGTCGATGACATACTGCTTGCCAGCATTGATGTAGGCTTATTGCACGAAACCAAGAGATTCCTAGCAAAGCATTTCGAGATGAAAGATCTTGGTAACGCCTCTTTTGTATTAGGAATCCAGATACATCGAGATCGCTCTCGGGGTATTCTTGGATTATCACAAAAGAGCTACATCGAAAGGGTACTTAAAAGGTTTGGCATGCAGAATTGTAAACCAGGTGATACCCCTGTGGCTAAAGGAGACAAGTTCAGTTTAAGTCAATGCCCCAAAAATGACTTGGAAATTAAAGAAATGCGGAAGATTCCTTATTCATCAGCAGTAGGGAGTCTGATGTATGCTTAGGTTTGTACGCATCCAGATATTGCGTACATTGTTGGGATGTTAGGGAGATATTTAAGTAACCCGGGAATGGATCATTAGAAAGCAGCCAAACGGGTCATGCGGTACTTACAGAGAACAAAGGATTACATGCTCACGTATAGGAGATCGGATCAGTTGGAGATCGTTGGTTATTCTGACTCCGATTTCGCGAGATGCCAAGATAGTAGGAGATCCACTTCAGGCTATATCTACCTACTTGCTGGAGGTGCTATCTCCTGGAAGAGTGCCAAGCAGACACTGATAGCTACCTCCACCATGGAAGCGGAGTTTATAGCATGTTATGAGGCATCAAATCATGGAATATGGCTGCGAAATTTTGTCACTGGGCTGCGCGTTGTGGATAGTATCGAAAGACCACTTAAGTTATTTTGTGACAATAAATCTGCAGTGCTATATTCCAATAACAATAGGAGCTCAACGGTCAAAGCATATAGAGATCAAGTTCCTAGTCAAGTAAAGAAAGAGTTCAGAGTGGACAGGTGTCAATAGAGCACATTGGAACAAACTCCATGATTGCGGATCCGCTCACTAAGGGATTAACACCCAAGGTCTTTCACGAGCACACTGCTCATATGGGTGTGATGTCTCTTGAGGGTATATAGTTTCAGTGGGAGTCTGTGTTTTTGTGCTTTTCATATTAGACACATACACTGTCGTTTTGGATAAAGTTTATGGATACAGTTATTTCAGTTATAAAGTTAAAGTCTTATTTTGTTGTTATCTCTCGAACTTCGCTTGAAACGATCTCAAAGAAAGTATAAATGTGGACCATTGGAAACAGCATGTTTCGCATCACGTTGCGTGAAATTTCCATGCTACACATCCATACTTGATCCATGTCATTCAATTATATTGGTTTATGTGACCATTGATGGGTTCAGTTACCTATCTAAGTGTAACGAAGACCGCTTTGATCCTAAATTGATATAATTGATGGACCGGATTGTTTGGGAATGCATTCATGAATGATAGCAAAATTCGAGTACTATAAGGTTATACACAACCATAAGGTGACATATATAGCCCAAGTGGGAGATTGTAAGGTTTTAATCGAATATGTGGGCTGATATATGTAATTATTGTGTATTAATTAAAGGCTATCATATTCGGTTAAGCCCGTTTAAAGTGATCTAATACGGTTTCAATATTGGGCTTTATGCATCAATTAAATTAAAGTATGGGCTTTATATGTGTAGATCTTAGCGCAGGTTCTAATTCTATGATGGATTGAATTAGGTTAACGGGCCGTCATAAATATATATGGTTATGGTCCCCAAGTCACAGGCGTGTGTTGTTCATTCTTTCCGACTCTCCATCACCAGAGAGAAATAAGGAGCCACTTGTTGACTTGGAAGATCAAAACCATTAGATTCCAATACTGCAAAGAATTATATCTGCAGACGCTCCACTTTAGTTTATATACGTTCTTAATAATTCAACACGATAGATCCGGGTTTAAAGTGGAAATTAAATTCCTACATGGTAAACTATGGGTTAAGTAGAAATAGATAAGTTATAATTATCTGATGTTCCCGAAGCGACAAATAAGTTATAATTAAAACCAACAAATTTTCATTTTGATTTTTAAAAAAACGGGTTGCTTATGTAAACAATAATAATAAAATCACTTCCATAAAAGTGATTTGCTCACCAAGGCTACTAGCACAGAAATTATTACTTCATGTTTTGTAGATAAATTGTCATTCAACTTTTGTTTGAAGGGAAATAATTATTTTTATAAGTGATTAATATAATTGAAAAACAAACTTTTGATGAGTTGTTAACATTTGATTGAAAACAATATATACTTTTGTGCTTGAACGTATTTTCGACTTATTGCCATACTTCTGTTCTCTATATTCAATTTCTCCTTCATACTTTCTATTATATTATAATTCAGTGTAATTTAGCAATTTAAAAATTTCTAGTTATACAAAGAAAAACGTAAAATGCAAAGTCAAACTTCATATTTTGGCACCAGATAAATTTTTAATTAGAACTTGTACATAAATATAAAAATGAATGTTACTTTATAAATTTGAGCAACTATTTATCCAAAATTTGGTCTTACATCGAAACTCGAAGCAGCGCCTTTGTTTACAAAAGAAGTAGAAGGCTGCACATGCACGATGCATCTGGTATTAAGGGCACGTGATCTTCCAACGAGGCCGAAATTATGGGTGGGGTTGGAGCACGTGACAGATGGATGATTGAAACGTGGCTAATTGTCAATGGCTGTGGTTTCCCGAGGGGGACCTCACTACCTAGTTCGATGCTCTTTAATCAAGGAACAGCATCCTTTCTGTCCCACGTGGATAAGCAGAAAATTCTTTCATCACTAAATGGGACCCACACCACGAGAGCCACCTGACACCGTCCAATGATGTTTTACCTTCTGCCTCCTAAAGCCCAATCACTATAATCTTCGCTCCTTTTGCACATTTCATGTGTCTCCAATTCTCCACAAGTTTTACACTTTGAGATTGTTGAAATGTTTTTTATGGTAAAATTATTAAATATAAATATGGAGTTAAAATAGTAGAGAAATTGAACATTTTAATTATAGAAATCCCATTTGAAAACAGACTTAGAGAGAAATAGTACTCCATCCGTCTCAAGTATATAAATTTTTATTTTTATTTTTTATATCTCAATTATGTAAGCTCTTTTCCATTCATCTACTACTATACTCCTATTTAATTTGTATAACCTAAAGGCTTTTTGATAATTTCAACAATTTTTAGACTCATTAATAAGAATAAAAATAGAAAAATCATTTGTATTATTAGCTTTTCTAATATAAGTCTTAATTCCCATGAAAAATCAAAGAGACCTATATATTTGGGACGAGAGGGTAGTAATTAAGTTGTAAATTTTAAGAGTTTTTTCACATTTCATCCCCAAATTTGTCATTTTGTAGCAAATTTGCCCCCTTTCTTTTTTTCGACTTTGCAGGTCCCCGACCTTTACAAAAATCCTCCTCCCTACTAACACAAAGGTTCTGGACTAAATGCGAAAATAACCATTTTAGATTATTATGGTCAAATTTAATAGGTACAAAACTAATTTCATTTCCAATCTAATTAAAATTTATTTTTAACCACTGAAAAAAACTATTTTTAACCAGCCATTAAAAATTAATGTTATTGTACATTAAAAAATTTGCAGTTCTAGTATAAAAATATTTGGAGTGTAAATTTGGAAAAAAAATATTGAACAAAATAAAAAAATTATAATCCCTCCCTTACCCGAAGCCTCGGCAGAAAATGTTGATAAAACGTGGGTTTAATATTTTTTTCTTTTTTTCTTTTCTTTGGTTTTATTGGACAAGAAATAGAAAGTGGGTTTTCTGATTTTTTTTTTTTGTTTTTTATTTTTTAATTGGGAGGGTTAAAAGGCTGCAATTCCCATCCCATTCCCACTGGCACATGCAAATGCATAGACTCGAACACCTTAATCGAGAACACAGGCCCTAGCTAGAGATAGAACCAACTACAAACCCCGTGACAGCAAAATTAATGTGGAGAAAAAATTAAGGAGAAAAATTAAAAGAAAAAAAAGTAATTCTTAAATAATATTAAGAGGAAAAAATTAGGGAAAAATATAAATTTTTCCACATAATATTAAAGTATTAGCTAGTTTAAATTATGTGGAGCCATATTGGGAGGGATCATTCTCTAAATTTGGAGCCAAATTTGGTCCTAAAATTCCCCATCAAAATTAGATATATTGTCTCTATTTTACTATATATTATATATTATATATTTGGCATGCAATGCTTGATTTTTTTTTTCCCACATTAATTTTGCGCTATTAGAGTTGTAAATTGATGGGATAGATATCGAAGCTATCTATATCCAGTCCGATCAAATAAATATATTTATCTAAAGTGATCTGATTCGATAATCTGATGGATTTGTTTCAATAGTTAAATTCATATTCTATTTGCTAGCTTATCGGATATCGGATCCAAATTTTTTAGCATATTTTTTCAATTTTAATATTTACATATTTATATTTAAGGATACGTATTTATATTTAAGAATTCACTCATATAATAAATTATTATAAATTAATTAGAGAGCATAATTAATGTATAATGCACTCTCATCACATTTCAGTCACAGAAACTTTATCATTTGAGTTAAAAAAATTTAGATTGGTAAATTGTTTAGAATACAATATTTAATTGAATATATTGTAATATATCATAATGTTATATTATTATATTATAATTTTTCTGTACAGAGTCTTACAATTTTTAAAATGAAATTGTTGTATGTAATAGATTATTGTACTTTCTAAAACATATATTTTTATTATTAAAAATTAGGATCGGATTGTTATCAATTCAAATTGACTTAAATTCATATTTAGTCCATTCAGTTAACGAATTATTAGATTTATATTTTTATCGGATTATTGAATTGAGACTTTGAATCTATCTCTTGTCTAATAAACAAAAAATAAAAAAAATATATAAATTACTTTCTATCAATATTTTATGCCGACGACTCGGGTTGGGGTGTGGTCATAAATTTTTTTCATTTTTTTTATTTACACTTTCGATTTTTATAGTATGACTAAAATTTTTTTAATATACAAACACATTAATATTAAATGATTAGTTAAAATTAAATTTTGATTAGATTAAAAATGAAAATATTTTTGTACTTGTTTAATTTGACTATAATAATAATATAAAATGATTATTTTCGCATTTAATCAGCAGCCTTTGTACTTAATATGAAAACTTTTTTTTTTTTTTTTGGAGAAATTCTACATTGCGCCTCTTCAAAGATGAGGAAATGGGGAAAATATAAGAACTTAACGGAAAAAATAGATGGAATCATGGAAAGTGAAAGTGAGGACCTATGGGGCGATTTTCATAAAGGTTGAGGATTGCAAAGTCGAAAGGGAAAATTTTTGACAAAATTACAAGGTTGGGGATGACATGTGAAAACAACCCAAATTTTAAAGCAAAGAAGTTCTGTAGAGCGCCAATTGAGATGTATGTAGTTACACTTGTAGCAAAAGGGTACAGAAACATGGAGAGAGGAAAACCTCTGATGAGGAGAAATTTGGTCCGGCAGACAAAAATTGTAGGAAACCATAATTCCGAGGACCAAAATTACGAAATTCCTAAATTCAAGATTGAACGTGTAATTTTGAAAACCGAAATGACGTACGGACTATGGAGGTCGGTAGCCTTCTCTATTTGGAAGGACTCATAGCATGTTTGATATAACTCATCTAAAAGTTATTATTTTTTATTATTAAAGATCTAATGTCAATATGTTAGTCAATAATTGATACGTGCTCTCCGCCCCCATCATCAGTAGGTGGTTGCATATTAATCATCGGCCAACATATTGTTAATTTAAGTTGCTAAGGGTGCGTTCTCTTTGCTAGCTGTTTTCTGGTCGTTTTCTATTTTCTATTTTCAAAAATGCTGAAAACGTGTTCTGTTTATTATTTTCGAAAACACATTTTTGAAAATATTTTCAAGATTTGTATAGAAAACTCGAAAACGTCTTTTTAAAGCTTTTGGCGTTTTCTATATTAAATATCGAAAATAAGGAAAACACGTTTTCGGATTTTAAACTTTATATTTATTACATTTGAGTCCCAATTTTTCGATTTTGTACATTTTAGTCCTAACCACCAACGACCACCGTCGGAAACCGCCAACCACCACCGGGAGGGGGTGGCGAACCACCTTGGAGGTGGTCGCGACCACCTGTTGGTGGTGCGAAAATGGTGGTTCGCACCACCCTCAGTTGCTGGCAACTTCGCCAGTTGCGGCTGGGTGGGTGATGAAGATGGGGACCTTTTTGTTAAATTTCAAAGTTTAAGGATATTTTTGTAATTTTTATTATACTAACTTATGGTGGTTCTAAATGTATAAACTAAACACGTTTTCTATTTTCTCTTTTCACAAATAAATTTTCAAAATAATAAACCAAACGCATTTTCAAATTTCTCAAAACATCAATTGAAAACAGAAAACATCAAAACATTTTCGAAAATGAAAACAGAAAATATAAAACAAACAGAACACCCCCTAACATGTTGGCATTGGATTTTTCGCGTATTTTTACATTGATTAGTTATCAATGCTCGACAATGTTATTGTTGACCTCAAGTGATATTTGTTCCCACCATATTATTTTTGAGTTCTTATGAACTAAATAGTAAGTGGGAATAAATTAAACTTTTGTAGAAGAGGACTCGGTATTTAAGTTTTCTTCCAAGCACTTCAAGAACACATTAATGTATTGAAAATTATGTTGAATTTGACAAAAAATTTACACAAGCATTGTATTTTAATTGTTACAAGATGTGTTACGTACGAATGAAATCTATAAGCTATTATCTATCTAGAGATTTCCAACCAATATTATTGAAGTGGTGTCCATTATTCATGATAAAAGGAAAAGAAAAAAAAAACAGTAATAATAATTCGAAAAAAAAAAAAAAAAAGAATTCAAACCTGAAGTGTTGGTGTAGTTCTGCTTGTTTTGCAGTGACAAAATTCAATTCACTGCATTGCATAATATTGGACACTCGATCATTTGCAACCTTATTCATCAATCAATATTGTTGAATAACATCCAAACAATGGTACGTCCTCGTAAGCTCAAATTAAAAATTAGCTAACTTGCGTTCTATAATAAAGTTTAAATTGAACGACGTGATTGCAACAATTTAATATTCCACCCGTCTCATCCAAGGGGTTTGCCTACTGGTAAGGTTCCCTCTTACCAATTTATCCCTGATTCGAGATACCATACCTCATTCCTATGATCCCCAATTTGTATTTAAAAAAAAATGTTCCATCCGTCTCAATTATATGGTCCACTTTATTTTTCACACAGATGAAAAATATCAGAAGAAATGACAATTATTCAAAAAAAATTTGCTAGAATATCCTCGTTTAATTAATAGTGTATATTAAAAGTAGTATTGAAAAAAGACAATAATATGAGGGTATAATTTTAAATAAATATGAAAGTGAACCAAATAAATAAAACATAAAAAAAAGGGACCGTATAACCGGGACGAATGGAATATAAGTATATGATATTAATGAACGCTGAGTCGCTGAGGGACCTAAAATGTGAGTAATTTCCTTGTCGTTTTACTATTTAGTTGAAAATTGATGGTATGGTTTTTTCTAGCAAATAAATGCTGTAGTATGGTAGGTAACGCACCTTTAAACAAGCAACTTTTATTCAACCAACAACAAATTTAGTTCGAATTTAATGATTATTTATGTGCATTTTAAATGATCAAATTATTTTACGTTAATTACTGTAAAATGATTTTATTTCTTTCAGGTATTGCCTATTAATTAACAATCTATTGGCTTAAATTTGTTTTCTTTGCCCAACTTTTTGGATCGATAAGACAATTACACACTTGTAGTAAATACAATGCAAAAAATGTATTTTGAGATAAAACTAGTTCAGCATGTACAGAATGATCTCCAAAATAATAATAAATAAATAAATAAATAAAAATATAGCAAAAAATTTATTGTTGAATGTAATAAAAGCTAATTAAAGAAAAAGTGTTTTTTTTTTTTTAAATTTTCCATATGTTCGAATCTGTCGTTAATTAATCTTGGTTTTCGTCATTGTTTATGACATGTATCTTTATTTATTTTTATTTCACTTATTGTTAATACTATTTGTTGCCATTTATCTCTAAGTTATGGTGGCGCGTGGGCATGTGGCGTAGTGCAGTCGGCATGGAACGGGCTTGTGAAATTAATGTGGTAATGGTGTACATATGGTTACTTAATATGAAATGGTTACAATGAGGAAACTAAAATACATAAATTATTAACTAGTCCTTAACTACTGTAACCTACTATTTTAGTATTTTTTAATAGCTTTAGATTTCGAAGTAATAAATTAATTTTTTTAGAAAAACAGTTTTTATGTAAATTTGGATTTACACCATTTTCAAAAACAAATATTCTTTTCAAAGGTCGAGATTTTATCGCCAACAGATATTGCACTATTTTTCCAAATTAAAATCTCGAGCTGTTTGGAAAAGCCACATTGTTAGTAATCGAAGTATGAAAAAAATGACACGATTAAAAAGTTGAGTGTATAATATTTGATTTTATGTGAAATTGAAGGAAATAAACATAAGAATTTTTTTTTTAACAATTAAAAATTTAGTTTGAGAAAAATCGTTTTGAGTTTTTTCTTCATAGAAGGGTTCAATACAAAATTTTAATCGTCAAAAGAGAAACTTTTTTTTTTTTTTGTTTTTGGTAGTGAAAGAATAGATGCTTGATGGGAACAATTTATAAGCAATTGTGACAGTCAAATATATAGCACTTTAGTGAATTAGAAGCTGTCAGTCTCTCTACTTGATATATGCCCCCATGATGTGAATGCATAAACCAGTTCAAGGCTCGATGTTGCTTTTTGTCATGTGTTCCCATCTACAGTTGATACCCTAATAAGTCATGCCCATATATACACAACACAACAAAGTTTGGTTTTGAAGTTTGATAGTGAGTACTCGCCGACTTCAAATAATATCTCCAAACACTCCTTTGTGAACAATAAAATTAAAGGTTTTTTTTTTTGATTGCAACGATAAAATTAAAGTTTGTTTTGCTTTGTTTTTGTTTTTTTTTTTTGAATAAACGATAAAAATTAAAGTTAAAAACTACTAATGGATACTTCATAAATTATCTTCCAAGTCAAAAAAGTCTGCTGTTAGATTAGAACACTACAAGTTTTTACTTTAATAACCAAAAAAAAAAAAATAGTCGTGAAAAGTTTTCATTTTATTTTATTATTTTATTATTTTTTGTTCGTAGAAGCATTGTCAAGAAACCTTCTGAATAGTCGTGAAAATTTTCTTCCAAATATTTATTTGTTCTTAATTCATATCACATTATTAATTTAACTGCTGTTGAATTACTCATAATAGATTTAAATTGTCTATGAGAAGAACTTATGAGATCATGATCTTGTCTCATAAAGTACGTGACCGATTTATATTGCAACAATATCATCCTTGTTATTTCACTCTAAGTCCCTAGACATAGGGATATTGTTTAGTCTCTCTTCATTGGTATTTCAAAGAACACTAAGTTAGTAATCGAATTCTATTATCTCCCTAGAGTTAAGGTGTCACATGCGATAATTGTGTGAAATTAATTTTGCGAAGTCAAATTAACAAACTAACCCTCCCGTGGTCAAATCTATTAATCTAAATATATTATTTCTAAAGTCAAAGATTGACTTTGCTAAAATTACGACCATCTTATCAGACTAACTCGTCTAGTATGATCTAGTGATCATGAATAGTTAATCGTCTCAAATCGAATTATTATCGAATCTTTTCTTATTTAAGAATTAAGATTCGATTAATAATATATATGACAATTCGCGAACAATGAATATCTTGCACACACAATAAAATTACTCCACACGTATATGACATGACATGTTGAATCCAAACGATAAACTTGAATTGATATTTTGTCATTTTATGTCTTGAATCATCGTGATCTTAGAATAGCCAATGCATTTAATTTGACACCACTGAGTAACACCAATTCATACAATACAAGAAAGACTTAGAACTATATATTAAAAGAATACAATGTAATTAAATTAATGTAGAAATAAAATAGGGAGAATTATTAAGAGCTTTGCCACATGCTTACTCCAAGTAAACGAGATAGATCCGCGGTGAGAGGGGTGGATGGTCAAATGTATGCATCCAAGGAATCAGGAATCATGTGATCAACGGTGGTGCAAAATGTCCCAAGAACCATGTGATTTTTACAGTTTGCAACCAAATACAAGATCTGAATGTGCCACTTTTGTGTTTTGGTTAGCACATCAAATGTGGTAACAATCAAAAGTAACAATTTTGGCAACCCTTTCATTGTAAAATCTCCCCTGTACTAATACATACATACATACATACATACATACATACATACATACATACATATATATATATATATATATATATATATATATATATATATATTGTATTTTGAAAAAAATTGATTGAAAATAAAGTTAAAATGTCATCTTACCTTTTAGTCAAATTAAGTTCTATTAAACAAGCAGTTTTCTGAAAATGTCATGTGACAAGTTGTGTATTTAACTATTTATCTAAAATGTAACCTTTTTTCTGGTATAATAATCATAGGAATAATTCTATTTATCATCAATATTTATCGATTATAAATGGTTGGCCGATTGATTTTTCATGTCTATTATAATTTTAGATGTATATTTAAATATTAAATTAATTAATATTTAAGCGCTGATAGCTTATAAGTACTACATATGTGAGCACTTGGCAATCATTATTTATGCTTGGGGTTCGTGGCTGGGTCGAAGTATTATAGAAGGGTTAAATAGACAAATATCAAAGTTTTGGTCTCACAATTGAAAAATCTATAATTTGATACTTTTTATAATTTTTTGAAAATGAAATTTACTTAATTTAAATATTGCAAGATAGTACTTTTCCAATGTCTTAATATCAAAATTTGAGAATTTAGATTTTCTACGATATTTGACACTTCTCTTTGTGAGGTTTATGATGCTTTTCATTATGTAATAATAATTAGTAATTTTTATTATTTTTTCACTGTGAAGTTAAAATCCATTTCAGTCACTGATGTTGGGCCTTTCAAAGTCGTTGGTTGGTTCTTGAAGGCCTCCACATGCGTACTGAGCTCTTTTGGGTTTTTTCATGCATTCGTAGCAAGGCTTCGAAAGATAAGTGGATTGGTTTTCACACCGGGCCCAAACTGGAAGATTTGCTCCAAGCTTTCAACAGTCCAAAGATCACTTAAGCGGATATTAACGTGGATCTGATTGTCGGACTGGCCCAAGCAGCTGCTCGAGGGGCAAAATGGGCCGCTCGAGGAGTCCTTTTTAGGGCCCAAGCAACTGTTACCACATAGCTTGTCGAATATTCTTCGAGTCTTACGGCTTGGGGTTAGTTAACTGAAGTTCGGGGTGTGAACTAAATGGTGTAAGTGGTTTCTTGAAAAGTTTGCTAGCTAGTAGGTTTTTGTCTCTCAGTCTCTTGAAGAGTTTTTCAAGAAATTTTTTTCTTCTCTCGTCAATTTCGTGTGTTGTGATTTATTGCTTTTATTTGTTGTTTGCCTTTTAATGTTTATGAAATAAATAGCTTTGTTCAATTTGATAACTCGCTATACGGTAATTAAAAATTAAAATTTGTTAGAATTTTTTTTTTGAGAAAAAGATGCTATTCATTCATTCAAAATAGTAAATTACATCAAGAATAGATTCAACACACTAAAAACCAAAACTGAAATCACAACACACTCACAAAGACCTGCAAGACAAGAAACACTAAAAGCCTACAAAGATGAAAAAATCAAGGTGACCAGAGTATCCATGCCTGCGAATCTGCAACGTTGACGCCTAAATATGGAGTGAATCAATGATGACTCGAAGCAGATCTACCAGTCTGAAAACACGAACAAACAGCACCGTACCAAGACGATGAAAACCAAACGCCGCACAAAAGACGACGAAAACACCAAAATACGCTGCACTAAAGACGAAAAAATCACCAAAAGACGAGGAAAATCCTAGATCCATGTGGATATGTCACTTCTTATAAGAAAATATATACAGAGAGAGATGAAATGGGGTGATTTCCGGCCAAAATTGCCACAAATCAGCCCCTGTGCAGCAAGGTTCGCTGTTTTGGGTCAATCGTCATGCATTTTTTTTCCAATTATTATAATAAAATGAAATGGACTAACTAGATCGACAATACTTAGAAAACATAATATACAAACGAAATACGGTCTAAATCTAAGTTAGTGTAGCACCCGGCCTCCATGTGATAATTTATAAATATTACGACTAATTTGCACATTCAGTTATAGTCGAGGTTCAGTAGCGCAAATATTGGTAAATTTATCCCTTGAAATTTTCAAAGATTATTTTAATTGAATCTAGGGATTTAAATATGGGCAAATGACTAATAAATACAATTCAAAATCAATCCTTACCCACTAATTCTAGGAAATCTTTTTTCCCCATTAACTATAATATTTTGTAAATCTTTTACCAATTATTTATTTTTATATTTTTAGGACATTTTTACCCTTTATCCCTTTTCCTTCCCTCAAATGTCTCGATCTCTCCCCCTCTCCACTCTCCTCTCCCTCATCTTCTCTCTCTTCTAATTTGAGATAGAACCGGAAAATTTGAAGATCGCAATAAGCTAGCAAACTGAATCATAAACGTGTGAAATATTTTCGAAGTTTGATTTCTTTGGATAATTCTTTTTCTGTTACTTCCATCTCTTCCATATTGTGGTGATTTTGTGGTGATTTGCGTGTATGTGTCATGCAAGCACTGGTGGTCGAAACCTCGATGGCTGGAGGCTGCATTAGTGAATGGTGGAAGTTTTTCTAGAGGTATTGGCTCCGTGTGGTGGCTGCGGCTGTAGTGGTCAATGGTGGTGGAAGGATGGCGGTGTAGCTGAGTTGTTGTATCCATTGAGCAGACAACAAGACAAATGAGATTTACAAGTTGTTGTGTCCATTTAGTAGAAAATAAAAGTGCATTTGATTGTAAGTGATGTCATATCTAGCAATTTTCTCTTGTTCTTCTTCGTACTTAAGACCTTTTCTTTCTGGTGTTTTGGATGCATATGTATAAGCAAAGCAATTGTTATTATCATTAGCAAAACTAGGAAACAAATGTGTCTGTCTTTTTTCATGTAGCTTTACTATAAACATCCTCTTTTCTTATTAGAATTCAATTCCTGAGAGAAGCTTTGGGAAAACCAGTGGCTCATCATCATTATATGACACAATTTCTTGCTAGTTGATTTTTGGTGATTGCTTTGCTTTGGATTCATCAGATTGTGCTTGTTGCTATTGTTGAAGTTTATTGAGATTGGAAAGCAAAGGCATGTCTTTCCATTTGGCATTTGAAACATGACAGACAAGGAGCGTTGATTTCTTAGTCGAGTGGATATAAAGGAAAATGAAAAGCATGAGAGCATTCAGTTGTGTATATTGTCATTCCTAAGTCTATCTTTTTTATTTTAATTTTTTTAATACCATTGTGGAGCTGCAATGAAGATTAATGGGGGTGGTAATCGATTACCTTAGGTGGTAATCTAATTATCGTAAAATTTATGTATGTTTTTAGCTATGTATTACGTAAATTAATTCTAAAAGTCATTTTTGTTGAAAGACATTTTTGCGGACAGTTTTTTCATTTAGGTTAAATGATCTCTTATCACACAAAAATATTTTACTAATACAAACTAGTTCCTGGTTCAAAATTATTGAATATTCAAATTGAAAAACAATCTCACATGTTCAGTAAAGTTGTAGTATTTTAGTATTTTGATTATAATTACATGGGTAAATCATATTATTATTGGGGTAGGTAATAATATTATTGGGATAGATAATATTCTTCTTATTGACTTTTTTTGCATCATTGTGGAATTATAATATTACCAACTCCTGATTGAAATTTTTTAATCCATTGTAGAACCGTGATAGAGATTATTGGGAGTTGTAATAGACTACTCGGGATGGTAATTTAGATTATGGAGGGGTGATAATCTAAAGAGATAAAGTGTGTAGAGTGAAAAAGTTGAAGACAAAGGATGTGAGAAGATGAATGGTAATCTAAATTATTGGGAAGAGTAATCTAGAAAAAGAAAGTGCAAAGAGAGGAAATCAGGGTTTTAGTGGATGAGATTGAAATTCTATTTTTTTTGTTATTGCTATAATTATCGGGTTATTAATATTATTATCAGGGTAAGTAATACTATTGCAGATGTAGTTAATATTATTACCTTTGTAGGTAATAATATTATTGGAATGCTGATCTAAATTACTTGTGGTGGTGATCAAGAGAGATAGTGTGTGTAGATAATAATTACTCGACTAGTGATATAAATTACTTGTGGAAAGAGAAAGTGCAGAGATGGAAAAAATTAGAGATCGGAAGGGAGAAGTAGAATATTGATCGAGATTGCTTGTGGTGGTAATCGGATTACTTGACGAGGTAATCTAGAGAGAGAATATACATCAAGAGAGAAAGTCGAGACTGGAATTGGAAAAGTTGAATGTTGATCAAGATTACTTATGGTGGTAATTTGATTATCTGGCGAGATAATCTAGAGAGAGAAAGTGTATAGAAAGAGAAAGTCGGAGACATGAAGGGAGAAGTTGAAGGTTAATCGAGATTATTTGTGTTGGTAATTTGATTGCCTAGCTAATAATCTGGAGGGATAAAGTGCGTAGAAAGATAAAGTTAGAAATAGGAAGAGAGAATTTGAATGGTGATTGAGATTACTTTTAGTAGTAATCTGATTACCTGGTAATCTGATGAGAGAAAGTGTGTAGAGAGAGAAAGTGATAGACGGGGGAAGGGAGAAGTTAAATATTGATCGAGATTACTTGGGCGGTAATTTTGAGAGAGAAAGTGTACAGAGAAAGAAAGTCGTAGAAGGAGAAATCGAGAAGTTGAATATTAATCGAGATTACTTGTAGCGGTAATCTGGAGAGAAAAATACGTACATAGAGAAAGTCGAAGATATGTGAACTGAGAAGTTGAATGTTGAACGAGATTGCTTGCGGTGGTAATTTGATTACCTAGTGAGGTAATTTAGAGAGAGAGTGCATAGAGAAAGAAAGTTGAAGATAAAGGAAGGGAGATGTTGAATATTTACCGAGATTATTTAGGATGCTAATCAAGAGAGAGAAAATGAGTAGAGAGAAATTCGGAGATGGAGAACGGAAGAAGTTGAATATTGGTCGAGATTACCTATGACGGTAATCTGGAGAGAGAAAATATGTAGAGAAAGAAAGTCGAACATTGGGAAAGGAAAAGTTGAATGTTGAGCGAGGTTACTTGTGGTGATAATTTGGAGAAAGAAAATTTGTTTATTTTATTTTATTAGAGTGACATTATTATAAATTTGGATCTTTATTTTATTAGGGTGTGATTGTTGTAAATTTGGATATTTATTTTATTAGGTGAGACTTGTTGTGAATTTGAATGTTTATTTTATTAGTGGCATTATTGTAAATTTCGATGTTTATTTTATTAGAGTGGCATTGTTGTAAATTTCGATGTTTATTTTATTAAAGTTGTATTGTTGTAAATTTCGATGTTTATTTTATTAGAGTGGCATTGTTGTGAATTTGTGATTTTTAAATTCTATTTTGACCTTATTGAATAAAAAATGAGTTAATGGTCAAAAAAGAGATGTGCATGATTTAATTGTCAAGTTTTCCCCATAAGTATAGGTTATTGGTCAAACGCCCTTTAAATATTAGAAACAGCTTGCTGAAAGCTAACATACATACAACTTAAACACCGTTGATTTTTTAATTTGGAAATTATTATTATTATTATTATTATTATTATTATTGTTATTATTATTATTATTATTATTTGTAAAGAATTAGTAAGAATTAGTTAATCAATACAAAAATGTGGAGTCAGCGCATGGAGTTTGTTCAAGCAAAAGTGGGAGCGAGGTGTTTTTCGGTCACATACGATCTCTATTTTGAAATCTGAGACTAAATTTAAATTCAGCACGGTGAGGGGGAGCTCCAAATAATTCAAAAATTTTTCCGATGATACTGTAGCGGCGGGTCCAAGTTTTTAGCCATAATTTAGCCAAATTAGCATAAGTAAACCACCATAGTTGTTGCCAAAGAACGTTGATTTAAAAATTTCCAATGGGGCATGATCGTTAGAAACTCCAGTGTCGTGGTGTTGTAATAGTCTTATATTAACTAGCTAGAGTCTCAATTTATTGTTGGACCATCGAGTCTTTTTTATACTGCATCCAGACATCTCATTCAGTACCAAAAGTACCCAGAAAGCTATCCTTAGATACTCACCATTAAGATCAAGCTAGGCAGATGGTAAGCCATTACAAGTTTTTATCTCTAGAGATTTCTAGTGAGAGAAAGTTAAACTGTGTAAAAATGAGTGTCTGTAAATTTTGGGGCGGGGTGTCTATTTATAGAATGGTGTGGCTCGCTCGAGCTGGCATAGCGAGTATTACTGATTGATCTTTAATTTGGTTGCATTTACTTATAAAATACGACTTGTGTTCACTTTTGGTTGTGATTTCTTAATCGGAGGTGAATGATTTATCGTGTAGTGTGATGCTCGGTTGACATATAAAGAACTAATATTGCAACATCTAAAACATTGGGACAATCTTTAATAAGTGGTCCTGATCTGCTGCCCACTTGTGAGCATACTATGGTGCTCACACATGAGCAGAAGAGTGCAACATGCCCTCCCCCATCATTACAGGGAATACATGTCTCGCATTCGTCTATGCGTGGGCACTGTAACGTGCCCACGTGGGGAGAACGGATCAAAACCGCTTTAATGAGTATTAAATAAGTGAGTTGTATATAACGATAAAAATCAATTCTAAAAATTATGTTTGTCCAAGCACGCAAACTCACGGTTTTTTTTATGTTACAGTGCAACCAACAGTCACAAGCCCTCCTGATTACAGGGGATGGGGGGTTGTCTCTTGCTGGTTGCCATCACTGCTGGCAACTGGCAACTGGCAACAGATAGGGTTGGCAACGGATCGGGTTCGGTTCGGGTCGACCATACCCGAACCCGAACCGCAATCCTAAATCCAAACCCATAACCGAACCGAACCGCGAATTTTTCGGGTCGGTTCAGTTCGGGTATCCATTCGGGTCAATACTCAAACCCGAACGGATATCCATTTACCCGAATTTTTTTTCTTTTTTTTTTCTGGCAAGGAAGGTTCTTCAATCTGTGCATCAATGTTTCGAAAATTGTATGCAGCCACTTTAAAATACTAGTTCGAAAAATATATATATATAATAATAATATAATTTAATAATAATAATAATAATAACTAGTCAAACGTGGTATGCTTGGTCAAAGCCTAAGGCCCCACTTATACTTTCCAAAGACCAATCACAAACAAATTTTGCTGTACCAAATTTATAAGGCTCCAAAGCAGTTCACTTCCGCCAGATTTTCGATGTGGGATTTCGGTGCTGACGTGCTGTTCCAGTTTTCATTTCTCTGTTTTAATAGCTTTCCAATTTCCACTTTGCGCCTGTTTGTGACATTTTCTTTTTTTTTTTCCATTCAAAATTCAAATGAAAAGGAAAAAAAATAATTACGGGTATTCGGTTCGGGTTCGGGTATGCTTCTAAAATCCATATCCAACCCATATCCACATCGGGTTTTTATATCGAAAACCATATCCGACCCGTCGATCCGTCGGTTCGGTTTTTTTCAATCCATTCGGTTCGGGTATCCACGGTTTGCGGGTTTCGCGGGTCATTTTGCCATCCCTAGCAACAGAAGAGAGCTGCGTAAACTCAAATAAAATGAACGGAATAAATAAGACGGTGGAACATTAGGAACGCTGTAAAAATTTGCTCTACTTTGATATTTATCTAACTACATTCATGTTGCGAACATCTGCACCACGTAATACTACGAGGCAAGAAAGTAATTCATAATCAATATAACATTTTTGTTTTCATACTTAGCAGTAATTCTTCAAATTCAAAATAAACGGCACATTTATTTTCAAAATTCAAAATAAATATTCTTGTGGAACATTATTATTGGAAATGAAATTGCAGAAGACAAGATGACAACTTGTGGTTAAACAAAATAAATAAATAAAATTTGAAATGAGCTTTTTGTTAATTAAATATTTGAATTAATAAATAAAATAAGTTAGACAGAAATCATCATAAAAGTCACCAGCCCAGTCGGGGGCTTACAAGCTTGCCAATGAAAAATGAGGCGATTTGGTAAAATATGGCTTTTATGATTTAACTTAAATCAGATGAAAATAATTTAATTGTGCAAGTGAATTGCACGCGGTTAAAAAAAGAATAAAAAAAATTTTTAAAAATCCAATTTTTATATGGTTGTGCGGTTCCAATTTCCAAATCTGCGACAACGGGTTACGGGTGATGACTTCTTTCTGGCGATCGTCCAGTTTAATTTTCAAAAATTGCAACGTATGTATTAGACGAAGTCTGCAATGGAGTACTAGTAAGTAAAAACATGTGATGAATATTAAGTTTTCGTTAGTTGGTTTTATTTATTTATTATTTTTTTGTGTATGTATTAGGTGATTGCTCAGTTTTTATATTAGACGACGCCCATTTTGTACTAGGCGATCGCCCATATTTACACTGGGCGATCTCTAGTTGAAAAACTGGGTGTCGTGCAATTTTGTACTAGGCAATTGTTGTATTGAGTTGTCGCTTAGTGCTTCTAATTTTTATAATTTAGATAATTCAGACATCTGATTTTTTTTCCTTTTTTTTTTGTAATCAAGTATCTTATTTTCAAGTAGGAAAATTAAAAGTTTGTTAATTAAAGTATGAAACGCACATGAAGAAGACGTATGTGTTACGCTCAAGTTTCGTTTTTGGTTGAAACTCAATCCAGTCCCTTCACGAGCTCAAGACAAGCATGGAGGTTACCTCCGTTTGGCAACCCTTTATAAACATTTTTACCACTTTTTTATTCATTCTCTCTCTCTTAGATCAATCACAGCCACATATCTCATCACATCCACAAATCTCCACCACTCAACTCCACTCATTCTCTCCCTTCTTTATATTAAAAATATTTTAAGATGTTTACAAATGGTTGCCAAACGGGGGCAAAGGGGAAAAGTAACGCAGGACCTTATCAACGAATTTGCCATCCCTAAACATGCCTAAGCCTCAGTGGCGTAGGACTTTGTCACTTTGACTTTGCAAAGTGCAAACGAAGGGGACCTTAAGGAGCCTAAAATATTTTTTTTACATGTGTCATCTTATTATGTAGAACCACAGAGGAGCGAATAGTGTTGTGGACTACTCCAATCATGGATACTTGTCTCTTAACACTTTTTTTTTTATAATTAATTTGTATTGTTTCTCAGTTAAAGGTAAGGTATTCAGCCCCCCGTTCTAGTGTGTAATTAGTTATTCTTCATAAATAAAATTCTAATTCAAACATAAATTTTTGGGTCGAGTCTTTGAAAAAATATTTTAAAAAAAGTCCATGAAACCACATGCATGTACAACAGTAGTGGGCACTAGATCAAAACTGCATAGTCCAATCCCTCCACAACTTGTTTCCAAAATGGTAGTAGGAAGGTGTTGTCGTTCAGCTAGTTAATATTTGTTCTCAATATAAATTATACCATGTGAAACTGAGACAAAAGAAAAGTGAAAAATCCAAACAAAGGTGACAAAGAATCAAAATACATCTCCATGAGAGCTGGGCAACCACTCTGACCGAAGGAAGAAGCAACCGAAAACACTCAGAAACTTGAAAAAGTGTCGTAGTTAAACCAATTTTAATTGTCCTATTTCTCAGTTTTTTTAAAACCAATTTTAATTGTCCTATTTCTCAGTTTTTTTTTGGTAGGTAATCAAGTCAATTTCATCTTTATTTCAAAAAAAGCCAATTTCATCTTATTCTCAAATAGGAAAATTAAAATTTTGTAAAAGTATGAAACGCACATGAAAAATACGAGTTGCGCACAAGTTTCTTTATTGGTTGCCCATCTCTTCACGAGCTCAAGACAAGCATGGCCAACTAGAAACAGGTTTAATAAGATCTCTTCAACTAATTTGCCATGCATCCCTGGACATGCTTGAGCCTCAGTGGGGTAGGACTTTGTCACTTTGACTTTGCAAAGTGCAAAACTAGGCCAAGGATTTTGATCCAGTGCCAATTAATGGGCACCTTAAGGAGCATACAATATGTTTTTTTTCATATGTGTCATGTAAAACTATAGAGAAGTGAATATTGTTATGGATTTGTCTCTCACACTTTTTTTTCTTTAACTTTGTATCATTTCTCGTTTGAAGGTAAGGTATTAAATCTCCATTTTAGTGTGTAATTGGTTTATTCTTTGTTAAATAAAATTCTATTTCAAACTTGGATTTTCGAATTGAGTTTAAAAAATAAAAAAAAAAGTGCCCATGAAATCACTTATGTACAACACCACATATGCCAATCCCTCCACAACTTGTTTCCGAAATGGTAGCAGAAAGGTGTGGGGGTTAGCACTAGTACACAATTGACTTTAGGGGGATGTACATTGGGTGATGTTTTTAATGAAAATGCCACTTGTAATTGGGTATTGAAGAAAGGGTGGCGGTTGTGGACTAAAATCTGCCACCCTAAGTTGAATTTTAAAAAAAAGAAAAATGATAAGCATTTAGGGTGGCGGTTGTTGATAACAACCGCCACCTTTTCTGTAAAACGGGTGGCGGTTGTAAAAACAACTATCACCCAAAGGTAAAAAAAAAAAAACATTTAGGATGGCGGTTGTGTATCAACAATCGCCACCCTTTATTCTGAACGGGTGGCGGTTGTATTTACAACCGCCGCCCTAAACCTAAATTCAAAAAAAAAAAAAAAACCCAAATTCATACTCGGCCAAAACCAGAACCAGAATTTCAGCAGCTCGTTCTTCATCTCCAAGCGAAAAATCTCGTAAATTTGGCTAAATTTCCATCATTTCACACGGATTTTTTTGCAAATTCTTCATGGGTTGGAGCTACATTAATTGACGTAAGGTTCTATTCCTCTTTTTATTTCTTCCAATTTCGTGTATTCTTAGGTTGAAATTTAACATCCCAAATTGTAGGTATTTTCTTGAAATCGGATTTGGGGCAATTTTGTTGGTTGTTGAAGCCACACTTGAAGAAAGCTCATCCTCCCCCTGTTAATTAGTGACATATTTTTATATTTTGAAGGTTAGAAAATACCATCCCCAAATTCTATTGTTTGTTGCCATTAGATGTCTTTTTTCCCCAAATTTTCGTCTATTCACTACACCATATAACGCGATTTGTCACGGTTTAAAACCGTGACAAATTTGATTTGTCACGGTTTTAAACCGTGACAAAAATCACCGTGACAACCAATTTGTCACGGTTTAAAACCGTCACAAATTAAAATTTGTCACGGTTTTAAACCGTGACCAACGACCAGGGAAAAAATTATAAAAAAATTGTAAATAATAGTAGCAAGGATTTTGGCAGAATATTTCATAATATATCTCTATTCTTCTTAAAGTTTGTCTCAACAACACAAATTACAAAATGCAAATACCAAATATTTCATCATATTTCTCTATTCTTCTTAAAGTCAACACAAATTACAAAATGGAAATACCAGACAAATGCCGCTACAATAGAATAACAGGAGAATGATTTTGCCAAATGTAAAATAGGGGCATTTTTTTTATTTCACTTTTCTTTTTCTTATCCTTTTCTCTTGTTGGTCATTTGTCGCGAAAATGATATTCTGGACAATCAAACTCTATTTCGACTTCCTCCGACAAAAGTAGTATAAAGAAATACATCACTTGGAGCACGGTTTGGAAACATTGAAGAAGAGAATAGGGTACCTGCATACAATAAGTTCATAGAAGAAATAAGTAGAAAAATTGACAAACAAAGCTAGGCATTGTCCAATGTATTTACATTGACAGACAAAGCTAATCTGAATAAAATAAATACAAGGACCTGGAAATTGAATTACAAATAGAAAGTTAATCACCAAATGACAAACCAAATCAGTAGTAAGGCAAGTAAAAAAAAATATATGGCAAGTAAACTTGGAATGCATGTCTTGAACCTCGAAAAGTTCTTCATTCAGCGTCTCACACTAACATTAAACAAACAAAAGCTTCATTAGACAGCAGTTGGTATAACCAATAAGAAATATGTCAAGTAGAAGGTAATTGGGTAAAAAAGGGGAAGGGAAAAAGGAGGAGCATGTGAGATGAAGTCAGAGAATACAGCCTTATATACAAAATTTATCAGTTATAATACTGATAAATCATCACCAAATCTCACTCTACTTTTCCTTTCCCTCTTCATCCTCTAGAATTTCCTTGGAGTCTGCATCCTCACTTTCGTCCCCATTTCTCAGAACTCAATCCCTAGTTTTGTAAAACAAATTTAAAATCGAATTCCTATTGTAAACTAAAAGAGTAAAGACTATCTCTAAAAAGTTGCTAAGAAATAAGGATACAAAATGTAGCACAATCTAACATGTAGTTAAATTACAATAAGAATAGTATCTGCAAGTTGAAAAATTACATTACGCGAATACCTTAAAGCAGCTGAAAATAGAATTTCACTTTTGGCAAGAAATGTCCACCATAATCTGCAAGATATATAGGCCCCAATAAAGCGTAGAGCTTGTCAAATAAATTTATTATTTATCATTTATCATTCAAAAACCTGAACAAATTGGGAAAAAAAGGAAACATAATTGTTATGAAGAATAGAAAATTGTGTATAAATAAATAGTGTAACAGTAATACATATATGTATTGATCAACAATCTAAGATCCCATTTGACACGTGTATTTTAATTATCAAAAGTGCTTGATCAAATCAATAGTTCAAAAACACTTAGAACTCTTTATTCATATCCGTAGCTATCGAAATTGAACTTCTTCTTCCTTTTTTTTTTTTTTTCTGCCTCATCCCAAACTTCCAATCACAATGTAGGCAAGGTATTAAATCTTTAAAAGTACACAAAGAAACTAATATCTTACAATGAAAAGATACAATCATTAACCTGTCAATAATTCAATTCAATTCAATAACCATGGCCAAGCAAAAGAGAATTAAGATTGGTTATATCTCCCTTCATTTGCGCACATCGTCATCCTATTGCTATGGGAGACTCTAGCATATGCATATGATTAAGAAAGCAATGGAATGACAACCACGTATAGGATTTTACTCATTTGCATTATTAAGAGAAACCCCGACATATGCAGATGAAACATTCCCTAACTCTACATTTACATGTTGGATTAGAAGTAAATTTACTTGACAAAATTTGCGAAATTGATGGATTTATAGCAACAACTTTCATGAATTAAAATGTCATTAGCAACAACTTTTGTAGCAAATCCCACAATCAAATCAATCTTAAAATGCGAATCATAGAAACTAAGCATAAACGGAAATGAATCGATTTATTTATTTATTTATTTATTTTTCTCTTATGTTAATTAAGGTCTTAATTTATGTTGTTTAAAAATTAGATGCATAATAACTTGCGTACAACTAAAAGCAAATGATAAATATGGTATTTTGGGTCATGATTGAAGCTGTGACATTTTTCTTTCTTTAAGCAATGAAGCCTTTAAAAGCATGCATTTTTCACTCTCAATACCAGGCTTAATTAACAGAAAGTTGAAGCCTTTGAAAATCCAAAAATACCATTTGCTATCATTCTAAGCAAATGACCCAAAATATCCCACTTGGCAAACATATCCCGCTCTTCCAAATTCACTTGAAAATTCATTGATTAGAAGTAAATTTACTTGACAAATGGCAGTCTAGTTTAGACAACTCAACGAGCAAACATATCCCGCTCTCCCAAATTCACTGATTTTAAAGCCATAATTAGCTTTCTAAATACCAAAAAAATTTCATTTTTCACCAGCAAAAATATTAATCCAAATAGAGATAAGATAATACGAATGCCCTTAAAATGAAGCTTTAAAAAAAACTGTGAAGCTTACCTCGACCACTTCCCTCTAATTCCAGATGACAAAACGGGGCAGAATAACCGACGGATAAACAACGAACGTTTCACGCTGAGATCCTCAATAGTGACATCTGAGATTTACACCTCCCAAATAGACTATCAGTACCTTAATATATACAAGATATATACAAAGAATATTACATAATCAACAAATTATAGCATAATTTTTGAACCAACGAAGCCATATGCCTTGATTTGTCAATAAAAAAAATTAATAATCAATGGGACCAATTTTAGCTTCCTCCATGAAGTTCACTACAAGAGATTACCTTGAAATTCAGACGGTGATTAAGCAGAGACTTGAGCCAAAACCTTGATTTTAGATCGAATTCAAGTTTTGGGGCTGATTTTTGGCATTTTCATGGTGGATTTAGAGTGGAACTTCAGGTTTTCAGTTTGGGGATCTCGCGTCTGCAGAATGGAACATTGGCTACTGGTTTTGGTTTCATGGTTTTAGCTTCAGATTTTTTTTTTTTTTATGGATCTCGCCGATTGTCACGGTTATAAACCGTGACAAATCGCGAGATCTTTGTCACGGTTTATAACCGTGACAACTCGCGAGATGGTCACGGTTTATAACCGTGACCCATGACCCGCGGATTGTCACGGTTATAAACCGTGACAATCTTAAAAAAAAAAATTGTCACGGTTTAGAACCGTGACAATCAGCGAGAATTTTAGTCACAGTTTAAAATCGTGACAAATTGAAAATCTATTGCGTGACAAATTGCACATTTTGGTGTAATGATTATTTGTTGCAATGGATATATACTTGGGATTTATATACATTATTGTTGAATTACTGTATTATGATAGTTAGATTAGTTAGTATTATTTAGTTAAGTAATTTTTTTTGAATAATTTTAGAGGAATTATAAATAACTCATAAGCCAAATTAAAAAATGAATTGTTGATATAGTTATTAAAATTGATATTTTATGAAATAATATTAACTTTAATTTTTTTATATGTTCCTAATTGAATTATTATTCTACGTGTGATAAAATAATACATGCAATATTTATAAATTATGTTGAACTACATTTTAATATGTAATAAATAAATTAATATTAATTTTATATAAATATAATTTATTAGAAAGGAGCATGGCAATAATATTATTTCAATAAATTAAAATAATAACAATTTCGTAGTCATTATATTTATATAATTAGAATGACTACAATTTATTAAAATTATAGCAATTAGCATTCTACGTACATATGATAAAATAATGCATACAATATTTATAAATTATGTTGAACTACATCTTAATATGTAATAAATAAATTAATATTAATTTTATATAAATATAATTTATTAAAAATGAGCATGAGAATTATATTATTATTTCAGTAAATTACAGTAATAATAATTTGGTAGTCATTATATTTATATAATTAGAATGGTTATAATTTAGTAAAATTATAGCAATTAGTATTCTACGTACGCATGATAAAATAATGCATGCAATATTTATAAATTATGTTGAACTACATTTTAATATGTACTAGATAAATTAATATTAATTTTATATAAATATAATTTATTGAAAAGGAGCATGAGAATAATATTATTTTAATAAATTAAAGTAATAACAATTTTGTAGTCATTATATTTATATAATTAGAATGGTTATAATTTATTAAAATTATAGCAATTAGCTTGGGAATAGAACTATTTAATATCATTTTAATTAATATAGTCATTCTAATAGTTTTGTGGTTTAAATAAATCAAATTATCGAATTACTTCCCCATCCTTTAGTTACAGTTGATTTTATTTATTGTATTACATTGCACTTCATCTGCATTGAGTTTAGAAAACCGTTTGAAGATAATCTTGTATGGCATTAACTGTGCATGCATTGTTGCTCAGTTTGAGATGCACAAGATTATTTTTGAATTCTCCTAGTGGAGAGTTTGTCATCGATCTGCGTAAATCGAACTATGTTAAATTTAATATTTTGTGTAGACAGTTATGTATTTACGTTAATTTCAATAGTATCCTTCTTTGTTCTCCGGGTGTGAATTACGTTTTACGTGAATTGCACACTTAGTAGAACTAAGGGGAGATGCTGTCGAAATTTACAGTAAAATACTCTATTAGTTTTACACAAAAAATCACAATTTGATATTACGTACATAGATGACGAATGGTTTAAATCCCTACCCTTTCATTAGATACGGAGTTATAGGGCTGATTTAGAATATTTTTGCATTACACGCTTAATAAGAGAAAAATAGCGAGACGACTCTCTTTAATGATATTATTACATGTTAATTATGGAAAAATAACTCTATAGGTCGTTCGAAATGGATCAGAGTTGGATGTATGGAAATCCCACTTTTTCTTGAATATGTAAACGGATTTATTGAGTTTTTGAAATGCGCTGAGGAGGATAGAAAGAAGTATAAGAAGGATAAGATTGTTTGTCCTTGTTTAGTATACCATAATACTGTTGGTCATGACACCGATGCGAAAGTGAGAAACCATTTGTTTAAAAATGGGTTTAAGATCAGTTACATGTGTTGGTATTGGAATGATGAGCAAATAGTGTCTAGTACGAATAGTGATGGCAATGATGGTGGGCATAATAATAATCAATTGGATAAGGAGAACGACGGTCGTGGGGAAAATACAGATATGAATATGGAGCATGATCGTTTGGGTGAAATGTTGCGTGATGTGCAAGATGACTTCGTTGACAGGCCCCATGAGTTTGATAAATTGTTCGTCGATTCCGAAAAACCTCTGTATCCTAATTGTGTAAAATATAACAAGTTATCAGCTGTGTTCAAATTGTTAAGCTTGAAAGCGAAATGTGCGTAGAGTGATCGGAGTTTCACGGCGTTATTGGAGCTTTTAGTAGATATGCTTCCGGATCATAATGAGTTGCCTAGTTCAACGTACAAGGCAAAGAAGATGTTTTGCCCGTTGGGTATGGAGATTGATAAGATAGATGCTTTTCCGAATGATTATGTATTGTATCGGAATGAGTGCAGAGATTTGCATATGTGTCCGAATTGTGGGGTATCAAGGTATAAGAGAAAAAACCGCAATGATAATTGTAACGCCCCGCCAAAATCTCGTCACGATTTTATATGATTTCGTATGTTTATCGTTTGTGCTTTTGGGAATGGGTTGTGATGATGTGATTATGTCGTGAGATGGTGTTGATGGGTATGACATGTTTAGGATGTGCTTTGGGTTGCCCCATGTATGTTGGAACTAGGTACGGTCGCCAAGAATGAGCCGGAAGAGAAAATGCAGAAAATTGGGATTTACGGCCGTAATTCCGTATTTACGGCCGTAAGTATTATGGTTACGGCCGTAAGTCAAGAGTGATGGTTAAGTGGCTGATTCTCTGCTGGTCGCGTGACCGGAAGCGCGGTTGCGTGTGCCCGTTTACGGCCGTAATTTATTGGGTTACGGCCGTAATTTTGGAATTTACAGCCGTAACAGGGAGATTTACGGCCGTAATTTTAAGTCGGCAGAAACTGTTGGATAGGGTTTATACACGTTTGCTCGGCCATTTACCCTCATTTTTGACCCTAACCTCCCCAAAACTCTAGAGAACACTCTCAAAGGTGATTTTAAGGATTTTATAGGAGTTTTGGCTTGTGGATCAATTAATCACTTCTAGTTGCCATCTTAGATTCAACAAGAGGAAGGGAAGAAGAAAGGAAAGGGAGAAGAAGAAGTATCCAACCAATTCATTAGCTTGCTTTCTTGCCTTTTGAGGTAGGTAGTAGATGAGTAAATATATGTGTTATCCTATATGCTATATGTTAGCTAATGTTATGATATGAAACTATGTGGAAGAAGTTATGGTATGCTATGTTAGGTGAAGAGATAGGTTATGTTATGGTAGGGTTTGCTATGCTATGTTATGTTGTTAGATGATGTTATGTATGTTATGCTATGTTACTATGGTAGATGCAAGATGAGCTATGATATGATAAAGAGCACATGGGCTAAATGGTAAGAGGATGAAGTATGTGTAACATGAAAGTACGATCATGCATATATGGGTTGTAGATTGTGTGCTTACAATATGATATGATGATGTTACGGGCGATTTAAAGCGTAAAAGAACCTTTAGACGACGGCCCACGGCGCCCCAAAGCGTAAAAGAACCTTTGGGGGACGGCCATTACGACGGCGCCGCAAAGTGTAAAAGAACCCTTGCGGGACGGCCAATGATATGATGATGTTACGGCGCCTTGTAAGCACATGATCTATAACCGGGCCCAAAGCATGAACATGACATGCATTAGCATTTGCATCTATTGCCTACTGAGTCCCCGTGGCTCATTATGTTGTATATTGATGTTTTATGTGCAGGCGGTGGTGGAGAACCCTCCCGAGCGTGATGTGGGATGTGAGGAAGAAGGGGGAAACCTAAACATCCTGCGGCCGCGTTTTGTTTGTTTATATTGTACTAGTTTAAGTGAACGAACAAAATATATTTTTGATATGTATATAAATGCTTCCGCTTTTGAAAGTATAAATGAAATGTGTTTCGTTCGGGTAAGAAAAGACGGGTCGTTACAATAATTGCGCGAGTAAGAATGGTCTTCCAGTAAAGGTATTATGGTATTTACCTGTCATTCCAAGGTTTAAGCGATTGTTTGCAAATGCAAATGATGCAACCAAATTGTTATGTGATAAGTGCTCGAAAAGCACTTAAATAACTCTTCTATTTTACGTATTTGTATGTTTTATTAGTATTATATGTTTATTTTTATGTGTTTTCCTTTTATTGTGTGTTTAGAGTCACAAGAAATCAAAAGGAGCAAAAATGGATAAAAACGGAGCGAAAACGGAACTTGGGACCGAAATGCAAGCAAATTCAAAGATGGAGGGCCTCCGATGCAATTTTA
This sequence comes from Jasminum sambac, assembly GCA_018223645.1. Classification (NCBI taxonomy): domain Eukaryota; kingdom Viridiplantae; phylum Streptophyta; class Magnoliopsida; order Lamiales; family Oleaceae; genus Jasminum; species Jasminum sambac. The sequence goes on from CP073647.1 coordinate 27,820,004, forward strand.
TGAAAAGTTGTTTTTACAATTTTTCTTGTGCCAATATCAAAGAATATCAAAAGAGGATTTCCACATTTTTGTCGGATCCCAAATCGGAGTTTCCTAGTGAAAGTTATGGCCATTTGAAGAGAAATGACAAAGCATAAAAAATCAGCAGCTCGAATTTACTGCCGCAGTTCAGTAATTTGACCATAACTTTTGCTACAAACTTCGGATTGACCTGCACTTTATATTGTTGGAAAGGAAACTCAGAGAGCTACAACTTTGATGTTGACCTCTTCAAATGATTCGGATCATATCATGGTCAAAAATGGGAAAAACCGAGAGTGATGTGAATGGAGTATTTCTTGGGCCATGTTTTGGTAGAAAATTCATAACTTTCTACTAAAATATCAAAAAAAGGAACTTCCAATTACACAATTCAGCCAAGATGCTTACCTATACCATGATACAATATTTGAACTAATGGAGCAATTTAAGATCATGATTTGGTGGTTACCAATTAGTGGAATCATAATGGAGTAGTTGTACAATTTTTTATCATGTTTTCTTGTGAAATTTTGCCTATAAATAGAGGCATTTGTAAGGAAGGAAACACACAACTTAGTAGAAGAGAATTAGTTAGTAGTTCTCTCCAATAAAATTTTCTTCTTCATTTGTTCTTAGTTTTAGCTTGAAGATTTTAGTTTTTCATATTCAAGTGTGATCAATTTTTCGCTAAGTTCTCTTTTCCTTTTATTTCTCTATTTATTTCTTAGTATTTATTTACTTGTTTACTATATTTTGCATAATCTATCATATAGTGGTGGTGATACAAGGCTAACACTGCTAAAAAGTATGAAACCCCGAATTATGAGTAGTTAAGACTTTTCTATCTAGTTCGAGGGGACGTTGTGTTCAACTAACATGTTGTTATCTTTTCTAACTCTTTAGTAACGTCTTATCTATTCCTCTACTTCAATTTGTTGATTTGTTATGCTTGTAAACCCGTTTTTGAGTTTATTTGATTATTGCATTCACATTGGCCAATTGAATCAATTAATCTTTAAATTCAAGTTACTTGCTAGGATTGGAACTTTTGATCCGTAATTGTCATTAGATTCCAATCCAAAGTAGCAAATGAATATCGTGCATATTTATTAACAAATCATCTTAGATGCATTAATTCGAGCTTGTGAAATTATTCATCTAATTCAACTCATTCTTCTCGTTCATTTCATACTAGCTTTGCATTAAATCCTAAGAGCTTGTTTAGGGTTATCCAATAGCTAGATGTTAAGTTAAAAGTTTACTTTTTACTTAATACACTTAAGAAAGAATTCGTTAATCAGAGCTTCTTGGTTAATTGAGAGTTGATAAATTGAAGAAGGAATAGTAACACGTTGCATGGGAAAGATAAACACAAGTTGTTGACACAACCGAACCCGAGAACTAGATATTTATTTCAATTCTTTTATTTGATCTTATCTTTTGTCATTTGATTTTCATTCAAAATTCTCAAAACCCCCACTTTCCTATATTAATTGATAAAGACAACTAGATTAAGCACCGTTCCTCTTGGGTTCGACCCTTACTTACCACTTCTACATTAATTTGTAGTTTTGAAACCGAGTAAGGAAAAAAACAAACTTTAGGTCGCGACAAGCGCCTAAGTTTTTGGCTCATGGGAACGGTTAACGAATTTAGTTGCTTTTATTAATTAATTTTTTTTTTTTAAAAAAAATTTCTTCTTCACTTGTATGCATAATACCCAATCTACTAATCAAATTCTTGAAAGTTTCGATCCAGAAATCGAGAAATCCATTCGAAGACGAATAAGACAAGCAAAACAAACCGAATGAGAAATGGCGTAAAACAATAACGAAGAACTCTCAAACAACGGCAACTCACGGTTACTCAACAACCTTTGTGTATCACCTTTCCAACCGTAGAAGAAGGTAAGACTTTCGAACTAAAATCTGGATTGATACATCTTCTACCTTCTTTTCATGGACGATTCGGCGAAGATCCATATCGACACTTGAAGGAGTTTCATGTGGTGTGCGATAGCATGAAACCCCCGGGCATCACTGAAGAGCAAATCAAGCTCAGAGCCTTTCCATTTTCACTAAAAGATGCCGCCACAGATTGGTTATACACTTTACCACCAGGTTCAGTCACAATATGGAATCAAATGAAGCAACTTTTCCTCGAAAAGTACTTCCCAGCTTCAAAGACCGCAAATATCAGGAAAGATATCTCTGGAGTACGCCAAAACAATGGAGAAACTCTTTATGAGTATTGGGAGCGTTTCAAAAAGCTCATTGCAAGCTGCCCGCATCACCAAATCAGTGAAAACCTCCTAGTGTAATACTTCTATGAAGGCTTATGTCAATCGGATGAAACATGGTTGATGTCGCTAGTGGAGGCGCATTGATGTACAAAACCCCCTCTGCCGTAACACTGATTTCAAACATGGCTGAAAACACTCAACAATTTAGTACAGACCGAGAGATGAACATTCGAAGAGTTAACGAGGTAAGTAATTCCAATATTGAAAGCCAACTTTCTGAACTAACACATCTTCTCAAACAAATTGTTGTAGGAAACAATCCGCAAGTCAAAGCATGTGGCATATGCACAAATCTAGGACATCCTACAGATGCTTGTCCTGTTCTACAAGTGGATAACAACGAACAAGTGAACTCAAGAAATAATTTCCCATTCCCAAGACAAGAATACAATCCAGTACTCAAACACCTATAATCCAGGATGGCGAGATCACCCCAACTGAAAGTTATGGAACCAACAAACCCCTGTGATTCTTCCTTAACAAACCTCAAAGCCAATTCCAAAGAACAAGGGAATTTTCAACCCCAAGGGCAATTTCAACAAAAACCTCAACAATCAGGTATGTCTCTCGAGGATATGGTGAAAACATTAGCAACTAACACTGTGAAATTTCAACAGGATTCCAAATTGAGCATTCAAAACTTGGAAAACCAAATGAGTCAATTGGCAACTGCCATCAATCGACTGGAAGCACAATCTGGAGGGAAGTTACCATCCCAACCTGAGGTAAATCCAAAGAATGTTAGTGCCATAACCTTAAGGACTGGAAAAGAGATCGAAAACCCTCACAAAGAAGTTCCCACACATGAAGATAAAGAAGAAAAGTTTGAAAAGGAGGTATGTCCTAACCCCTCTGTCACTACTAAAGTGATCCCTCCCCCTTTTCCGAGTAGATTAGCAAAAACTAACAAAGAAGAAAAGGAAACAGAAATTTTGAACACATTTAGGAGGATAGAAATCAACATTCCCTTATTAGATGCAATCAAACAAATTCCACACTATGCTAAGTTTTTGAAAGATCTTTGCACTAATAAGAGGAAATTGAAGGGAAATGAAATGATCAAAATGGGAGAAACCGTTTCAGCGGTATTCCAGAAGAAGTTGCCTCCAAAATGTAAAGACCCTGGTATGTTCACTGTCCCTTGTACCATAGGCAATCACCACATGGACAAAGCACTTATAGATTTAGGAGCATCCATAAATGTCATGCCTAGATCTTTGTATGCTTCACTTAATTTAGGAAAACTGAAAGAAACTCACGTAATTGTACAACTAGCTGATCGTACCAATGCATACCCGGATGGAGTGATAGAAGATGTGCTAGTCAAAATAAATGGTTTAGTTTTCCCTGCTGATTTTTACGTGCTTGATATGGATGATGAACATTCACCTCACCCTACACCTATCATATTGGGACGTCCATTTCTTTACACTTCTCGTACTAAAATTAATGTCTATGAGGGTACACTATCCATGGAATTTGATGAGGAAAAAGCGAACTTTAATATTTTTGATGGTTCATTGCGCCCTAATAACGCTTGTTCTGTCTTTGCAATCAATTCAACTAATCCTTTTGTGCAAGAACTGTGTAAGTTGAATTGCAGAGCCAGCACAACACATAAGATTGAGCCAAAGCACAATTACCTCATCTCGAAGAAGGAAGCCATGGAAAGAAATGAGACCAAAAAATTTGGAGAAGAATTCAAGAAGGATCAAGAAATCAAGACACTCTGAGAAACCATCGAAGACAAAGTGGAGTTGCAATGGATTTGAGGAATCCTACTTGACAAATGGGAACTGTGTCGAGCTAACGACCATAAACAAAAGCGCTTCTTGGGAGGCAACCCAAGCATTTTTCTTTTAATATTTGTATTTTTTTTATTTTTTATTTTTTGTTTAACGTATTAAGGAAGATATTGCTTTATTACTGTAGGAGGACGATATTTCGAGACTCAATTATTTGGGAAGAGACATGATGGCCCATAAATCGGTGATTAGCGAGAATTACGGATAATGGGCAGGTTAATTATTGATAAATGACAACCACAAACGCGCTTTCTCGGATACTCCTTCCAACGTACTCTTTCCAGCACACTCCACATGTATAATTGTCGGTTGAAACAGTGCTCATTTGACTATAAATCGAGACCATTATCTACTTGAAGCTACAACCAAAATTCTCAATCCTCTGTGAGTATTCCTTTCTGACAGTGATTAGGTAATTTTCTTCTTCTTCTTAATTTTTTTTCTTCCTTTTGTTCTTCTTTCTCTTATTCTTATTTGTTTTTCTTATAGCATGGATGTGTGTGATATTTTTGTATATATATGTATTTTCCTCATACTAATCGATTATGTAATTCAAATTTTCTTATTTTTTTCCTTCTTCAGTATCTTGTTTGAAAATATGGAAGAGTGTGATAATCTATTTTACTTATTTATTTTGATGATTTTAGTCTTATTACTTCAGTGTTTCTTTTTCTCTCGTGTGTTACGTAACTAAAAAAAAAAAAAATTTATAGTCGAGCCAACGACTATAAACAAAGGCTCTACTTAGGAGGCAACCTAAGCACTCTCTTTTCTTCTACTTCTCCAAAACACTTGAATTTTCAATGGATAACAAAATTTCCAAAATCCACAAATATTATCCGTCATTGCATTTGAATGCTTTGAAAGAGATTTATTATTCTAGAGTAGGACGGTTAAAAATGTTGATGGAAAAGGAAATGCCTGAGGATATCCGTTGGTTGATTGAAGTAAAGGTCCGATTAGGAGGTGAAATGCCAGCTTTTAATACTAAATATGCACCAGGGTTAGGCAAAAGTAATTTTGCCAAGAAACGAAGAGCAAAAAGAAAGAATGTGTGCTATAAATGTGCTAGATGACCTTATAAATGCACTCGATGGACATGCAAATCAGGTAATAGTTCCATTGGATTTGTGTCCACAAATCGAGAAGATAAAATGTGTTTCATTAAGGATGGCATGAGTAAGGAGTCTTTGGATGATATCCATCAAACTCTTGAGACGCATCCTAGTGGAATGGTGCAAATCGAACTTCTCAATTTGTGGAGTGAATTTAAAAAGGAACGAGAACGATATAGTTTTGGGAATCTGACTTTAAAAGACCTTGTTTGCCAGTCTATAAGAAAATCGATGGGAAGCCTATCCCCACTCGTAGAAAGGCGTTTAAGCTGTTTCGGACGTAAAACCAGAGGAAGATGTGAGCCACAATCACAACTACGTGTACATATTGTTATTTTTAATTGTTTTTGTATTCTTGTGTCAGTTTTTAGTGTGCAAAATCGACAACCTATGGAGGATACTACTTCTGCCAGAACTGGGAGTTCAAAGAGGACATTGAGGGTCATAAGTCTCTTTGGTGGAATCAATCTAGGACAACCAACCCTTCTAGCACCAGTAGTCGAAGTTGGAACAGTACTTGGAGATCGAAAGGGCAAGATAATATATGGAGGAGGTTACCGTGGACTGATAGGGTGTGCCGTTCAATCTGCGTACGTATGAGGATCAACAGTGATTGGTATTACTGTGCCACCTTTAAAACAGGTGTATGGTAAAACCATCGGCGTTGAGGTAAAGGCTAAATCGTTGTTTGAACGCTTAACACTGATGATAATGCATTCGGATGCTTTTATCATATTACCGGGGGGTTTTGAAACTTTGGAACAGATCTTTTGCATAATTTCTTGGGCCACGTTGAATCTACACTCTAAGCCAATTGGTCTTTTAAACATTCAAAACCATTTCAATGGTTTATTGGCATTTCTCGAATTTTTAGCTCATCAAAAGCTGATTTCTCCTAATACTTTAAAAATGATTTTTATTACACCATCAATTGAGGAATTATTGGAGAAATTAGAATCTTATGTATCACAAATGCATGTAGAAGTGTCTGTCATCAATTGGCCAGAGGAATTAAGCGAAAGAAAAAGAGATCCGAATGAATTGGATTTAGAGTTAAGGTTATGAATGTGGAATAGCTAACTTCATATGGTAGAATACGGAGTTAACTCTGGAAACACATCTGTGTTACGCCCTGGAATAAAAAAACAAAAAAAAAAACAAAAAAAACACAAAAAAAAAATAAATTTCAGATGTTGTTTTTCTTGTTCTGTACATATGTTGATTGCAGGTCGTTTGCTCTTGGATTGTTGACCTTTTCTAAGAAGTGCTCCATTGTGCAACCACCATCCCCGATTGAAACGACTCATTGCTTATCATAGGGGAGTTTCTATTTCTACTATTTTTCATGCTTTCTATATTTCTACATTGGGGACAATGTAGAATTTAAGTGTGGGGGAGTGGCATATTGTGGTCTGCGTGTGATTTTTTTTTATTTGTGTCGACGATTTTGCATGAGATAGCAACTTTTGAATATGATTGAGCTTAATTTGTGTAACTTAGCAGAAACTACAAGATCTCAAAAAATGTGTTCGTTTCTTCTTCAAGCACAAATTGGCAAATTTATCTCGAGCACATTTATAGGTAATTTACTATCATTCTCCTGGAACACAAATTGAAGGTTGAAAATGTTGAATTTTTCTAACTTTCTAGACCATAGTAAACTAACTTTTTCTTTTCTTTTTTTTCTATCCATTCGTCCTGCTCAAAGTAACCTGGAAACATCGATTGTTAGTAAGGTGGAGTTATAATCGCATGGTATCTGTTTTTTTTGAATGTGTCTTTTATTGACAGAGTTTAAAAAGTTTTGAAAAAGCATTAACCTATGATGAGAATGAATTTTACTTTTATATTTGAAATAAAGGAGAGGGACCACAGGAAAGAGCTACTTACCTCAGAGTGTGAAGCCGTCATCTCGAATGGGTGAAGAAGGCTGCCTCCAATGAAAGGGGTTTAGTGTGAAAGCTACCTGTGGGGTAAAAGCTGAAAAGAAAATTGCAAAACTCTTCTTCTTCTTCTTTTTCTTCTTCATCAAAAAAAAAAAAGAAAAAAAAATCGCGAGAAATGTGATAGCTACCCAAGTGTGAAGTTAGATAAATAAATTTCCTCAGTGGTTTGAAGTGCTCAATCTAAACACTCTTTAAATTGAAGACATATTTGCGATAAAACACCTGCCATGCCCTTTTTTTTCTTTGCAGTGCTAACAGTTGATGATTTTTGGTGAACATAGTAATTTTTAGGATCCATGGGAATCATTGTAAAATAAGAGTGGGATCACGAGAGATGAAAGGAAATATTTGACTATTTCGGGTCAGGATTTGGATAGATCATCGTAAGCTTTCATTTGGTTCCAGTTAGTGATGGGATGATAACCTCAATTGCACACACTCACAAGCCATTGTGTATTTGAGAAGAAGTGAAATTTTCATGGTTCGGGAGAATATTTATTAAGCAAGCCATTATCTGTAGTTGGATTTCAATGTTTAAAGTTGTTTATCTCATGTAAAATCAGTATGTTGTTTGGTATCATATGGGTTGTTGTTCGAGGGCGAACAACAGTCTAAGTGTGGGGGAGTTTGATAAGTGCTCGAAAAGCACTTAAATAACTCTTCTATTTTACGTATTTGTGTGTTTTATTAGTATTATATGTTTATTTTTATGTGTTTTCCTTTTATTGTGTGTTTAGAGTCACAAGAAATCAAAAGGAGTCAAAATGGATAAAAACGGAGCGACAACGGAACTTGGGACCGAAATGCAAGCAAATTCAAAGATGGAGGGCCTCCGATGCAATTTTATGAAACGTTATTTTTACAATTTTTCTTGTGCCAATACCAAAGAATATCAAAAGAGGATTTCCACATTTTTGTCGGATCCCAAATCGGAGTTTCCTAGTGAACGTTAAGGCCATTTGAAGACAAATGACAAAGCGTAAAAAATCAGCAGCTCGAATTTACTGCCGCAGTTCAGTAATTTGACCATAAATTTTTCTACAAAATTCGGATTGACCTGAACTTTATATTGTTGGAAAGGACACTCAGAGAGCTACAACTTTGATGTTGACCTCTTCAAATTATTCGGATCATATCATGGTCAAAAATGGGCAAAACCGAGAGTGATGTGAATGGAGGATTTCTTGGGCCATGTTTTGGTAGAAAATTCATAACTTTCTACTAAAATATCAAAAAAGGGAAATTCCAATTGCACAATTCAGCCAAGATGCTTACCTATACCATGATACAATATTTGAACTAATGGAGCAATTTAAGATCATGATTTGGTGGTTACCAATTAGTGGAATCATAATGGAGTAGTTGTACAATTTTTTATCATGTTTTCTTGTGAAATTTTTCCTATAAATAGAGGCATTTGTAAGGAAGGAAACACACAACTTAGTAGAAGAGAATTAGCTAGTAGTTCTCTCCAATAAAATTTTCTTCTTCATTTGTTCTTAGTTTTAGCTTGAAGATTTTAGCTTTTCATATTCCTATGATCAATTCTTCGCTAAGTTCTCTTTTCCCTTTTATTTCTCTATTTATTTCTTAGTATTTATTTACTTGTTTACTATATTTTGCATAATCTATCATATAGTGGTGGTGATACAAGGCGAACACTCGCTAAAAAGTATGAAACCCCGCAATTATGAGTAGTTAAGACTTTTCTATCTAGTTCGAGGGGACGTTGTGTTCAACTAACATGTTGTTATCTTTTCTAACTCTTTAGTAACGTTTTATCTATTCCTCTACTTCAATTTGTTGATTTGTTATGTTTGTAAACCCGTTTTTGAGTTTATTTGATTATTGCATTCACATTGGCCAATTGAATCAATTAATCTTTAAATTCAAGTTACTTGCTAGGATTGGAACTTTTGATCCGTAATTGTCATTAGATTCCAATCCAAAGTAGCAAATGAATATCGTGCATATTTATTAACAAATCATCTTAGATGCATTAATTCGAGCTCGTGAAATTATTCATCTAATTCAACTCATTCTTCTCGTTCATTTCATACTAGCTTTGCATTAAATCCTAAGAGCTTGTTTAGGGTTATCCAATAGCTAGATGTTAAGTTAAAGAGTTTACTTTTTACTTAATACACTTAAGAAAGAATTCGTTAATCAGAGCTTCTTGGTTAATTGAGAGTTGATAAATTGAAGAAGGAATAGTAACACGTTGCATGGGAAAGATAAACACAAGTTGTTGACACAACCGAACCCGAGAACTAGATATTTATTTCAACTGTTTTATTTGATCTTATCTTTTGTCATTTGATTTTCATTCAAAATTCTCAAAACCCCCACTTTCCTATATTAATTGATAAAGACAACTAGATTAAGCACCGTTCCTCTTGGGTTCGACCCTTACTTACCACTTCTACATTAATTTGTAGTTTTGAAACCGAGTAAGGAAAAAAATAAACTTTGGTGCGCCGCGACAACGCGCCCATTATGGCATGCAGAAGGGAGGAAAAAAATGGAAAACTAAGGCATCCGGTTGATTCCCCTAAATGGTGCAATTTCAATAGGAGATTTCGAGATTTTGGGGATGAAGATAGGAATCTCCTTCTTGGATTATGTACAGATGGAATGAATTCACACAGCGATATGAGCAGTTGGCATAGCACTTGGCCAGTACTTTTGGTGATCTATAATCTCCCTCCCTAGTTATCTATGAAGCGCAAATACATGATGATATCGTTGCTAATCTTAGGTCAGAAACAATTGGGCAATCTAAGGAGATTGTGGGATAAGGGTGTGGAGGTGTTTGATGCTAATTGTTTGGAGAATTTTAATTTACGTATAATGCTATTTTGTACCATATATGATCTTTCAACTTTTGGTAATTTGTTGGGTTACACGATCGAAAGTGGTAAGGCATATCCCGTGTGCGAAGATACCATTTATAGCGTATATTTGAATAATTGCAAAAAAAATGTGTGCATGAATCATCGGGCTTTTCCCTTGAAAAATCATAAATACCGAAGAAATAAAGATGATTTCAATGGGAAAACCAAGAATCGAGTCGCACGATTACCGTTGTTTGGGGAAGAAGTTTTCGAACGAGTTAAAAATATTTCAGTTGAATTCAGTAAGGTTTTTAAATAAACTAAAAACAAAGACATGGAAGAAGAGGTCGATTTTTTTGGAATTACCTTATTGGAAGTATTTAGAGGTGAGATATTGTATCGATTTCATACACATAGAGAAGAATGTTTACGAAAATATCATCGGGACGTTGCTAAACATTTCAGGAAAGATTAAGGATTCTATCAATGCTAGAAAATGCATTGTGGATTTGGGAATATGGCCGAAGCTAGCACCTACTGAAGAGACGGGGAAACGTCCATTCCTACCAGCGGCTTGCTACACTCTATCTAAGAAAGAAAAATAAATTTTTTGTGAATGTCTGAGAGGGGTGAAAGTTCCATTTGATTATTCATCAAACATCATACGGTTTGTATCGATGAAGGACTTGAAATTGGTTGGGATGAAGTCTCATGATTGTTATATTATGATGCAGCAGCTATTGCCGATTGTTATTCGCAGTATACTGCCTAAAAATGTCAGGCAAGTAATTACACAACTTTACTTTTTCTTCAATGCAATATTCAGCAAGGTTATTGATCCGGATGAGTTAGATAGACTGCAAGCAAATGTTATTATCACCATCTATCCGCTTGAAATGTATTTTCCGCTATCTTTTTTTGATGTCATGGTCCACTTGGTTATTCACTTAGTTTGACAAATTAAGCAGTTAGGTCCGATATTTTTACACAATATGTATCCATTTGAAAGGTTCATGGGTATCCTGAAGGAATATGTGAGAAATCGATTTAGACCAGAGTGCAGTATCGTAGAAGGTTATATTGTTGAAGAAGTCATTGAATTTTGTATTACCTTGCAAAAGTCGAACCTATTGGCATTCCTATATCTCGACATGAGGGAAGACTTGATGGTAAGGGCATTGTTGGACGCAAGCCGATCGATCCGGCTGCTGAAGACCTAACCAAAGCCCATCTTCTCGTTTCGCATCATCTTGCTGTAATTCAACCATACTTTGATGAACACATAGCAGTTTTAAGGATGAAGAATCCTTCAAAAGGGGAAATGTGGTTGGTTAGTGAATATAATCGCTCTTTCCTTAAATCGTTCAAAAACAAAGTAATGACAGTTGACGCATACGCCGGAAATGATTGAAGAAACGATGAAGTGGTTGGCTTACGGACACGCATTGCGTGTGACCTTTTACCAGGGATATGAGATTAACGGGTATATAATTTATACAAAAGGTCAAGATGATAAAAGCATGACGTAGAACAGTAGAGTGTCACAGGTGGCAGTATCCACTGATAATAGGGATGATACATACTACGATGTCATTGAAGAAATTTGGGAACTTAATTACACGATGTTTCAGATGTGCGTATTTTGATGCAGGTGGGTGGACAAGGCACGGAGTGTATCGATTGACAAATTGGGTTTCAGTAGGGCTGATTTTTCTCAGGTTAGAAGTCGGAATGATCCGTTTGTACTTGCATACAAGCTAAGCAAGTGTTTTACATTATTGATCAAGGCGATGCAAAGTGGTCAGTTATCCTCCAAGGGAAGAGACGCATTGTTGGGATCGGTGATATGGTCAATGAAGATGAATATGACCACTGGGATGAAGTACCTCCATTTTCAGCTGAATTGCTTATATTAGATCCTCAGGAATACAACAGTGGAACAAATTACCTGGGTTCGGACCATCAGGAGGGAGAGTACGTAGAATGATCGGCCGGTATTACTATTTATTGGTAATTTAAATTTTATTCCATTACTATTTATTTGCAATTTAAATTTATTTGCACGCTATATCTTATTTTCAACTACAACGGTTGCAATATTTTTCATTCTTATTCATTGAAGGTTCTTATTTACTATTGTCATGATTATTAATATTTTTAAATATGCAGGTACGTGCTAATAGGACACAATTATGTCGGATTCTGGATCTTTATCAATATCAGGAGAACCGTGTGTTGACAGCAGCACCAGACGGTTGAGAGGGTTGATGACCATGTCGAAATGGTATGGAAAGAGTATTTATTTGACAGATAATGATTTTGATGACATATCGGCCGAAGGGGATATATGACACAGGGTTCCGATATTATATTGGTGTAGTTGCGCGCTCAAAGGTAAATATAAATTATGGTGATTGGAGAAATGTGGAACGCGGCCTAAAGGATACTATTTGGGAAGACATTAAGGTAATAAAATGTAAATTGCAATTGTGTGCTCTGGTTAACACTTATTTTCTTATTAGTAAGGTTAAGAGTCGAATTTTTTTAATATTACAGACAACTTGCAATTTGAAGGATGACAAACTTAAGAATAAACTTATTTCACAAGTTGGATCACGAATGAGAAATTTTAAGAATAAACTCGTGAACAAGTGGATTTGCGAAAAGGAAAAAAGAACTCATACCCCAATAGATGTTTATAACTTCATTACTGTTGAAAATTGGGAGCAATTCAAAGAAACAGTGATGAGTAAAAAATTCTAGGTATACTTCTCTAGTTATTACAATTAACTATGCAATTACTCTTTTCCTTTTTTTTTTCTCTAAAATCAAATTTGGATAGAGGTTCGTGAGAGTCGTGTCCACCATATTGATCAACAATGGTATATTAATTTCTCGAATGATATAAGTAAGAAGGTAAAGGAGAACCAGTCATATAATAAGTATCCTCATCACATGGGATCCGCAGGTTACGTGAGGATGAAGGAGGTGTGGGCACAGAATGACCTTTTAGGGTATCTATCCTCTTGCGGGTCTGTTAGCGATTCTATAATAAGATTGTGAGTATTTCTTTCCAATTGTGCATGTAGTTGATAATTTAACCAATGGTAATTACTAACACTTAATTTTCATTTGATCGAAACAGGTGGATAAATTTAAAGACGTTGACGAGGGAACATTTGTCCCGACCAGACAACACGATATACTTTCAGCAGCTCTAGGGAAAGAAGATCATCCGGGCCGGCCGAGGATGTTCGGTGGATATATAGGTGGTATGAGGGCAATTTTTGGACTACCGCCTGTATAATCGAAGAAACGCAATTTCGATCGGGATGATTTAGACAGTCGGGCTGCACGAGAGGTCCATAGTCAACTGAATGCCGAATTTGATAATAGGGTTCAGCAGAGAGTTGTTGATACCTTCATTCAATTAGGTGTCCAAGTACCTGCTGGGATGGGAGTAATGATGGCAAATACTAGACCTACGAGTAATAGCAGTGTTTGTCATGTTTCGGGTGCACCAGATCCATTCATCGTCATTATTGTATTTTAAAAAAATTATTTACTTTTATAACACTATTAATAATCAGCTAATTTTATTTATTTTAAAATACTATAGATAATCAGCTTTACAATTATTGTAGAAGCAAACATTAATTGTTGCTTGATAATTTTTGGGACCGATAGGAAATTATTGATTGTATACTGTCCATACTACATGAAGGGCAGATACAACAGGTAGCACAGGGGATTTGCTACCTTATTACAGAAGATACGATTGTGCTTGGTTGCCAACTCATTGAAGGAAATGTCAAGGTACGGATTGATATGGTTCTTGAACAATACCGCGAATTGCCTCTTTCCACGACAATTCGAGATGACTTAGTGGTGTTAGGGGATGCCATGGGAAGTTTTGTTCAGTGGCCTAAAAGCCAGGTTCACTTGGAAAATATAAGTTAATAGATGGTTTCTAGTAGTTTTTTACTAATTTATTTGTTTGAAATTTATGTAATTGCATTTATAGTAGTTAATACTTTAGAATCCTTTAATGTCACATTGTAATGACTGCTTTACCGTTGTAGGATACTACTATACGTAAGAAGAAGAATCGAGCCGACAAATAGAAGAAGTCTCCAAGTTTTGCTATTTTAGCAACTGCACAATGCAATCTCGTTGATGAAGCAACGTATCAGTCTCTTCCTAACTCTGGCAAGCTATTGGTCGATTTGATCAATATGATGCCTATTAGTAATGATACATTGGAAGTCCCGCTCGATGACTTATTTCCTGGATCATCTAACACCGAAATTTTTATTACTGCTACTGATGTCGCCGAATTTACGGCGATGAAATGGTTGAGTGCTCCTATTTTGGAAGTATTTCAATTGTGAGACTTCAATTCCACTTTGAAATTACATAACTCTTTTACTTTTCGATTTTCAATACACTTCTAAATTCGTATTTTATATAATCGGTACATTCATCGGAACTGCCAGCTGTATGAAATACCATTTGGTTTCATGAATCCATCGCTAATAGCTGCAGTTATGATTAGATCTCAATATATGGAGGCTTCACGCTACATTAATGATGCGGTGTGTAATTTAAGTGACAAGAAATATATTTTGGCCCCGTACCACCAAGAGTAAGATCACTCACACTTTAATACATCCAATGTTATATATTTGAAATTCATACATATGTTATTAAAAAGCTAACTGGCACATTTGTTAGTCATCATTGGTTATTGCTTGTCAGCGAGCCCTCAGCTAATCAGAAGAGAAATTTGGTTATCAAGTCGCTCATAAGCGTATAAGCTAATATCCAATGGCTTTCATTTTATTTATTGGATTGTGTGATAAGTTGACGTTTAGATCGCTTCTTATATATTAATATTGTTCATAGAATTTAAATTTTTAGGACTTTCAGGGTACTGTGAGACAAAATGGGTGTACGACGTAGTGTTCAATGGAAAGTACTTTCGGTATGTATATATATAACTTTTAACAATAAAAATTATTGTTTTAATACTTTCGTTCATTTTTGTTTGGAAGATATATGGATTTCTTTCTATATATATATATATATATATATTTGTTAATAACTATTTTTATTTTGTTGTTACGTACAAATTGTAGTATGTCCAGCAACCAGGAGGTGATGAGTGTGGTTACTGCGTTATAAAAAATATGAATGACAGAATGATACAATATGGTCAAGGCGATGATCAACAAACGGTGTGTCACTATAGAATGTAGATTGGTTAATTATTTAAGCATTCAGTACTTTATTGGATATGAACATAACTGATTATCTTTCATTTCACTTATAGGTGTATGGAGTCGAATAGTATTCTCAGAAAAACATCAATTTGGTACGAGAACTTTGGGTTGAATTCTTTCGAGAAGTTATGACATGATCATATATATGTTTAAATTCATTTTCCTTCTAGTTTTATTATGTTCTCGTGCATTGTGGTCATATATACATTTATATAGTCATGGACTTGTACTGGAGTTGTGTACTTGTACTGTTGTGTTTGAGTTGCTTCTACTTGTTTCATTAGGCTGTCTTTACTTCATTTGTTAGTTGGTGTTGCGGCTAATAATTTGCATCCTTTGCATTGTACATATCTTAGTTCTGTAGTTCAAACGGAGTTATGTATCTGCTATAGCTAGTGTAGGCCTAAGTTGAGGCATGTAGTCATGAATGGTATTGCTGGTAGTGTACTTCCAGGTTCTTTGTGAATGGTATTGTTGTTGGTGTAATTGCAGGTTCTTGTATTGAGTTTAGGTGATTTAATATGTACATTTTATCAGTACATAGAATGGGTATTAGGCAATTTTTTTTTTTTTTGATATGAGGTGGCGGTTGTAACATAGAAATCGCTACGGAAACAATTATTAAATTAAAAAAAAAAAGGAATAACAGGTGACGGTTGTTGAATAAACTATCACCACCCAACCAATTATTAAATTTTTTTAAAAAAACGGGTAGCGGTTGTTGAATAAACAACCGCCACCGAAACAATTATTAAATTAAAAAGAAAAAATGAAAAACGGGTGGCAGTTGTTGAATAAACAACCGCCACCCAAATAATTATTAAATAAAAAAAAAGGGTGGCCGGTATTGAATAAACAATTGCCACTTTAATTAATTAAATTAATTAAAAAAGGACTTCAGGTGGCGATTGTTTGTCAACAACTGCCGCCCGAAGTCCGCAATATTTTTAAAAAAATATATAGGGTGGCATTTTTTGAACCGCCACCCTTATAAAGACATTGGGTGTCACTATTTTGGGTGGCATCCAATTAACCGCCACCCTTTCACCAAAACAACCGCCACCATAAACCCTTTCTATACTAGTGTAGAGAGGATTATTTGTTCTCAATACAAATTATACCATGTGATTGAGAAAAGAAAAATAAAAAATCCGAACACTCAGAAACTTTGAAAAGTGTCATAGTTAAACCAAGCGGTCGCTTGGAGCAATTTTAGCCTAACAATTGTATCAAGCAATCGTGCAGTACTTCAACCAAGTAATCGCTTCGTTCAAAACCATACGAGCACAAATTTTTGAATAGACGTATCTCTTGATGATTGAATACATCTCTTATTGAAGAGTTGACACCTTTTTTCATGTCGTCTGGAGGTTGATAAATAGCGACTATATTTCACTAGAAAAACATCATTTAAACACAATCAAAGATAAAAAAAAAAAAAAAATTGGTATCATTTAATTAATTTTCTTCATTATTTTATGTTTCAGTTATTTGAAGATAAAGTTTAGAGTGTTTAAAACTTTACATCCATCTTTTGGCATGATTTAATCCTTCAAACAATTTGCCATTTTGCGCATTAAGAACTTTAAATTTTACTAGTCGAGGAAATTATGATTTGAGGACAACGATAATATAATTAAGCCTCTTTTTCGTGCTACCTATAGATTCTTCTAGTTTATGTATACTGAGAAATTCAGCAAACAATACATAGCTACAAGCCAACAACTCATAAATCAACATGGAAGGAATGATATATTGTAGATAATCAAGCAACAAATAATGATTAAACCGAAAGCCTTGAGAAACTAAGCCTCCTTTCTTGGTTCCCACATGTTAACTCCACAATTTCAACAATTTTAGTACCTGGCCTACCTTTGACTCTCCTAGGTGGTGTTGTGTGTACGCAACTTGTGTCTTCACTTTGGAGAATAGGCATATGTTGTGAACTATATTTTCCCTTTGTCTCGTTTCCCAAGTCGGCGCCTTTCCTCCTTTGCCTCATCCGAAGCCGGTTTCGTCCACAATAGAGAGCGACGATAGGAGCGCTTTGTAGCTTCTTTGTACTATGTTGTTTGGTTTCTAGCTCTTGCATCATTAGGGCCCTAACTTGGCCCGTCGTTCCTAAACTGATCGGCCCATTGCTTCCTTCGCCCTCCCGTGTGTGAAACATCGGGTTTTTGGTAATATTGGATCGAGTTTGCAATGCACTTGTTAGGTGTCGATGGAAAAGAAACGAAATTTTGATCCTTGAAACAGACAAGTTTGATGCAAGGTTCAAGGTTCAAGGTTGTATTGGAAAGGTTTACCTTTCTTTTGCAACTCAAAATGTGTTTGGAAGTTGGAATAATTATGCTGTCAAATACATGCACTTGTATTAATTATCTCATCCTTTTTTTGCATAGTAATATTAGTTGACTCTAATATTATATTTGCAGTACAGACAATATGTATACTTGGATTAAGACACCATTATCGCTCTAATAGTTTATTTGCAGTTTAAATCTAGCTAGTCTAATATGAAAGACAGTTTAAATCTTAGATTATTCACCTATATAACCATTTGTCCTGTGTCTCCAATTATTACTCTTGGCTCCATATATATTGTCAAAAATATTGTGGGAGTAATACTCATGCAAGACAGTCGCACTATTTTGTATGGTGTGACTAGTCAGTAAAGAGGTACTATTTTAGAGTATCTCACCACCACCCAATGAAGTGATGCTATGCGACCTTAAGAATGAAGCGATTCTCTTCAATCACCGCAGTTCTGCAGTGTCATCACTTTATTGGATGGTAGTGATTATTATTCAATAAAGCGACATCATTTGGTTGGATGGTTACACCACGAATAACAGTGGGTTCACCCAACCAAAATTTGGCTCATATTATGCACGAAGTCCTGAAGTCAATTATAGAAAGAGGTTTCAACACGTAAAAGCGCTATCTTTAAAGTACATTTGTCCTCAAATGTTTGAGTGCTTTTAGGATTAAAATGCAAATAGATTTCACGGATTGAATTGAGCTGCAAAACCAAATGAACAATCGGATATTAGTGCTCAAACTATATACTATTTTGTTGTTTGAAGTGTTGCATCCACGTGAGTTTCAGTAGTCATATATATTAGTGCTCAAACTATATATCCATTTATCGGATAGTTTATTATGTCCATTTGAATCTATTAATTACTACTTATATTGTAATAATACTTATGATTGTCGAGTAGATAAAATCATACGACGATTCAATTTAATCTAGACTTTTCTAAAATATTTAATTTTAATGTGATTATCTTAGCACCATCAAAATTTCTTGTTACATTTTTGTATTCCATATTGTGCACTACATAAACTTCTCAAAATAGTATGTGGTTCTTCCCTGTATTTCGATGTAGACTTTATTTCTTTCACACCCAAAAAATAATAATAAAAATAACTTCTCTTTAAGTTCAGTTTCTTTACCAAATTGAAAATAACAATATAATTTTCCTTCTTTATAAAAAAATGAAAAAAATAATCATATGCTTTTCCTTCTTAATTAAGTACTCTTTTTTTTTCTCAAAAGAAAATTGCAATTCTTTTTACTAGTTGAACAGTTGATTTTATTGTTCTCGACTTGAACCAAAACTATTCCGTGTTTGTAAACAAATTTGTTAAAGCAACAAATTATAAAAACTCTTTTACATTTTAAAATTTTAAAATACTTTGCTTGATGTCTTCTCAATGTGAACTATAAATTTAATTTCATTTAGTTTGAGCGATGGGTCATGATTTCCATCGAATGGATCTACCTTTCACATTTCATTTACTTTATTGAAAGAATATATAAATAATGTATCCAAAGTTATTATTGTACAATTTGAAACCCGGCCCCAATGTTTTGATATTTATTTATTCACGTGATAGATCTAAACTTCTATTGCATTAGTTACTCATTTACAAGGGACTGATTTCATGTATCCCAATTCTCGCACTTAAAAAATATAAATATTTTTTTTTTTAAAAAAAAAAAATGGGTTACAAACAGCCAAAACTCTCCACAATATGAAAAAATCTTGTAATCATTAAAATTTCACTTACTAACCCTTCACAAGTATTGTAGGAACTAGGAAATATGCAGGTGTTATTCTACACATTTTTATATTTTTTTCCAACCCTAGTACTTATTCTTTCTTTTATTTCACATCCACATATCTCGCGGGACCTATCTATACTACACAAATCTCCATCATTCAATTCCACCCATTTTCTCTCCGATATTACATAAAAATTTATTTTTACACACATCTTAACACCCGCATGTATATATATATTCTAGGTTCCAATTTATCCAATTGTGATTAGTGAGCCTAATCAATGTGCACAAGATTTTTGTCCTAAATCGAGAGGTAAGAGAACGACGTCTTCATGATAATGACTAGACATACTCAATATGCAGTATCTACACAGTAGATGGAATCGCAAATACAAATGGCAACAACGAAAATAGTATACTCGATAACATCAAAGTAATATTCCAAAGTACGAAAATAAATATTAATTAATTAAGAGATTCGGTTATAGAAAACGTAATCAATTCAGAGCCAATATTTTTCTACTCTACATGTTTATTCACAATAATCGAGTAGTTTAATTACTTGATGTAATCAAACTCACAATATACGTTAGCTTCGAACATAAAAGTCTCAAAGGTCTCGAAATATTCTACGGTTTGGACCACGGTTTTGTTGCCTCAGAAGAAAATATCATTCAGTGGGCCACAACGAACTTTGGTTGCTAACGCCTAAATAATGGAGGACATTGGTTTCTTATGTTCACCTACCAACTTGTTGGCAGCTTATGCTGCCAACAAGGGTGACGTGGTGGACGCCACATTATCGGCCTAATTTTTTTTTTGGAATCTACGTCAAGTGAAATGAATAATACATAATTGCCCCCTGATGGTGGGGGGTCTCACCCGACCTCTATCTTTTTTTTTCTCCCAAAAAAGGAGGTATTGGCATCTTACGATGCCAAACACGTTGGCATCGGAACGGGACTACGCCTAAATAATGGAGAACATTGGTTTCTTTTCTTGTTTACAAAGAAGAATATGCAATTATTGAGGAGCACATGCATGTTTCAGCTTTGAATAAATGTTTAACACACTTTTTAACTGTGGAAACGGCTCTTCACAAATAGTACGAGATATTACGTGTCCTTCAAGAACTCGTTCTACCATATTAACCACTCATAAGTTTCCAAATATCCTTTCTGGCAAAGAGTTTAAAAATCCTTTTGTGTTGATTTTTTAAGTTTTGTCATTCAATCAAACTAATTTATATATATAATTAAGTGCAATTTAATAATATTGAGGTTCAATAATATCGTTTTTAAACCTAAGATTTAGGTGATTCAAATGACGATAATCAAATGTCATAAAAAATTTAGGATAAAGTTAGACATTCATAATGATTGCAATAATATGTAATATATTCGAGATAAATGTCTTATTTTATCCTTAATGATTATTTAATATTATATAAAAAAGGGTAATACGATCATTTTACCTGATTATATTACTCTTTATATAACTCTCTATGTCCCTGTTGTATTATCGAAAGATTTATCATATCTGAACAATGCCAATTAATTTTCAGATGAGATAGTTAAAACACAGTCCTATAAATGACATAATTTATTTTTATTAGATGAAATATGATGTAAGGCAAAATTTTAGAAAGCAGATCTAGACTCCGTATTCGAGGTGCAGAATGTTATAAAAAGTTGAGGTTAAGTTGTCAAGTTTACGCACTTGTTTGACAAAATTATTTCGACAAAATCGACTTGTTTATACTCATTTCAACTACATGTTATGTAAAAATAAATTAAAATGCACATTTGAATATAATTTTATCTATTTTTAAGTACACATTTTCTTCTTTTTTTTTTAATCTTTTTTCTTCTAACAAGAACTTTATCATTGAGGTAAAAAAAAAAATTTCGAGCGTTGCCTGATTTCTTTTAAAATT
The DNA here is from genome assembly GCA_018223645.1 of Jasminum sambac. Classification (NCBI taxonomy): domain Eukaryota; kingdom Viridiplantae; phylum Streptophyta; class Magnoliopsida; order Lamiales; family Oleaceae; genus Jasminum; species Jasminum sambac. The sequence goes on from CP073647.1 coordinate 27,841,317, forward strand.
TGAATTTAGGAAGCTTTTTTCCCCCAAATTTTGTCTCTCTCTCTCTTCCAAATTGCTAAAGATATTTATCGTGTGGTACCATGGTACCTACCACACGATATTTATCGTGTGAAAAAATTATGGCTATTGCGGGTGAATCGTACAACACGAAATGACAAAACTTTGATCCACAATGTCGGCCCATTCAATGTAACGTAGAAATTCCCGACAAAATTGGCATCCGCGGCGCTGTTTGCGTTTGCATCACATAATTCAACTTCTTTTTTAAACACGTGTCAACTAATTAAAATTTTTAAAAAATGAGAACCAATAATTTCAATTTCAAAGACAACCCTAAATTCCTAAAACAAGAGACGTGCTTAGATATTACATGCATTTGGTGTAGAAAAAGACCAATGTCACTTGCATAAAATTTTGATTAACAACTTCATCGATAACTAAGTTGTGTGACGAAATTTTATATGGATATATGTCACATTTATCATACTATCATTCTAGGAGATTTTACAGTACAATTATCAATCAATTTATTAACACAAAATTGTGCAAATATCATTTCACGCGAAAGAGTTTCTAAAAGAGTGTGCTACGACCCGTCTTTATATGTGCGGCCCACACAACAAATCAATCAACTCACGTCCCAATAACTCATCAATAATTATAAGGGTGATTGTGAATGGATTATAATGGTTTTTAAAGGTTTTTAATGTAAAAGAGGAGAGAGAATGAGTGGAGTTGAGTGGTTGAGATTTATGGATGTGATGAGATATGTGGATGTGATTGATTTAGGAGAGAAAAAAAAGTTGAAAAAAGTGAAAAAATTTGGAAAAATTTGTTCCCATTCAGGCTTTATGATCCGTTGGCCACATAAGGGTACCATTAGATGATAGACAAGTGTCCCTCCTACTATTAACCTGGGAACACTTGTTGATTATCCGATCATATATGAACACCATAAAATACTTATACGTGGGCATCGGATTATCTTCCAACTCACCAAATAGCCATCAAAACATTGGTGACATTTCAATGATAAAGAATATTGCAACCAACGATTAGGAGTATGACAAATTGGTGCAACCCGAGGAGGCAAAGCCATTCCACTTTTGTGACCAATCAAAAATACTAATTAGGCCATATCATATCATATTCTTCACATCGGAAAAATGAGTCAGCTTTGCCGGAGAATGTTTCATTTCAATATCAAGAAAAGAATCCTCTGGCGGGTCTCAATTCTCCGGTGGTATCTCAACTCTCTCTGGAGGCAACTTCTCGCTTGCTGGATCGGAAAGTCATCGGCCCGGTACAGAGAATTGCCCACCGCCACCACCGCCGCCGCCCCCGTTTCTTCCTTTCCGCCGCCTCTAGTAGATGGCGGCAATGCCGGACATATGGTGTCGCCGCCGCGCTCCTGCGGCTGCAATCACGGCCAAGATTCACCGGATCTGGTCTCTTTGAAGATCAGCCTCTTGGGTGATCCCCAGATTGGCAAGACAAGATTTTTGGTCAGTTTGATCTACCATACAATCAAATTTATGAAAATAAATTCAATACGTTTATATAATTGTTATCATTATTAATTTTTAAATTTTTTTCACATTTTTTTTTTTTTGATTGAATAATAAAGACCAAGTATGCTGGAAGAGGCAAAACAGGGATTAACCAGGTAGACAAAACATTGTGTGTTAAAGGGACACACATTTCTTACAGCCTCTGGGAGGTTGGAGGTAGGCAAAACAAAATTAATTTCATTACAATTTTAGATGACATTACAAAATCTCATCACAATTTTGGATGACATTACAAAATCTCATTACAATTTTGACAATGCAGGCAATGTTTGTAATGCTGACAACGACCTTCCAGCAGCCTGTAAAGATTCAGTAGCAATGTTGTTCATGTTCGATCTCACCAGTCGATGCACCTTGAACAGGTAAAAACCTCGATTCAATGATATTGAATCCTCAATTAAATTACATTACATCATTACATTGATGTTTGATGTTTCTGTAATTCTGTCATTATAGTGTAATTCCATGGTTCCAACAAGCCAGAAAATGGAATCAAACAGCAATCCCAGTAATAATAGGGACCAAGTTTGACGATTTCGTCCAATTACCAATCGATTTGCAGTGGGCAATTGCAAGTCAGGTACATAATTCATGCACAAATTTCTCCATTTCGACAATGTAATGGCGATACGAAATACTAATACGAGTTCTTCGTAATTTGTATGTGCGAATGAAAATGAAAACAGGCAAGAGCATATGCAAAGGCGTTGAATGCGACGTTGTTCTTTTCAAGTGCAACGTACAACATCAACGTGAATAAGATCTTCAAGTTCATTACAGCGAAGCTCTTTAATCTACCGTGGAACTTGGAGCGTAATCTCACTCTCGGAGAACCCATTATCGATTTCTAGCTAGATTCAGATGGATCCCGACCATCGTAATTGTAGATAAATTAGTTTCCATGTTCGATCAACCAGTCACCGGATCGCTCAGTTATAATTGGATCCGGTGAATTTGTGTTGTAATGAAACCCATTGAGGTAGGCGTTCAATGCCCCCCGGGCTGTGTTTGTGTGTGTGTGGGTGTACGACCGCGCCATTTTCCTTAGTGTTTTCACTTTTAAGGAATAAGTGACTATGTTTGATGTTCTTAACCCAACTTGTGATGATTCATCATTCTAGTAATGTTCCAAGACCATCGAGCGCGGTAACTATGGTACACTCGACGGTTTTTCGATCACATACTATTTCCATTGGTAAAATCGAGATTAGATCTAGAAACAGTACAGTGAGGCGAAGTTATAGTAGTTTCGGAAAATTTCCCGGTAATACGATTTGCTCAAAATGAATGTTTTTAGCGAAAAACTTATCTTAGGATAAGCTTCACACCACCGAAAGTAGAGAAGGTTCATATACAAACATTATTAAGAGGCGAGTTCGAATCTCTACAAATCAAAGAGTCCTAATCTATTTTCGATTTTTTTTTTTTTTTTTTTTTGAAGAGTTTTGGGATTGTCACCAATCAATTTAAGGCAAATGATGAATCTCTTGATAATATTAGAATTATTATGGAGAAAATTTGAGCACATTATTGTCACTATCTAAAATCTAGAAACTATGATTGCGGAAGAGCTCACAGGAGCCTTTTCAAATATTTGAAATAAAAGACAAAAGAAGAAGCAAAATATCTTATAAAAATGATTTCAAACAAATCTCACGAAAATATTTCTTTTGCCCATAACCATGGCTCCTTTATTGCCTCTTACATCTGTTCTAAAGATCGATCAACTAGCTGATATTCTCACTAAACCATTGTGCAGTATTGTCGTCTAACGTCTTTATGGATATTGACGAACCACCAGACTCGACCACGGCCTTGCCTAGCCGACCGTGTTCCAGAAACTTCTACAAATTTGCTTGCGCATGCTTCAAGATTAGTATATTGTATTTCTAATAGTTTTCTAAATGTATAATACCTTCCTCGTATTTATGATATTTTTTCAATTGTAAAACAAGAATCAATATTCTCTTCTTATTATCTTATATATACTTGTAATTTTGTAAGATTCTCAATTGTCTCGTAATCTCGTTCTCTTCTCCACGTGGAGGGATCTTATTTTGTCCATTGGATACTGCTGATGTGGACCAATAAGATCTCTTCTATATATATATATATATATATATATATATATATATATATATATATATATATTCCAACAATGATCACCTTTCAAAATTGTTGGTCTGTGAAGCCAAATGTCCACAAAGTCAAAGAAAGAAAGTACGCGTGCTCAAAAGTCAAAATTACTAACCGATGTTTGTGACGAGTTCACAATTGCAGAGGAAGGAATTATGCAAAAATTACAAATGCAATTTTGACAAAAGGCAAATGTAATTGTTGACATTTGCGTAGGATTAGGTGCATGGATCGCCTATAAGTAAAGGCTCCATTCTTCGTTGTAAAGGCACCGCACCATACCACAACACTATCTCGACACACCAACACAATAGTCATTGTGTAGAGAGAGTGTGAGAGCTTCATGTAGAAGCTCAGTGTGAGCTTCAGTGTAGAAGCTTAGTGTGAGAGCTTCGATGTAGGTTTATACACGAGAGATAAAAGTGAATGGAGTGATAAAGCGCTGCGTGGCGAGAGAAAATACAGTGGTATTTTTGTACTCCTCATTTTGTGATAGTGAAATATATTGATGTGGGTCCGTGTGGGCAGCGATTTAACCACGTTAAATCTTGTTCCATATTTTGTGCTTATTTTAGCGTCCATTATTTTTCTCGATCGCATTTATTCGTCCCCATCGATCTTGGCGGAATTAGCAATACTTAGTTCCTCAACAACCTGGTATCGTAGCTTTGTTTGTGATATCTCTGAAATTCTTAGTATGCTCTGTGGTTGCAAAGATACACCGATCTTCCACATCGTAAACGATTTCTAAAAATCACATTTTGTTCGAGTGGGAGTAATGGCGACAGACGAGAGAATTTCCAAAATTGATAAATTTGATGGCAAAAATTTTGGATATTGGAAAATGCAAATGGAGGACTATTTGTATCGAAGGACCTATATAAGCCGTTGAAAGAAAAGCCGGAAGGCGAAAAAGACGACGAATGAGAGGTGCTTGATCGAAAAGCACTTGGCGAATTAGGTTGAGATCCATTTGTCTTCAAGTGGGAGATTGTTGGTCAGTGAAGCCAAATGTCCACAAAGTCAAAGAAAGAGGCCGCATGTGCTCAAAAGTCAAAAATTACGCTCAATGTTTGTGGGTCGCACGAGTTCACAATTGCGAGTAGGAAGGAATTATGCGCAGAAAATTACGTGTACCGCACTTTTTGACAAAAGGCACGCTCGTAATTGTTGACATTTGGCGAGGATTAGTGCATGGATCGCCTATAAGTAAAGGCTCCATTCTTCGTTGTAAAGGCACCGCACCATACCACAACACTATCTCGAACACACCAACACAATAGTCATTGTGTAGAGAGAGTGTGAGAGCTTCAGTGTAGAAGCTCAGTGTGAGAGCTTCAGTGTAGAAACTTAGTGTGAGAGCTTCAGTGTAGAAGCTATACACGAGAGATAAAAGTGAGTGGAGTGATAAAGCCTTTGCGTGGCAGAAATACAGTGTGGTATTTTTATACTCCTCATTTTTGTGATAGTGAAATATATTGGTGTGGGTCCGTGGGCGTGGCGCTTGGCGAACCACGTTAAATCTCTGTTCCATATTTTGTGCTTATTTTAGCGTCCATTATTTTTCTCAGTCGCATTTATTCGTCCCACTGATCTTGGGCGGAATTAGCAGCGCCTAGTTCCCCAACAACTGGTATCAGAGCTTTGTTTGTGATATCTCTTGAAATTCTTAGTATGCTCTGTGGTTGCAGCATACACTGATCTTCCACATCAGAAACGATTTCTCGAAAAATCACATTTTGTTCGAGTGGGAGTAATGGCGACAGACGAGAGAATTTCCAAAATTGATAAATTTGATGGCAAAAATTTTGGATATTGGAAAATGCAAATGGAGGACTATTTGTATCAGAAGGACCTATATAAGCCGTTGAAAGAAAAGCCAGAAGGCGAAAAAGACGACGAATGGGAGGTGCTTGATCGAAAAGCACTTGGCGCAATTAGGTTGAGATCCATTTGTCTTCAAGTGGGAGATTGTTGGTCTGTGAAGCCAAATGTCCACAAAGTCAAAGAAAGAGGCTGCATGTGCTCAAAAGTCAAAAATTATGGCTCAATGTTTGTGGGCTGCACGAGTTCACAATTGCAGAGGAAGGAATTGCGTGCAAAATTACAGCCGCAATTTTTGACAAAAGGCAGCCGTAATTGTTGACATTTGCGTAGGATTAGGTGCATGGATCGCCTATAAGTAAAGGCTCCATTCTTCGTTGTAAAGGCACCGCACCATACCACAACACTATCTGAATACACCAACACAATAGTCATTGTGTAGAGAGAGTGTGAGAGCTTCAGTGTAGAAGCTCAGTGTGAGAGCTTCAGTGTAGAAGCTTAGTGTGAGAGCTTCAGTGTAGAAGTTATACACGAGAGATAAAAGTGAGTGGAGTGATAAAGCCTTTGCGTAGGCAGAGAAAATACAGTGTGGTATTTTTGTACTCCTCATTTTTGTGATAGTGAAATATATTGGTGTGGGTCCGTGGACGTAGGCAGTTTGGCCGAACCACGTTAAATCTCGGTGTTCCATATTTTGTGCTTATTTTAGCGTCCATTATTTTTCTCAGTCGCATTTATTCGTCCCACTGATCTTGGGCGGAATTAGCAGCACCTAGTTCCCCAACAACCCAGGTATCGAGCTTTGTTTGTGATATCTCTTGAAATTCTTAGTATGCTCTGTGGTTGCGATACACCGATCTTCCACATCGAAGCGATTTCTAAAAATCACATTTTGTTGAGTAGAGTAATGGCGACAGACGAGAGAATTTTCAAAATTGATAAATTTGATGGCAAAAATTTTGGATATTGGAAAATGCAAATGGAGGACTATTTGTATCGAAGGACCTATATAAAGCGTTGAAAGAAAAGCGGAAAGCGAAAAAGACGACGAATGGGAGGTGCTTGATCGAAAAGCACTTGGCGCAATTAGGTTGAGATCCATTTGTCTTCAAGTGGGAGATTGTTGGTGCAGTAGCCAAATGTCCACAAAGTCAAAGAAAGAGGCCGTGCTCAAAAGTCAAAAATTATGGCTCAATGTTTGTGCACGAGTTCACAATTGCAGAGGAAGAAATTGCGTGCAAAATTACAGCCGCAATTTTTGACAAAAGGCAGCCGTAATTGTTGACATTTGCGTAGGATTAGGTGCATGGATCGCCTATAAGTAAAGGCTCCATTCTTCGTTGTAAAGGCACCGCACCATACCACAACACTATCTGAATACACCAACACAATAGTCATTGTGTAGAGAGAGTGTGAGAGCTTCAGTGTAGAAGCTCAGTGTGAGAGCTTCAGTGTAGAAGCTTAGTGTGAGAGCTTCAGTGTAGAAGCTATACACGAGAGATAAAAGTGAGTGGAGTGATAAAGCGCTGCGTGGCAGAGAGAAAATACAGTATTTTTGTCTCCTCATTTTGTGATAGTGAAATATATTGGTGTGGGTCCGTGGACGTAGGCAGTTTGGCCGAACCACGTTAAATCTCGGTGTTCCATATTTTGTGCTTATTTTAGCGTCCATTATTTTTCTCAATCGCATTTATTCGTCCCACTGATCTTGGGCGGAATTAGCAGCGCCTAGTTCCCCAACAAAAATGACTCCCAAATTGACCTCCGAGAAAATTAACCTATATATTTATGTGTGTGGCATTAGGAATTCCACATATCACATAGGAATATGTGGAACTCATACCATCTTCAATAATTCGTAGATTTCAAAAATACGGTTTTATGTAGAAAAAAAATTCTTACTAGACTCTCTAAAAAATAGACAATCTCGATCACGTGGGTTTTCAAGATTTATTGACACATTAGTTGTAATAGGTATTGTGTATAAAAAAAAAGGCTATTGAATGATTATTGACGAGGACGTTAAACTGACGTGACTTAAAAATAAATTAAAATAGATAGTGTGAGAAGATCTTTTACATCTGGATATTCCTTGCCACTACTTTTCTATAAAAATAAAAATATAAGATATGAAATAAATGTCTATTTAATTTCTTTTTTTACAAAAATAAGAGATAAGTTGGACGCATTAGTTATATGGAGTGTAGATGAAACCATTGGAAATGATTTTTAGAACTAAGCATCTATTGGTCAACAATAATGCTACGTGGATTATACATTCATCTATTTAATTACCACATAAAAAGATACTCAATGATATGTCTAACCTACTCCAGTTCCTGTTGGCAATTTGTTGGCGTCATAAGACGTCAACACCCCTATTTTGGGGGTGGGGATAGGTGAGGAAATTTCCTCTATTAGGGAGTAGTTATGTATTATTCATCTTATTTAATATAGATTCAAAAAAAAATTAAATATATATATATATATATATATATATATATATATATATATATATTAGGGTGATGTGGCGCCTGTGAGCTTATCGTCACCCTTGTTGGCAACTTATGTTGCCAACAAGTTGGTAGGTCATCATTCACCATGTCTAACCTTCCTTAAGCACGCTACAAACAAAATAAGGTTGGTGGCCACAACTTGTTTGAAATTTGCTTGTGATTAGATACGCATTGCTAATAATATACATTCACTAATCTAATAATGCATTGTCTATATTATTTCACAAGTTTATAATACCCCTATGTATATGGATTATATTATAGCACTTCTCTGTTTCTCTCTCTTCCAGATTCATTAATCCACAAATTTGTCTCTTAAATTCCATGTTTATTGATGTTCACCATTTTTATCTCTTTTATTTTATTTTTCCAATTATCTTCCATTACATATAATTAATGGCCAAATTAACTTTTTATGGTTTAGTAAAATTAAACATTAACTTCAACAATATAAGCGTACAACTCAAAGTTCGAACTTGGATATGTTGTCTCTTTAGTTTTCTTGTTTACCTCATCTCATTGATTGTCTCATCCAATCATAATAGTTCGAATTTGGATATGTCTCTCCTTAGTTTTTTTATTGACCGTCATTTCATTGATTGTCGCATCCAATCGAATAGTTTACATATCACTGTTAAAATTAACAATTAATTTCTTAACAAAATAAAAGATCAGGAAACAAACGCAATTAATTAATCTATTATTATTTAATTACTTTTTAGACTTTAATGTGTTCCCTCAACTCCTCATGGCCCCACCCCCACACAAAGATTCCTCACTATTGTTCTTGTTTGTGGGCATCCTTATTCAAACCCTTCCCTTCTTATAATCCTCCATATATCTTCAACCTTCTGCAAAACTGCAATAATCTCCAGAATATTTACAATTCTCATCCAATTTTCTTATATTATTTATTGATGGAAGGCCCCAAAATCTCTTGTGCAAGCAAGCTAGGAAGTGATCATGAAGAGAGTGGTTGGACTGCTTATTTGGATGATTTCCAAAGCTCATATTCAATAGACAGCCCATCTCTGGTCTCTGATGCTGCATGGAATGGCCATAATGCTAATCATCATCTTGTTTTCGGGTCTTCGTCTCAGTTACCGTTACCAAAGAGATTGAATTTCAACAACTCAAATGCCAAGAAATTCTCTTGCGATCATGATTTGGAAGATACTGCAAGTTCTCCTGTCAACAGCCCTAAGGTGATCATCTTATGTACATAAAAAGGATGAATATGAAGATTGAGTCAGTCGAAAATTATAAATTAGTTACCGTTATTCGTTTAGGATTATTTTAATTTCCATGTTAAAAGGGAGGTTTTCTGTCTTCACCTTCTACAAAAATTCGGTCTTCTTTGCTGATGAACGAAAAAATCTTTAATCTTCTTGATTCTGTCGATTGGAATTCATATAATCAACAAGTTGTGATTGAATTATTCATTCTACACATTTCTACTTGTGTACCATCAAATTAATTCAACTTATTTTTAGTGAATATTTACTTTTTTTTTTATTAATTGGAACAAAGTAATCAATGGTACCTTTTCTGTATAAATGAATAGGTCAGCAGTTTGAAGCCAAGAAATGTCAATTACAGAAGATCAAATGACACTATTGACCAATTTCTGGTAATATTAAGTATTCTTTTTTCTGCAAGTACATGTATTATTAGGTAGACTAGAATTATAAATAATTAAGTTGGTGTTGTTTTTGTGAATATATCATTATACTAATTGGGTTTTTCTTTTTCTTTTTTTTTTTTTTTATAATTTTATATTTGTTGTTGTTTTAAGGGGAAACAAAACGGCTCCGATAATTTCTCACTACAACGAACAAATGATCAGAGAAAGGAAATGAATTTCGATGATGGAAGAAATGGAGCGTGTATGGAGGAGAAGAAGATGGGATTTTGCTTGGTGCCTGTGGCATTGCTCATGAACCATCTCCACTGATCTAAGTCGAACAAACCGATCGAGCATATTTTCCGTACTCCCAGATTTACTTACACATCATATTCATATAATGTGTTAAAAATCTTGTGGAGGAATTAACAATACTGAAGGCATATGTCTTATTTTACGAGATTTTAACATGTCACGTGTAACCTTGTGTATAAATTTGTATGTACTTTGTATGCATGTCCTAAAAGTCAGAGAGTCACAATGGAATTGTATTTGATCCAAAGTGATTTGGATTATCTTCCGGAAATTGGGGTTCAAGCCTCCACTTGCAATTTGCAAAATGAAAGAAAACAAAAAAGGCTAGGCGGGGCTATCCCCCGTTTTGCCTCCGTTGTGGCTATTAGTATTCTTCAAATTAAAGTGCATGAATTTGAAGAGAAATTAAGTATGTAGTAAAGAAGCCGACTCTAGCTTTTTACCTTTTGAGTGTGACGTATTTAGGCCTTGTTCTTTTCAAAATAATTTTAGTTTACTCAAATTTCGTATAAGGTGCATGGTTGAAAATTGAAAAAAAAATGTATAAAATTAAAAATATCAATAAATTATCAAATTAATATTTGAATAGTTGAAAAGGATAACGAGGAAAAAAGTGAATTAAAATAGATGAAATTTCTTGTGTAGAGAACAATGCCTTATAGAGTTTAACATGGCAACCATTCGTAACTTCCATGTTGCATGCTTGACAAACATACCTTCGTCACGTGTTCTAATCTCATCGAATTATAACTATTTCTGAAGTGGTGTTTAAAGTGTTTAAATCGTATAGTGCAAACTTCCGAAAAAGATGGGTTCCCAGCGCTGGGAACCTTTCCTAGGCTCCCAGCGGGGAACCCATCACACAACCCCCCCGAATGCGGGGTTGAGAGAGTCTAGCCATTTCCCTGCTTGTTTGAGGAGCCTACTATAGGCTCCCAAATACTGGAAGATAACATCCCTGTGCAAACTTCAACGTGTTACAGTCGTAGTAATTCAATCACGTAATTCAAATTTGTCTCCTTTTCTCTACCTCATATACAGTCATATTCAACTGAAGATGGCCATTTAGTATAGCATTACATAAGTTTTCCATGGTAACTATAGTTTACGTGTGGAAATGCATTGTCACGTAAGAAAATTAAAAATGTTTTAATTTTTGTTCTTTTTCATTAGACATGATCAGTACGTAATATAATTAGCCTCTTTGACTTTCACGGTTGAATTATTGACTCGTAAATAAGTTGGCAGATTCAATGTGTGTAGGCAAGTGGCTACACATGATTGGTTGATATATATATATATATATATATATATATATATATATATTCATAATTTATAAAATCAAAAAATTGCAAGAGTTTCGATTCATTTCTCTCTCAATTTCAGATTATTTTTCATTCTTTTGACAATTTTAGTAATTATTCTTTAAAAAAAAAAAAAGGTAATAAGATTTTTTCATGAACTTTAATATGAGCTACAAAGTAAAATATAAATATGACTATATCATCTAGACAAAGACTTGAAAGTCTAAAAATAAAAATATAACTTTTTAAATTTTAACTTTTTATGAAAAACTCGAACTTTAAGTCTAGTTCAACTAAGTCTTGTAAGTATTTTCAACTTTTCAATGTAAATCGATTTAGTCCTTCTTCATTAAGTTTAGTTCATTTTCTCCAACTTACTTTATTTAATTCCTAAAACGAATAATATTTCAATATAATTCATTTTGATTCTTAATGATTTTTCACTTTCTAGTCTAATTAGAATTAAATAATAAATTATCTTAACTTTCAAAACAAATGTAATTAAATTCTATTAATACTCACAATTTCTAATTTGACAATGTTTATTTTGAAGTTGACACTACAAACACAACGAATCCTAAAGTATTACAATTTGTTGGGTGAAAATAAACATAGAACTTTGAAATAAAAACTTTGTGGAATTCTTTATTACCAAGTAGAAAATTACCATTTCAGAACGAAAAAAGAGATTTTTATTAGCTATTAATTCATTCGTGTAGGCATTCGAATGAAGATGATGGATTATGAAGATAAAACGCTTTCACCATAGAACAAAATACGATTATTATATTATTTTAATTATTTTTTCGATTTAATTGTGCCTACACATACAAAAATGTCTTGCTAAGATTAGTGACGATAATATTTATGAAGACAACATTTGATTAGGGAACAAGGAAAACTGATTCAGCTTAGCGGTACCATAAATTGAAGGAAAAATAATATTTGTTTTAAACAATACTACCTCCGTCCCAAAACTATAGTCCATTATTCCTTTTTCGTCCGTCCCAAAATATAGGCCACATTCCTTTTAAAGATATAGTTAAAATATTATTTGTCTTTTATGCCTCTCATTTAATATGCATTGTTATCATCAAAATAGAGTAGTTGATATAAAATATCTAATAAATGAGATGGCATATTAGGAAAATAATCTTGAGTTGTGATTTTCCAATAGCATTAATTATATTTTTCTTAATCTGTGTAAAAAAAAATGGCTATAATTTTGGGACGGAGGTAGTATAACGTTCTGAGAAAGAGTCCAATTAATTTAGCGTCGATGCTTTAGATTTTCTTTCACATGGGATGTTTTCTCTCAATTCGTATAACAGTGAGAAACAGTATAGAGCCAATTATTATTGGTGCAACCCGTCAATTGTTAGAGAGAACTACGTAGAAATATAGATTTTGTGATAATTTGTGTTGGGATTTACTTCAACATGCATCAGACATTTATTGCAAAAGTAAAAGAGAATAAAAGATTAAGATAGTTTCCGTCTAACATTTGACAATATATATTGTTGTTTAAGTTGAAATTGTTTACGGTGATGTAATCATTTGTTCTTACTAGTACTAGTTTTTACCCTCCGTGCGTTGCACGGGAGTAAAATCGTATAGATTTATGTGAAATCTAAAAAAATTTGTGTAGATTGATTTTTATGGTAAAGAGCAATAGAAAATAATTTTTTAACAAATGATAGTTATGTTTAATCGATAATATCATAACGTAATATAAAATGTAAATATTTGATAGCATATGGTGCTATAAACCTATTTAAATTAAGTTGATTTAGTTGAGATTTTACTTTAAATAAATTATTTATCGTTGTCATGATAATTCCTCATAAATATTCTAATGGGCATTAGCTATACAATAATTTGATTATTTTAAATTTTTATGTGAAATGTAAATGTGCTTTTTTAGGAGGAGAAAAAAAATACAACAGACGATAAAAACTTTAAAAAATATAAAATTAATTAAAATCAAGATCATAGTTCAAAACCAATTTATTAAAATACGAAAATAAGTGCAAACAAAACTAAAAATTAGTTTATGGTACACTATAGAAAAATCATATTAATTAGAAAAGAAATCATGACAATTTTTATGTAAAGTTAAATGTAATTCAAAACGGCCAAATAAACAGATATTATAGAAAAGAAAATTCATATTTTTTCATATTATGATGTACTCATAATTCACAAAATTCATCTGTGGTTGGTTGTCATTCTAGATTAATTTATAAAAAGATTTTATAATAAAAATCTATTAAATACAAAATATATGATCAATTAAATACGATTGAAATACTAATTACTTTGCTTGAAATGTACGCACTTCAAGTCTATCAGCATTAACCAATAGTCCTGTCTCGTGATCATCGTCTATTAGCTGTAGTTCTCTTGTGAATGGATAATATATAATGTATGAAACTTTTTTTTTTGCGTGAATCGAAAAATAATAATTGAAAAATAATGTATATAAAAAATTCTAATTAAATATGAGTCAAACTTAGAATTTGACAAAGGAATAATATAACCTCGATAGATTGATTTCAAACTTATTCGTAAAAATACTGTGAAAGAGTGTAGTACATTTCTTCATTACTGAAATAAATTGTAATTGAGCAAATGAGAATTTGAAAAAAAAAATAAAAAAAAAAGAACAACTCAACCAATGTAGAAACAAATAAAAACAACATAATATAAACAAAATATATATTATACAATAAGATAAAATTAGCGAAGAACTAATTAGATACTCTACTGTATATTAAACAATAAGATAATTTTAGTGAATGATTAATGAGATACGCTTCATTTAGAAGATCTATTTGTGACCTTCCATCATTAATAGTAGAATCCATCTACCCTCCCATTGATATAAATAAATAAATACATCATGTTATAGGCTTGAATGATTCACACAAAATGACCATTTTTTTCATTCATATTATATAGTAAATCGCTTAATTATAACAGGGGGCATATCTCATTCGTGGAAGCTTGATCACTTGCCCTTACATATAACAAAATGGAAAGGCATACAACGAAATGGAAATTTTGGAACTCAACATCTTTCATAATGCATATGTATTCTTTCATCGTGTCAATATATCGTGTTACGAAATTCACACATATAGGAGGGATCTCCTAAATTTGTCTATGATTCACTTAAAAAAAAGTTAGTATATTTTCTAATCTTACCTAAAAGAACATAGAAATCAAAATTATTATGTAATAGTTTCCGTTTAATAAATAAATCCTCTTTACATATTAGTCAAACATTGTGATTCTTTGTAATTTTTAATTTATATGTAGAATATAATGAATGCTATAAAATTTCTCTACTACTTTTAGAAAATAATTAGGAAATATTGATGTTCCTTTTGGGTTATAGAAAATTAGAAAATGAAGGAAATCTTGCTGTGTTAGGAAATTTTTTCACTCTTAAGCAAAAAATTAAAGATATAATTAAAAATATTTAAAGTACAAATTAAAGACATAATTAAAAATATTTGAAGTAAAAAATTTAAGGCTGTGTTTGATTGTGTATTGTTTTCCTGCAAAACCAACTTTTCCGCATTTTTCCAACTGTTGGTATGTTTGATTGCATTTTTTTTCCAGAAAAACGTTTTTCAACTTTTCTCGAAATCCATTCTTTTTCTTATTTTGATGGAAAACATTTTCTTTGGAGGGAGGATGTTTTTGGTTTCCTCGAAAAACTTGCTTCATTTTTTTTAATAGACAATTTGCTTTAACTATAGAGGTAAGGAAAATGATTAAATTTCATAAAAAACACAAAAATAAGTAATTTATCATAAAAATAAGTAATCCGTTCTAAGCAATCCGCGTGTTGAAATCTGACAATTTAACCATTTGTAATGCTTCTATTTGAATATAATAACTTCTCAGTACATGTAATTGATAGTTTATCTAGTACAGTAAATCAACAACAAAAATTGTATTAACTGTATTTGACGTAGCATAATGGGTTCTTCTGTTTGAATTATAATTTTTGTTATTTTAAAATTTACTTATTTTACAGATAAATATGTAATTTAACACTAAAAATAAGTAACGTTTAAAATAGAAAAATTTACATACCAAAACTATATTCATATTAAAGATCTCGATGAATAGAATAATATGGAACAAAAAAAATTAAAAAATTATAATTATTTATCCCTCAAATCGATTTTCCAAAATAAAGTTAATATTCACCCCTATTTTTAGGGTGAATGAAATTGATTTCTATGATTTATGACACTTGGCAGAAAATAAGTGGTCCAGCAAATTTTTAACTAAAATTTTGTCTTAATAACTATTTTTCAATTAGCCAACTTCCAATCACGTCTTCTTTATGATATATATAGATTCCTACCTATGCGTTACAAGGGACGAAAACATCCTAAAGAACATATATATTTTATAGATAGAAAAAGAATTTTTTTTTTAGTAAGACGCATTTGATGCAAAATATAATTGAAATGATAAAGAAGTATTGCTGGATAATTAATATAAAACATGTATGACGTGTCTCACATTAGAAATAAAAATATAATTGAACAATATTGTATAATAATCAAACCAAAATAATTATAATGTAAACCGCATTAAATGGAAGTATATTTAAATAGATAAAATAACATTGTGACGTTAAGTATCTAAACCAAATAAATATTATAAATCACAAAAATACTTCTAAATTTTGAAACACTTTTTTTAACACCATATTCGTTGTTGAGTTTTCTGGTTGACCTTCTTTGTCACAAATCAAAATGATGAAATTTTCAATCCGCAAAAATGAAAATATTGGACAAAATCATTTCTAGTTTAAGGAAATTTCACTAAACTGTCATTATTAATTGTACTTAATGGACTCCTAAAAAAAGATTTTGGTATACAGGATATATTGACATTACGGAGATGCATTTTCAATTATTTTCTATGAGTCTTTTTATTCTTTTAATTAAGTCTCACTTTTTCTATATGCCATTTTTTTATTTTATTTAATATGCGACTTTTATTTAAAAAACTGTCACTAAAAAATAATTATTTAATTTAAAATGGAAAAAAGTAAAAATTTTCCAATTTTTTCAAATAGTACATAATTTAATATCCTTGCATTTTTGCATGTCACGTTTTAAACCAAATATGACTCATCTTGTAGTCGTGTGTATGTGTAATTATCATTTTGCCATTAATCTGATCCTTTATGAGGTGGAATCGAAATATGTTTAGAAAATTGGGCTAAAGTCAACATAGCTTGATGTGTGGTTGCTAATAGTTGATTATCATTAACCAAGATTTATGCATCGTGATAGCATTTGTTGAGCTCTATGCACCAGCACTCTATAATTTAGCTTCTTAGGAAACAAAATTCTCTGCTTGTGACATTGTTGAATGTTGCCTAATACTCATCCTATCTTTTCATTTCACAGTGGAATCTTGCCTGCAATTGATGTTTTAACTGAAAATGCTTTGGTTGGGGTAAGGCTCTATTAAAAATTTATGATGTTTGCATATGGCACTGTTGAATCCATCAAGCTGCAAAACTTGTTTATTTTTAGTCCGTTAGTGTAAATAAAAAGTTATTTTGAAATATGATTGTTTTTTATTTTTATTTTTTGATTTTCTTCTCATTATCATCTAGACATGTTAAGCATCTTTCTAGAAATATTCTAAATTTGGAAACTTGTTGATAATTGCAGATATTCTATCTTGTTGGATTTGCATTTTTCTGCATTGAATCTTTGATTAGCGTATGGGTCTTGCAGGTTCGGTATCGCTTACCTTTGTCGACTTTAGAGTTGGTTGTTAGTTAACTGACCTTGTTTACTTGCTGAATATATGTGTAGCAAGTGTATATGTACTTCAGAGGAAGTGGAAAAGCTGCAGGAATGAGGAAGAACCTGGAAGGGCTACTATGATGGCAGCATTGTAACATGATCAGATTGAGGAAGGAAATGAGTGATGAAGCCTAGTATTCTTCTTTTACATGGCTGGACTTTAGAAGTTTTCGATTATATTATTGTTTTATTCAAATGAGTTGCAGGTCAAAGTTAGTTCCATTCGCAAGTTTATTGAATATCCTCTCATTGTTTTTCTTTTTTCCATAGGAAAATCCAATGTTTTACACATTGCAGTGTGTTTTGAATATAAACATTGGACTTATAATTAGTTCTAGGTTTGCATTGCTATGCTTTGTGATTATTTTTGGAGTGTGGACGTGCACAGTTCGCTCAACGTTTTGAGCCTTGTTTTCCATGAGAATCAGCAACAATAAGTTATTTCAATTCATGTTTATTTGAGCATTTTCTACCTCGATTTTACCTTCTTGTCACTAATGATGCTATGATGTTTCTTTCCTAGCTACTTTATATGATGAAATTCCATGTTAATGAAAGTCAAATACTATTACAGGTCCAAAATACATTTAATGATCTTGAAGAGCCCAACGTTTTTCGTCCGTACATGAGTGATGCATCAATGAAAGAGGGTGTACTGCAAGAGGAGGAAGAGGCGGCCTGGTGTCGGCTTTTCCCACACAGTACACCATCAAATTTTTAATTTTTCAAGCTGTAATTATTAGATTTTGACACATACTACCTTATACAAGAAAATAATTTCAGTTCATTTTCTTCTTCTCATGCTTATCTGTTTAACTCTTTATATGCGAAATTCTTAAATTGGTAACTATTTACAGAAATATAGCACTGTAAATACTATGTAGCTCGAGAAAGGCGATTCAGAGATCTTCTAAGTGCCAAAGATCTGTACAAAGATGAAACTAAAGAGAGGACAGGCCAATCAAGTTACGATTTACTCATGAAATTAGCGAGAAAACGATTTAGTTAATGATTCTAGATAATCTAGAATTTAGGAAATTATTTTTAGTACTTAGCTACATCGGGAACGGGAGGTTAGTTTTTCCTCTTCAATCAACTTCAATATTTTGTGAGAAAAAACTATTGTTGTATATTTTTATATTTTTTTTGAATAAAAAAACTATTGTTGTATATTGCAGCCCATAATTGTTGTTATAATTGCTATCAATGATAATTATTATTCTCAAATAATTGTTTGATTCCCATGGGGGTCACGGTTTTAGACCGTGACCCCCATAGCTTTTTTTTCATTTTTTAATGCCAATGGGTCACGGTCAAAAACCGTGACCCCTGATCGTGGGTCACGGTTAAAAACCGTGACACCTGACCCCGTCACGCTGTAAATTGTCACGGTTAAAAACCGTGACCCATCGTCAGAGTCACGGTTTTTTACCGTGACAATTCGCGAAATCTGGTGTAGTGTGAAGAACCCACTCAAGAAAAGGAGAAAACTCAGAGAATATCAACTACCCCCAAAAGAGGATTCAAAGCTCGTAAAAACACCCCTAACCCGAGAGAGAGATCTGAAGTACATATATTTACTCTAATCCTAAGCTCTAAGGTCACGATGATGCCACATGGAGAGTCTGGATGAAACCAAATAATTAAGTTGTAACCATCTTCAAATTGGGACTCTATAAATCTGAATCCGGTTTAATTAGCCCAAAGAAAACCATAGAACCCATACACCTTTTTCTCCAAGCCAAATATTGGTAGCAACCATACATTAAAAAAAAGAATGACGAGCTTGATGCAACTCGCCACTCCACCGCACCTAATGATAAATTTCAACTTTTTGAATTCATTTAGCAATGAGGAAACAATATCTTAGGATGTGTTTGATTGCATGGAAAATGGGTGGAAAGAAGATATTTTTCACCTAAGTTTTCCACCTGTAGCTGTTTGATTGCAATTCAATTATTTGGAATTAATTTTTCAACTTTTCTCGAAATTCGTTATTTTTCTTGTTTTGAAGAAAAATGTTTTCCTTGAGAGGGAGGGGGTATGGGAATTCGTTTTCAACCTTTACCACTCTTCCTAATATCAATTCTAGTTCCAATCAAACACCCTCCAACATTCCAAAATTGTTTTCTAAGCATTTAAATTCCTAGAAAATATTTTCTTTCCATGTAGGTTCCATGATTGCAATCAAGCATGCCCTTAATTTAGTATTCTTTTTAATTTTATTCTTATGCTTCCTTCGTCTTATAAAGATAGTCCAATAACAAAGTTGAAACATTAATTTTTTACCTTATATTTCCATGTATACCATTATAGAATTAATTGTTTGAAAATAATTTCAATGCATAGGTAGTTTTTTTTTTCTTTTGAACATGTTCAATACAATGCAAACATATAACCTTATCGGGGGTAGTATAACCTAGTGCTGGGGCAGGATGACCCCCTACTGAGGCAATATAACCTTCATTGAGGTAGTAAGATTCCCCTAATGGGGAATCAAATCTGGGATCTCTAGGTCTCAAGGCCTCAAGTTGGTCTCCTAAACCATCAGGCTAAGCCTTATTGGCTCAATGCATAAGTAGTTGATCTTGAGTAATAACAAGATATATTAATTAGGGGCATATATATGGAATTGAAAAATTAAAGACATACTCAGTGTGGTAAGTGGACTATCTTTTTGGGAATGACGAAAATAGTTTGTTGGACTGTCTTTATGGAATGGAGAGAGTATCAATGTTCATGTTTTTGTCACTTTTTTGTTTTCTAAGTTTATCATACATTTTTCAAAAAAATTATCGTACATTTAAATTGCTTTTTCTCTTGATTTTCAAGAATTTGGAACTTATATTTAAAAAAAAAAAGAAGTTATGAACTTTATACCAATCAATAAACTTTTCCACTCATTCAACATTTCAAAATTGAGTTTGAATAGGATTTCATTGGAGTATTTTGTTGTATTCATTGTATATTGATGACAAAATACTAATAGATGGAGAAATTGTAGTAACATAATTCGAGACCAAAAGAAGAACTGAAGTTCTAGTGATAATTGCTTGTCAAAGTTCCCACAAGACTTTCTGCTGAGTTCATATCACACAGTCTATCTCGAAAATATATAGCTGACGAATGTAGGAGTTAATTTGATGAATCGCCAACTGTAGCCTCATCTAATTTATTCTACTTATATATATCATCGTTTCAACTTAAAAATTAATTTATATTACAAGTATGACTTAAAATCAAAATTTAATTTCAATTATATATTTTAGATCATCACTCATTATTAAAATATCATCCTCAAATACACAATAGTATGCACCCTTAGAGCATCTCCAAGAGCCTCTAGAGCATCTTTTGTATTTTAGAGAGTATTTCTAAATTTAGAAATTTGTTATAAAAGTATAGAAACAATAGAGAGAATTTAGAGAGAATGAATTCTAAGGAATTCTCAGGAATGAATTTCATTAATAACTGAAGCCCTATTTATAGGAAAACTTCGAATGGCACAATCGTAATTACATAATTTCATCAAGGGTATAATAGTCATTCACATATAATAATTACATCTTTTACCAAATTATTCCTCCACCAAATTATTCCTCCACCAAATTATTCCTCATAATTCATAACCACCACATTATTCTCAATTATTCATAACACCTAATAATTATTCTTCAATTATTATTCATAACACTCCCTTGAATGACTATTAATACAAATGTCTTCCTGACTGCTTTGGGAGAAAAACCAGTGGGAAAAACTTCCAAACCGATTGCGAGGATAGCTTGGAGTGGTTATATCTTTGCTTCATCAAAACATTGCTCCCCGATGTCTATCGCATATGAGTATTCACGTCTTTGCCTCGTTAAAACCTTGTCAAGAAAACCCAAAGTGGGAAAAAACTTGATCGAAGGAAAAAGAGTACAATTGCTCCGCTTGATTTCATATCTTGAGAATCGATATCTTTACTTACGGTAAATGATTTCAATATCATCATCGTTTGGATCTAAAGCATTAGCTCGATTATAACTTGATCCAATAGATACCTGTATCAATTTCTCCTATCGTTCTCAATATACCATGAATATGCCTCGTTAAAACCTTATTAGGAAAAACCCTGGGAAAAACCCTAATGAAGGAAAAGAGTACATTATTCATGTGAATACGCCTTTAAAGTTGCTCTCATTAAAAACCTTGCTAGGAAAACCCAATGGGATAAAACCTCACTAAGGGAAAAAGAGTGCAACGCCGTATTTTATACAATTATCTTTTAAGCATTTCAAAATCTTTCATACATTTGTATGAGTATCATATACATTGGTTTTATACTCTTCGTTCATTTAGAGTGCATCAATTTTCGTGACACAACTACAAAACATTCACCATGAACACATGTCTCCAAACACACAATTTAAAGCATATAAATTCATCGTAAAAACATGTAAACATATAAGTAAACCTTCATAACTAATTAACACTTAAAATATATCATTTAACATTTAATACTCACTTAATAGGTTATTTCATTCCCAGGGGCTTAGCTCACCCTTTAGGGTACTCATAAACACGGGCTTAGCTCACCCGATCCTTTAATTTCCTTTTCTGATTTTACACACACGATCGGTAATTTAACTTTCATGAGCATGCAACATATAATGACCACCATGCTTATCTTTAAACTTGAGCAATAGTCATCATCATCTCATCATCTCATAAGTTAAGGATTTCACATTCACCATTTATCATCTTCAATATATCTCAATATTTTCATTATCATTGATCATATGTAGCGCTACATTTTCATATCGTGTCGACACATTTCAATTTCATTTCTTTCCCCATATCGACATAACTTATCGAGATATCTCATTATCAATCCTCTTGTAGGATTACACAATATAGTTATGTCTATATACTCTTCAAGAGCATATGCCTCCGCTATTAAGATCATCTTTTATAATTTGCTTTGATATATATGTTTGGGGAAATCTCATAATATCAACGCTTCTGGCGTGCTAACTTATCAAAGCATCTTAACTGATATATGTGATTGTTCATAGCATCTTTTATGCATCTTTGAACTTCAAGTTCATATTTTAATTTTGAGGATATATCATGATGCATTTCACATATCATTTTCAATCTTTAATACTCCCCCTCATACTGAGAAAATTTAGAACACCAAAATTCATACAGTTGGTATGATTTTAATCACATATGTTCTCATCATTCAGCCTTAATATGGGAATTTAGACCGTTTGCATTCTATTCTCGATATCGGCAATTTATTTGAGGACTTTAAATAATTTGCCATATAATATCCCACTTGTATGCGCATACTCAAATCCTTCAGGGATTTATTCAAATCATTGGGATATACATTTACTAGCTTTATCATTAAATCTGGAAATCATGCTCATACCGTGAGCAAATATTTCGTAAATTTCAAATTACTTAATCATATACACATGTGACTATCTAGTGGATCCATATCATAATATCTAGTAGTCCATATGGAGGATGAGTGGGCCCATACTTCTCATCCTTTATTCCAGATATATTTGGGATTTATTCCCAATATTGGCTAGTAATGATTTCATCATTTATCGAGAACAATCATTGAAGAATTCCTTTAATTCTTCACTTGAAATATTGATTTCAATAATTATTTAAACCGAGATGGTCAATCCGGTTTTGCAAACGAGTATTATTGAACTTCTAGTTCAGTAAATTCTTATATCGATTTCACTAGTATCTGTATAGTGCTCAACATGATATCATAGAAACAATTCACCGACATATTCCATCATCTTTTGGTGACATTATTGTCTACTCTTTGTTCAAACACGAGCTACAAATTTCATACGCATCACATCCGCTATTATTTAATTAGAAATCGTAGCTCTTACGCTTCATATTATTTATTTAAAATCGAGTCTTATTTCATACTGGCTGTATTATTCTATAAATAAATCATTAAAATTATTGCAAAATTTATCCTAACAAGGGTCTATACATTATAATGGATCATATAATCTCAAATCTTCGAAAATACTATCCATCACTACCGATCAAAATCCTAAAAAGGATTTATCGAGGTAGGCTGGAAAGATTGAGGATGCTAATGAATAAGGGTATCCCACAAGATATCCGATACTTGATTGAAGCAAAGGTTCGATTATCTGGTGAGGTTTCAATTCCTTCTAAATACATGCCTGGTATGGGTAAAAGTAGTTTTTCAAAGAAACGGAGAGCAAAAAGATTAGGAGGATGCTACAAGTGTGCTCGGTGGACATGTGACACTCGATGTAAATCTGTGGGGTACTTGTCCAGAAACCGAGAAGATAAAATAGCATTTATTAAAGATGGATTGAGTAAGGAGCCTTTGGATGATATTCAACAGGCTATTGAGACACATCCTAGTGGACACGTACAAGGTGAGCTAATGGCCTTATGGGCCAAATTCAAAGATCAACAAACGCTTCTGATCTTGAAAAACTTACTTTAGAAGATCCTGTTTGTAAATTTAGTAGAAAATTTTAGTATAATAATTTTCTCATATTAATATAAGGAAGCTCGGTGTAATAACGAAGATCAATGTTTTTCTTGTAATTGTAAATATTGTTTTTCGATTTTAAGATATATATATATATATATATATATATATGTATATATATATAGTATTTTTCAATCACCGACAGGTATATGTCATTTCACTAAAATTTTTCTACCATTTTCTCTTTCATATTTGTCAAAAAGTAAATAGTGCACTCAATTATTGGTTTAAAAATTTTTGTTTAAATAGAGGAATTCATATATCTCTCATGTTCATACATTAAAAGTATAGTGCAAAAAGAGAGATAGGAGTAGAGATGGATATGGAGATTTTAGAATCATCTTATACAAGTCAGCTTTTACCTCGCCATATTAAAACCGTATGTATTCTTGGTGGATCTAAACTGGTAGGCCATATCCAATATGTGGATATGGCAAACCAACTCGCAAAAGAGTTAGGGAGACAAGAAATCAATATACTATATGGAGGAACCAACAACAAACTTTTAGCTAGACTTATAATGGCCGCACCATCATGGGGAATAAGAGTTTCGAGTGTAATACCTTTCCATCTAGTTGGATCTAATACTCGAATTGGAGCCAGTTCTACCATGGGTCCAGCAGGGTTGGTGCTACAAGCGCAATCCATCCACAACTGCATGATGTATATGATGAATAATAGTGATGTTTTCATTGTCCTTCCAGGCGGCTATAACACACTGGAGGAAATATTCAATATAGCCTCGTTGGCACAGTGGAACTTTCATATCAAACCAATAGGTTTGTTGAATATTAACAATTTCTTTGATGGCTTACTAGCGTTTCTAGATCAGGGTGTAAATAATAAGTTTATCTCTCATTCAGCGAGAAAAATACTTATCTCTGCTAGTACTGTTGATGAACTACTCATCAAATTTCATGCATATGTTCAAGAATCTGTGGAAGCCCAGGTCCGTCGGTCACAGACCACTGGTGTCAAGCGAAAAAGAAATTCGGATCCTTTAAATATTTCATTATGAATCCTAATGTTGATGGTGGCAGAGTTACAGAGTATTTATACTCTCGAGACGCATCCCTCATTTATGGAAGTATGTATATTCTTTTTGCATTTCTATATTTTCGAGTGTTTAATGCCATCTTTTGATATTCTCAATATGTTCCATTTCGACTGTTTTGTACTTCTTCTGGAGTAATAATAATATCATATTGGCTTTATTCAAATACAGATATCTAGTGATTTTGCTTCTTCAAGAGCATTTTATTCTCATATTAATACAATCTCATATCATCGATGAGATTACTTCATATAATTTCTCCATGCGATATATTATCTTTGATTTATCAACATGGGATCTATTGAGCATTTTATTTTCATCTATTTATCCAATGGTGACTTCAAGTACCACTTACTCAATTTTCTCCATTAATATTCGGTATATATGGGGAAGTAATTTTATTCTCATCGTCTACTACTTCGAGAGTATGATTAGAATATTTGATCAACTACTTCTTCCTGAGTAGGATTAGTTATAACCAATCGTGTAGTATAACCCACCACATTGGAAATATGCACACCAATCGTGTGGTATTACCCACCATATTGGAAATATACTCAAACTATAAAGTGCATAAATTTAAATTGCGAAATTAAATTTCTCCAATAGGTGGTCGAACCTACCTTATGGGAATTATTGCAATAAATATAAATTTACGAATTTAAATAGCAAGAATTAAATTGCATAATTTTTAACTACTTCTTCAGAGTAGGATCTGCTTAGTAGAAGGTATTACCCATCACTTAGCATATAAAGTGCAGTAAATATATAAAACCTTCCGTTTAGTGACGGTTGAACCCATCATCAAGTAGGAGGTATTGCGATAATTAAATTGCGAGAAATAAAGTGCGAGAATTAAATATTGAATCGCTTCTAGGGAGCAAATTTGTTCTTCTAGAACAAATACTCATTACTTCTACAAGAGCACACTTATCCTTCTAGAATAAGTACATTATGTAATTGAACTCTTCGGGAGTTAAAATAATATTCTGATCTTTTAACTCAAATGGACTTCAAGCCATTTTATATAATCAATGGATTTAGAATTTCTTCATGAATATTCTATCCATTTTTCACTGTCGTCAAAATTAGGTCGGTTTTACCCTAAGGGTAAAATTGTCCATTCCAATTCGTAAAGGTAAAATTGTCAAAAATATTTTATCGATGTTTTATGATTTGAAAATTATCTCCTTTCTACTTCAATTTATCAATATCAAAATATTCAAGGACTATTTTGTAACTTTTTCAAAAGTTAGTGTACTGATTTGTAAATTTTGAAAGTTTGATAATAACATATTTCAAAACGAGTTATTACCCTATCAATGTTGGTGTCAAATCGAAGCTCTCGTTAAATCGAGTATAATGGAGTCGAGAAAATTTGATTTTGATCAGATGCTCTTTATATCTCGATAAAGCGAATGTTATAGCTTAATATATTATTATATTCTAAAGTAATGTATATATACATATATATATTTTTACCTTTGTCCATTTCTGATTCGTGTTTTCTTATTGCTTTTGCTCACCATCTCCCAAAGTTAAAAATCCACATGGAATCTTGGTAATTAGTGCACAAAGCATTTATTATCACAAGAGGAAGGAAAATCAACTCGACGGTGGAGACTCCATAATTTAATTGGATTTCAGACATCTCCAAGCAGGTTGTGTAGAATGAGGAATTGTGGGAGAGAAATATGAACAAACGAGAATTTTCAATGATGTATTTGCAAAGAGAGAGTTATTTAGGATTGATGAGGATGAATTAATTCATTGGTAATAATCCAGTTTCTGATACAGAAGATCATCTATAAGATGCAACTGTAGAGCATACTTCTTTCATATTACTCAAATGGCTAGAGACTCGTGCTGATAACGTGTTATAAAAGTATAGAAACAATAGAGAGAATTTAGAGAGAATGAATTCTAAGGAATTCTCAGGAATGAATTTCATTAATAACTGAAGCCCTATTTATAGGAAAACTTCGAATGGCACAATCGTAATTACATAATTTCATCAAGGGTATAATAGTCATTCACATATAATAATTACATCTTTTACCAAATTATTCCTCCACCAAATTATTCCTCCACCAAATTATTCCTCATAATTCATAACCACCACATTATTCTCAATTATTCATAACACCTAATAATTATTCTTCAATTATTATTCATAACAAAATTCAATTTTTTAAACTACTTCAATAGTCTCTTTATTCAAAGATTTTATAGTGCTCACTACGGTGCACACTATGGTGCACCCTGGTTGATGGAGCACATGATGTGTCATCAGAGTTGATGTGTCATATTAACTCTGGGTGCATCGTAGTGTAGTACGCACTGTAAAATTTTTGCTCTTTATTATATATTCTTTATTTACTTATTTCAAGAAATAATAATTATTATTTTTCTATTTTCTTACTTTTTATATGCTTATCTCTTAATTATGGTTATAGCATTCTATTATTTCCCAGAAATAATTAACCATTGGATCCCATATGTGGCATTGAAAGTTGAAACTTTTTCAATGCATTTAATTATAAAAGTTGACTTTGGCTCTCCAAATTTGGAGAGTCAAACTCATTTTCTAAATAGAAAAGTTAATATAGAGAGTTTATAAGAACAAAATTTTACAAGTAGATTCTTTAAATTAGAGAGCATCTCACATTTAAAGAGCCTAATTGAAATATCTTAGCTATAGTTTCAAGACCTAATATCCTCACATGTTCATTGATCAATTAATCGCTAGTATATAGTTCTGATTCGATAATTAAAATAATCGATCCATCGGATTACTTCAAAAGTTGCAAGTATTGACTTAACAATTTGGAAAATGCTATATGCGGGAATGTTATTTTAAAGAAATGAAACTTTGAGAAAAAATGTGAGAGAGATGTGGGTGATTTCCCCACCGCATTCAGAGGCACTGCAAGTGGGTTGTGAGTAGCTGGGAGAAATGCTGGGAGAATAACGCTGGGAATATAACATTTTCGATGCTATATGTACCGCTTTGTCTAATGCACGATATACCACACACGAAACACATAAAGGATGAAATAACTAATTTCTTGTGTCGCCCATTGTAAGTAAGCGGAAAACAAGGTGGTAACTGGTAGGTAACACATGACCCTTAAAAGTTGATTCCTCTGCAATTGGATGCTATTAATACCAAATCAAATCTTAAATTCATTTTCTTATGATTTAGAGTAAGCAAAAATTGACCTAATATGAAAGGAATTTGTTAACAACATCTGAAATAAAAGGAAGTTATACATGGATACATGGAAGTTAGACTGGAAATGTCATAGATGGATTAGTGGATCGATTAGACATAAAATAAAAATCAACAATAAATTCTGGATGGATTAGTTAAAGCATAAATGAAAAGATCACGTTATTAATTTGTTAACAAAAAGATCAGTTCATTAGTCAAACAATTAATCATCCTTCATTGGTTATTCAATATGGTAGTTAACATGTCTCATTCAACACTAACAAAAAAGAATTCTTTTGACTGTGTATAAACTGAAGTATTCTTTTGCAATGTGATCTTAATTAATAATTATTGCTGTCTAAGCCGAATTGTTTGGCTGAAACGCTTATAGAGATTAATCTATTTGCCGGGTAGAAAAATCAACTTTTTGTTCACGTCAAGAAGTTTACGTAACAAAATCCACTACTCCCTCTGTCCCGATTATATGGTCCATCATTTTCTTTTTTCGTTTGTCTCAATTGAATGGTCTTATTTCAATATTACGAACTTATTTCATTTAATACTATAGTTGTACCCATTAATTTAAAAATTAATCATTTAATAAGGGTAAATTAGGAACACAATTCACAAGATTTACTTTTCCAATCATATTTTTAATCCTTATGAAAAAGAAAAATGGATCATATAATTGGGATGGGGGCAGTAGATTTTTCACCCAACCAAATTCACTACAAATCTATCAAATCCACCTAGTTCAATGTGAGTTTAGCATGTATTTGTATGAATTTTTATTTCGTTGGAAAACACAAGATATATAAACATGCTATAGTGTGACGGATCATAGTGGACTATATTTTGGGACGGAGGTAGTATTACTTTTCAACCATGCCCTTATTTAATGCTATAGTTGTACCTATTAATTTAAAAATTAATCATTTAATAAAGATAAATTAGGAACACAATTCACAAGATGTATTTTTAGTCATATTCTTAATCCTTGAGAAATAGTAAAATAGACTACATAATTGTGACGGAGGAGTAGTATTTTGCAATTAATGTTTTCAATAGGAAATGAATTACTCCTCCGTCATAAGATAGATGTGTGTACCATTTTTTGTATTAAGAAAATATCTTTAAATATTCTTTGGAGATTATAAGATATTAAATATATTAACTTAAATTTTACCCACATATTGAATGATCAAAAAGTAGTGTGAGCATATTTAAATATCTTGGGAGATGAAATATTTATCTTGATGTTTAGTATTAAATTATCTTAAATAGGGGTATTTTAGTACATGGAAAATAAATTATACGTTGATAAGGAAATTTGTATATAATTTGGGGCCAGAATGAATAAATAGAATCTTGCACCATCTTGGGTGAGGACGGAGGGAGTAATTTACTTCCTGGTTTCTTGAAAGTTACATTCATTAATTGATATATATCTCCACATTACAATTAATATTTCACAAAGTTCATTGCACTTTATCTCATTACTTTCTCACTCTAAATAATATCAACACAATTGATAAAACAAGAGCCTAAAAGTTTTCTCAGACAAACAAACGAAGTAATACGTGAAAAGGCAAATGAATGCGTAGACAGAGAAGTGAAGAGCCTTATTGTATGTATTTTAATACTATCTACGTCCCATAAAGATAGACTTGTATTTTATTTTTATCCATTCCAAAATATAAACCACTTTCTATTTTGTTTGCATTTAATTTCTTCAATTTTCCAATTGTACCCTTATTTAATATACATTGTTATTAATTAGCATTATTTAATACAATGGTATATTTGAAAAAATACAACTAAAATTTATTTTTTCAATAATATTAATTGTAATTTCTTCAATTATGTGAAAA
This sequence comes from Jasminum sambac, assembly GCA_018223645.1. Lineage (NCBI taxonomy): Eukaryota > Viridiplantae > Streptophyta > Magnoliopsida > Lamiales > Oleaceae > Jasminum > Jasminum sambac. The sequence goes on from CP073647.1 coordinate 27,871,154, forward strand.
TCAAACCAAACCTATTTTTGTGGGACGGAGGTAGTAACATCTCATTATATCTTTAATTATAATATTTTTCATGTGTTGTAATATTCTTTCGACTGTGATCCGTCACACTTGTTTTTATTAATTCTGTATTTCTTCAATTCTACTTCGCATGAGATTCTACAGGGTCCAGTGCTGCATTAGAAAGTCTACATCTAAATGTAAAAAAATAGGTATACACCCAATACATATGATCTAAAGGAACGACAAGTTTTCCTACGCTTTTCTCATTTACCATCCCGTCCTTTCTTTTCATTATCTATATAGTCAAACCTATGGCAATTACGTAATTCACTAATGGTGATTGAATTCAGCAACCTCAATCTTGATTTTGTAGTTCAAATTCCAACAAGGATATGTCCCGCATGCAAATCATGTCGGAGCCTAGCAATGGTTGGATGGATAATTCTAAATAGACATTTGAAATTGATATTTTGATGTGACATTTCGATGTGTTACTTTGTCATCAGGTAACAAAAAGATACTGATGCGTTTATCAGTTAATATACTTCATCATAAATAAAAATATATCACATCGGTTGCTTAATTAAAAATGTAAATTTCAAAATTTTCACATCGAATTACTCTAGTTGGAAATGCAACTCCTAGTACTTAACAACTGCATGTCATGAGATAATGCTAGTAACGTTCAAGCACAGGCACTAGCGTCAGGCTGTGTTTTTCCCCTCGCCGTGTTGGACCAAGATCTGATCTCAAATTTCAAAACGGATGTCGGATGTGATAGGAAAACACAGTTACGGCGCTGGCGCTAGCGCGAGCGCTTGTGCTTGAACATTCTTGGAGATAATGCATGTGGGATTACTTCCCCTTTTCCTTTTGATTCTTGTATCGTATTTTGATTATTTGATTTGAAAAACTCTGCATTCTGAAGAGATCATAAATTATTTCACTAAATGTCAACTAATTAAATCTTCAGGGAATAATTTGTCATTGATTATCTTAATTTAAGTAACAAAAAGCCACTCGTGATTCTGATTAACTATATACATTGATCCGTTCACTGTATTCAGGTGTGTTAGGTGGTATATTTGTGTTGACCATAGCAAGTAATTAATCTTAGCAGCCCGTGATAAAGTATTATCCAATTGTCATCCATTCAAAATAAAATAGAAATAAATACTATTATTTATCAGTTAAATTAATATGATAATCTATATCCCCATATTTGTAAATCTTATTGGGCGCTATAACATTGGTTAAAATTGACATGTACATAATAGCCGATGTATCAATATTGCTGATAAATGACAATTCTTGACGAATATTCTCATTGATGAGTCAAGTTCATCAAATAATGAATATAACGAAATATCTAAACGCGACAATTGCACTATCAAGAACCTATCGAGGGAGATCATGTCCACTAGAATTGAGATTGTTGATCACCTACTAGTGGACGCAAATCACTCAATTTTTTAATTAAAATCATTGGATTTGCAATTTTAAAATGCCAAGAAACAATGCTCTAAACCTTTGGAATAAATTAGAACGGAGAATAAAATCTTGTGACGAAATCTTTTCTCTTTAATTTTGTATTTTCTTAGTGATGTTGAAGAATCAAGGGATCATCTGCCGGCTCAAATGATTGGATAAAGATAAAATGTTGACAATAGGGCTTATGCTAGCATCAAAATAGTTAGTCGTGGTCCTCAAATTAAGCCCATTGACAAAGATTGCTTTATTATTATTAGTTCCTTGGTTAAAAATTTTAATCATAAGAGTCTGTTTTCTTTGAATATTGAACTTGATAAGATTAGAAAGAATTAAAGATGGAAATTTTATTTGTAGTCTCAAGCAGTACGGCCTAGTATTTTTTTTTAAAAAAAATTCACACTAAAATTGTTAAAAGAATTATGTTAGATAAATTAATGTGGAGTACTGGAGTATTTCCTATGGAAAGAGTATACACCTTGTTAGTGTACGTGTATTTATGAGTATTTATGAGTTTTGATGTGAAATAGGAGAGAGAATGAGTGTGATTGAGTGGTGGAGATTTGTAATACAGTGGGTCCCAGAAATATGTGGATGTAATTGGTTTAACTTTTGATGTGAATGTGTTAAAATGTGTAAAAATTTATTAAAAGTTGTAGAAGAACTGGGGCTATATAAACTAGTGTGTTCAGTCGAATTTTATAAAATATTATAAAAGTAGAATTTTTTTTTCTTTCAGAAAAGATGCCATTCGTTGATTCATTCAAATTGGCAATCTACATCGAAACAATACAAATTCAACACCGCTAAAAACCGAAAAGGATGAATCTATGAACAAACTCACAGTACCCAAGTTAATAGCATAAAACGGAAAAATGGGTACCAATATGAAAAATTCAAAGTGATCGGAATACCCATGCCTCCGGATCTACAACGTTGATGCCCAAATTTTAATTGAATCAATGACAACTCGAAACTGATGTACCAATCTGAATCACACGAACAAACAGCATCGTACAAGACGACGAAAAACCAAACGCTGCAACAAGATAACAAAATCACAATCACACAAAGAAAAACTCAGATCAACGTGGACAAACCACTTCTTTGAAGATAATATGCAAGGAAAGAGATGAAGGGGTGATTTCAAGCCAAAATTGCCCAAAAATCATCTCTTATGGTGCAAATCTTCGTTCCCGGAGTAGAGAGAAGGAAGAGCAATCGTGGAATATGTGTTTCAAAGTTTGATCAGAAGAATCACACAAAATGAAAGTAGAAAAAAGGAAAGAAAAGAAAGAAATGTACTGCTTTAACAAGACGTGTGATTGAAAACACTAGCAGAGCCACCATAGGCCTAGTGAGGTCCATTGCCCTCACTGGATTTTGCTGAATTTTTTTATTTTTTTTTTTTTTTGAACTGATAGAGAAGGGAAAAGAGTGAATTTGGTGTTCAATATCCGCCAGAAATCGTGCATAAGATAGTAGTCATCATCTAACAGATGTGGGAGATGAGCAATCAGTTGCCACAATTCAAGAATTTCAGTTGCAGAGGATATTACGAAGAAGACGACCAATTTCGGGCTTCTACTAATGGGCTTGTTCTAATTAATGAATGTTGGGCTTCAATAAAACTCAAAATTGATCAACCCAATTGCACCACCCAACTTCTCTACCCGAGGCCTAAAATTAGTTTTGCCCAAATTATCCAAGCTTAATCGATTATAATAGATATACTTTAGTAATTTTTTTAAATAGAATACACTTTAGATTTAACTTTGAATCGGTGCAGTTTTATAACTTTTTAGTTAATTGTTTTAGTTTGTTTATTAGTTGTTTTATTAGTTTGTTAGTTATTTAGTTTATATATTTAATAGTTTATTAGTTTATTAGCATGGGTTTTTAATGGCTAGGTAGTTAATATGATTTTGATCAATTGTATTCGGGTGCACCATAGTTATGGCTCCTGGATCTTTTTTACGAATTTGTCACGATATTTATTTAAAATTATCCGATCCAGATTATTAGACTACGAAAGCTTCTAACAATTTGGAAAATTATTCAAATTTAAGTATTTCTTATTGGTAAATTTTTAATACGATAATGGGCCCCACATAAAATTTTTTTGCTCATACGGGGAGCTATCATAAATGATCTCATAACTATTAATATCTGAATTCGTCACTGCCCGCACTAAATTAGCTTCCTGGCTAAGCCGCTGATTGAAAATAATTCTAAAATTAATTTATGAGAAATCTGAATCAAAGAAGTGATGAGTATTAAAACACGTCACGGAAATATAAAATCTTTTTAAATACAAACTTAGTGTTTCTGAAATTCTCTCTTTCATCAGTATCTTGAATATCTGAGAGAGGGGCTCAGAACAATAGGTTAACATGGACTAATCATCAATTTACAATAATTCACAAACACGCCCATGATTCACAACTCTTGTATTCTTAAAAGTTTTGCATAATAATACATTCAAAAAAAAAAAAAAAAGGTTTTGCATAATAATAATAATAATAATAATAATAATAACTTTGCATGTACTCAGCCGCAATAGAAATCTGTCGACGTTCTCTGTTTTTCTTGATTTGATAGATACAAATTTACTTAAATAGTTCAAATTCCAAAGAACACATCGATACACGTAATTTATTGAAGGATCTTCTACAGCTTTTATCGACCCTGTATGCAACAATTAGTAAATGATCACAAATCACGATCCAAGGCCTTGTTCTTTTTACAATTTCACAATAAAAACTTTTCTCTCTCTTCTTTTCAACCATAAACACATTTTCCAATACAATATTAACCATATATTTTACACGGAATACCATGCATATCAAGTTTGTTCCCAAAGGAACAAGGCCTAGCACAAAGACATGATTGAAGAAAGAAAACAGACATTTACCAGTCTATCCACGAAAGGAATACCGCATCAACGCATCTGAATGTAATGAACTCAGAAATGAGCATAATTGACCTGTGCACTTTCGACACCATAAAATTCAAAGAATTTCCCCCCACATATCCAACTTTATGTAAAACTGCTGGTAAACAAGCGAATTTTGATACTGTATAGAGGTATACGATGACGATGAAACCTACGCGAATTTTGTCAAGGACCACCCATTGGAATATCATTAACGTTGGAAATATTTGCAATGTCGCCAGAAGTGTTTTCCTGTGTGAGCCCGGCTCCAAAGCTGAATTCCTGAGGAATGTCGAACGGTTGCTGGGAGAAAACTGATGTGGCACCACCATTATTGAAAACAGGAGCAGCAACGGGTGGATCACTAGGCTTTGGGAAGCCGAAGCTGAAGGATGGCAGGCTTTGAGGGGAGAAGCTTGGCATATTAACACTGTTCTCTATTGAACTGGCAATATTTTGTTCATATTCCTGTAATTGCTGGTAGACCTCTGCAAGTCACAGACAATAAACTAAAATCAAATACGAAACCACATCATTGAGCGACCAAATGCAGGTACTAACAATCAGAAACTCTATTTCACTATACCTTCCTGAAAGGAAAAACGAAAAATATGAAGATGACAACAAATAACAAAAACTTTTGATCCTTTTAACAAAGAAATGACCATAACTACTGGCAGATCTATTATTTTGACTATTGTCAACCATATGCATAACTATTCATTTCACGTAAAATGTTTCGTAGTAATTATACAGAAGACCAAAATCATGAGAACTATTATCCAGAAAGTAAATGCCAGGCTTATTCAAGTTATAAATGACTTCTAAGATACCAAGGCAAAACATATTTGTCCAGGTCATTAGTTGATTAAATGTACACACTAGTATTACGAAGTCATTACAAATGTACACTTGCTAGGTAAAAAATTTTAAAACATATATATATACATATTTTATCTGTTAAACATTCTTTCACCATTCTCCATAACTTTTCAACCTCAAAATTCAAAAATTATCTTTCAAAAATATCTACCAAACAAACACTTGACATGAATCTATGCCTTCCATATTAGGCAGTAACCTAAATCGGAGTGAGGCTCAGTTCCTTGCTGTATAGAAACCAGATGCCTTGGAAACCCACCCGTGTCCCTAAAGAACAGAGTAAACATGAAGATATCCTTTTTCTCATCAAATCTACTCCCTTCTTGGTCCAACTATGTTTGTCTCTTCATCTTCAAAACACATCTTCAACCACATGTATCTAGGAAACCCATAACTTTCACAATTTTCGACCACACATGCCCACACTTTAAATAGCAACACCAAACAGGCACTACAACTATACCATAATAGTCCGACTTTGATGTTCAATTATTAAAAGCAGAAAGTTTTTTACTAGTTGTACCCCATCTCCTTGTTATCCTTTAGAAACTAGTAGCATTCCTTGTGATCCTTTACAAACTACCAGCATTTAAGCCACCTTCCTTATTATGTTGTTTCAAACATTTTGAACCCTTGTGTTTATCCCTGCTGTTACATTGCGGCTCGATTAGCACTCGGCTCAGCCATATTATTCATGTTCGACACAATTCTTTTACAAAAAATAATCAAACATACAGCCAGTTAATAACATAAATTAACAAGGCAGAATTGAAGTGAACCTTGAGTTAGTTCAACTGAAGGTCTCCGCTCTTTCACCCACTGGTAACTTTGGGCAAGTTTCCAACCTTTGCTTTTCATCAGGTAAGCCATAACAAGAGCTGGCGACCTTTCAAAACAGCATAAACACATTTCAGCGTGATTCATGATCTTTACACAAAGGTTGATGACCAAGGAAAAAAGAGTTGATAAAGAAAATATTGTATGTCCAAGAAGAGTCCTAATAATCGTATAGCCTAGTTTGTGCTGTCTGAGTGTTAGATGATGGAGACATAGACTAACCCAAATTTCAGCATGTTAATTACATATGGTTCGGTGCACATATGGCTCAGTGCACAGGCAAAGCCAGCCAAACATTCCTTTATCACTCCTACTTAGAAATCCCTTTTATAAAGAAATAGAATAATTCTAATTATATAACTATGTGAGGTGTCACTACGAGAGAGATAATAAAATGATGGTAATGTCTCACTCCAAAGTATTGTAACACCTCACTTAATTGTACAATACAACCAGCCTAGTCCAAAGAAGTAAGACAATGGATTGATTTTGCTAATCGTGTTGAATTTTTAACAAAACTATAAAATGTTCTTTAAGTTTAAGAGTTTCAGCAAAGTTTACTTATGCTTCCACTGTGGTAAGTCCATTGACGTCACCATTAATTGCTCACATGTGTACCACAAATATATTGACTGACAAGAATTTATGCCACATAGACTTGGTATTTCATAAAAATTGGACCCCAATTTTTAGTTTAAAAAAGAGGAAGTTAAGGTTGTTGCCAAAATGTCACTATAGAAATTAAGGCTTATTTTCATTCAAGATAGTTGCTTTTTAAGTTTGCTTGGCATAAATTTATCATAATTATTATATGGTGCATACATGTGTAGTTAAATACTTAAATGTGACACGTTGTCTAAAAACTTTTTTATTTAACACACTATAAAAGAGTGGCTACTAGTCAACATACAAGTAAACTGTGATCATTACTGAAAATTGTGAAATTCAGTAGTGAGCGTTTTGTAATTACACCAAAATTTCAGTGACTCTGAGTCAAATTAACCCAAAGAACAATTGTTTGGTTTAGCTACCTTTTTCTTTTATTTTGTGAGCATGTGTGGTTGAGAACTAGTTAAAAAGTGTAAAGGGCAATAACCGTGATTGAAAACAAGTTTGAGGAAAAGTTTATGGCCAAAGTAGTCACACAAAGGATCCAGTCAACGGAAAAAAAGAAATAAAAAGGGCCAACAAAATGGGAAAAAGAGGTTTAAAAAGAAAAATGAAAAAGAAAGAGTAAAGGCTTCAATTGGGGATAAATCATTTTACCTATTCTTCCCTGACATGCAGTGCACGAGAACCCGTGCCCTGTCTTTTGCACATTGTTCTGCATGAATATCATCAGCAAAATAACCATCAGATCAGATCAATGTATGCAAAACTCATGAAGAAACTAATCATTTCCAGCCAAATGTGAGTAATCACATTAATGCCATTGCGCATTTTGTCTTGGAATAGATTGATTGCACGCAATGTGCCCATACCACTATATATATAACACAACAAAAAAATCAATAAATAAATAACAACAACAGCAGCAACAACAACAACAACAATAACAACAACTACGATAATAATAATAATAATAATAATAATAATAATTATTATTATTATTATTATTATTATTATTAACACTTGAAGTACCAATTAAGGATTTAACAGAGATGATGAGAGGGAGCTTAGTATGAAGAGAAAAAATTGAATTAATGGCATTCATGAATAGAGTATGGGGCAAGTAGATGTTGAACAAACAAGAATCAATACATGGTATCCCCAACGGGCCTTGATCATGATGGAGTGAAAGTTAACCTTGCCGAGAAGCTTAGAGGACACAGTTTATTGCCTAACTTGGGTCTTAGGAGCAGGATGTGTCTAGGGTGCCCGACACCACTTGATTATTCGAAAAAAGGAGGGGTAAGCAATAATTAAATTACTACAGACTGTTGCCAGACCGCCTTCTATGTGAAGTGCAAAGCATAAGCCCAATTGCCCAGCCCAAATGCCAATGATCAACGTTCCATCATAGATGAGCATTTATAACTATTATATGGGGACTGTTGAATATGTAACTTGTAGCTAAATTTATATAGATAGCATATGTTTGCTAAAGTGTTTCCCTAACAAACAAAGATGCATGTCTATAAATAATTGCCTGTATCCTCTACTAACACTTTTCCAAACCACTTTTCCCCACTCATTTCTCGGTTTATAAACATCATGTTTACAAATGCATTTTACCATGCCTTCAATGTTCACAATGACTTCTAGTTTCCAGTAGGCAAAAAGAATAAAAACTAGAGCGTATTTGACACAGATTAAAGTAAAATAGAAGAATTTACTAAATAGTACATAAATTATTTCTTTTTATAATACTATTTTAAACAATTCGTTTTGTTGAGACTTGTGGAGTCATCTAATCTAAAAGTTTAAACTGATAGATCAGTTCCAATTTATATTATTTAATAACTATCCTCAATACGCCCCCACACTTGTAGGTGAGATTTTTTTTTTTTCCAAATAAAGCCTAACACATGCATAATTCATTTTAAATGGGTGGCGGTGAGATTGAAATTCAGGACCCTTGCCTGCTCTAATACCATGTTGAGACTTGTGAAACCATTTGATCAATTGATCTGAAAGCTTAAGCTAATAGATCGGTTTCAATTTATATTATTTAATTACTATCTTCAACACGTTTTATTAAAGGTGACAGCTTTTACTCCCTCCGTCCCATTTTGATAGGCATGGTTTGACTTTCACACGGATTAAGAATTTGAAATTAATATTTATTGGAAAGGTAAATTTTACTTGTATATTTCTCAATATACCCCTATATTAAATATGATAACTTACTTTTATTAATAACCATGTATAATAAATAGGGGTAGATTAGGAAATGAAGAAATTAAATTTATACCAATAAGGAAAGTAGCTTATATTTTGGGACGGATAAAAAAGGAAAACAAGTCTATCAAAATGGGACGGAGGGAGTATATTTTTCAACCACTTATTCAAAACCTTTTTTCCCAAAAATCTCTCCCAAACACTTAATCACATGAAACCACGACACATGCTCAGTATAATTGTGTAATAAAGAACAAGCAAAAGAAAAAGGAAAACCATGTAAAACAGCTCCCAAAGCCAGAATTAGAGATATTATATATTATCTTTAATTATGATACCATACAACCTGCACATTAGCATGTATATCAGAAATTATCGAAATTGAAATGTCATTTATTCATGTATAATATACTAGTCAGCCATCGATTCATCATTTCCATATATCAACACGCACCTCAATTCAAATAAATATTATCTAATCCTATTTACTTTTTCTTTGATTTCTTTCACCATTTTTTACATGTTAGTGTATATACCAACATGAAAACAAGCCACTCATGTATGTAAAAAACATATACATAGTAAGAACATTAGTTAAGCATTATAGTAAGTTTCATATTTTCAAAGACATTTGTTAATTGAGGCGGTACATTCAACATTTTGATAAGTTGGTGCAAGAATATTGAATAAAACATGGTTCAAGTGGAATTCTTTCTCAATCGTCTATTTCTTCTCAGAGTACAAACCAAGTTGTCTACTATTGTGCGGAAAATGAATCGAATGGCAAGATTTTAGGAATTTGTCTCTAGTATTTCTGGCACTATAAATGTGAAGATTGAGCTTGACACTTTCTCGGATTACCCAGTAATATATCAATCAAATGATTATACGAGAGTCATGGTGGAGATAAAAGCAATAAAATATCCGACCTTATCTCGAGTTGCCCGAGGTGTGTGGCCATCACAGTATCTACAATGAAGTCTGAAGGCAGCACCAGTGGGACCATGAAAACATAGGCTTTCATTCAGAACTTTGGAGGTTTTGATGTGTTCTCAAGATTAGTTATCAGTCAAAACTTACTGTAGCAGAAATGGATTGCTTACATTCCACATTTTATTTTATTTTTTTATATCGATGAAGAGATAGTTTTATTTTTCATTTAGTGAAAATTTTAATCACTGATAAAATAAAATATATCCTCCAATATTTATTTCTTACTAAGAAACCGTCTTACATCATCCACTTTAACATGAACGCTCAAAAATATTGAAGCTTTGCGGATGGAGAACTGGAGAAGTATCATTTCTCAACAACCGTAAGTAGTGTGGACGTACTGAAATACATCTGTTTCGGACAAAAAACACTTACAATGTTATTGTGTTTGAAATAAACTGTTAATTGTTATGGCCAATGCTTTACATTGTACTTCATAATTTCTGTTAAGCAATTCAGTGCTTTACCGTTTACACTCTGCTTTATCATTTGTTAACCAAGACCTGACTCCCACAAAATATGCTATTGTTAATTATAGTTTCCATCGTGCTTTACAAGGTAATTAAATAGAAAATCTTTGAACCAAATCCCAACCCTAGGAAGTTGAGTTCAAACAGCCAGCCAAAATAGAAGGAAAAATAAAAGTTGAGTTCGAAAGGCCAGCAAAAAAAATAAAAATAAAATGAAATGGACAAGCAAGCATGAATCAGGGGTGCCATGTGCCGCCTCAAACCCTAACTTCCCCTGCCATCCAATGGATGAGCTTCCCCTTTTACCACTGCACCTATAAAAAGAAGGGTACCGTTGCCCCACACCTCCAAATTGTTTAGACTCTACCCCCGCCCCACCCCAGACACCGAGGGTCACAAGGTGCAGTAGAGTCTTTAAGATTTTGCAGTGTCATCCCTATAGTGGTAAACGGGAAAGGTTTGGATGGGAATTGCAAGATTAAGGACACAAAAATGATTGTCATTAGAATTTCAAAAAAGATTTTCCTTTTCTCCAATGAATGAATTGTAGCACTGTTTTCATGAAGAGTATTTCAGGTCTTAAGCAAAAATTAGTTCATGACAGTTTAAAAGAGAGTATTTATTTTCGTAACATTAGTATCGTATTTCAGTTTCATTATTTATAACCTTTTAAGATCCACATTTATTGAGTTACTGTAACTAGGAACGATTTAAATATTATTTTCTAATAAGCATTCTTAAATTTTTTACATGTTACTCTCTTTGATTACTTCAAGAAAAGCATAGCCCTCAGTAATGTTGATATACCATTTCACTTGACAGAAAATCCATTAGTGAATGGAAAGCGAAGAACGTTCTCTTACCAAGATTTGTTAACTTAAAAGTGTGACTCTATGAAAGACAGATGAATACATATACACTATATTTGGAACCCAATGCTACAATAATCTGAAAATATGGACCAGAGGAATTGGGCACCAACAGTGTAATATCTCGATATGGAAAATCAAGAAAAATGCTGTAAATTTCTTTGGTGCAAATGGCTTTGCAGGTTGCTGACCCCACCACTCTTTCAGGAACTCACGTGATAAAGGGGAAAAGGACAAGGGCAAAGGGGATTACAAGGAGTAAATGGTAAACAGGCAGACATGGTGTGGCATCGAAGGGGTAAATTAGAGTGTTACCATTTTTGAAGTGGCAAACAAGCTTCAATGTTGTGTAAGAAAAATGACAGAGAATATAATTCGAAATAAATCATAAATGAACTACACTTCATTTACAATTGTTTCCAAGCACAAATGATAGATTCATTATTAATGATTTTTATGTTGCTTGCAGCAGACATTTACCCAGGACTAAGATAACACAGAATGTGACAGAACATGCTTAAAAAGCAAAGTATGAAAGAAGACAGCTTAGTCTTCTTCCTTAAGTAATTAAAGAAGGCAAAAGATCGCAGGAAGCTGTAGCAGTAGCACTATCTTCAAGAAAAGAAGAGATATTCGTTGACAGATTCTAAAATGTAAGGAGAAAAATGACTCACCTAGAAACATGATTGCATCATCAAATGGCAATTTTTGGTCATATTGAAGGCAGTGGTAGGTAAAAGAATTCTTGTACAGATTTTGACAAGCTGGAACTGCCTGCAAATAGGTAAATTTTTGCCAAAACAGAAATGCAAAGGTATCATTACAACATGATCGACTAAGTTACAGCAAATTGGAGCTGAATGCAAGATAGAAAGGTAAGTTACCAATATTAGGAACTCGCAGTGATATAAAAAAAAAAAAAAAAAGTGTACAAAGCACCAATATAAATGTATTTCTTTAAATGAATTAGATGGACTGCAAAAAATAGTCAGATATCAAATAGTGTATGGTTTTAAAAAATTGTTTAGCCCAAAAAAGGCTTCTGTTTGGCCTTTCACCCTGAAACACATACTTCTTAATGATGCAGCAAGTCAAACTGACTCAAATTACTATTTTCCTTTATGAATCTGACACACAAAGTACTTACATTAACCAAATAGAAGCACATACTTCTTAATGACGCAGCAAGTCAAACTGACTCAAATTACTATTTTCCTTTATGAATCTGACACACAAAGTACTTTCATTAACCAAATAGAAGCTTTCAATGAACCAGATCAAAGTAATTAAATTAACCAAGTATAGAAAGGAAGTGTGGTATTACATTGAGTATACGCGAGATTCCCTGAGTCTTGAGAAGCTCAGCGCGGGAAGCGTTATCATAGCTGCCCAAATAGAGGAACTCCGGCAGGATCTCGGTGGGAAAGGCGCTGAGGTGGATTGGAGGGGCGGCTGAATTATCGGAAACTGATGGCATGCGGTGGCCGCAGATGCCACAAACTTCGCCTTCCTCGTACTTGTGATAATGCCCACAAACCCCACACGGGTTCTCTCTCTCCCTTTTCCTCATCAACGATTTTATTCGATGCAATTCAAATCAATTCAATTCAATTTATTCAATGATAACGCTTAAAGTTTACTAATCGAGGGAAACTTAGATGAAACAGTTAGGAATCAAATCGGTGGACGATATAACGCAGTGAGGAAGAAGACAAGCGTGCTTCGAAGTCGGAAGGGGGGAGATTTGGAGGCCAAGTTGAGAAGTTCAGACCGTGTCGAACGCGATTCCATTCGAGCGCAACTTTCTCAGAATTTATAGCTGAGCTCCCGAAGAATTTATCAACATGACAAGTGGAGTCCTTGACGTTCTATTTATTGCATACAGATCCAAAAACTTAAACCGATAGGCTATACTGCTCGCCTCATGCCTCACGTACATGCGACGCCAATACACCGCTTATTTGGGGTGATGAAATCCAACCGTAGGACTAGAAACTTAACATGTTCGAAAAATTAAAATAAAAATGGTTAAGGGTCCGCTAAATGCACCCAAGTTTTTGTTGACTGCACCTATTGAAAAATTAAAAATATATATCTCTATATATATATATATATATATATATATATATATCTATATTAAAAAGTATGGATAGTGGGAAATCTTTTGATTTTCAATAATACTCTTACCTATTTTTTCATTAGCCAAGTTTACCCTTATATTTATTATCAATAATACTTTTAACTACTACCAATTAAGTTACTGATACTTATTAAATGACATTATTTATTCTATTACACATGCTTTTGCAAAGAATCACTCCTACTAAAAGCGACAATATGTAATTGCTATGTTAATTGTTTTACTCTTTTAGCATGTCTATTTTAATTTTTTAGTGAGAATTTATATTTATTCAATATTCGTACGTAAGAGGGAGATGGGAAAATGAAGAAAACTAACTGTTTCACCCGTGCGTTGCACGGGAGACAAATTTTTCAACTAATAACGTTATTGATAGATGTTAATAATATTAACATAAAATTTAAAAAAATAATTAAAATAAAAAATGAGTTACAATAATAAACTTAAAGAATTGAACTCGAAACAATTCTATAAAAATTTCGATAGAATTTTCCATATATTTCGTACTAATCCATCGTGCAAATATGCAGAAAGCAACTCACGAAAGTTTACACAACTTAATTTACTATTCTCCATAGAATAGTAACTAATTAGCATTTACACCCGTGCTTTGCACAGGATGATAATTCGTGGCATCGATTGTGATAATATATTGCATTTTGCTCATTACAAGATTATTCTACTAATATAAATTCAAAATAAAATAACATTAAATTTTATAGTTATCAAAATATCCATACTAAAATAACTCTACTAACATTCGCAGAGCTCATTGTTTTTTCTTTAAAATTATTTTACATTTTATTATATGCAATTATAAATTTTGGGAAATATCAATTATTATACATCAATATGATATACGTTATTAACAATTAATATGTAAATAATGATTTTTAAATTTTAATTATGAAATATAATTAGTATAAAGACATATTATAAAAATAACAATATAGTGAGTACAGTCCGACAGACCCTAAAATGTTCTTCCCATGCTAGGAACCACTTATCCTCGTTCTAACCCATCTTCGTTTACTCTAGCTGAACGCGGATGATATAAGAATTACAAACTTCCATTCCCAGACCCTATTCCCTCCCCACTAGAAAATTCTTATCCCCGTCTATGCCCCATCGTGATGGTTTAATTCAAGACTCTTGTTTCGATATTTTATTTCTTTAATAAATACCTTCTAAATATATTAAACGAGTATATTAACATATTAGGTATAAACTTACTAATTTAGCATATTCGGCATATTAAATATTGAATGATTTGATATAACATTTAAATTAATTTGGATAAGACAAATAAATTGAAATATATATGATTAATAGTTAAAAGATACAATCTAATTGATTATACTTAAAAATAAAATAAAATATAAATAGGAAAAATTCGGTATAACATAAATAATTCAAAGTAGTTAGGATTCTTAATATTTATTTAGGAGATAGAAACTTAGATAAATATTTAACATAGTCGAAACCCAATTAAAACATTCTAATTGAGTCATATAATTTCAATCATTGATTAAGCCGATAGTCAATTGTTTAATAAGAATTAGGAGACTTATTCCCTAGCGAAAGTGATAGATTGAACCAAATAATTAGTATATAATTGTTGGTTCAAGTAGTGTCAAAATAAAAAATCATTACTACTTGAATACCTATTTTTGGAGCTTGTTATTTAAAAAGAAAAAAAAAAGGAGCAGATCGTTTGAAACACCCATAATTATATAAAAAGAAATATTAATGTTTTGCCATAAACTGTAACTCAAAAGAAATATTATAGAAAATACAAAAATATGAGAATCAAAAGAAAAGCATATTTTGAAAAAAATGATACTGAAAAAGTAAATAAAGTTAATTAGGGACTAATGATCACTCTAATTACCTTACAATAAAATGTAACACCCCAATTCTAAGAATCCAAAATTTTATAGTGTTAACTTAACTTTATTTTAAAATACATAGAAAGATAAATTAATTTCGTAAGCACATTTTTCTTTTCCGTAACAATCTAATTAATTTTAATTATTTTTTAATTTTTGAAATAATTATGTTTCCCCATATTTAGCAATTTAATTAATTTTTATTAATTTTCGTTTAATAAAACTATATCAATTTTTGTCCAATGAAAATATAACCAATAAAATCTAAGAAATATAATTAATTGTAATATAATTAATTCTAATTAATTATTGTCTTTAGCTAATTATTTATAGAAATAATTTATTATTTCTAAATAATTAGTTTTTTAACCTCAATTTGAAGAATTGTATGAATTTAATTGTAAATATATTTTATAATTAAAAAGATATCTTGTATATAAGAAAATATCTTTCATTTTTCAGGCAAAATCTAGTCAGCCATGAAAATCTAAAAAAATGTTAATTATTATTTATTTTTTCATTAACATTGTGTTTCTCTTTTTGCAATATAAGTAATTTTGATTAATTTTACTAACTAAATCGTACAATTTTCGCCCATTGAAACCAAGTCCAATTCAATTGTAAATAAAGTATTATTAATTTTAATTAATTGTAATAGAATTATTTTTAATTAATTTTCATTTTTAGCTAATTATTTATGAAAAGAATTAATTATTTCTGTAATAATCATTTTAATATCGATCGACTTACTTTCCAATAAGATGTAACCCCCAATTATAAGAATCAAAAATCTTATAGCTGTTTATTTAAGTTTATTTTAAAATACGTAAAAAGATAAATTAATTTCGTAGGCACATTTTTCTTCCTTGTAGCAATCTAATTAATTTTAATTATTTTTTATTTTTTGAAATAATTATGTTTCCCCCCTTTTAGCAATTTAATTAATTTTGATTAATTTTCGTCTAACAAAACTATCTCAATTTTCTTCCAATGTAATATATCCAATTAAATCAAAAAAATATAATTAATTCTTGTTTCAGTGAATTATTTATAAAAATAATTTATTATTTATAAATAATTAGTTTTTTACCCGCAGTTTTAAAAATTGTATGAATCTAATTTTAAAGATATTTTATAATTAAAAAGATATCTTGCGTGTCAAAAGAAGTCTTTCATTTTTTAGGAAAATTAGGAAAAATCTAGTCAACCATAGCAATCTAATTAATTTTAATTGTAATTTATTTTTTAATTAGCGCTATTTTTCTGTTTTAGCAATATAATTAATTTTTATTAATTTTTGTCCAACGAAACCATGTCAATATTCGTCCATTGAAACCAAGTCTAATTAAATCGTAATAGTATTATTAATTTTAATTAATTGTAATAGAATTATTTTTAAGTAATTATTATTTTTAGCTAATTATTTATGAATTATTACTAAAATAACCATTTTAATATCATCACTTTTAAGAAGTGTATGAATTTAATTTTGAAGAAATCTTGCAATTTAAAAGATATATTACAATTTAAGGGATTTTTTTTTCATTTCTTAGGGAAAACCCGCAGCGATTTCTATGATTTTTTTAAAAAAAATTAATCATATTTTTCCATTTGACAATGTAGTTAATTTTGATCAATCTTTGTCCACTAAACCCATGTCTACCTAAATATTGGTAATATAATTTATTATTTTAATTAATAATAGTTTAAATAATTATGGTTAATTTTTGTATTTAAGTTAATTATTTCTCAAAAATCACTTATTTCTAAAATAATTTGCTTGATACCCATAATTATAAGAATTATATGAATTTAATTTTGAAAATATCTTATAATTGAAAATATATCTTGGAATTTAAAAGATATAAATATATATTCAATTAATTAAAAAATAAATTAATGTTACAATTGAATGATTAATTAAAAAATTGATGTTATACGTTTCTTTTAGTTTTTTTGTAAAAATTAAATGAATTGTAATTTTTTATCCCACCAAAATTCAATTTTAGTGAAATCGCTAATTTTAATTAATTTTCATTTATTAGCTAATTATTATTTTTAAAAATAATAAATTCTTTCTAAAATTAACAAAATGGTACAACCTAAGTTTTAAATTTTCATGTTACACATCTATTTTAATTTTTAGGTAAAAATTTAATGAATTGTAATTTTTCATCACACAAAAAATTAAAGTTTATAGAAATTACTAATTTTAATTAACTTTATTCTTTAACTAATTATTTATAAAAATGATTGATTGTTTCTAAAGTTAATTATTGGGTCCAACCTTATTTTTAAATTTTTTAATACAAATTGGAGATCATAGTGGTGGAATTTTATCTCAAACTTGAGCCAATTGCTGGTAAGTTTTTTTTTTGTGTAAAATTTTAATGAATCGTAATTTTGCATTGCAAAAAAAAAATGAATGTTAGCGGGATTGTCAATTTTAATTAATTTTTGTTTCTTAACTAATTATTTAAAAAATAATTAATTATTTCTAAAACTAATTACGAACGGGGTCTGATCTTATTTTTTGATTTTAATGTTAGACCTTTATTTGAATTTTTGCGTAAAAATTTTGTCAATGACAATTTTGTATGGCGTAAAAATTAAATCTTAGAGAAAACTGGTAATTTTAAATAATTTTAATTTTTTAAATATGAAAATTATGAAAAAACGATCAGTTAAAAATTCATTCCAATTCTTTGAATACCCTTATATTGTTCAAGACATAAACCTATAAATTGAAGATTTGAAAGAAAAAATAAAAAATAAATTGAAATTTGTAATATTTGAAAGAAAAATATATAATATTTGTCTAGGTAAACTAAATTACAACTGATAATTACAGCAGAAGGTAATGAGGTAAAAAATTAAATTTGTAATTTGTTATTAAAGTTTGGATGTTAAAGTGCAAATATAATGAGACATCTCATTATATTTGAATTTTACACACAAACATCAATTAAGTGTCGTAACAAATTATTAAAAATTTTTAATCTTATTATATCAGTAGTCATTAATCTGTATTAATATCAATTTATCTTTAAGTTAGACACTGATTTATATATTTGCGGTAAATTTTAATTTTTTTAAAAATAAAAATTTGTATATTGATAGTATACTTGTTTTAAAACTCTCATTAAGTCGAGTAAAATAGAATCACAAATTATTATTTTTTATATGTAGAAAATGAAAAAAAGAAGGAGAGGAAATGATAGAAATAGTATTTAGATATTATGAGATTGGGTAAATTAGGGTAGAAATAATAATTAAATAAAATTTATATACATTAATATTAATAAATTAGAACAAAATAAAAGAGAGTCGGATATGGATTAGAAAAGAAAAAATAAAAAGAGAGTTTGTTTTATACGAGAAAATGGATTTACGAAAATAAAAAATATAATAAGAAAAAAATCTCCTTTCCCATATATATAAATTATTCTATATATAGATAAAAGTTTACATTAAGCAAATTCAATAGGCGGGAAAAATTAAGGATGTATTTAGGAGGGAAAAAAGACTCTTTATATATATATAGATTAAAGATCAATGTGTTGTCTTAATATATTTGGTAATGCATTTGTCTATCTTATACCAATGCCAACTGTAACGCCCCGTCCAGTTCCATGTACATATACGTCATGAATGACGTCATAATCAGAGCGCGCTGTGCACGTGACATAAACATTGGCCACCTTCGGGCCCGTGCACGTCATTCTTTTCGTTTCGTTTCGTTTCATAACATACAGAACATTATGGAACTAGACGTGTGTCCGTCATTCATTCACACACGAAACCCTAAATTCCTTTTCATTAAAACATATAACATAAAGCTAGGGTTTCGGTTTTCATTACGTACCGCAAGATCTTTGAATCCTTCGCCCACACACCATGTCATAGCATCATGTGACCTTTCGCCAACCCTCCACGCACGGCACCTTCATCAAACATACAACATACGCACGTAATGAGTCATAAAGACTCAGTGGATAATAGATGCAATGCAATGCATGTCACACGTGTACTTTGGGCCCCAATTACAAATCATGTGAATACGTGGCGCCGTTCATTCATTAGCTAGGCCTTTTCTTTACGGGGCGTAGATCCCCCGAAGACCCGCTTTTCTTTTACATACGGGGCGTAGATCCCCCGACTGACCACGTCTTTATGGGGCGTAGATCCCGCATGTAGCCAGTTTACATCATTCATATGTAAACACATGATTGGTAACCTTTCACACACATATGGTCATGCTACATTTGCGTAAACGTTACCTCTTTACGCCTTGTTCCTTTCACATCATCATCATTCATACGTAACATATAACAAGGCTTCGTGATCGTATCGTAAGCTCAAGCATAAGACAATACATATTCATGCATTGAACGTTAACTTCACATAAGGCCACGACATCCAAACATATAGGATATGGCCACAAAGTGTTCACGTTGGTTCACATAAGCACACGCCACATATTGCTATCACATGACATGCATAATACTTCACGTTGGACCACATAGTCATACATGATTGCCAAGCTTGTCATCCTAGTTGTTCATTGCATGTACATAGCTTTACTTTCTTTGTTCATTACATGAAGGTCACATAGGCTACATAAGCATATACACATCATCATCACATCATGTCCTAACCATAACACAAGGCCAAGGAACCCTAACATGCTCCTAAGCTCTCTAATCATCATAATCATGCCATATCTTGTTCAATTCATGTATAAATCATGCAAATACGTCATAAAGCATGTAAAGCAACCATTACCCACCATAGATGAAGCATACACAAGCATGGAGATCATCTTCTTCCTCTTCTCCCTTTCTTCTCTTCCTCTTCTTCTTCTTTCTCTTCCTTCCTTCTTTCTTGTAATCAAAGATTACACAAGCATTACATAGGTCATATATGGAGTTAGAGATGATTCCATAGGTTCATGAGGGGCTTGGAAGGGTTTTGGGAGTGTGGGAGTCGAGCTTGGTGGAGAAATGCCCAAGAAATGACAAGAATCATCTAGAAATACCAATCTGCCGACTTAAAATTACGGCCGTATCCCTTGACTTACGGCCGTAACCCTATATCCTTACGGCCGTAACCTGATTCATGCGGCCGTATCATACCATCATACGGCCGTAATAAACTCTCTGTAAATCCCACTTCTTGCCCTGCTTTGACCTTACCAGATCCTTTCTTCCTTAAGGTCAGAATCGACCATACTGGCCAGATTCTCCGAGTCATACGATCCGTAATTTGCTCTCTCAAACTTTTGACATTTTCCATTGTTCACCATTTACGGTCAGACTCGACATTTACGGTCAGAATGTTGGAATTACGGCCGCATTCGCCTTCGCATTTTCCCATTTTCATCATTTCAAGGCCGCTTTGCATTCCGACATATCCTCAGACCGCAAAGCATATCGTGAACATATCATATACATGTATAGCATGCCGAAACATCATCACGTCATCTCATCTCATATACGGGATCATATACGGTACATATATGGAATCATATACGTATTCACATACGGTTTTCGGGACGAATTCGGGCGGGCCATTACACCAACTATTTTTTTTTCACGTTATATTTAGATTTTTGTTTTCATTTTTGTTTTTTTTTTTTGCCAGAGAGCCATCCCAACCCAAAGATCTAGGTACATCTAGAATATCTTAAAAACATTTATTGTTATATAAGTATTCATAGAGATTTTTTTTTTTTTTGGAACAGAACATAGACTTTTTTTTGCAATTTTTATTTTAATTGTTTTACTTTTTTAGCATGTCTATTTTATTTTTTCAATGAGAATATATATATATATATATATATATATTGTTCTATATTTGTACAAATAACAAAATTAGCTATCAAAGTGTTGTCTTATACTATTGGTGATGTACTTGTGCATTTTATCAATACTAACTATTTTTTTCGTGTTATAGCTAAAATTTTGTAAACACATTTATTCTCTATTCCTACATTAAAAGGTTTCAAAAAATAATAATACTTCAAAAACATTACACATGTGTCATTTGTCCTTTATATATCACGTGCAATGCACATACATACAGACTAGTATATTAAAAAGACCAAATGCCGATATTAAGTGTACCCATTTCTTTTTTCTTTCTTTCTTTTTTTCCTTATGCTATTCGCTGCCAATGCAGCGAACAAAACTAAAAAAAGAAAAAATAAACAATTTTTATCTATTTTTTGTTGCTAGATACAATTTTTGCTATAATTTTTTAACCACTTTGACTAATAATTTCAAAAATTTTTAAAGTTTTTTACAATCACTTTGACGATGAGTTTCGAAATTTTTTTTACGATACAGTAATTACTTTTATCCGATTAGTGTTGAATATAATTATTAAAACATTCAAATTTTTTACTACCACTTTGATAACTAACTTCGAAATGTCTTTAAGTTTTTTGCAATCACTTTGCCGATGAATTTCAAATTTTTTAATGATACAATAATTAGCTTTATCCGATTAGTGTTAAATACAATTATTAAAAAAAACTTTGAGTGATTGCAAAAAATTTCAATAAAAATGATGCTAAATTTTTTTTATCCATAATTCTTTTTTTTTTTTATAATCATGTTAGTGTTCGCCCCAAATGGGGCGAATACCCTTTTGGGTGCTTGCCCCAGTTGGGGCGAACACCCTTTTGGATGTTCACCCCACATGGGGCGAACACCGTTAAGGGTGTTCACCCCGGATATAGCAAACAAATTTTTTTAAAAGGTTAGACAATGTGATGGTAAAGTTGGTATATTAGATAAAATTGGTGTATGAAATAAAAGCTTGGGTGTATTTAGCTGTACCCAATAGTTACACACCAGTTTTGCAATTTAATTATATAAATCTACCTTGAATTTTTCTTTTTCTTTTGGAATGAGAACTACCTTGAATATTTAGGGCCTATTCTATACACAATAAATTTTCGTTAACTTTCACTAATTTTTTCTCTCTTATTATTTCCAACCACTAATACAATTACTTTATATTTTTAATATATATTTTTTAAATTTTCAATCACACATATAACACATTGTTCGAATAAATTACAAATATTATAAGGGTGATAGGATTGATTTTTTAATTATTTTTTATGGATTTTTATATGAAAGAGGAAAGAGAATGAGTGCAGTTGAATAGTAGAGATGTGTATAGTACATGTAAGTCTCACAAGATATGTGAATGTGATTGATTTATGATAAAAAAAATTGATAAAAATAAATAAAAAAATTGAAAAAAAGTATAAAATTTCAACCCTATCACATGCTATGTACAGAACACGCCCTTAGAGCTTGATTGAAATACCTTTTTTTTTAATTAAAAGTAATTGTTCTTTAAAATCATTTCTGGTCTTCAGTCTTATTGATTTGATTTGAATTGTTCTTTATATTTATTTTTGGCTAATTAGATTAAGAAGAACCTAATGTTTTAGGTCCCTGTACATCCAAGACCTATTATTTTTTCTTGACATTTTGGTTTTCAGCCTAACGTTTTCTTATATAATAAGGATTTTTTAGACTAAATAGACAATAATACTCTTCTATTTAAATAAAACTAGTATTTTAACCCGTGTGCTGCACGGGAAGATGCTCATCAAACAAGTAAGTCATGTATTAAAAAAAAAAAGGAAATCCGTACGATTCTTTAAAAATTGCGATTGAGTAACCCCTGTATTTCAAAAAAAATCTGCCCTATTAATACATATAGTATAAGTCCAAAAATATCAACATAGCATAATTATATTTTGTCAACAACCTTATCAATGGCAACAACACTCCCAATACAATCATATGCATTGCTTTCCATCATACAAACAACGTATAAAATACATAAACAAAATCATTTTTTGAAAAAATAATTGAATTATTTAAAGAAGCAATCAAACTCATCTATGCCTGATAAGTGTACATTTTACACACTTATTTATATCTCTAAATGATTAATTTATCATTAGATCGAGCCGATATCTACTTGTTTTTATGTTTTTATTGTGTTTGTAGCCATATATTCTCAATTTGAACGAGAACATGAAAAAAGGAGCCAAATGGACGAAAAATGCAATGAAATCCAAATTTGAGGAGCATGTTTGATAAAGATACAAGTTGATTTGGATGACACAATCAACTAGATATTTGTAGATGATCGAGTCTAGTTTCCAACGCAATTTGAATCGGCTCAATCGGACATCGATCAAAAGTTATGGCCAAAATACTAAAACCCATGCATGCAGAAAATTGGTGCAGATTGGTCCTGTACGGCCGTACGATACATGTGTACAGCCGTACCGGCATTTTTTTCTGCACAAAAGATATCTGAGAATGCCATTTCTTTCACCTACTTGAGGGGCCTCTGGGCAATTAATTGGGCACAAATTTGGGGGACTTTAACACACCCTTTGCTCCCACGATTGAAAAATGAATCCTTAGCTTAGGATTAGGGTTCTTCTTCTTCTCTTTTCTTCTTTTCTTCTTTCTTTCTTTCTTCTTTTCTTCTTGTTTTCATTTTCTTTTCTTTTGGGAATTGATTGGGGATCTTGGCTTGGAGTAGAAGGAGGAGGAATCAAGAGAAGAAGGTGAAGGAATTGGACAAATCACCAAGATGGAGGATTCTTCTAAAGGGGGATCTAATCCCTAAAGCTTGTGTTTCTTTATTTCTTCTATTTGTATTTGTAATTATGTCTTGTAATTCCTTCAACATGAGCTAAATATTGTATAAGTTGGGATGATTGATGGATTTTGACCTAGCTTGATTTATGATTTTGCTTATGGTATTGTTTTGTTGTCCATTCTATTGTGTCTTTGCTATTGAGTTAATCCGTATGCTTGATTGATCATCAAGTGTGTGTACATGTGATTGGTGTATAATCCTAGAGATGGGAGTGTATTAATTAGACCACATAGCAATTACCATAGGTTCTTGTAGATGATAGAAATATACCTCTAACCCTAGGTGACCCGTTGAGCCACTTTCACAACGTGTAATGCGGTTAGTTGATAACATATCGACATAGAAATGTAATAGGTTGAATCAAATGATTAGGGGTGGTTTAACATTCGAAAGAGGAACTACCTATATTAGGAAAGTCAGGTCTAACATTGAGAAAATGCACTATTTTGTGTTTAGGAATTGGATTGGTTAGGCAATGGTTGAATGAAGTCATGAATCCCAACTACTCTTTATCCTAGTATATCTCCATTCATTCCCATGCATCTCATTCTAGATCATTTAGATTAAGGGTATGCTTGATTGGTGATAAAGTTAATTTTTTGATATACGTGCTAAATGTGTGGTTGAAATTTGAGGAAAAGATATTAAATAATTAAATGTG
The DNA here is from genome assembly GCA_018223645.1 of Jasminum sambac. Classification (NCBI taxonomy): domain Eukaryota; kingdom Viridiplantae; phylum Streptophyta; class Magnoliopsida; order Lamiales; family Oleaceae; genus Jasminum; species Jasminum sambac. Next base: position 27,895,862 of record CP073647.1, read on the forward strand.
TGGTTGTAAATGATGAGAGAGAAAAAATTGATAAAATTTGTGTTAGTTGATATTGAATAGAACAAGGCCTAAGTGCATTAGTTTAGTTGCATTTGTTAGATTAGTTAGAATAAGTAACTTACTACAAATATTAATCTATGTAGTAAGACTTCTAGGTCCACTTTATTATTTATACAGCCCGTGCGGTTGTGGTATATTACTGTGTATGTAAATGCCCAACAAGTATCAAAAATTATTTTTTTATTTTTTTTATATTTAGTATTGCATACATTAGTATTTTTTTATTTTTTTCGCAATTATTCTGCACAAATTTTTGTTATCAAAAAATCAATACGTAGAGTTTCACCTATAAATATTTTATATACATATCTTACCATTTCATATAGTACACAATTCGCATCACATAAATTCCCCAAAACATAATATTTTTGTGTTAAAAATATCGTCATAATTTAGCTACTTCAATGATATTGATGATACAAATTTGGCAAAAATTTTAATAGGAGCATTTCTTTTTGTTCAAAAAGTATTGTCTAAATTTTGAAATTTTGATCCAAAGTATTTTGTTATTACCTAAAATCATCAATTACAACAACTAATATTACATTTTTCTACAATCTAATGGTTCAGATAAAAATTTCGAAACCGTTATTAAAATTTATAACATTATATATACTTTATTATTTTTTTGTATTAATATTATTTTATATAAATAAATCATCTTAAAACGTCTTGTGTATCGCAGGGAAAATACTAGAATATATAGATATCATGTGAGAAAGAAATAAGAATAAGATTTGAAGAGCCCTTTCAGGATATTTATGTGGGTGGTCCTCAAACTTCTGACCAACTAAAAAGCTGGTCCAAAGTTTGAGGACCAATTTCAAAGAGAAGAACTGGTCCTTTGGCATGATTAGGAGTGGGCATTTCGGGTTCGGCTCCGGGTAGTTCATTATCCGGAACCGAATCATAAATTTCGATTTTATGTAAAATGGAACCATTCAATTTCTTTCAAATAAAATACCCGTTTGGTCATGTTTCCTTCTAGTTTCGGTTATTTTTGTGATATATTTTTTATTACTTGAAAATCGAAGGCGAAAAAAGAAAAATTTTGATTCAAGCATAAACCTAACCAAAAAAAAAGGAAAAAATTGAAAACAACTGCATAACGCTTGCTAACAGTAGCAAACAACATGTTTACTACTGTTTAATTGCAACACCAAGTTGCTTCTACTATTTAGCAACTACTCCTGCTGCTGTTTAGCAGTAGTTAAGCTGTTAAACAACTACACCAAGTTGCTGCAATTAGCACCGATCTTTGTAGAGATTTTGAATTTACCAAAATAATTCATAGAAGTCGACAATCAAGTGAAAGAAACAGGGCTATTTTTTTATTTAAAATTGGGTTCAATTCGATTTCCGGTTATTGATAGGTATATTTTGATACACTTTTCGGGTGCTTCTAACAGTCTAAAAATAGATAAAATGAGCAAATCGGGATCACCTTTTTGATCCATGTAGGTTAACAATGTAGAACAGAATGAAAACGAGAAAATGGGGTGAAAAACACAAGCCGGAAGCAAAAAATGTAAAAAAAATGGAGGCAGGGCATATTTACGGCCGTAACTTCACCATATAGCCGTACAAACACAAATTACGGTTGTAACTCATGCAACTAAAGTGCCCCTTTTCATGCAGAAAGTTTTATACGGCCCTAAGTTAATTTTTATGGTCGTATTATGGTAATTACAACCATAGTTGAAATTATAAGGCCGTATTTGATTGAGCTGAAGAAAGTGTAGAATATTGTACTGCCGTACAATGAAGACATAAGGTCGTAAGAAAGGAAATACGACCATACCAATAAGACATATGGCTGTATCTTTATCAGGATCAGAATTGCGAGACTGGATAGTTTTTACTGTTCCATTTATTTCCTTCCTGTTTTCTCCCCCAGTTGTAGGGCTTTTTGGGCAGTTTTTAGTCTTTATTTAGATTAGATATTTTCGACTGCTTATCATATCTCTTTTTGGATCCATCTTGTTCTTGCTCTCAAGAAATGAGAGAAAGGGAAAGCTAGGGTTCCATTTTATTTGCTTTGTACTTGATGAAGATGATGGGTGGTTGCTTCAGGTCTATGACTTAAAGGGAGTCTCTTGATCATCTTCTGTGTATTCAATCCTTGAATTTTACATTATCATGAATATTTACATTTCAACGATTTCTCTACTTTCTATCATGGGGTAAAGTTTCTTAGGTAGGATTGTTGGTGAAATTTGATCATGTTATTGGTGCTACGCTAGTTTGAAACATAGTGTTGCTTGTAGTTGTGTGCGTTTTCTATTGCTTTTGTTGCTTTTCACTTTTTTGGCCAATAAGTGTCATTGTTTGTGAGTTGAATAGGCTTTGAGAAAAGAATGTTTAGTTTAGACCAAATGGTTATCACCCAAGTTTTTGGTGAGGATAGAAATATACCTCTCACCTTGGACAGCCCTTTGAGCATTTTCACAAAGGTTTATGCTTTAGGTCAATCTTCAATCGACATAGAGATATAGTACGTTGGTCGATCGAAAATTGATGATTTGACATTCGAGAGAAGAATCACCTATTTAAGGAAAATCGGGTCTAACACAAATGACAAGTAACTCATATGAGAACTACCCGAACATTAATTACATAGTGATCAAATGAAACCAACAATCTCAACTTTATTACACATTTCAAGTTATTATCGTAGTTACTTGCTTTCCTTTACTACATTGCACGATTTTAGCTTTTCAGTGTATAACAAAACAATTTTCAGTCTCAAAATGCATTTATAATATATTTATGTATTATATTAAACAACTATCTAGTGTGAATTCACTTTAGTCCTCGTGGGAACGATAACGGAACTTCTAGTCCAAAACCTTACTGCTTGTATGGCCTATGCGCTTGCGGTATTGTATTGCATGTGTATAAATGCTCAACAGTTATTACAAAGGAGCCTTTCAGTTTTCGGTTCCTTATTTTTCGGTTTCGATTTTTTATTTTTTAAAAAGAACCATTCGATTTTGATTCTTTAGGTTCGGTTCCAGTTCTATCCACAGGGTTTTGAATTTTTTGCCCATCCCTAGGCGTGAAGACGTCCACGGCAGGATGTGGGTACCTTATCAGGAACCCACACCAGGACCAAAAATTTCTTCTAATTGCGAGGAGAACAAACTAAGCACAAAATCCAATAAAAAATTTCCTATATCAAATCGCTAAAATTGCACCAGAATTTGCACCAAATTCTTACAGGTTTTTGTTTTGCAAAAATATTTAAAAAAATGAAAAGCAAGGAAAAACTCATGACTCAACGAAAAATCTTTTCAGCAAATCAAAATAAAGAAAAAGTGTTGCTGCTTTATTTATTGGTGAGTCTTAAAACCACCAGATCTTCTTTGAGTTAACTTGGTTCCCAATTCTCTGTTTTCCAATTTACTTTTCAATTGCATATTTGGATTGTTTTGGATTATCATGAAAGTCGCCCATGCTAAGCTATAAAGCTAGAGGAAGCAACTAATCTGCTACTACCGCTGGGGCATTATCATCTTCTAATAATTAAATTTAAAAAAATAATAAATCAAATATTAGTGCCCATAGATACACAAAAAAATGGAATGAAGATTTAAATTATAAAATTTAGAGCACATATCTAAGTTTAAGATACGAAATCCAAGAAGAAAAATACAAAATTACAAAATCCAAAAACTCTCAATTTGCAAACTAATGGCTAAATACCATAACGAATTACATTAGCAAACAACTACCATATGTAATTTTTTCGAGGTCGAAACAGTTGTGCATCCCCTGGAAAATTAGGTTAAGTGGATTTGAAAAATGTAGACAAGGGAATCTGTTAAATAACTCCAACTTTAGGATAATTTAATTTGATTCCAATTGGGTGATATCAAAAATGCGTCGAAGGAAAAAAAAAATAGTTGATTCCCCACACAAAGACACAGACAAACTTTGTGACACCATATAGGCACACTGAGCTTCTTTATCACTTTGGTTACATTATCAAAATATAGGAAGGTTTGTCCTCTTCATAGCACCATGTTTCAGTGCCCCATCCCTAGCCTGTAGAAAAAGTTCACATTCTAGTAACTTACATACAAAAACCCAATTGGAGAATTGAATAAATAGTGGCTAGTAAAGAGGAAAAAGGTTACTGACAGGGGCAGATCTAGAATTTGTGTACAGTGGGAGGGGCCAAATTTTTTTGAAAATAGTAGATATTAATACATGCGGTTGGAAGGGGATGGTTGCTCGTTTTTTGGAGGCTCAAAGGCAAGCACGATGACACCGGAAAAAAATTCATCACATTTTAAAAGTTATTTCATTTTTTTATTACTACTAGCTGTTTCACCCGTGCGTTGCACGGGGGATAAAATTTTCAACAAATAATGTTATTGATAGATGTTAATAATATTAACATAAAATCTAAAAAAATAATTAAAATAAAGAATGAGTTACAGCAATAAACTTAAAGAATTTAACTTGAAACAATTCTATAAAAATTTCGACAGAATTTCCCCTATATTTCATACTAATCCATCGTATAAATATGCAATGAGCAAGTCACAAAAATCCACACAACTTAACTTACTATTCTCCATAGAATAGTAACTTAATTAGCATTTACACATATGTTTTGCATGGGATGATAATTCGTGGCAGCAATTGTCATAATAGATTACATTTTGCTCATTGTAAGATTAATCTACTTATGTAAACCCAAAATAAAATGACATTAAATGTTATAGTTATTAAAATAACCACACTAAAATAACTCTACTAACATTCGTAGAGCTCATAATTTTTTCTTTAAAATTAGTTTACATTTTATTATATGTAATTATAAATTTTGAGATATATTAATTATTATACATTAGTATGATGTATGTTATTAATAATTAATATGTAAATAATGATTTTTAAATTTTAATTATGAAATATAATCAATATAAAGATATATTATAAAAACAACAATGTAGTCAGTACAGTCCGACATACCCTAAACTGTTCTTACCACGCTGGGAAACACTTATCCTCGTTCCGACCCATCCTCATTTACTCTGGGCTGAACGCAGATGATATAAGAATTACAAACCTCTGTACAGTCCAAAATAATTGGCTTGATAGCCATAATTTTAAGAATTATATGAATCCAAATTAAAAAATATCTTACAATTGAAAAGATATCTCGGAATTTAAAAGATATAAATATATATTCAATAAATTGATCTTATACATTTATTTTAATATTTTATTTAAAAATTAAATAAATTATAATTTTTTATCCCATCAAAATTAAATTTTAGTGAAATCACTAATTTTAATTAATTTTCATTCATTAGCTAATTATTATTTTTAAAAATAATAAATTCTTTCTAAAATTAATAAAAGGTCCAAGCTAAGTTTTTAATTTTCATGTTACATATTTATTTTAATTTTTACGTAAAAAAATTTAATAAATTGTAATTTTTCATCACACAAAAAATTAAATTTTATAGAAATCACTAATTTTAATTAACTTTTATTCTTTAGCTTATTATTTATAAAAATAATTGATTGTTTCTAAAATTAATTATTGGGACCAACCTAATTTTTTATTTTTTTAGTACCCATTGGGGATCATAGTAGTGAATTTTGTCTCAAACTTGAGCCAGCTCTTGTAAGGTTTTTTTTTTTTTTATTTTTGTGTAAAACTTTAATGAATCGTAATTTTGTAGTGTAAAAAAAATTGAATCTTAGTAGGATTCTTAATTTTAATTATTTTTTGTTTCTTAGTTAATTATTTACAAAAATAATTAATTATTTCTAATCTTATTTTTTAATTTTAATGTTAAACCTTTATTTGAATTTTTATGCAAAAATTTAATCAATGGTAATTTTTTATGGCATAAAAATTAAATCTTAGTAAAAACTGTTAATTTTAAATAATTTTATTTTTTAAATACCAAAATTATGGAAAAACAAGCTTAAAAATTCATTCCAATTCTCTAACACCCTTTATATTGTTCGACACATAAATATATATTAATTGAAGATTTGATAGAAAAAATAGAAAAAATTGAAATTTGTAATATTTGAAAGAAAAATATGTAATACTTTTCCCAATAAACTAAATTACAACTAATAATAACATAAGCTAATGAGGTAACAAATTAAATTTGTAATTTGTTATTGAAGTTTGGATGTTAAAGTGCAAAATAATGAAATATCTTATTATATTTGAATTTTACGCACAAACATCAATTAAGTGTCGTAACAAATTATCAAAATTTTTTAATCTTATTACATCAGTAGTCATTAATCTATATTAATATCAATTTATATTTAAGTTGGGTACTAATTTATATATTTGGGGCAAATTTTAATTTTTTAAAAAAATAAAAATTTATATATTGATAGTATACTTGTTTCAAAGCTCTCGTCAAGTCGAGCAAAATAGAATCACAAATTATTATGTTTTATACGTAGAAAAGAAAAAGAGGAAATGATAGAGAGAATATTTAGATATTATGAGATGGGGTAAAGTAGGGTATAAATAATTAAATAAAATCTCTATACATTAATATTAATATATTAGGGAAAAAATAAAAGAGAGTTGGATATGGATTATGAAAGAAAAAATAAAAAGAGAGTTTATTTTAAGTGGGAAAATTGATTTACGACAATAAAAAATATATTAAGAAAAAAGTCTTATTTTCTATATATATAAATATAAATTATTCTATATATAGATAGAAGTTTAGGCAAATGCAATAGGCGGGAAAAATTAGGAATGTGTTTTGGAGGGAAAAAATGCTGCTTTTATATATATATAGATTAAGTGAAGGAAACATGTAATTTTATTTATCTTAGATAAAGTGAGAGATTGAAAGAGTTGTTTTCTAAAATATTGAAATTAATTTGGCATAAATAGCAAAGGTTAAGAATTATTTGAACAATCTTATAATAAAAATAATAAAATGTGTAATACTGCCATAATGAAGAGTTGGACCCATGCCTTATTAAGAAGGAAATTAGAAGTTCTACCACTACACTAGCAGTGTTTCTCTTGTGTTTCATGGCAAACACTCAATTATATTGTCTCATAAGGATATATTTTATAAAATCCAAAACTAACCAATGAAAATTTCAAAATTCCAGTGGAGGCACCTGCCCCCAATGCCCCCAACTATAGGTCCGTCCATGGTTACCGCCGGTGAGATAACTGAAATTGATGATTTTTTTCGAGTGGAATTTTTGGGAAAGATCGAACAAGAGGGACGTGCTTCAGAGATTTTTTGGAGAAAAGATTTTTGAAGATTTAGGGCTTCTACACACAATATTTCTTATTTACTCAAACAACGTGTTAGATTTACGGTTGAAAATTAAGAAAATGAATTAAAAAAATATAAAATAATTGCATGACTAGTTGAAAATAATGAAATACTCGAATTTTGTGTTGGGCATGTGGTTGAAAAGGATGAGAGTGAAAAAGTAAGTTTAAGTTAATGAAATTTATTGTGTATAGAACAAGACCTTAGTGGAAGTTAGTAAAAATTTCTTGTGTACAAAACAAACCCTTAGTGTGATACAATTAATGGGAGAGAGAAAGAGCTACATTAAGCAGGAATGATCTGGTCCCATCCAGCGGTTTTTAAGTATGGAACGCTCGGGCCATTTTGATGGCCCGTTCGACCTCTGTTTTGAAATTCAGGATCAGACCTGGAATCAGCACGGCGAGGGGGAGTGCTAGGAATAAATTAATCCGAACAAATGCTACTACATTGAATTTTTTGATAAAAACCATTTAATCGGTATCAAATTAATTCAATAAAATTAATTACGGATCAAATAAGCACCCATAGAAAAAAATAAAATATAAAATTATACAATTTAACTAAATTTGGGACTAAAGTATACATTTTTCAAACTTTGGGACTTGATTGTAACAATATCTAAAGTTAGGACCTTTTGTGCAATTTATTTCAAGTGAAATGGACCAAACGCGCACCCAAGTTTTCAAAGCAGTTGACTTTGACTAACGGTTAAACGGATGGATTCCATCCAAATGGACCATTTGCGCACCAAAGTTTTTTTTTTTTGGGACCATTTGCGCTACCTTTTATTATTTGGGACTAAATCTGCAATATGGCTAATTTTTTGGGACTATTTGCGCCAAAATCCCTATAAATAATCAATTATAGTTTTCATAATCAAGGTCTACTCGTCAATCACGTTCATTGCTTCATCGACGCATCTGTGTATAGTATGTAAGAGAAGAAGAAAGAGCATAACAGTGGCAACTCTTGTCTTCTTTTTATGAAAAAAATGTGACAAGCAAGAAAAATAGTAAACATAGATTGTCGAGCAAATCTTGCTTTGTCCCTCTCAAAGGGCACATGAAGAAGATGAAGATTGCTTAGAAAATGGAGAAGATGGGAAGTGAACAATTTTGTTTGTTGCTACTCCAGCGATTCCTCACCATTTCCAATGACCTTAAAGAAACTAATATGGTCACCATCTTCCGCAACCAAGCCTCTTCTTTTTATATCGGTGCACAGCTATCCAATGGTTCACAAGATATTCTTCTTTGTTTGCAGATTCAATGGGAAGATATATATGTCATTATGTCAACTCTGCTTTTAAGCCTCAACCCCAATGTTCAAATTGGTTGAAAATGGTGAATACGAGAAAAGAGAGAAACATGGGAAGGAAGAGACGATACGATAGAGGTAGGGTAGGACGGGGTACACTTTCAAGGACTTTTGGTCCAATGAAGTGAAAATGTTGTTATTTTTGTATATACGTTAAAAATAATTGCATTATTTTGGAATTTTTGAAAAGTGACGTGCATTGCACATTCATACTGACTAGTAGTAATAGAGATAAAAAAAATAGAAATATAGTTAAAATTTGACGAAATTGAAAAAGGGCGGAGAGGAAAACTTTTAGAAGATTGAAATTTTGGGTAGAAAATATTTTTTATCAAAAGAATATCATTCACACAGTACAAAAGTATAAATTTACATACAAAAATGCCGTAAAATATCTATAGTCAAATGCCATTAACATTTGACTTTCATAGAATGGTAAAACTTGAATTTTGTAATGATTATATCGTTCAATTGGTTGCGGAGGTGTAAAACCCACGTGAGGGTAGCTTGGTGGCTTTCTATAGAAAAAAAAATTGTTGAATTGGTTTTTTTTTCCCCAATGTCGCACCTATCAAAAACGATTCAAAAATATACTATAACTGTATGACACAAAGTTAAAATGAAACTCATGGTGTGCTTGGGAGAGTTTATTGAAATAATAATTTTTTTGATGTACGGTTAAGAAGTAAATGAAAATATAAAATAATAAAACAATTGTCGAATTAAGATGACTAGTTTTTTACCCCTGCATTGTATAAAAGATGTAAAATACCAAAATATATATTTTTTTGGACATAAATACCAACATATTTTTAAGATAAACATAAAATTGTCAATGCAATCAAGACATGCTTTCAAATACTACAATCAACTTTTTGTTTTTGTTTTTTTTTTAATGTTAATATAGTGTGTTGACGTCGAAATCAGTAAGGACTGATTACTTATCAACTGGGGTAGGTGTCAGGACCTGGATAGTAGTACTGAAGAAGAAGTAAAATGTATAAATGTATATTGTCCGAACTGGGCTGTGTTTACAGAGAGTTTCTCCTCCCCCCAAATACATGCTAAGTGTTCTATTTATAGTGTGAAATCGGGTAGGGAGCTGTAGGTCATCATTGCGTCCGAAGACCTAGGCCCTGGGTAGGTGTAATGATGTCTCTGCGGCACCTGCAAGCCGTCAAGCATTTAAGGCGTTGACCTCGGAATCTGGATACAGCCGCCGATGCATTAATGGAGACGAGATTCTCTGTCGGTTGCAGGTGGTGTCAGGGTGTCAGATGACACGTGGATCGTCCTTGTTGTCGGCTACAGTAGCAAGTGGGACTGGGCACGAACGTGGCCGAGCTGACCTCGGCCCGTCGGGTGGTCATCTGTGAGGGGAAGAGTTCTCCGTGGGTTTGCCGACCTGGGCCCTAGGGCGTCGGCAGTGGGCTTAGCCGAGCTGAGCTGGGCCTCTCCGCCACATCACAATTGGGGTGAACTCTGCGATTAATCCGACCTGGGACACGTGACACGTCATGGCCGACCCGGCTCTCCTGTACGCAGACGAGGGGTCCACGTGGGTGCAGGCCTGGGCGCACTCGTGCCACGTCACCAGGGTGCCAACAAATGTTATTAGTTACGCAACATTGAAGTAAAAAGGTTTAAATATTGGATTTAAAGTTGTAATTGTCTTATGAGTACTTACACCATCATATTTATAATGGACAGATTTGGAATGAGATAAATTACATTATATTTTATTATTTTTATTTTTCTAATTCATATGGAGTTGTTACAATTTTAAAGTACGAATCAATCAATGAGGTAGAGAAATAGGTTTTTTGGGTAATTATTAATTGTTCTCATATTCTAATTTTTATGATAATACAATATTCAATCAATATATATGGAAAAAAATAAATATTGAAAAATTTGTCTTCCGTACAACGCATAGGTGAAACAATAAAGGTTTGAATAGAAAATGTATGTTGTAATCTCGAGGGTGACACATAAAAAGAGTTTAAAATTTGTGATATATGATGACGAAGGTCGTCCAACTGCTATGACCACAAATGTTTTCTATAAAGAAATGTTTAAAATTATAGTTTCATACTTATTAATCGCATCAGGTATGTTCACTTTATTTGGTTTTTTACACAAACCTTTTATGCCATTCGTGGTTTGATATGTGAAATGAATGATTGTATTTATATATTACTGTATTTGTGCTCTTATATTCATCCATGTATAATGTATTCGTCACAAATTTGGTGGAGTTATACAAATTGATTATATGTAGCATTTATGCATTAGTGGCACTGTGCTTCGAAAAAGTAATTCAACGTACTTAGTAGTCAAAAATTACACTTTTAGTGAGTTTCACTAATCATATCTGAAATATGATGTTATTTCTAATATTTTTGTAGGCTTTTTATGTTGAAACGCAAGCGTTTGTATACAAGTGATGTTAGAGATATTTCGCTCGTATGAGAATTTATTTATTGTCTTAGTACAATTTAATTGTATAATAACACAAATTTTTATATTCTATATGACAATTATGGATGTGCATTATATTTGAGTGTATTCATCATTTTTGTCAAAACATGAAGATGTTTCCATTTTTTGTCTTGTGTGTTGTTGTTGACTGTTATTAGTGGTGTTATGTTTGGATTGCTTTAATTGTTGATATCTTTAAGAGTATTATAAATTAAGTTTGTGCTTTTTGGTGAGTTTTCCCCAAATGTTTGCAGGATGAATTGGTAGAAAATAAAGAAAAACTCAATTGAAATTTTCCAAGAATTATTACATTAGTTATATTAATTACGTTTATTGTTGCGGGTCATTATTTATTTTATTTTTTTCGAAGTCATATGTTAATACGACTAGTGGCTCATTATTTATTTTATTTTTTTCGAAGTCATATGTTAATACGATTAGCATCTATTAATACTATTATTAGCAAAAAAAATTATGCCCCCGTACAATGCACATGTGAAATAGCTAGTAAATAAGAATTTTCTTTTAAATAATTTTTATTTATATCTTTTTTCTCATTTGTCGAGCCTAAGAATTCTAAAAATAAAAATAAACATAAATAAGAATTCCAGCATATATAAAAATTCTAACAATTAGCATAATCTTCTTAAATTTAACAAGTCGTGCATAATAAGAATTCTCAAAATCGTAGAATTGAGATCCTAGCATAATCATCTCAAATTTAGTGAAATCGAGAATCTTCTTAAATTTAATGAAAATCGAGAATTCAAAAAATAAAATAACTGATAAAATAAAATGGCATGTAATTTTAAATTTTTAAAACTTATATTTTTAAAATAGTATCCAATGACCAGTGGAATCAGCCTTGGCAAATTTTATAAATAAAAATGTAAGTTTTTCTAAAGCTCATATTTCTAAAATCTTATCCAATGAAATCAAACTTGCTAAAATGTACTTTTTTTCAAATGCAAAACATGTTCATCAATAGATGAGGTTTTAAAACGTTAATTTCACTGGTCGTCACTCAAGTTTTAGCAAAATTATAAAACAGTCACTAATGTTAAAAAATTTCAGTATTGGTCACTAAAGTTTATTATACTTATATTGGTGGTCACTTTTTTATGTTTCTAAAAATTTTGATGATTTGTTAATGCTAGTTGCATATGTCTTTGTCACATGTCATAATTTTAATGAAATTATGTCATGTGTATGTAAATAATTATTTTTTAAAAATAAAACGAAGCCTTAGCTGGTGATAGGATTGAATTTTTTAGGGTTTTTATGGATTTTTATGTAAAAGAGGGGACAAAATGAGTAGAGATGGATTGTGAAGATTTGTATAGTACATGTAGATCCCACGAAATATATAAATGTTGATTGATTGGCCGAATGAAAGTATCGATAAAAATACATACAATGTGATAAAAAGTGGTAAAATTACTAACCTATCACCCCCTTAATTTTTACAACGTTATGTTCAAATGGATGAAAATTATGGTTCATTTTGATTTAACAACTTTCAAGTCCAATAGATAAAATATCGTTATAGTTTATGCACACATGACATCCACTTGTACAATTAACGGTAAAATATCATAGAAATATTTTAATTCAAAAATATAAAAGAGCGACCATTGCCAAAAACATAAATAAATTTTAGTGATCGCGGTTGAAACTTTTGAACTTTAATGACCGTTTTGGAATTTTGTTGACACTTCAACGACCATTGATGAAATTATTTCGATTTTCAAATGATCAGTGGCAAACATGATTTTTTTTTTTTAGTTGTATCAAATGGTCTTTGAAATAAGAAATTCCACACAGCAAATCTCACATATTTGTTTGCAAAATATTCTTCAATTCCATAAAAATAATTTATATCTTCCCCGAATTTTTTTATTTTTATTTTTTTAATCCTTCTTCCTCGAATTTTAAATAAATTCTAAATAAAAAGGAGTTAATTAATTTTCACTTTTCATCCCTATTTTTTGCATTTTGAGATGATTTTGTTCCAAATCTTTTTTTGACTTGTTGGGTCCTCATTCTTTTGAAAAATATACAACGTTTGGCCCTAGTAACAAATTTCATTCATTTCCACTGTTAGTTTACCCTATGTTGTCTTTTTTTCCACCTAGTAAATGTAAAATTGAAATCTTACAATAATGAAAAATTTTCCCTCTCCATTTAACTCCACATACACGCAACGGATGCACTTGTTCAATCCAAAAGTTTTTGCACTCTGATATTGCCGGAAATTGTTTCCAGAAATCATAGTCACACAAAATTACTCCTAATACAATTCATTATCATGTTTGCCTACTTCATTAATACATTATTTCTCTTACTTTTTTTTTTTGGTTAAACAAATCACGTCCATATATCTTACATGGTCCATTTATAATATTAAATCTCCACCATCTAACTCCACTCATTCTCTTTCTTCTTTACTCATAAAAATATATTAAAATTGCACGCAAACACCCTCTTCTTCCTCACAGTAAAACCTCCACAACAACCCAATTTTTTCCCTTCTTCTTCCCATAAAGCAGCCCACGTTTGAATGCTTGAAACACCCGGTTATCTCAATCATTCTATTACAATCCTACCACAACTTAGCAATTGAAATAATCTTCTACAGTATTTCGCTCTCAACCTCGCTTAATTCTTCAATCACATCTACATTTAAAAAATTATGCAAATATTTTCGACGAAAAGTTCTCAATTTCCCGCTAACTACGAAAAATGAGGATGAAACTTGAAATTGACCTAAACACGACAATAATAAATCACACGAAATCCATCCAAACATGACACCATTTATTCCAGATCTAAAGGATGAATTTTGAGGATAAACATTGTACGGAAAAAAAGAGAAGCACAAAAATTGAAAGTCTTGTGCAAGCTTGAATAAAACATCGTGAGTCTATCGTCAAAACTGACTGGTGCAAGATTGGAAATCAATTGGTATTCCTATTTTGCCCCTCATGTTAATTAATTGAAAAAGAGACAAAATCACCAATTTCAAGGTCGTTATGAACGGAATATGTTAGTTGGCCAAACACTGTATATTTTTCTAAAAAAGGGAATCCAGCTGATAAAAAAATAGGGATAAAATCGTCTCAAAACGCAAAGAATAGACACATGAAGTGAAAATAACTCAATTAAGCACGTGCTAGGTATTAATTTTTATGAATTTTGATATATGATAGGAGATAGAATTAGTAGAGTTGAATGATGGAAATTTGTGTAGTATATATAGGGCCTATGAGATATAAAAATGTGATTAATTTGATAAAATTCAAATTCTAAATAAAATACAAAAATATATAAAAATTTATAGAGATGTGTAGGCTGACAGAGGCTCCGATAATTAGGAGTTAGGACAAAAGCTTTACCCGTCTTGAACCCGCACTGTGCCTGGTGCGAGGTAAATAAGGGGAAAAAGAACGCAAAAGAAAAGAAAAATTGAAAAGAAAACACTTAATAATAATAATATAATAATAATAAATATACCGATTCCTATATCGGTCTTTTCTTCTCCGAACGCAACTCTTCGCCGAGACCTCTCTTCGCCGATGAACCTTTAACATCAACTCAGGCTCACAGCTCGATTCTGTTGGACCTTCTTTTAATTAATTTCTTTTCTGCTCGGATTGGCTGTCGTTATTGCTCTTTTCAGTTTTTGCCCTACGTGTGTGATTTCGGTAAGTGACTGGATTTAATGGTCTCAATTATCTTTAGTTCGTTCTTTATTTGAGCTAAAATTACATCCAACCGGAAATCCAACGCGCATGTAATCACAATTCACGTCCTATTTTGTTTTCCCCCAATTTGATGGAACTTCTGATAGTCAAATTCCTTGGATGCCGCGCAATTAAACTCAATGAATGTCTTCTGTTGTTTTTGTGGGGACCCCTTCATTTCCACTTAATTTCATGGGAAGGAAATTAAGCAGTTCATTGCATGTGATTTTTCTGTTTTCTTGGATTGTTGAATGTGGTTAAGTTGAAAGTTCAGATTTTGGTACACGTTCACTTTCCTAATTGAGTAGTTAGCCGTCTCTTGTGCTAAGAAGCGGATTATAGTTGAGTGAGACCTTCCAATATTTTCATGCTCTTTGCAATTGTGTGATCATTAATCTAACAGTGGAGTGGGGAATGACGTCCATTGCAAATCGATGAGAGTATGGTAAAAATCTAGTTTTGAGAATAACTTCTGGAGTCCTCGTGGTTAAGAAAGTTTTTTAGGCATGCACCTGAAATCCGGCTCCCACGCGGAGGCTATCGTGAGATGTTCCAAAAACCTCCACGTTAAATTCCTTTTTTGTTGAGGCTTATGCCTCATTGTTTACTCGTTAATTTGGTGAGTCTTAAGCCACGATCCACCTATGGTGTTTGCCTGTTTGCTTTGCATCTTCGAAATATTTAATTATTAGCGCTTTTGAGTTACTTCTTCAAAACTTAAAAGTGTTGTCCTGGTTCTTTATTCTTTTCTCAACCTAAAGGAAAGGAAATGAGAAAGGAGAACTCACCATTGCATTAGAGAATAATGATAAATAATGAAAAGAAATCTGTGATAAGCATTATAATGATGTTAGTGATGTTTTGCATATTATATTAGCTGTGATAATAAGCAGAACAAGTCTCTCAGTGATCATAATCTTGTTGCACTTTTCCTACAATGTATTTTTGTATTTCCTTAATCAATTTTATGTTTTGTTTTGTCAGTTATGTTAATTAGCTGTATTAGAATTTTTGGGAACAGTCCATAATATTTATTACAAGCACATTTTGTATTTATGTTATCATCCTATGTTAAGGATGACACCTCGAAGTCTTGAGGATCGTTCCCCGTTTCATGAAGATAAAAAGTCTCAATTTCCGATTAAGCCTTTCTGAACACTGGGAGGTTAAAAACGGAAAGATATGTCGGCTCTCGATTTTAGTGCATGTTAGGCTTGTAATTTTTACACATTCTTTTTCAAATTTGAATTTGGTCAAACCAATCATATTTACTTATCTTGTGGGACCTACAGGTACTATACAAATCTCCACTATTCAACTCTATTTATTCTCTCTCATATTTCACATAAAAATTCATTACAATGCATAAAAATTTCAATCCTAACATGGGCTCAGTGTCATTCACATTAGTTCTCGATTTCATCATCAATGTGCTTTATGCTTTATGCTTTGGCAAATGATTAGACGGAACCTCTTGTTCGGGCTGTCTGAATGATTCTTAGCACGAGGGCTGTCTGAATGATTCTTAGCATGAGACATTTATACTTGTAGTGTTGTAATCAATGGATCAAAAACGGGTTTTTTCTCTCTCTCTTTTCTTGTGTGTGTGTGAAATCTTTTTAACCTCTTGAATTTCTGAAGTAACTAAGGATCACAAATGCAAGCTAAAACTATATGAGTAGCCATGGTCATGAAATATGTAGCTGAAAATCTTTAAGTTGAATTTATGCTCTTGTGAGCTTAAGTGCTTTCTAGTTATAGTTTCAACTAGTTAAATGTTCCTTTTCTTGGCAACTTGCTTGAATTCTCCAGTAAAAGAAAAGTCTTTATACCTACCACAAAAGAATCAGTCCAAAGTATTCGATAAAGGGGAAAACATCTATATTTAAGGGAAAGAGGTATAAAAGTAGCTTCTCTTACTTTTCTCCCTTTTGTTGCATTAGAAGTCCATCTTGTTAGAATCCCTCATCGGGTTATAAGGATGTATAAGATCCAATTTATAGGGTGAGGGTAAACAGCCTCTAATAAGTCGATTTTGTTAGGAGAAGTTAAACCCAATATCCTAATATGGTATCGAGTTAGGTCCAAGTTTTCATGTCGGGTGCACCAAATATTTGTTTATCTACAATTGTTTGGCATGTCTACATTGTGCGTGAGGGGGCGTGTGTTAGAATCCTACATCAGGTTATGAGGATGTATAAGATCTAATTTATAAAGTGAGAGTAAACCTCCTCTAATAGGCCGGTTTTGTTAGGAGGAGTTAGGACCAATATCCTAATACATGTGTCATTATTCTTAACCCAAACCACCCTTGGCAAACAAGGATCTTCCACGAACCCTTGGTCTCTAGCTTACTGCAAAAGCTTCAACCAAGGAAAAAATGCCTGTTTCAATTACCCGCTTGACCTATGTCAAGTAACAACAGCGAATGAAGGTGGCAAGGTGCCGGTTTTTGCACACCACAGTACATGAACAAGAGATTGCGCTTTGCACATCTTCTTTGTACACATGAAGAGAACTACAGAAAAAAAGCTTTCTTCTTGTGCTAATGAACATGTTTTTCTGGGGCATATTTTGTTCTTATAGGCAGGAGAGAGCTTATAAGCACCAAGAATCCCCACTCAAACATGCTCTAAGTTGTACCTCTCAAGATGTGTCTCTGTGTAGCATCTCAAGCCAAGAAACTTAACTTTTACCGCATAAGAAGTTTAGTGAGTATTCTTCTGCAAAGGAGGCTGTAACTTGTTTGATGTGATTCATGTTCATTAAGCATGTGTCAATTGTTTAACCCAGTAAAGGCAAATACTTCTTAC
Organism: Jasminum sambac; assembly: GCA_018223645.1. Lineage (NCBI taxonomy): Eukaryota > Viridiplantae > Streptophyta > Magnoliopsida > Lamiales > Oleaceae > Jasminum > Jasminum sambac. Next base: position 27,913,577 of record CP073647.1, read on the forward strand.
TATAATTTGATTGGATGACTTTGAGACTTCTGTCTAGGACCTCCATTCACCAACCTCAGTTGATTTGTTGGTGGAACTTGTTAGTATCAGTTACGTGAATCTAAATTGTTAGTCCCTTTTGGAATTTTCAGTTTGATATCTTCCTATGAGCTCTTTTGGTCGATATTGTTCAATGTGGAAAATGATTTTTTCATGGAAGTGTGGTTAAAAAGTAGTTGAAAAGTAAATAATAACAAAAAACAAAAAAAGCAAAAGGTGACGAGTCCCATACGTAGCGTTGTTGAAATCAGCATGAAGGAAACATGATTATAAGAAATCTGTACTAAACAAGCTTTGGATTTCAAGGCGTGAAAATGTGCAAAAGCATTTGGTAGAGCTTGACCAGTAGTTCTGCAACCAGCAACCTTTTTAAATGGAAAAATTGTAGAATAAATTGTAAGAAAGCATTCTGTGGAGAATGTAAGCCGAAACTTGCAAAAGATACATAATGACCTTTTAAATGGAATGGGGTGTTGGGATGGTAGAATAAATAATGTGTTATACACATGAACATTGTGAAGAGGAGAGCTCATACCAAAATTTTCTGTGTAGGAGTATCATTTTGCTATTTGAATTAGCGTTCTTACACGATCATTATCTTTTTCATGGGGGTGTTTATGCGGTCATGATCCATCTTTTTCCTATTGCAGGTCCCTGGCAGACAATATGGGCAGCATTGCTTAGGGAACATGACTGACTAGGATGCACTATTTCAACTGGCTTATTATGTTATTTATCTCAATGTCGGAACTCTGGTCATTTGTGTTATGAAAGACAAGTTGGTAATCTAGGGGAAGATGAATTTACCTGTGCATCACCTTTCAGGACAGATATCAGGACAGGCACTAAACCAAGCTGGCAATTCAGTGCCTGGGCTGGCACAGCAACATGGAAATCCTCTACCTGGCCAGATGCAAAATCCTAATATCCATCGTGGAATGTCATATATGGACCCAGAATTTCAAAAAGCACGCAGATTTGTGGCAGAAAAGATGTAAACTTCTGTTATTTATGTCTTTCAACGATACATTGTTTCTTGCTTTTTATGCTTATCTATCTGGTTGAACTGCGGAATTGGATGACATGGATGACGGGGGTGACAAGGCAGATAGTAACTTAATATCATTATCTGCTTCACTAGAAGCATTTGTGTGGTGATACTGTTGCCATAATTCTGGGTTCTGCAACATGTTTTTAAAGTGTTTGCAATTAGATATAAATGACGGGTGAATAAATGGATAATACTTAGTGGGTTTCGCAAAATGTGTGGATCAACGGTTTTACTGAAAGTGCTTATAAATAGTTCCCAAACGTGATTTTATTCAATGACAGTATCATATGGCAATTACCAGGGCGTATTTTTTCTCTCAAAATTCATCCTACCTCCCCCTCAAAGCAGACTTGAGCTAGGCCTTGGTCTTGGTTTCATGTGTCAGTTTGATTGTACCGAGGAAGACTAACAGAAATGTAACGTGGGATTCATGTTCTGCCTTGAAAATTCCATATACTACCCAAACCTTTAACTGAAAGTTCCTTAACTGAGCATTTGTTGTCTGCTATATACTTAAATACTTATGCTCTATAATATTTCGGAAAAGTATGGTGTTCTTTGTGTTTGACCTTGTGTTATTTACTTAAATAAACAATGGAATAACCTCAAGTTTTAATGTCAATAGGCTTTTAAGGTGGAAGGTGCTGTTTAGTATGACCTACAAGTTTCTGAGACTGAAGTCCCAAATGACATTTTTACGTCAGGATTTGAATAGTTTTCATCTAAAATAGACGCAACTGAATGTTGTGAAAGACGTCACATAACCAGAAATTTTTTTTTTTTTTTGATATATCTAAACTAGCTGGAAATGTGGTCATCCAGCTTTTCAGCTCCTTTATTTGCACTGTGGCTAGTAATTATAGAAAATATGCAATAAACTCTGACAAAAACATACTATCCATATAAGGTTTGCATAATATTTACCTGACTTTTAAGAAGTATTGCTGGTTTCAAGTGACCAATCAGCTGATGGTGTTTAGCTGGAAAGTTATGTTTCTCTACTTTTGTACTCAACTGCATTCATTCATATGATTGTGTTTTCCGTTAATGGACATGATCTTTTCTACGTTGACATTTTTTCACCTTTATCCATATCCCGTCTCCAGATGCTTCGAGAAACAACGCTCTCTTGTTATATGGCACTATCTCGTATTGCATTTTTGGCCGCCTTTTAGTTGAATCTAATCATATACTATGCTGATTTAATTGCATAATTTTCATGAGTTCTATACTATTGTATTGGCAGCATATTTTGTTAGGTCTCACGACATTCTTAGTTCTCACATCTGATGTACACTTTTTATTTGATTCACTTTCTTCTATTACCCACATAAGGTCTTAATAATGACATCTAGACCATGTTACAAACATGATGGGAGCTCTTGCATTTGTGATTTTCCATTGAACTTCGATTGAAAGTTTTGGCATTTCTATTCTACAGACTTGAATTTCTCAACCAACGGAGGCAATCTAATGAAGTACCTGCTAAGAGAATGATGGATTTAGTGAGACGGCTAGAAGAAGGCCTCCTTAAGAGTGCCAGTTCAAAGGTTTGTTAAAGTTCAATGGTGTTTGTGAGTAACATTTCCATTATGATGTTTGACTCGAGTTTAAACTTTCAATATGATTATCACCCTTTGCTATAACCAATGTGTTAGAAAAATCTGTTGGCGTATTAAGAAGTATATTTGAAAGATTCTTACACTTGAGAAGTAAAAATGGCAACTGTGTAAAATTTAGTGTCTTATCTTTTATTTCTTGTGTTATAGGAGGAGTATCTGAATTTGGCAACCTTGGAAAATCGTCTTCAGTTTCTAATTAAACCACCTTTGAATAATCAAAACCAGCAATATTCACATGTCAATACTTCTGTTTCCGTTGGAACAATGATTCCAACTCCTGGATTGATGCAAACTGCGAATTCAAGCCTTATAGGAACATCATCTGTTGATAGTGCGACTATCGCCAACAATAATTCCAATATTCCATCAACCAGCGTCAATTCTGGAGGCTTCATGTCAACTGGAAATGGGCCGTCTGGAAATATGCATGGTGGTTCTTTTGGTTCTTCTGATGGTACTTACAAGTGTGATCTATTGAAATAAGAGGCTACTAATTTTTTTCCCTTCTCATCTCACTGAATATTTCTTTGCAGGAGCATTATCTGGTGGATATCAACATCCGCCTTCCAGTTTTTCGACCAACTCTAGTGGAAATAATATGATGACATCAACGGGTGTGCAGAGAATGGCAAGCCAAATGATTCCTACTCCAGGATTTAATAGCTCTAGCAATAATGATGTAAATAATAATGTTAATAATCAGTCTTTCATGAATATGGAATCTTCTAATCAGATCGGTGCATTTCAAACTGGTGACTCTGCAATTATATCACAGCCCATGCAGCAAAAGCAGCATGTTGGTGGTCAAAACAGTCGTATATTGCATAATATTGGCGGCCATTTAGGTGGAGGAATTAGGTCTACCTTGCAGCAAAAGTCCTACGGACTATCACAGAGTGGGTTGGGGATGATGGGAAACAACATGATGAATGATCCAGGAGCTTCTGAGGGCTATTTAACCGGAACACAGTATGGGAATTCCTCCAAACCCTCGCAACAACATTTTGAGCATCAGCGAACAGTAATGAATGGTCTCTCTCTCTCTCTCTCTCTCTCTTCAAAGTTTTCTGATATTTTGCATGTCGGGAGAAGAATTAGAAATTAGTCTTCAGAAGTCTTTTACTAGTATTCTCACTGTAGATATCCCTCTTGAATGGCAGGTGATGGGTATGGTATTGGTGCTGCTGAATCTGCTGGTTCAGGAAACTTGTATGCTCCACCGATGGTGAGCAATCAGAACTTGAATGCCGTATCTATGCAGTCCATGCCGAAAACAAACTCTCCTCTGATGGCCAATCAGTCAAATGTTCACTCTACTCAACTGGTGACGAGTATGAAGCCTCAATTTATTGACCAATCAGAAAGCATGAACTATCAATCACAATACTCAGGGAGAGATAATATTGTAAATTCCCATCAACACCAACAATTTCACCAGTCTCATCAATTCCAGCGCCATCAACTCCAGCAAAAACTTAGTCAACAACCCCAGCTCTTGTTGAAGAACGACAATTTTGTGCAGTCTCAATTGCTATCTAATACAGGTTCTGAAGTGAAGCCTGATATAGAGCGTCATGATGAAGGTGCACACTTCCAAGTCCCCGAGCCATCTGACATGCAGACACAATTACCACAGAACCCTGTGGAAGACCGTGCTAGAGGTACTCAGTTGAGCTCACATCCTTCATGCTCACAGGGCATCTCTTCATCACTATCTCAAACTTCGCATCAGATGCAACAGTTGATGCATCCTGATCAGTTTGCTGCGAACCCGGAAAGTGATTTGTGTGGCATTTCTGGTGGCATGCAACTGGATACAGCACTGCAGGGTCAATGGTTTCCTAACCCTCAAGATGGGTCTCATATGTTGGGGAGACACCCACACGATCAGAATGTGCATGAGGAGTCTCGTCAGGGTGTAGCCGGGCAGAATATAGTTCAACAAAATAATTTGTCTTCAGAAGAATCAATGATTGGTCAGTCTGATGCTACCAAATCAGCAGAACTTCCAACCGTAAGTGGCAATGTACATAGATCAAATAACCTTAATCGTGAACAGAATTTCAAGAATCAATGGAGATGGTTGTTGTTTTTACGCCATGCTCGTCGATGTCCGGCTCCAGAAGGGAAATGTCAGGAACCCAATTGCTTAACGGCACAAAATCTGTTGAAACATATGCAAAGATGTGACATGTTTCAATGTCCATATCCACGCTGCTGTGGCACAAAGGTTCTAATCAATCATCACAAGCGCTGTAGGGATCCAAGTTGCCCTGTTTGCATCCCTGTTAAGAATTACGTGCAGGCAAACCTAAAACCGTTTGCTCGTTCTGATGTCAATGGCAGTCTACCAAATTCAACCAATGGATCTTGTAAATCCTTCAATACCGCCGAAATTGCCAGTAGGTTGACCCCGAAGACAAACCCAGCAATTGCTGAAACTCCAGAAAATTTACACCCTACCATTAAACGCATGAAGACTGAAGCGGTCTCCCATCCTCTATCTGAAAGTGGAAGTCCTCTTGTACCAGAGGCCGCCACAAGTGAAGCTCATCCTCACCCAAATGCACAACATGCTGCACAGAACCTTGATGCTTGCATGCCAATACAACGTGAAGTTGAAGAAGTAAAGATTGAGGTTCCTACAAGTGCTGCACAAGTCAGTTCAAAGAGCGTTGATATTAAAAAGGATAATTTGGAAAATATCTACATCCAAAGGCCTAATGATGCTCAAATCATGCATAAAAATTCTACTGGCTTCGATTTTAAGGAAGAGATCAAACTGGAGAAGGAAGTGGACCATGATAAACAAGTAAGTACTTCATTACCGACTGAAAATGTATCAAAGTCTGGGAAGCCAACAATAAAAGGAGTATCAATGACGGAGCTGTTCACCCCTGAACAAGTTCGGGAACACATTAGAGGTCTGCGACAGTGGGTTGGACAGGTCAGTCTATTTACCTGTTTGTGTTACCTTATTGAAGAGGGATTAGACATCTTCATATTCTCGGTCATTAAATTTCTGTGACATGTCTGTAATTTCTGGAAAGATCTTTGCATGCTTAAATGTTTTCCTGAATGCTGTTAACATTTAAATTAAAATGATGTTCTTCAATAGACAATGTCACTGTAGTAAAATCTAAATATAGTTGACTGTGAAATGAGAATTTAAAAGACTGATTAGACGCATGTTGTTTTTTCTTCAGAACTGGATGTGTTAGCCCCCGTTCTTCTACAACTTTTAACAAATTTTTACACATTTTAACACATTTACATCAAAAGTCAAACCAATTACATCCACATATTTTCTGGGACCCACTGTACTACATAAATCTCCACCACTCAATCTCACTCATTCTCTCTCCCATTTCACATCAAAACTCATAAATACTCATAAATACACATACACTAACAAGGTGTTAATGAATGATCATTCTAGGTTATGCAGCTTCCTTGTCTTTTATTTTCTTTTTATTCTTTTCTGTATATAGGTAAACATGTTATGCCGATGTATCAGTCTTGGTATGTTTATAATTTATTCATACACGTTAATCTACCATGCTTCTTTTTGCACATCAGTTGGAATATTTCATTTTTCTGATGTCTATTGGATGAACTAACAAAAGGATCGACTCCCTTTTTCATGCAGTCCATCTCATGCACATTGTTGGTGTAGTTGGTAAATTGGTTGATCGAAATTGAATTAGGAACTTGTTAAGCAAGTTATATAGTCTAAGATTGCGCTTGTTTTCTGGACCTCTGGTGAACTTTTTCATTTTTCATTGGCTTCTTTTTCTCTCTAAGAAGTTATACTTTAGTCTGGAAAGGGGTCCACAAAATGAGTGGATAATAATGACTTATAGTTTTAAATGCTTCTTTGACATTAAAATTCTACTTTTATTAATAGTATAAGTTATTAGATGACAAAAAGGTCGGATGAAATGCAGGCTTATTGTGCTGATATTTGTAAGCAGGTGGTATTAGGTTTTCAAAAACAGATAGAATTGGGTGGTGCAGAAGTGGGTAGGACTTGTATGTCTATGGAATATTATTTTCTTATCTCTATTCTTACTTTTGGGGTAGGATAGCAATTCTTTCTTATCATTCAGCGACCTCTTCAAGAAGTTTGATTCCTTATTTTGTGCCTTTATGCGTTTGATTAATTATTATCTGCTAATGGATTCTCATTTTCCTTTTTGTTTTCCAGAGCAAAGCAAAAGCAGAAAAAAATCAAGCAATGGAGCGTTCAATGAGTGAAAATTCTTGCCAGTTGTGTGCAGTTGAGAAGCTTACCTTTGAACCACCACCAATATATTGTACACCTTGTGGTGCTCGCATTAAAAGAAATGCGATGTACTATACAATTGGAGCGGGTGATACCCGTCATTACTTCTGCATTCCATGCTATAATGAGGCTCGTGGAGATACCATTGTAGTTGATACAACTGCCGTTCCAAAGGCAAGGATGGAGAAGAAGAGAAATGATGAGGAAACTGAAGAATGGGTATGTGATATAAATAAACCTTACTAAAACAGTTTTTATACCCATGAAATGGTGTCCTAAGATATTATCTGTTTAATTGCAGTGGGTGCAATGTGATAAATGTGAGGCCTGGCAACATCAAATATGTGCATTATTTAATGGTAGAAGGAATGATGGTGGACAGGCTGAGTACACTTGTCCGAATTGTTACATAGAGGAAGTTGAAAAAGGAGAACGTATGCCATTGCCGCAGAGTGCTGTTCTTGGGGCAAAAGATTTACCAACAACAATTTTGAGTGATCACATTGAGCAGCGGTTATTTAGAAGGCTGAAGCTAGAAAGACAGGAAAGAGCAAGGGTTCAAGGAAAAAGTTATGATGAGGTAATTCAATTTACTTGCTATTCTTTCTTTTTCTTTGATATGATTTGATGCTGATGTCTGCTCTGTATCCGCATTTGACATTTGGGGTTTATTTCTCTTAAGTAGCTTAAGGACATATATAAACACAAGTGATAGTTTAACTATTGCTGATGTTAATGCAGCAGTTCGAAAAATATTCACTGCTTCTTGTCTGAAATTTTGTGGTTAAAGAACGTATTAGAAGTAATGTGCAATTACATGGCATCCTTTTTTCAACTTAGCATCGTTTTTTCAACTTAAATTATTCACAATGATGTTGCTTATTTAATGAAACCATTAGCTTTTGGAATTCCACAGTTCAATAAATTTTTTTGTTGAGAATTTATATTCCAAACATATCTGAATGGAATAAACGGTGTGTGTAGACTTTCATCCTGCCAACTGATAAAATTATGGTTTTCGGAATGTAATTTTTTGGGGTGCTTTTGAATTGAAGGTTACTTCTCATTAGTTCCCAACTTAAACAAAAGCTGTCTTAGTGCTTGATTAGAGAAGTTATAATCTTCTTAAAATTATGGTTTTAAGAACGTAATTTTGTCAGGGTGCTTCTGAATTGAAGGTTACTCTCATTAGTTCCCAGATTAAACAAAAGCTGTCTTAGTGCTTGATTAGAGAAGTCATAATCTTCTTATAATTAGAAGAAAGTGTCAAACACTAATTTTAACCACATTGCCAAACCTACTTACTATCTACAAAATGTAGGACCCATCAATCCTCTACATTATTATCACATTATGGTTTCTCCTCAACGAGCATTTAGTTTATGCAAATGACGGTCTATCAAATTGTTCCCGGCCTCACCTTCTTTTTGGGGCTACTTCTACAAGTAAATTATCTGAATCGCAACTCTACTTTATTTTCCTTTTTCATTTTGGTTGGCGGGGTGGGGTAATTCAGAATAAATTTAGCATAAAGTCAATGAAGTCATATTGCTGCAGATGGCAAACAATATAGAAAGCTGAATACAATTAGACCAGACAAGATCACCACCAACTATAGTTGCTAAAGAGGTGAGCTTTTGGGCCACCCTGTTCCCATGATCAGGGTTGCAGCAAGTGCTACAGCTGTGAGTTAACCTCCAAAAGTGTGACAATATCCAATAAAATAAGAGCACTGTTGAGAATTTACTACCTGACTGCCGAGCTTGAAAAATTTGTTAAGCATCATACTCAGATAGACCTCCATTCTAGAGCACCTATCTCCATTACAGTCCATGAACATAACTAAAGAAGCTGACTGGGAATTTTTTTTGAGCTGAGAAGTTTGATGATGATCAATCCTATTTCTATTTTCCCAAATCCTCCATAGTGAACACCCAACTGATGGAAGCGCCAGCTTTGAATCCTCATATTTAAGATCACATGTCCCTTTGTTTTTCTTCGTGTGAGTAAATCACTCACCAATTTGACTGGGTGAGCACATCTTTCTGTTTTCTTTGTTTCGTATACCATATTAATTAACAGAAATAACTGTTTTGGATGTCCGACTAATATTACCACCACTATATTACTACTGCTTTTATTGCATGTGTATTCTCTTCGTGTTCCCATGCTCATGATGGTCAATATGTTGATTTTGTCAGGTTCCAGGAGCAGAATCACTTGTTGTGAGAGTTGTTTCGTCGGTGGACAAAAAATTGGAAGTTAAACCGCGGTTTCTTGAAATTTTTCAAGAGGAAAATTATCCGTCAGAGTTCCCATATAAATCTAAGGTGTTGCACATGGAGACCTGAATTAAATCAAGAATGTGCATAAGTGATCTGGACTCCTGATTTAAGTTCATATTTTAATTATATTATGTTCTGCTGGAGTTCTAAAGAAATTACGTCTAAATAAATACACATCTATATTTTCTTCCTTATTTCCAGGCTTCCATTGTCAATTTGTCATGCTTCAACTTTTGTCCTTTTAACTTTTGGGGGGAGGTAGACTGTGAGGGTGGATGCCTGTTATAGAATACTAGAAGTCGCTAGTAATGTAGAAGGATGAAATGAGTCTCTCTCTGTTGTCAGAGAGGGAGATGGGGGGAAGATCTTGGTTGGAAGATTTCCGATGGATAGTGATATTGTCATTGTCTAATGTGTATCGGTCCAAAATTATGGAAATCCTAATGGAAATTCTTGCGGACAGTAGTTTGATGTCGTGTTTTCAACCAATACGTGCAGGGAAAGTTTGGTTGCATTATCATTGTCAAGCTTAAGTGTGCCAGTAATTTAGTTTCCAGACTAACTAAAAGTTTCATCTTCCAGGTGTTACTATTATTTCAAAAAATTGAAGGTGTCGAAGTGTGCCTTTTTGGCATGTATCTTCAAGAATTTGGATCTGAATGTCTGCAGCCAAATCATCGCCGAGTCTATCTCTCTTACCTGGATTCTGTTAAGTACTTCCGGCCAGAGGTCAAAGCTGTGACAGGCGAGGCTCTTCGTACATTTGTATACCATGAAATTTTGGCAAGTTTTTGACTCCATTAGTTCTTATTTATCATTTTCACTGATCCGGCTATCATTTTCACTGATTCGGCTAGTTAGTTTCGTTTTGCTATTCATTGTATCAACATCCTCAATAATGTCTTGATTATGCCAGATTGGATATTTAGAATATTGCAAGTTACGGGGGTTCACAAGCTGCTACATATGGGCTTGCCCACCATTGAAGGGTGAAGACTATATTTTATATTGCCACCCAGAAATTCAGAAGACGCCAAAATCTGATAAACTCAGAGAGTGGTAAGATTGGCAGCTGTTTTACATGAAGCACTTGTTGTATGCATTAGCATATGCTAAGCTTTTTTATGTCTTTCGTTGCGACTAATTTTTATCTTCGATTTCAGGTACTTGTCCATGTTAAGAAAAGCTGCAAAAGAAAATATCGTCGTTGAGCTTACTAATCTATACGATCATTTCTTTGTATCTAATAATGGTGAATGTAAGGCAAAGGTGACTGCAGCTCGGTTGCCATACTTCGATGGAGATTATTGGCCCGGGGCTGCAGAGGACATGATCTATCAACTACAACAAGAGGAGGATGGGAGAAAACAGCATAAGAAGGGAACTATTAAAAAGACCATTACAAAAAGAGCCTTAAAGGCTTCTGGCCAAACTGATCTCTCTGGGAATGCATCTAAGGACCTGATGTTGATGCATAAAGTAATTTTGTTGTCTAAACTCTCTTATTTGCCATTCCTCGTATTGAGTCTCCCCCTCCCTCCACACACCCACCCACCCACCCACCCTAGGGTTAGTTTCCTACCGATATTTCTAGCCTTCATCAAGAGTTTTTAAGCCTTCCTCCTCTCTTTTACGAGAGAGGTGGGGAACCCTGAGTTTACAGCCACCTCATTTCGGGATGTCGGAACACCAAATTATAGTAATACTTAACGTTGTTCCTCTTCCAAGTTCAAAATTTCGCGACTTAATTAACATATTTTAAACTATTACCAGAACCAAGTACTGTTATCATACTGCTCTGATTCTCGTATTTTTTTTTCTTTTCCTTTTTAAACATTTTGCCTGAGAACTTTAGAGCTTATTCAATTTACTATAGGGGATTTCACAATTTCTCTAACAGCCTCTTCCCATCTGCACTTTTCCCCCCTCTTGTAGTACTTTTATTTTTAAAAGCACTGCAATTTCTGGCCCTTATCTTTTGGTTCTCAGGAAAAATTTTGTTTTTGTAGCTTGGTGAGACAATTAGTGCGATGAAAGAGGATTTTATCATGGTTCACTTACAGTATGCGTGCACACACTGCTGCATTCTGATGGTGTCCGGAAATCGTTGGGTTTGCAAACAGTGCAAAAATTTTCAGCTTTGTGACAAGTAAGGATTCAGCTTATTTTGTCTTGAGTTGTACCTTCTTTTGATTATTATTATTGTTATTGTTGTTATTATTATTATTATTATTATTCTCTCTCGCTCTCTCTCTCTCTTAATTATTATTTATTTATTTTTAATTTTCTGTGGGGGTATAGTATACAATCCTGTTTCCTGTATCATTTTGTAGAATCTGCAAGTGCCTGAGATAACCATTTTCACTATGAAATGAGTTTTCTGGGAGTAGGAACCAACCCCCCTCCCCCCCCCTGCCCCCGCCAAAAAAAAAAAAAAACCCCCACCCCTGGGTCGCACCCAGGGTTTCCTGCCCCTTTCTTGTGATTGATGGAGAGGGGCACAATTATGGCATGGTTTATCAGATGCAATTTGAAATGGTTTTTGAAAAATGTGATTTCAAAGAAATAAGTAGTTTGAAACCCCAAGAGGGGGCGCAGCAGTAAGGGCGGGCCTCTGAAGTGTGGTTAGGCGCACATTCCAGGTTCGATTTCCCGTGGCGTCAAGCTCATTTGTATTTCCTTCTTGGGGCCACTGGGGTGTCTTTCGGTGGAAGCACCAGGGCCTCGTGGGATTAGTGGGGTGGGGCCTCCGATACTCTCGGTTATCCAAAAAAAAAAGGAAGAAATAAGTAGTTCGAAGTAGTAAGTATGGAAAAATGTGTATTAGGATTCATTTCATAACATTTGACGAAGTTTTATGACTGTCAACCTATTGCAACTCTCTTTGCCCCTTGGCATGGGATTGTCTGTGAAAAATAATTTGACAAAATTGATATTTATTCAAGCATCATAGAGAAAAATACAAAAAATTTTTGTCATTGATGTGCTGCTTTTAACATCTCATGAACCGTTAATCTAACCTGCTATTATGTCACCAAGGACTAGGATAAAGAGCATTTTGGGAGGATTGATTAATTTGAGAGCTAGATTTGGGGGCAATTAGGTGGGTAAAGTAACTTAAACAACTTCAGTTCTCATTTTCCTGAAGACACGGAGCTAAACAAGAAGATTATTAGAAATTCAATGCACTTAAAAAATAATACAGCTTTGTTTCACATACAGTAAATATTTGATTTTGCAATCAATCATCCTTTTCTCCAAGTGGCTGGACTAGTTGCCGGCCAATCCATCCTCATTATAAATTTATAATATAATTACATTTCTGTTGTAAAGTATTTTTACCTTATTCAATGTGGGTAGAACTACTTGCTGCAAACATATTTCTGCAGTGATCATGCCTTGATTTCTAATAACAGCAGATGGATTTAATCTTCACTTTAACGTTGGCTCATTTCACGTGGTAATTAGATCCTTTTATATGGGCATGTGGCATGCATGTGATGCATTTGTGTGTACTTATATATCAGCATTGTCTTCTGTTCACTTAATCAATTCTGACCAGGATTAGGTTGAAGTATACTGACTTCCATAAATTACCTGTTAAACTGATTGAAATTTTTTGAGGATATTGGCTGACTGCACTTGATCAATTAAATATAACAACTAGTTGGTGATATGTGCTATCGTCTACAATTGTAGCCTTATGCCTCCAGTAATCTTCGACTCTTTCTGATCAATTGTGACCTTATGCTTCCAGAAGTCTATGCAAACCTTGATATATGATCTTATACAATTTTGAGTTTTTCGTTTTCTGATATTAATATGCATGTATGTGCTATACCTACAAATGAATTTGTAGTTGGTCGTACATCTTTGGAGGCTGGCACTGATTTTTCCTTTCTGTAGATTGTATTTATCATTGTACCCCAATTAGTCCAGCTGGTAATCCTAGTTATGTTCCACTGCAGTTGCATTCTGTGAATCAAAAAAATCCTTTTTATTGCTTTTGTTTTACAGTTGCTATGAAGCTGAACAAAAACGTGACGATAGAGAGAGACATCCTATCTATCAAAAGGACAAGCATACACTTTATCCAGTAAGTCTTCCTGGGCTGCCACTATATTCACTACTATGTCCTGTACTCATGTGTTCATTCGTCATATATTTGGTTTAGTTCTTGGATTGAGAAATGAGTAACTATTCAGGTTGAAATCACTGATGTTGCTGCTGATACCAAAGATGAGGATGAGATTCTTGAGAGTGAATTCTTTGATACAAGACAAGCATTTCTCAGTCTTTGTCAAGGAAACCATTATCAGTATGATACGCCGCCGCGCTAAGCATTCCTCGATGATGGTTCTCTACCATCTTCACAATCCCACAGCGCCAGCCTTTGTAATAACATGCAACGTATGCCACCTCGATATAGATGCTGGTCAAGGTTGGCGTTGTGAGACATGCCCGGATTATGATGTATGCAATACTTGTTATCAGAAAGATGGTGGAGTTGATCATCCTCATAAGTTAACTAGTCATGCATCCAATGACCGTGATGCACAAAGCAAGGAAGCAAGACAAATGCGAGTTATGCAGGTACAGTCCTCTCTCTGTGTGTGTGCTCTGTGTGTGTGTGTGTGTGTGTGTGAAGGTCAATCGAAATCCTTCATTGGCTCATAAGGTCTTGCATATATGATCCATTAGAATCTTGTAATTGTCAACTAAAGTAACACAATGACCTGGGATGTGATATTTGGATTTGCAGCTTAGGAAAATGCTCGATCTCTTGGTACATGCTTCTCAGTGTCGTTCCCCACATTGCCAATATCCAAACTGTCGCAAGGTTAAGGGTCTTTTCCGGCATGGTATTTCATGTAAAGTACGCGCTTCTGGAGGCTGCGTTCTTTGTAAGAAAATGTGGTATCTCCTTCAGCTTCACGCTCGAGCATGCAAAGAATCTGAATGCAATGTACCACGCTGCAGGTTTGTTCCATCAATTCCTCTTCTCATGCCCATTATCTCTTCGCCCTACACAAATCTCAATTTTGCATAAAACTTATGCTGGTGATATCATGCAGAGATTTGAAGGAACACATGAGACGACTGCAGCAGCAGTCTGATTCCAGACGAAGGGCTGCTGTCATGGAAATGATGAGGCAGCGAGCTGCAGAGGTTGCTACCAATTCTTGACGATAGCTGACGTTGTTGTATATAGTCACAGGGCTGATAATTTATATTAGTTATAAACTGCGAAACTGCGAACCTGATGGCGTCATCAAACTCCAGAGCGAAATAATTTGCGGGAGTTGCTATTCATTCAGAAATTCAAAGATAAGCTCAATTCCCAAGTTATATATATCCATATATGTCTACTTCCTACTGCTTGCTGGCTTCTGCAACGACTGTCTCTATTTGGAATCAAAGATTTCCGAAAGTGCAAGTTATGGCAGCAATTCTTTGATTTTTCTGTTGTATCATCTCTTGCCTGCATGTGATGGCAAGCTTGTACAATATAGGATGTTATAATTTTTTTTTTTCGATTTTTCATTTTTGTTTGACCCATTAAACCCTGAATATTGTTCTTCCTTTAGATGCTTCCACTTTATAATTTGTAGAAACTGTTTGCTTTTGGTCATTTTTGTCGTGTTAACTAGTTTTTTGTTCATTAGGTTGTTTTCTCCTGGGTGACATATAGAAGAAAGTTTTAAGTTTGTGGTAATCAGTAGATGAACTTGTACTGTTCCAAACTGAAATGAGAATACATTGTTTGTCTCTTTGAAATTTGAATGAATGATGGGAGTCCAAAGTCAAAAAGCATGAATGAATCAAATGGGAAGAAGTGAAAAGGACATGCTTTCTTTGTCTTTATTCTGCTGAAGCAGCAGCGTTGGTCATGGTAGTGGGATTTCTCTCTTTGTATTCTTCTTCTTCTTCTTCTTGAAATGCTTCGATGCAGCCTTCAATAACTTTGTCCATCCCTGTACAGAAACAAATTTCATTCAGTGTTGCGCAGTGCAAGAAGAGTCAAGAGACTATCCTACCATATCCTAGGACAGCTGTTGTCTTTGTGTTATAACAATTATTTATTTATTTTTTTGCCTTCCCTTTTAAAGTCTTCTATTTGTTTGTGGTTTTCTGTTTTCCAGGAGTCTGGTGTGTTTTTCACATTTCTCGAAAACACTCAAAATGATGTCATCTATTGTATTTAATCTTTTATGTCCGTCTTTGGGCCAGTTAAAATTAAACTTTAATATTAACCATAATTTGCGTAGCCTTAGTGTATTACTATTAGACAATTAGTTTATCCTTCACTAACCCTCGTAAATCAATGGCAGAAGAATTTGCGTAAAACAAGGAGTAATGCAATGTGCACGCTCATCTAATACGGAGTTAGAATGTGTTAACGAGAAGAATAAAAGTGACAATTTTCATGCCCTCCGACTAGAAGAGTGCATGTATAACAAGTGGGCAAAAAAAAAAAAAAAAGACTTGAGCAAGAGCCACAATTTATAGTGTGTCCAGGTAGATATTTATTTTGCTAAAAACTAAATTTTCGGGTCGAATAGTGGTACAATTTTAAAAATGTGAAGTAATGTGAGATGTGCGATTCATATTGATAGTTTACTATGATGAATTGGTAGAAGGTAATTTTTAGGTGGGAGAAAAAAATGTTTATACCAATGTAAGGCTTAGTTGGACTGGTAACAAAGTAATGTGATTTACCTTTCTTGGCGTTGGGGTCCTTGGGGACGTGGGAGTGAGCTTATGAGAAGAACCGACTGAAGAAAAATCCATAGATCTCCTCTTTCTCTTCTTCATCTTTTGGTACGTATGAAAATAATCACACACAACACTCGATAACTTCCTCTTGAACTTGGCTGTCATCTTCTTCGTATTTTCGAGCAATCCATCTTCTTCCTCGTACGACAGTTTCCTCATGCCGCAGCTTCGTCTCACAGCGTTCTCCTCCTTGTCAGAATCACCGTCGTCATGTACTGGCGGAGGGAGTAAACGGGACCAAATCGAACTCTGAGCGTAGTCGAAATCGAAGGCGGAGTTATCTGGGAATTTGCAGAGAAGATCTTTTGACATAGACGTTTCTAAGTACTCCACCACAACCATCAATGATTCACCATTGTTGCCACAGAGCACCATTCTCTGTGTGTGTGTATTAGGATGAAAATGCTTATGCTTTTTTGAAAATAAGCTTTTGAGATTGACGAATTGGGTGGGGAAGTTGGATCAAGTCATAGATTTGGTTGTAGGAATAGAGGATTGAGATCTAGCCGTTGGGGATGAGAAACTCGGAGGAAAAGGACAAAATTGGACCAACGGGTATTTGGTAATTTTGGTATGGTTGACAAAAGTTATTTTGCAAACCTTGTTCGGATGAGGCTTCTAAACAACCACACGGTTTTTTAGGTTATTGAAGCACAAGAGTTTTTCACGTGTCGATAGTTGGGCCCAGTTGTCTTTAGTTAATAAATAATAAATAATTAAAATTCTAAAAAGTATCCTCTGTTATGAATAATAATTGAAAAATAATTATTAGGTGTTATGAATAATTGAGAATAATTTGGTGGTTATGAATTATGAGGAATAATTTGGTGGAGGAATAATTTGGTAAAAGATATGTAATTATTATATGTGAACGACTATTATACCCTCGATTTAAATTATGTAATTACGATCAAGCCATTCAAGCTTTCCTATAAACAGAGCTCAGCTTATTAATGAAATTCATTCCCGAGATTCTCTAATTCATTCTCTCTAAATTCTCTCTATCGTTTCTATACTTTTATAACACGTTATCAAGACGTAGCCTCTACCATTCGAGTAATAAGAATGAAAGATGCTTTCTACAGATCTAACGATAATCTTCTCAGACGTAAACCTAATTATTATTATTTGGAACATTATTAACAAATATACCGAAATTTCCCAAACTCCTAACATGATTCTCACACTTTCGTGTCGCCCTCAAACGACTCCTCCTTTTCCACTAAACCCCATCGCAAATATTATAAACATCCTTGATCCTTTTTCACCGAAATTTAATTTTAGGTCTCTGAGAATCAAAAATATGATACCAGGCAGTAGAGAATTGGAAGCTATGAACCTCAACTCCTATTAAACCCTAACAATCACTCCAAGAACTTCACAATTTGAATCCAATTAAATTATGGAGTCTCCACCGTCGAGTTGATTTTTCCTTCTACTGTGATAATAAATGCTTTGTGCACTAATTACCAAGATTCCATGTGGATTTTTAACTTTGGGAGATGGTGAGCAAAAGCAAGAAGAAAACACGAATCAGAAATGGACAAAGGTAAATATATATATATATATGTATATATACATTACTTTAGAATATAATAATATATTAAACTATAACATTCATTTTATCGAGATATAAGGAGCATACAGTATCAAAATCAAATTTTCTCGACTCCATTATACTCGATTTAACGAGGGCTTCGATTTGACACCAATATTAATAGGGTAATAACTCGTTGTTTGAAATATGTTATTATCAAACTTTCAAAATTTACAAATTAGTACACCAATTTTTGAAATGTTACAAAATAGTCATTAAATATTTTGATATTTATAAATGGAAGTGAAAAGGAGACGATTTTCCAATCGTGATAATATTGATAGAATATGTTTGATAATTTAACCATCAAGTGATTGGAGTAGACAATTTTACTCGCGAATCAGAAAAGGAAGGACTGACCTAATTTTGATGACAATAAACAAAAATGGATAGAATATTCTCAAGAAATTCTAAATCCATTAATTACGACCAAGTCCATTTGAGTTAATAGATCGAAATATTAATGTAACTCTCAAGAGTTCAATTACATAATGTACTTATTCTAGAAGGATAAGTATGCTCTTATAGAAGTAATGAGTATTTGTTCTAGAAGAACAAATTTGCTCCCGTAGAAGCGCTCAATATTTAATTCTCAGACTTTATTTACCGCAATTTAATTACCGCAATACCTCCTACTTGATGATGGGTTCAACCGTCACTAAACGGAAGGTTTTATATATTTCGCACTTTATATGCTAAGTGATGGGTAATACCTTCTACTAAGCATCCTACTCCTGAAGAAGTAGTTAAATATTATGCAATTTAATTCTTGCTATTTAAATTCGTAAATTTATATTTATTGCAATAATTCCCATAAGGTAGGTTCGACCACCTATTGGAGGAAATTTAATTTCTCGCAATTTAAATTTATGCACTTTATAGTTTGAGTATATTTCCAATGTGGTGGGTAATACCACACGATTGGTGTGCATATTTCCAATGTGGTGGGTTATACTACACGATTGGTTATAACTAATCCTACTCCGTAAGAAGTAGTTGATCAAATATTCTAATCATACTCTCAAGTAGTAGACGATGAGAATAAAATTACTTCCCATATATACCGAATATTAATGGAGAAAATTGAGTAAGTGGTACTTGAAGTCACCATTGGATAAATAGATGAAAATAAATGCTCAATAGATCCCATGTTGATAAATTAAAGAAAATATATCGCATGGAGAAATTATATGAAGTAATCTCATCAATGATATGAGATTGTATTAATATGAGAATAAAATGCTCTTGAAGAAGCATAATCACTAGATTTCTATTTGAATAAAGCCAATATGATATTATTATTACTCCGTAAGAAGTACAAACAAATTAAGTGGAACATATTGAGAATATCAAAAGATGGCATTAAACACTCAAAATATAGAAATGCAAAAGAATATACATACCGAATCCATAAATGAGGGATGCCTCGAGAGTATAAATACTCCGTGAACTCTGCCACCATCAACATTAGATTCATAATGAAATATTTAAAGGATCCGAATTTCTTTTTCGCTTGACACCAAGTGGTCCGTGACCGACTGACTGGGCTTCCACAGATTCTTGAACATATGCATGAAATTTGATGAGTAGTTCATCAACAAAGATTCTAAGCGAGAAATAAGTATTTTTCTCATTAATGAGAGATAAACTTATTATTTACACTCGATCTAGAAACGCTAGTAAGCCATCAAAGAAATTATTAATATTCAACAAACCTATTGGTTTGACATGAAAGTTCCACTGTACAACGAGGCTATATTGAATATTTCCTCCAAAGGTGTTGTAGCCGCTGGAAGGACAATGAAAGCATCACTATTATTCATCATATACATCATGCAGTTGTGGATGGATTGCGCTTGTAGCCCTAACTAACCTCGCTGGACCCATGGTAGAACTGGCTCCAATTCGAGTATTAGATCCAAGTAGATGGAAAGGTATTACACTCAAACTCTTATTCCCAATGATTGTGCGCCATTATAAGTCTAGCTAAAAGTTTGTTGTTGGTTCCTCCGTGATAGTATATTGATTTCTTGTCTCCTAACTCTTTTACAAGTCGGTTTGCCATATCCACATATTGGATATGGCCTACCAATTCTAGATCCACCAAGAATACATACGGTTTTAATCAAGTAGGTAAAGGTCGACTTGTATGAGATGATTCTAAAATCTCCATATCCATCTCTACTCCTATCTCTCTTTTTGCACTATACTTTTAATGTATGAACATGAGAGATATATGAATCCTCTATTTAAAGAAAAATTTTCAAACCAATAATTGAGTGCACTATTTACTTTTTGACAAATATGAAAGAGAAAAAATGGAGAAAATTTTTTTAAGTGAAAATGACATATATCCGGTGATTGAAAAATAATATATATATACATATATATATATCTTAAAATCGAAAAACAATATTTACAATTACAAGAAAAACATTGATCTTCAAGTATTACACCGAGCTTCCTTATATTAATATGAGAAAATTATTATACTAAAATTTTCTACTAAATTTACAAACAGGATCTTCTAAAGTAAGTTTTTCAAGACTGTAACGCTGCTTGTTGATCTTTGAATTTGGCCCATAAGGCCATTAGCTCACCTTGTAATGCGTGTCTACTAGGATGTGTCTCAAGAGCCCGTTGAATATCATCCAAAGGCTCCTTACTCAATCCATCCTTAATGAATGCTATTTTATCTTCTCGATTTCTGACAAGTACCCCAGCATTTACATCGAGTGTCACATGTCCACCAGCACACTTGTAGCATCCTCCTAATCTTTTTGCTCTCGCTTCTTTGAAAAACTACTTTTACCCATACCAGGCATGTATTTAGAAGGAATTGAAACCTCACCAGATAATCGAACCTTTGCTTCAATCAAGTATCGGATATCTTGTGGGATACCCTTATTCATTAGCATCCGTAATCTTTCCAAATTTACATCGATAAATCCTTTTTAGGATTTTGATCTGTAGTGATGGATAGTATTTTCAAGATTTGAGACCATATGATCCATTATAATGTATAGACCCTTGTTAGGATGAATTTTTCAATAATTTTGATGATTTATTTATAGAATAATACGACGCCGTATGAAATAAGACTCGATTTTAAATAAATAATATGAAGCGTAAGAGCTACGATTTCAGAATTAAATAATAGCCTGATGTGATGCGTATGAGTCAGAACTCCGTGTTTGAACAAAAGAGTAGACAATAATATCACCAAAAGATGATGGAATATGTCTATGAATTGTTTCTATGATAAATCATGTTGAGCACTATACGTATACTAGTGAAATCGATATAAGAATTTATCAACTAGAAGTTCAATAATACTGCTTGCAAAACCTGATCGACCATCCCGTTTAAATAATTATTGAAATCAATATTTCAAGTGAAGAATTAAAAGAATTCTTCAATGATTGTTCTCGATAAATGATGAAATCATTACTAGCCAATATTGGGAATAAATCCCAAATATATCCTGGAATAAAGGATGAGAAGTATGGGCCCACTCATCCTCCATGTGGACTACTAGATATTATGATATGGATCCACTAGATAGTCACATGTGTATATGATTCGTGAATTTAAAATTTATTTAAATATTTGCTCACTGTATGAGCATGATTTTCAGATTTAATGATAAAGCTAGTAAATGTATATCCCAATACTTGAATAAATCCTCAAGGATTTGAGTATGCGATACAAGTGGGATATTATATGGCAAATTATTTAAAGTCCTCAAATAAATTGCCGATATCGAGAATAGAATACAAACGGTCTAAATTCCCATATTAAGGTCAATGATGAGAACATATATGATTAAAATCATACCAATCTGTATGAGTTTTGGTGTTCTAAATTTTCTCAGCATGAGGGGGAGTATTAAAGGTTGAAAATAATATGTGAAATGCATCATGTTATATCCTCCAAATTGAAATACGAACTTGAAGTTCAAAGATGCATGAAAGGCTATGAACAATCACATATATCAGCTACGATGCTTTGATAAGTTAGCACGCTAGAAGCGTTGATATTTCCCCAATCATAGATATCAAAGCAAATTATAAAAGATGGTCTTAATAACGGAGGCATATGCTCTTGAAGAGTATATAGACATAACTATATTGTGTAATCCTACAAGAGGATTGATAATGAGATATCTCGATAAGTTATGTCGATATGGGGAAAGAAATGAAATTGAAAAGTGTCGACAAGATATGAAAATGTAGCGCTACATATGATCAATGATAATGAAAATATTGAGATATATTGAAGATGATAAATGGTGAATGTGAAATCCTTAACTTATGAGATGATGAGATGATGATGACTAATGCTCAAGTTTAAAGATAAGCATGGTGGTCATTATATGTTGCATGCTCATGAAAGTTAAATTACCGAATCGTGTGTGTGTAGTATCAAAAGGAAATTAAAGGATCTGGTGAGCTAAGTCCGTGTTTATGAGTACCCTAAAGGGTGAACTAAGCCCCTGGGAATGAAATAACCTATTAAGTGAGTATTAAATGTTAAATGATATATTTTAAGTGTTAGTTAGTTATGAAGGTTTACTTATATGTTTACATGTTTTTACGATGAATTTATATGCTTTAAATTGTATGTTTGGAGACATGTGTTCATGGTGAATGTTTTGTAGTTGTGTACGAAAATTGATGCACTCTAAATGAACGAAGAGTATAAAACCAATGTATATGATACTCATACAAATGTATGAAAGATTTTGAAATGCTTGCAAAGATACTTGTATAAAATACGCTGGCGTTGCACTCTTTTTCCCTTGACTGAGGTTTTATCCCATTGGGTTTTCCTAACAAGGTTTTTAATGAGGCAACTTTAAAGGCGTATTCACATGAATAATGTACTCTTTTTCCTTCATTAGGGTTTTTCCCACTGAGTTTTTCCTAATAAGGTTTTAACGAGGCATATTCATGGTATATTGAGAACGATAGGAGAAATTGATACAGTGTATCTATTGGATCAAGTTATAATGGAGCTAATGCTTTAGATCCAAACGATGATGATATTGAAATCATTTACCAGAAGTAAAGATATCGCTCTCAAGATATGAAATCAAACGGAGTAGCTGTACTCTTTTTCTTTCGATCAAGTTTTTTCCCACTGGGTTTTCTTGACAAGGTTTTAACGAGGCAGCACGTGAATACTCATATGCCGCTGATAGACATCAGGGGGAGCACTGTTTTGATGAAGCAAGATATAACCACTCAAAGCTATCCTCGCAATCGGTTTGGAAGTTTTTTCCTACTGGTTTTTCTCCAAACAGTCCGTAAGACATTTGTATTAATAGTCATTCAAGGGGGAGTGTTATGAATAATAATTGAAGAATAATTATTAGGTGTTATGAATAATTGAGAATAATTTGGTGGTTATGAATTATGAGGAATAATTTGGTGGAGGAATAATTTGGTGGAGGAATAATTTGGTAAAAGATGTAATTATTATATGTGAATGACTATTATACCCTTGATGAAATTATGTAATTACGATTGTGCCATTCGAAGTTTTCCTATAAATAGGGCTTCAGTTATTAATGAAATTCATTCCTGAGAATTCCTTGGAATTCATTCTCTCTAAATTCTCTCTATTGTTTCTATACTTTTATAACATCCTCTATTTTAAATAAGGGTACACTCGTGGAAATTAAGATTAAAGGAGGACAAAAATATCAATTAAGTTGTTTGAATGGTGGGACCCAAAAAACTATCAAATTCAGAAAATATCAATTCTTGTATAAAAAACAGAGACGGGGTTTAAAATTTCCTGCCGAACAAGGCCGGTATCAATTATACTAGATGTATTGATCGATGCTGATCAGTTGCACCATGGTGCTCCATATTATGGAGCACTCGGCCTACGTGTCGCTGATGTGGCAACACCACATCAGCGACACATGCATGCAAGGTTGAAGAGGCACCCGATGCCAGAATTTCAAAACTTAAATAACTCCAAGGACCAATGATGCAATTTCCAATTATCTTTACCCCATTTCACACCAACCCTCTTCTGTATCAAATTGGGGAAATGCCATTGCTGAAGGTCCAACCACTGACTACCAAAAATGCCACCAGCCTTGGAGCTCGCCAGAAATCGGCATCGACTTCCTCAGTCGACCTAACCTTAATAATAAGAGGAAAATGGGTCTAATTGGGTCAAATTTGGGCAAATAAATTGAAGAACAAATAATTAGGGAAAAATTAAGGCAAAGAAAATTAGAGAGTAATCAAGTACGAGAAATTCCAATTCTTACGGGTTCAGTTGCACTAAAAATTCAAGTAATGATTCACCAAGTAACAAGATCTAATCCATGATTGATTTATCAACCTTATAGCAGTCAACCAGCTCTGACCACCAATTTTTCCTAATTTATTAAATGGTGGCGGCGGTGGGAGGCCGGTGGTGGTGAATTTTAGATCTGAACGTGGGAGAGAAGGAGTGAGGTTCAGATCTGAATCGAGCACTTGGGAGCAATAAATCATTTCTGATGTATTAATATCTTCTTATTAATAATTTATTAATAAATTATTTCTGAAAGATAGCTATCGAAATATTGATTAGATAATTTTAATTTTATAATTAGTTTTACAACTATATAATGGCATCTCCAATGGTATAATGTGATTTCTCAATTATGTGGTAAATGGAATACAAATAATGAGAAAACATCTCCAATGCTTGCAGACGTTGATTGTAGAACTAATTGACTATATGTATATCATTTATAGGCTAAAAAAGATAGAAAAATTAAATAATTAATGCAAAAGTAAATAGATAATGTCTAACACATATTGTGCTACACATTGTTTTTTTTTTTAACGTGTTACGTTGGAACCAAAATTTATGTATTTAAAACTCCCAACATAAAGTAAAAGGAAGAGGATTTTTATTAGGCCATCTCCAATGCTTGTGCAATTGCTCCATCCATGAACAGTAATATACAGAAGAGAGAGATTGGCACAAACAAATTCGGTAGGTCCCCCATGTATGCCCATGTGACTTTTCTTTTTCCTTTTTTTAATCACTTTTTTATCAATTATCCTATTTTTCATCCACTTTTTCTTCATAGATACCCGTGCCCCGTCTAGATTTGGTCCCCCGTCTAGAATTATTCCACTATTATTTTATTATTATTTTTGAATTTATCTCTATCTCTCTCATACTTTTTCACTTTTTCCTCTCTTTTTCCATACACTTCTTCCTATTCACTTTTAAATAAAAAATCATTTTCTTTCTATATCTCTCCTTCACTCTTTCCTCCACATCATCTACAATTAATATCTCCATTGGAGATGGCCTTAGCTTTTCTTTGTAATTTTGTTTGTGTCTTGATGGATGGAAATCTTTCCTTTTATAATGAAAATTACATAGCCTTTTTAGGCTCTCCATTGCCCGTAGGCCAAGGTTTAATCATACTTTTAGTTGAACTTTGTAGATCTAGATTTTCTGGAATGTAAACTGAAAAGAGAAGGAGAGTGACGAGAGGGAGATGTAGAATAGAGAGAGAGAATTCTTATTCACTAAAAGAAATGTGTACACGCCTGTTCCTATATATACAAAAAATGAGAGAATCAGATAAGTTACAACAAACTAAGTACAAGACACCTAGCACCATGTACAACTCAGTTAAGGTACAACGAGTATAGCTCTAACTACAAACTAGCTATTCCTTCAATACCCCCCCCCCCAAAGCGTAACCAGGTCCAACACCGGTGAGCTTGGACCGAAACTGAGTAAACAAAGTGGCAGGCAAGGGCTTGGTCAGTATATCAGCAAATTGATCCTCTGTCGCAATGTAGCGGACTTCAAGTTGCTTGGCAAGAACTAGATCCCGAATATAGTGAATATCAACTTCAATGTGCTTAGTCCGTTGATGAAAAACCGGATTGTTTGCCAAAGAACCGGCACCTAAGTTATCACACCAAACAACGGGACAAGAGGCTAAACTGATGCGAAGTTCCTGAAATAAGTGTTGAAGCCAGACAATTTCAGTGGTCGCGTGTGCCATGGATCGATACTCAGCTTTGGTACTAGATCTGGCAACCACCTTTTGTTTTTTGGAGCACCACTGAATAGGATTACCACCTAAAAGTACACAATAGCTAGTGGTGGAACGTCTATCATCTATACTCCTTGCCCAATCGGCATCCGCAAAGGCAGTCAACTGTAAGCAGGTTGCTGGTCTAAAATACAAACCAAGTGCAGCACTGCCCTTTAGATACCGCAACACACGTTTACATGCTTGCCAATGTGTCACAGAAGGGGCATGTAAAAATTGACTAAGTTTATTAACAGCAAAGAATATATCAGGCCTGGTCATAGTGAGATATTGGAGTGCTCCTACAGTAGATCGATACAATGATGGAGACTAAAAAAGATCACTGTCTCCTATGGCCAACTTAGAACCAGCACACATAGGGGTGTCACAAGGCTTAGCAGCAGCCATATTAGTTTTCACAAGCAGATCATGAACATACTTTGTTTGAGTCAAATAAAGACTCAGATCATCTCCTCGAAGCCTCAAAACCAAGAAAATATTTCAAGGGACCCAACACCTTAAGTGCAAACCGAGAGTTAAGATCACTACAACCTCGAGCAATTAGTTTGGGAGAACTACCAAAGGATAAGAATATCATCAACATAAACAAGGGCAAACAAGCAAACAGATTTTTCAGTGTAAATGAACAAACTCGAATCAGATGTACTCCCACAAAAACTCCATCCATGCAAAGCATTTTTAAGTTTGTCAAACCATGCTCGAGGCGCTTGTTTAAGCCCATATAATGCCTTATTCAACTTACATACATGATCAGGAAATGCGGGGTCTAGAAAACCCTCAGGCTGGTGCATGTAGACAGTTTCATGAAGATCTCCATTAAGGAAGGCATTATTAATATCAATTTGTTGAATGTCCCACCTGTAAGTGACAGCCAATGTAAGAATAACACGAATAGTGGCCGATTTGACCACAGGGCTGAAAGTCTCGAAGTAATCAACACCAGCTGTTTATTGAAAACCCTTAGCAACAAGACGGGCCTTATACCTTTCGACACTCCCGTCGGGTTTGTATTTAACTTTAAAAACCCATTTGTTGCCCACAACATGTAGTAAAGAAGTGTTGGGGACTAGAGTCCATGTGTTGGCTTTAAGTGCAGTAAATTCAGCTGTCATGGCATCAACCCACTGTGGGTCTTGTAATGCCTCACGAACTGTTTTTGGTTCAACTGGAGAGATAGTGGCTGCATAGGCAAAGTTGTTGGGTTTGAATATGCCAGATTTCGATCTTGTTTGCATGGGATGAGAGGAGACGGGTGGTGGTCCCACGGGACTAGGAGAGGGAGCAGATGGACTATGCGAACGATTGGCATTAGCGGAAGCTGATGATGAGCTTGCTGAGTGGGAGCGGACAGAGTTGGGTGAATGAACTGGAGACTGTGGAGTAGGAAAGGAAAGTGGTTGTGGCTGCTCAAAGCACTACACCATAACTCGCGAATTGTCACGGTTTTAAACCGTGACAAAGTCGATTTGTCACGGTTTTGAACCGTGACCAAAATCACCGTCGCAACTGGATTGTCACGGTTCAAAACCGTGACCAATTGGTCACGGTTTAAAACCGTGACAAAATCAAGTGATCGTTGGTCACGGTTTTAAACCGTGACCAATTGGTTACGGTTTTGAACCGTGACCAATTGGTCACGGTTTTAAACCGTGACCAATTCGTCACGGTTTTGAACCGTGACCAATTGGTCACGGTTTAAAACCGTGACCAATTCGGGCGCAGAATAGTTAAATTTGAAAATTCGTCACGGTTTAAAAACCGTGATTTAATTTTATCGACCAAAGAATTGCAATTTGTAAATTGATTGTAGCTTGGTTTGACCAAACCCATCTTCATCACTATATCCATTACTAAATCCATCACTAATTCATTCACCACAACACAAAATCCATCACACCATAACACTAATTCATTCACATAAAAGTACTATATCCATATATATACACACCATAACACCAATTGCTCACTAAATCCATCACTAATTCATTCACCACAACACAAAATTAATCACACCATAACACTAATTCATTCACTAAATCCATCACTAAATCCATCACCAAATCCATCACCACACTACACAATTCAAATATTTTCGATTACAAATTAGAATAATGAGTTAAAACAAATATCTTCACCATCCATTACAAACTATCAAGCATCAAATTATCAATTCATCACAAATAAATTACACCACCAAAGTAAATGGTTTTATGACCACTTAGATTAACGGTGTCAAATAGAGATGAATAGCTCCGTGACGGAGATAGAGGGGTAAAGGAAACAATGAAGACTTACATTATCGTGACAAATTAGGTTAAATAATTCGGTGAAAGATAGTGATTTGCCGAATGTGACACCGTGAATCTTCAAAAACCTGAACAAATTGGGGAAAAAATCATTGTTAACAAGAATAGAAAAAATTTATTGTTGGGAAGTCACATGATAGTCAACAACCAATGAGACAAAAACATCTCAGATATGTAATGTAAGATTCATTGCAATATAACTATGGGAAAAAGGTAGGTGGGCCATCCACTTTATAACTTCTCATTTCTTTTTATAACTTCCAATGAAATTTCTTCCGATATATAATTTCTTATATAAAAGCAAACATTTTGAAATTTAAGACTATTTGTCCAATATGGTATTCACGCTTAGATATGGCGATTGTTTGATTATTTATTTATTATTTTTTTAAAGGATTGTTTTCTCATATAACCATAACAAAACTACGAATATTGCAAGGAAAACACAATAATATATTTTTTCTATTTATATATATATATATATATATATATTTATGTTTTCAAGTACATATTCCCTCAAGCTAAATTAATTATCCTAGAAAAATATAATAATAATAAAATTTAGCATTTGTCACTACCACCATAGTTGAATGTCAAGTGTTACAATGTATTTATCAAATATAGACAATTCCAATTCATCAAATTAAAATACAATTTAGATCGAGATAATGAGAAAACTTATCAAATTAGACCACAATCTTCCTAATCTTTTGAAAATTATTAAAAATCTTTTTTATATACTTTTTGAATTTTTAAAATTAAAAAAAATATTTCTCAAGGGGGGTTGGGGGTACATGACCCCCCGACCCCCTCGAAATCCGCCACTTGCGTGATAGCAAACAATATAAAAGATATATATATTCGTGTACGGTCTCAATACTTATGATTAAAAATTGAATACTAAAAACTTTTTGCAATATAACTAACACGTTTATAAAAGTTGATTCCTCATCCCAAGAAGCATGAAGGGCAAGAATAACAACTTAGAGCATCTCCGAGACTCTCTTTACTTTTAAAGAGTATATTTTGTAAAATAAAGTGTATTCTTAAATTTAAAAAGTGAAATTTTTTATTCATTCCAACAAAATATCTAATCTCGACTCTTTATTTTGTTTTTTTTTCAAATAGAAATTAATGTTTTGTCTCATTTCTATTTAATATCAATGTTTTCAAATGTGAATACCCAATGAACTCAAACATAATTTGCATAGTCCAAGAATGAGGGATTGGAAGTTATAGTCATCAGATTATAGAGTAAATTTGGCTTCCCAAATTAAAGAGCCAATTCATCTCTCTAAATTAAAATATTAAGTTAAAGAATCTATTGGAGTCGAATTTTATGATTTGACTCTTTAATTTTCGAGTATTTCAATTTTAGAGAGTTTGTTGGAAATGCTCTTACCCATTCCAAAATGAGTACCCAAGGCCATGTAAAAGTAAACTACTTGATGTTACAAAAACAAAGTTTAATGAGATAGAACAACCTATTCGAAGCATATACTCATGGTATAGTTCCCTCCTACTAATAGGTGGAGACAATAGGACAAATTGTTCAATTATTTCCAAAATCGTATATCTTTCTTTTTTTAATTGCTTCCCCCACCATCGGGGGTATTGGTAACGATCAATTATCGCCCACATATAAATATGGGATCATTAGTGAAGCAAACATATTAATTGTAAATTGATTATCATAACTAAATATTTGTGGAAATTAAAGAATACTTTGTAGAACATCATTTAGATTTAACAAGTATGAATGCACCAATGGGGATACGGACTATTATTTTATAATTTGACATCTTATGGCGTTTCTTAACGGTTACGTAACGATGAGTGGGTGGGAATTGATTTGCATCTTCAAGATTGGGTCATATATAAAATTTAATATAACAAATCAACTACTAACCCGTCATTGTCGGTTAATAATGCATCATGAATTCATTAAGTATACGGTTCAAATCATGCAAAGTTTCCAAAGCTAAATAAATAAAGAATACAGCCTAACTATTATGGTTGTTATCTTGGTTTCTTGTTACTTTTCTGTGACTCTCTATGGTGTTAGTGACGGTTGGTCACGGTTTATATGGAGTTAACATTTCGATCCAACTTGACGTTTCGTTACATTGACATTCGTGGCAAATTTATCATTTCTAATTCAAGCGAATAATTTTCACTAAAAATGAAAATAGTGGCAAAGTCACATTCCAAATATATGCCTCAATTATCTATCAACTAAATATACCGATTAATCGTGGTAATTTATATATTGAGTACCAAATTCACTTAAAATACCAAGCTCATTCTAAGAAATCCTAAAATTTCAAGTGAAGAGATGGTAATTATGAAAAAATAAATCAAAAAATGAAAAAGAAGCTGAAAAAATCCACACAAACATTTATATATCTTTGATGCACATAAAAAATGATGAAAAATACGAAAAAAGGTTTGGAAAAAGCGAAAAAATGATGCAAAAACGAAAATAAAGTCAAAAATTAAAATTACCAAGTGGTGTTCCAATCAAGCAACCTATTGCCGGATAAGACAACTTCTAGCTTCCAAACCACCGGAGAACACGAGTTTTGGGGAAGCGGAAAAAGACGGCCTTTAGGTGCCAATCGCCATTTAATATACTTGGAACAATAATAATACCTTCTTGTGGAGGTTTAATTCAATAGTTACACTACACTTTAAGAAGAGAAGTTTTTGGTGGAAATGAGTGGATGGATTTTCAAATTGGGGTTTTTTGTTAGGGTTTCATGAGTTTGGGGTCAAGAATGGAGCCAAAGCCACGGCTCAAGAAGAAGGCTATGTACTGGTTTTATTTTTTTTTCATTTTTTAACGGGGGTCACGGTTCAAAACCGTGACCCCATCACGCGCGGGTGGTCACGGTTTTCGAACCGTGACCACTGGTCAATTTTTATTATTATTTTTTTAAACATTCAATTGGGGTCACGGTTCAAACCGTGACTTAAGTTGCTGATGGTCACGGTTTTAAACCGTGACCATCTTAATTTTTTTTTTTTTTTTTTAATTTTGATGGTCACGCTTTAATCAGACTAATACATAGGCTCTAGGGGTCACGGTTTTAAACCGTGACCCCCTTGGGATCCTAGGCGTGACGAATTGCATGTTATGGTGTAGTGAAGGCACAATCTGAAGGATTATTATCAGAGGGTGTATGTGATGAGGAAAAGCTAGAGGGAGATAGAGAGTCATGGAGGAATTGATTCTGTGATGAATGGGGAAACTGCCAATTTTGAGGGAACAACTGATCTGTAATGGGATCAGAGGAAGGAGATTTAAGAGAGGTACCGAAACCAGTGGAGAAGGGAAAAGTATTTTCATTAAATGTAACACTTTGGGAGGTATAGATCCTGCCACTTGAGTGCAAGCATCGATATCCCTTGTGTTTGTTACTGTACCCAAGAAAAACATACTGTGTAACACCCGCCCCAGTACGTCCAGCGGCATTGTACCAGGAAGGGCGTTACCTGCGTGACGTCACCGAGCTAACACATTTGCAAACGTTTTACGAAAGCCCAAAAACGATAATTTACATATATATCTAACGTGATAGCTCCAAAAGTTATATTACAAAAGAGATTGCAAAAGAGTGATCTTATACACACGTGACCCCAAAATCTTTTCCCTTCCCATTTCTACACGTTGACAAGCTCACGTACGAGAGGATCCTGCGCCACCTCCAGCTTGCCTCCTATTCGCCGCATCATCTAAAACATAAAAAGAGCACACGTGAGCCATAATGACTCAGTAGGAAGAGACACAATGCATATGAACATCACATATTGCTTTCGGGCCCATTGCTAATCATGTGTTAGCATTGGCGCCACATAAACATTTGGCCGCCTTGAAACATCATCGGGCGAGGGTCCCCGTGAGGCCATACTATCGCTTATTGGGGCGAGGTCCCCATTCGACCGATGTATCATTCGTTGGGGCGTAGGTCCCCCATATTTGGCCGAAAACATAACATTAACGCAACACATGATAGGAAATCCAATCCAAACATGCATGACATATGAGTGCACATGGGCGAGACATTAATATCATAGCATTTGGCAACAACATAAGCATATCATACACCAAGGCTAGGAAGCACCTAATCCTAGAAGAATCACCATAGTAAGCTAACCATGTCATACTTCACCAAAACTAAGAGATTAGCCAAAGAAAATTGCATACCTAGCTATCTAAGGATCATTCATGTATCCACTTACCTCCTACATAGATAATCTATCTCAATCCTACCTCAAAAGACAAGAATCCAAGTTAGAAGATTGGTTGGATGATTCCTCTTCTCCCTTCCCTCTTCTCTCCCTTCATTCCTCTTGATTCCAAGGTTGTAATTAGGATTGGATCAATGATCTACAAGCCAATTACCAAGCCAAAGTCTTAAAATCACACTTGGACTTGTTCTCTAGGGTTTTGGGAAGTTGAGGGTCGAAAATGGTGGAAAAACCCCAAGCCAACGTGTTAAAACCCAATCCAACAGCCGCCGATTTAAAATTACGGCCAGAATCTCCTCTTTTACGGTCAGAACTTCCAAATTTACGGTCAGAATCCGTATACCTTACGGCCGTACTAAAATACCTTACGACTGTAATAAAGTTTCTGTAAATCCATGCATCTCACCCTTCAATAATTACGGCCGTAACCCATAAACCTTACGGCCGTAACACATATAATACGGCCGTAACTCCAAGTTTTACGGCCGTAATTGCCTCTCTGTAAATTTTGGCACATTTCCTCCTTCCACAAATTACGGCCGTAACTATCTTACTTACGGCCGTAACCCGATAATTACGGCCGTAAACCCTAAACTTACGGTCGTAAATATCGATCCCGCAGAATTTTGTAGCGGCCTCATTATCCACTCGGGAGGCCGTTTCGACACTTAATACCGTACATAGCATCACAACGAAGTCACCAAGGGTCCAAACACATATTCATCACCTCACGATCATACATAACATCATAAATCACATGCATAAACGGACGGGGCATTACACACTGATCTGTATGAAATCCAACTTTATGTTTATTATAAGGACGAAGATAAGGATAACACGCACAACCAAAGACTTTGAGATGTTTGTAAGAAGGGAGTTCTTGGAAGAGCACCTCATAGGGAGACTTATGATGTAGTGTATGGGAGGGTAACTGCTGATAAGATAAACAAAGCAGAGCAAAAAGAGTCCCACCAGTATTTTAAAGGAAGATGACCTTGAACAAGCAAGGTTAGGCCCGTTTCTACAATATGGCGTTGTTTTCGTTCTGCTATTCCATTTTGTTGATGTGTATGAGGGCATGGATGTCTAAAAACTATACCTCACTTGGCAAAAAGAGGTTCAAGTTTGCGATATTCCTCCCCAATCGATTGGATACATTTAATGGGTTTATTAAACCGTTGCTCAACAAAGGCCATGAATTGTTTTAGGATTTCAAACATATCAGATTTGAGTTTCAAGGGAAAAATCCATGTAAAGCGAGTAAACTCATCAATGAAATGCACATAATATCTAAAGCCTTCACTAGATGTAATAGGGGCTGGCCCCCATACATCCGTGTGAATGATTTCAAGTGGAGTCTTGGCACAATGTAGCGAGCTAGGAAAGGAACTTTGAGATAATTTGCCATATTGACAAGAATTACGTAACTCAAGACACTTCGAAACATTCACAGGACAATTAAGAGAATTAAGAACAGACTGCAGGACATTTTTATTAGGATGACCCAACCTATTGTGCCAAAGATTGGCATCAGTATTATTTAGAACAGTAGAGACAAATGTAGATACAGATTCAAATGATGTCAGAACTCATCACAATTAGACTGACACGACTAAACATAGTAAGTAGAAGCGGTGACTTAGTCGAGAGTCCGATCAAGTCTGGAGTTTCGAAATGATACAACCCGTGATTAAGTTTGCCCCGAAGACGAACCAACTTCGAATGCTTGTCCTTAAACACACAAGATGAATGATCAAAGATTGCAACAAGGTTATTATCAGCAAAGAAATCGGACAGACTAATGAGATTTTTTTTTTATGAAAGGTACGTGTAAGATATTGTTGAGGAATAATGGTTTAGACGAATTTTGTGCAATAACAGATGAACCAATATGACTAATATGTAAGGCATTACCATTCCCAACAGTAAGAGTACCTTTTCCCTTATAATCAGCATGAATTTGCAGATTGCTAAGGTCAGAAGTAACATGATCTGAAGCTCCACTGTCAACATACCACCCATCATCCTTCACCACAATAGGTGAGGCTAAGAGAGCTTGTGAGGGCTGCTGAGAGCCTCTATCTCCACTCATAAAGTAAGCTTGTGATGACTGCTGAGAGCCTCTACCTCCACCCACAGCTGGATATCCTCCCCTACCATGAGGATAGTTGTGGTCTGGCTTGAAGGATATATCAAACCTCTTATAACATTGCAAAGCTGAATGTCCAGGTTTATCACAAATCTGGCACTGGATGTTAGATCGATTAGTCTTGCCCTTTCCTTTACTATAATTCTGACCACCAGTCCCTTTGCTAAAGCTGGAATAGTTTGCAGAAGCACCAACAAGACCCGTAACAGAGCCATTTAGCTGCTCCAACCTCATTTCATGAGCTTGCAGGAGATATTGAGCCTCTTGTAAGGAAATAAACTCACTACGAGTGGTGAGATTGACTACAACAGCATCATATTCGGAACCAACACCACCAAGGATGTACATAAGAAGATCCTCATCGCTAACAGGGTGACCAGAGGTAGCTAAACTATCGGCAAAGCCTTTCATAACAAGGAAATACTCAGCAATAGATTTATTCTCCTTTTTTGTGGATTGAAGTAAAGAACGAAGGTGACGTAACTATGATTTCGATTGAGAAACAAAGAGCCTTTCAAAAATTTTCCAGATCTGATTAGCGGAAGAACAGCCAACAACGTACCCGAACATAGACTCAGAAATTGAGTTCATCAGCCAGCTCATGACCAACTGATCGGTTTTCATCCAGTTGTTATAAGCTGGATTGACTTGCTTGTTGATTTCGCCGGCTTCAGATCGAACCTCAATCACCTTCGGCGGACAGATTTCAGCTCCGGTAACAAAGCCTTCTAGGTCATACGCCCTCAGCATAGGCAGAATATGAGATCTCCAATAGCTGTAGTTATTTCGCCCAAGTTTGATACCAATTTGGAAAAGATTCGGAGTAGATCCTCCGGTCACTGCAGCAGAGATTCCTCCGGTGATCGGAGAGCTACAATCTCCGGTAACACCAACAACAAAGCAATTAGGATTCATCGCCTTTAGGCAGGAGATGCTCTGATACCAAGTTGAACTTTGTAGATCTAGATTTTCTGGAATGTAAACTGAAAAGAGAAGGAGAGTGACGAGAGGGAGATATAGAATAGAGAGAGAGAATTCTTATTCACTAAAAGAAATGTGTACACGCATGTTCCTATATATACAAAAAATGAGAGAATCAGATAAGTTACAACAAACTAAGTACAAGACACCTAGCACCATGTACAACTCAGTTAAGGTACAACGAGTATAGCTCTAAGTACAAACTAGCTATTCCTTCAATACTTTTCAAGTTGTAAAGTCTACAGCCGCAATTGCCTTACCATTCATTAAATGGGTCTGACGTCATAAATCATGTGATATCACTATTTTACATGGTTCCATCGCAATTGTCAGCCCAAACTGAACTAGTGTTCTGATCTCAACTCCATACTTATTCCTACCATGCTTACTTAACGTTCTGGCCATCCTTGGCCACTGTGCTGGCCTCCGTACTAGGTCCTTGTCAATCTTATAGCATTGATGTTCCATCCGAATCTGAACGTGCCTGGAACATGGTACCATCTCTCCGTCTGGTCCGAGCCTAGTGTGAGTTGATTCCCGATTTTCCTTCTGGTCGTCCTTGGGATCTGGTTGTCCTCGTGCTCATCGACGCCGGTTGACTTAACTAGTCGACGAGGTCCCTCTTTAGCTTGATGGGATTCTACCCTGACCCTTTGTGCAAGTCGCCCTTTGGCCGGGCTGACTTGTTCAATAGGTGGGCCTCACTTCTTTCCCATGTGGCACTCAACTTATCTTCACGTGCATGATCCCTCCATGCTGGAGGTCTATTTGGACCTCTGTCCAACATGCAACATAAGCATTTTATTAACTTGTAATACCAAATTTTGAAAATAGACAAGTCATTGGTAATGCTCTAAAATTGTACGTCTGTGGAGCGAGTGGGAGACAATAGAACTCCATAAAACTATGGCACCTCAATTAATTGTACAAATGGTTGTACTACTAATATAGTTCAATATTGATATTGTATATATATCTCATTTGCAAAATATGATTTATTAATTAATTTTTTTACATTGATTTTGAATGCGCATACCTAAAATCTAAAATATATTATATTCTTCATGAACTTTTTGCGCTTAGTATATTTATAAAAAAATTTTACTATCCTCTCTAAATAAAAATTATCGAGAACATTCATGCAAGTATGAGGATATGGAAATAATCAAAATGTCTAGTATGTTTTTAACTTATTATGAATAAGAAATGAATACTATTTGCATTAGTAACAGTAGTATAAGATACAAAAATAATTAACAAGTGATTAGCAATAGAATTTGATGCCTCAGTAATTTAATACCATATTATAAATTTAAAAGTTTTCTAGATGGGATCGCAAAAAGAAAGAAGGAATATTTTGTGAAAGTTGAGTCAAGAAATTTGGGATCTCGGTACTCACAATTTCTCCTACATTGATCCCCCCAGCCTTATAGCCATGGATCTAAGCAATAATTGATACTTGCTAATGATTGAAGTTCCTACGTCAATTAATTACCTATCTTGACGATAATCAATTCTAGTCCTTCAGGCCAATTTACATATCTCTAAGCAAATTAGTTATCAATCCTCAAGAGCGCATTTAAACAAGAAATTCTATTAGGTTTCTTCGAAATTCCACATATGCGATCGTACTAACCACAAGTCTATCTCTAAATATTATCTAAATTAGTGATCTACATTGCCTAGTTCTAATTTGTGTTTTTCTACCTCGAATCCCACACAAATCATTCACCAATTAGTTAGAAAGATGAAAACTTTAAATACAACAACAAAGAACTAACAACTAACTAATTACTAAAAGCTAGATCCAATAAATTAAAATTAAGGTTCACAACAAGGATTCATTGTTCGTCTCAAAAAAAGAGATTTACCTATTCATAGAATTCAAAGAAAAACTTGAAGAACTAAAAATATAAGATCACATAGCCAGGTTTAAAGTTTAGAATCAAGGTCTTGAATCTTCAATCCTTGGATCTTCACTTCTTGACTCGAGTTTGTAGCTTCTTCTCTCCCAATCTTCTTAGTCATGTTCCCCGGCCCCTCCTCCTCAAAACCCTAAAAACTTTTGTAAGAGTCCCACTTTGAAAATGAAATAAAAAGGTAAGTTTTTGGCTTGATTTTTTTCCACGGCCACAGTGCACCAGCACCTGATAGAGGATGTGCCCGCATAGGCGCAAGCTATACAAAATCAAGTTGTGGGTCGTGTTTGGCCTTCAAATGCTTCCGAACTTTCAATGGCCATAACTTTTGCTAAGAAACTCAGAATTGAGATTCGTAAAAAGATACAAAATCCTCTTTCTAAACTCTTTCAATTGAGCACAAGAAAAGTAGCCCAAAAATTTTTTCAAAAATTGCACCCAAGATCCTCGATTTTTTAGAATGTTTCGTTTTAATCCTCAAACTTTGGATTTTTGGCCATTTTCACATTTTTTTCACCTCTTTTCACTTCTTTACCATTTCTAACACAAAATTAAACAAACATAAGTAAAATATACCTTAGACAAGAAAACACAAACTAAACATACTAAAAATGGAGGAATTAACACACAAAAACATAACCTATTAGTATGGATTATATTTTACTAACAAAAAGTAACATACTTCATATTAGTTGACACAATAGAAAGATGATTTGTATTATTCTGGTACACCCGGGTGTGTCGTAAGTTACGGCACACCTGGGTGATTTACGGACTCAAACGAGCTCCATTTTAAAATCCAAGACTAGATCTAAATTTAATACGACGAGGTGGAACTCTAACAATTGAAAAATTTTGGTGACACCGTGGCGACCGGTGGCGACCGATCAAAGATTTGGAGCATAATTTGGGCCAAATCATGGCCAAAACTTTGACTGGGTGCCAACGGCTGCCACGGTATCGCCGAAAAATTTTCAGAATTACTAGAGTTCCGTCTCGTCTTGCTGAATCTAGATCTAGCCTCGGATTTAAAAACATAGATCGTATGAGATAGTAAATCGCTCGGGTGTGCCATAGTTATGGCACACCCAAGTGTACCGGAACAAACCTGGAAATATGATATCATCATTAGTTTTTATCAATCATGTTGACTACTAATTCTAACGTGCATCAGAATAGCTGATTAGAAGACGTGGTTAATCTGGACATCTGACAAATAAAAGGGATTGATGGTTTGACCTCAACCCCGGAGGTTTGACTTGGGACCTTGACCTCGGACACTAGAAGATTGAGTCCAGAGCACCTTCGCCTAACAAAGGGAAATTATCTTCAGTTTTATTGGACCACGATGAAACTTGGGGCTTGGAACCTACATGGACCTAAGTTAGTGTCTAATCTGGAGGATGGTCTGTAATCATGGGTCTTCTTATCGAACTAATTCATGACATAAGTGAGCCGAGCTGAGCTTTATGATCAAGGTAAAGCAATCCTTCGAGTTCCAATCGTAGATTTATGGAAGACGAACAAAGCGTTACATCGGACGTTGCTCAAGGTGATGTACTGAAGTTAGCAGTGGTCAAGGCCGAAATGGGAAGGGGTCATCACATAACTCGTGATCCATAGAAGAGTCTTTCACTCTACTCTCAAGTTGACCACCCGATAGCCAAGGTGTCATCATATGAGCGGACGATATTACTCTGTAACAATTAGGAGACTGAGTTGGCGTAGAGTGACAAATGGTCAAGTTCATGTGGACCAATAGCTGGCTGAGCTCACTTGGGATGACCTAAGGCAAGACTATGAGAGGATGGGTTGAATTGAAAGTCAAAGACTGAGCTGACCTCACCCAAAATCATCACTCTTCATAATAACTCTGATCGTTGTTGAGGTAAGAACTGCAGAACCGATCTAGAACCAACGATGGTTCCTTAATTAAGGAACCATCGATGGCATTTGCGGGTTCGTTTGAGCTCCGTTTTGAAATCCGGGATCAGATTTGGAATCAGCACGGCGAGGGAGAGTTCCAGGAATTTTCCGAATTTTTTTCGCCGACCCGTACTGGCCCGTGGTGGCCGGTCAACGTTTTAACAATCGAATTTCAAAACGGAACTCAAACGAACCCGCAAATACCATCGATGGTTCCTTAATTAAAGAACCATCGATAGTCCCTTATCATTTCCGGTAAGAACTGACTGCAGTAGTCCGACTAGAAATAGCAAAGAAATCATTGCTACGCAAGAATTGTCATGTCCTACTAGCTTAGTCCATCACCCGACATCCACGGTGAACCCATGTGATTAGTGACATCACCTTGCAACTTGGTGTCAGCCTCATTAAGTGAAAGTCATGATTATGACAACTATCGCATCTTTCTCTAATGTATAAGAGCGTCTCTATTGCAATGTGATGCTAAGGAATGATGGGGAAGAGAAAGATAGAGATAAATTAATTATTTTAATTAAAAAAAAATAAAGGATGTGTATTGAAAAAGAGGAAAATATGAAAAAATAAGAGAGATATGGAAATAAATTAAAAAATAATAATAAAATAATAGTGGAGGATGTAAAAGCGAGCTTCTAGATGTAGAAGGTGGCACGAGAATTTATGCAAAAAAGTAGAGAAAAGTGAGAAAAAGAGAAGAAAATAGGGGATCCATAATTTTTTTATATGTCTCTATCTCTCCTCCATATCGGCAAAAATAGAAGATATATAGAAGTTTAGCAATGGAAATGCACTAAGCATGACTGCGCCTATGGTTGGGCTTAGGCAAGCACGCGAAGGACATAAAAATTGCTATAAAAAGGGGAAAAATCTCACCCCAAGACACAACTCTTTACCGAGAGTAGCTAGTGCAATATATTTCACAAAAAAATTTCCATCTTTTATCATTCTTCACTTCTATTATTTTCCTCTACTTTAAGTTGGAAGTCTCAAATATCCATTTTTGGAGAAATACTTACATAAGCCCGTCCTATAGTCCAATGTGGTAGGGCCAGCCAATAGTTTGATGACACATGTATTATGGGAGGCAAAAGGTTTTCTCCCGCCAGAACTCTTGAAGCCAGACAATGTGGTAGGGCCAGCCCGTAAGTTTTGAAGACACGGTAAAACCTAGTGGCGGCCATTTGTGTACTCAAGCCAGACATTCTACAGCAAGATTCAACAAAAAAAATTGGCGGCCATTTGTGTACTGGCGAAGGAGGCGGCATCCGGCGGAGGTGACGGCGGCGTCCGTGTGAGAGTGTGGGCAGAAATCTCATCTGTAAAAGAAGGTAGGATTTGTTTTCTTTACTTTTAAATATTTGATATTTATTCATTTATTAAAGTTTTTTCTATGAAAATTATTAAAATGATGGAAGAAATCTCATCAATATAATGTCATATCCCAGCTAATGATTTGTTTTATTGGTGCAACAAGATTCATTTGATATATAATACTTGAATTATCAATAATGTTTCCCACCCTTTTTAATCAGGTCTTCTGGTAAAATGGAAGATATAAGTAGTAGAGAAAAAGATAATGAACTTATTGTTGGGATGGAGGTTTACAATGATGAAGAGGCTTACAATGTGTGTAATTTATATGCTCTAAGAAAAGGTTTTAGCATTAAGAAGGACATGTGCGACGGAATGCATCGGGAAGAGATTTATATGAAGAGATTATTTGCAAAGTTTTTTTGGGTGCAAAGTTCTATCCTTCAAGATATTTATATCGTTATAGCATATAGAATTTTGAGTTTATGCTCGAAAGATACGTTACAAAAGAATTGATAATATATTGAAAATTGTTGATGAAAATTGAAAGTAAAAAACAAAAGAGATACAAACTTCATAACAAAAGGAATATATATACACTGAAAATCAATACTTAAATGGTAATTAGGTGGGGCCCACTTAAAATCTAAGCTAAATAAAAAAAATATAAGAAATGGTGGGGGCCATCTATTTAAAGTTAAAAAAAAAAAAAAGAAAGAAACAGAAAGACACGAACCTGCCTGAGAAGATCCATTGAAATAAAAAATTTAAAAAAATGGTAGAATTAATGTCATGTAGGAAAGAGGAATAAAAACAAAAGAGAATACATGTGTCATCAAACTATTGGCTGGCCCTACCACATTGGATTATAGGACGGGCTTATGTAAGTATTTCTCCCTAGGGATGGCAAAACAACCCAAAACCCTAAAATCGCAGATTCAACCTAACCAATTGAAAAAACTGACAAACGGATCGATTGGGTCGGATATGGTTTTGATAGTAAACCCGAGACGGATATGGATTTTAGCGCCATACCCAACCCGAACCGAATAATTCTAATATATATATTTTTCCTAAAAAAAAAATAAAATTAATAAAATGAAAAATTAATTTTTAAGTGTTGTGTTAGTGTGCATTCTAAATTCTACCAATGAGACTTAAGTATTAACTATATTTGTGAATTGTGAACATGTTGGTTAAAGTTCTATTTACAAAAAATAAATAAATAAATAAATAAAAATAAAAAATTGAATGGCAAATTGCTCGTATAAAAGCCGACCCGAACGGATACCCGAACCGAACAGACCCGAATTACCCATGGTTCGGTTCGAGTATGGATTCGGGTTCGGCATCGCGGTTCGGGTTCGGGTATGACCGACCCGATCCGAACCCGACCCGTTGCCATCACTATTTCTCCCTTTTTTGACTCCAACAAATCACATTAAATGAACTACTGTTACACATTATTAGTTGTATGTCCACTATTATTTATCATGATGATTTAAAATAGTCCTAGAGGTATAGAGAACATGACTTCTCCAAACTGTATATGGTTTGTTTTCTTTTAGTTACCGAAACTTATGTTTTCTTTTGTCGTATATGTCACGTAGGTTTGATAGCTGGATATTACTTTAAATTATTTTATTTTATGCTTGATTGCTTAATTTTTGATGATTTTCTATTGATTTTATTTTCATTGATTCCATTTGACACAAAGAACGCTGCAATAATCGACTAGTTAAAGTCGAGAATGACCTAAACTTGTATATAATTTAGTTAGTACTCGAGATAAATATAATTTTTTTTAAAATATCGTTGTTAAATATAAAAATTAACAATAGATTGATTTAATGTCTCTTAAATGTTGAGAATAAACGGTAACCAGATTGTTATGTGGTTAAATAACAATGAATGTTAAAACCTGTTGGCACCCCACTAACGTGGCATAGGCCGAGTTCAGATAGCCTTACTAAAGGGCGAGTTCGCTGACATAGCTCGGTCCTAGTCCGGGTTTCGTCCTAGCGAACAATATCGGAGCCCTACGTACTAGGTCAGTTCGAACATTGCATAACCCGACACCATTCGACAGAGCCAACCAGGGAACGGTGGAGTACCCGCACCACAACCGTGGCCCAGATCGGCGTGTGGTCCAGGTCGATAGAGTGGACGAGAAGCGTTAGCCACTAGAATGATTTGACAACCAAGGACAACTCACGTGTTGCCTAACACACTTACATGACCAATGTCAAACAAGGCATCATTGCATTAAATGTAAAGGCGGCTATACACAAGTCACGAGATCATTGCCATAAATGTGAAACGTCCACGCACAGGTTATGACAGTAATCATCATACCAAGTATGGATCTAGGCCGATCATCTCATGATGACCTATAACGGCCCCCAAAATTTGTGCTATAAATAGGAGACTTGGTTCCCATAAGAGGGGATCATGACGCAGGAACCCTCTGTGATCAGGCACCAGTTCGAGATCAGTTATTAATACAAAATCTAACCGTCTTGGTTACTCCGTAATTATCCCTAAATCCACTAAAGTTGATACTTAAGTAGTAATCACTATTTGCGGCATGAACAAAGCCAAAATCATTTAAATCAGCTATCATAATTCCTTTTACTTGTCTTTCTAGTTAGTTTAAAACACAAAATCATATAATTTTACAGAAAAACACAAACCCATAAATCTAAATGAGTTCAAAGTAAGCTTTAGTATATCACTCTTGAAATTCGCATTCCCTGTGAGTTGCATCTCATTGGTTATTAAATCTATACACTACAACGGACTGGTGCGCTTGTGCATCACGTAAAATTTTGTAGTGTTGGTGCCAAATAGAAATGTAGGACAAAAAGGTGCATTTTCATTTCACCATACGATCAGATATAAACAAGAATTACTATCGAATTAATCATACTTTAGTCCTCAACTATATAAAATTTTCATTTGGAACTTGTAATACTATTTAAGTATTTATA
The DNA here is from genome assembly GCA_018223645.1 of Jasminum sambac. Classification (NCBI taxonomy): domain Eukaryota; kingdom Viridiplantae; phylum Streptophyta; class Magnoliopsida; order Lamiales; family Oleaceae; genus Jasminum; species Jasminum sambac. Next base: position 27,957,182 of record CP073647.1, read on the forward strand.
TTCAACTGTTCCCCTATTACTAACATAACAATTGCTTGAATATCGACCAGAGAAAAATATCTTTCCATATCAAGAAATCTGATAGGTCCACATCAGCAATTGAGAGAATAAGATCTCTCCACATAGGGAGAGATCTTGAGTGGTGCATACACTATTTTTTCTCAAAGATGAACAAAGATACAAGAAGTTAGATTCGATCAGCATTCTGCACAACACTTTAAAATAAACTCATTATTTTGACCTTGGTTTCACCCTCACCAGAAAATCAGTATACAAATCTCATAAATTACTACTCTCTCATACATGGTTAATCAATTAGAAAGAAAATTTGAAGAAACAAAAAGCAACCTTATCTCGACACGAGACACATCGAATGAGATGCACCAATAGCTACACAAACCACATTGTGCGCTCCCACTTCATCATCATCATCTACAAGAAACTTCACTTGGACGGGAGTTGACTGTACTTCCGGTAGTCCAGGAACCCCGAGTTGGCAATCTTTAGCATTTCCCCACATGTACAGCTTACCTTTGTCTGCAAAATATAACCACTTATTCCAGTTAATTTTCAACCTTTCCAACATAAGAATATACCTTCCTTTTTTTTTTTTTCTTTAATAACCGAGGGTCCCCCGGGGAAAAAATCCCACGAGGTCCGGACGCTTCAACCAAGAAACGCGCCAGTGACCCCAAGAGGCATTGTTTGTATGCCACGGTATCGAACCTGGGACCGTGTGCTTAACCACACAATCTCAAGTTCGCCCTTACTGCTACGCCAACCACACAATCCCAAGTTCGTCCTTGCTGCTGCCCCCCTTGGGTTTCCAACATATGAATATACTCATCTCAGAAAATATATATCATATCAAATAGATTTATCTTACCAGTTATAGCGGCTGATGAAGAACCTCCACAAGCAATATAAGTGACCTTCTCATTAGCTAAGGCCTCGATTCGTTCAGGAACTTTCCGACTGTGAAGGGAAGAATGACCCAATTGCCCATGTCCACCATGACCCCATGAAAGCACTTCACCTTCGTCTGAGATTAGAAATAGTCAAATAAACATACACAGGGCATATCTCTCTGTACATTGATTGATACACAGATTGTAAGATTCTTTAGTCAACGTACCAGTCAAAGCAAGAGAATGATATCCACCGCTAGCTATCTGAACTAAACGGACGTCTCTCAGGCTGGGAACTGGTTGTGGTTTCCAGCCACCAACTTTGTCCCCTCGACCCAGCTCATAGTTGGAGTTTGCTGTGGATATAAAAGACAATTTAACACTTTCAGTAAGTTGAAGGGTAAAAATGGAAATGAGGTACGAGACATAGATGTGGGACCCTTACCACCCCAGTTCCAAAGTTGCCCTTCTTGGGTCAATGCCTGTGTGAAAAAGCCACCACATGAAACGGCAGCCACGGGAACAGGCAGGGCTTTGACTTCAAAGGGAGTGCTGAGCCCACCTGCGTGATCTGGGCCACGACCCGGACCTAGGCCCAACCTACCATCACCTTCATCTCGACCCCAAATGTAAAGTTTTCCTTCAAGGAATATAGAGAAATATATGTGTTAGTTAAACAAACTGGGGAAAAAGAGTAAAATATTTTGTGTATTTAGAAAATGATTTTTGAATGTGTGATTAAGAAGCAAATAAGAGTTTCAAAAAGTAGTCACATCAATCAATTGTATGGATGAATATGGTTTTGAATCAAAATAATTTATGAAAAAACTGAAAAAAACAAACTCTTAGGATAAAATAACAAAATGAGCAAGGAGAAACTCCATCTCACATTATAAAATTTCTTTATGAGTATCATCTAACAAAAACTTTGAAACATTTAACTCGTATGAATTAAATACAAGATTGATAGCATGGCATAAACAATCATAAATGCCCGTTCGTACATATATCAAACTATTAAAACTGAAGCCTGTAAATGAAAGTAAAGTCAGTGAAGGAGATAAATAACTTTTGAATGGGCAAGCCAAAATACTTTGTCACCATTTGGATTGAATTAGATGTAACAAATTGAATTTGAATTTAATTTTTACTTTTTCTTTCACATTGTTTTCAAATTTCAATCACTCATATAGTAAATTGACAATTTTTTATATTTTTTAATACCTCTTTAACTTTTCAACCACACATCTAAACTTTAATTTCTCAATAATCCATATCAATCATACCGTTAATCAATGCAAGATTAACCCACATGCGCACCAGATTATTTCTTTAAGGTTCACTTTTACAGTCTCAATCCACAAGTCCCCAGAAATGAAATACTTAAAAGTTGAATTATTCAGCAGAAAACATGAATTTCTATGTATGGTGAAAAAACTAACCAGACTGAGTGATAGCAGCAGTATGCGTCCCACTGGTGGAAATATGGCATATTTCTCCATCCCAAGATCCTTCTACCATTCTAGGTAACAGCTCCCTGTGATACACTGAATGTCCAAGAGCGCCAAACCCACCATAACCCCTGAAAACTTCATTTTTTTTTTTTTAACACAAGTATCAGCAAAAGAAGCTGCATAGCGATCAGCAAAAGGGCATTCTTAAACAGGACATATGATCATAAAATCTTCATCATTTTGCTAACATCTCAACTAGGGCTGAAGAATCTTGAAAATTAGACTTCTAGTTTCTTACAAATTCTAACTTTGATCATAAAATTAATGTGTGGTAACTTAACATTTCAAAAGTTCAAATTATCACTGTAGTGGATCAGTAGACAATTATAACTGATGTGAAAGCAAAACAAGTGAATGAAGAACTGAAATACAACTCAATATCTTCACATTCCTCTGTTATTAGAATTCCTTACACACTATTTTCAATCCGTAACAAAAAGGAGGTACTGACCAAGTAAAAACGCGGCCAGGTGAATCGAGGCCAACAGAATGGAGACCACCGAGAGCTATGCCTTTGATAGCAGAGTCGAAATTGGGATTCAACGTAGGAACAAAGAGGGAGTTTTCATGTCCAAATCCGAGGCGGCCGCCGTCGCCCTTGCCCCACATCCACAGCTTCCCATCGACCACCAACCCCGAATGGAAAAGTCCACAACATATCCCTATTTCCACCTGGGACCCACCTTCGACATTGTTTCGAATTCGAGATGAGAGGCGACCTGAAGTCGGAGAAAGTTGGAAATTGGGAGGGAGAACGAAGGTTGCAACGGGTGATGGGTATAATCGGATTTCTTCGATTCCGCCGCCGAGTTGACCGGAGGCGCCGCGTCCCCAGGAGAGTAGTTGGATGGTGACTGGTGTTTGTTCAGTGGTGGTTTCGGAGATTGTGTAGTCCCAGAGAAGGGGTATTTTCTGGTGGTTGGCTGTCGCGGAGGAGATGTGACGCCACCATCTGTGAAGGGAGGTGGAGGAAGAGAGTCGACGGAGAGAGTTGCGGCGGAGAGCCATTAAAGTGGAAGTACAGGACGGCTTTACTACCAGAGAGTACCAAAAAGACGCATTTATGTTTGATAATTCAAAAATCCTGACAAATCAAAGTAATTATTGACGAGGAGGATGTTCTCAACGTAGAATTTAATAGATTTTAGAAATTTATATAATTATAACTATTCTCAATTTAGAATTTTATAGTAGTGTCGTTAATTTAGAATTCTGTAGATTTTATAAAAATTTGATATTTTCAATATCTTATGGATTTTATTAAATGATAGATTTCTATGTATTTTTATCGATTTTAAACATAAAAATACACTTATAACTTTTTAGCTAAAATCCAATCTCTTACCCTTGGATTCTTATGAATTTTTTGAATTTTTGTTTCCAAAAAATCATGTAATTTTTCTAAACCTAATAATCAATCAATCGTCATAATCATAATTTGAGGATATCCATTTTTCTTTATCACTATAATTTTAAATAATTATATCACATTCAATTTATGCAAAACAAGTGGTCAACACACAAAATAATATATTATCACGATGACATATAGTTTTTTTTTATTCTTCATTGCTTTAATTTTTGAAATAATCATATTATATTAAATCAAAAATCATATTATATTAAATCTATGCAAAATAAATTGTTAATAGCCGATATAATAGACTATTCTAATATATTATTAGTAAGTTCAAAATTATTTCATAATTATTCATAAAATTCGAAATTGATTTAAACTTTTGGTTTTCCTTCATCACCACATCTTTTGAAAATCACATTTATATTCAATTTGAGCAAAATAACTAGCCAACTGTCTGAAATGGATATTATCACAACAAGCAAGTCATAATCTAATTTTGTAAATTTATATTTGTACATATTTTATTATCTTTGTCCAATTAGATAAAACCCAATAAATATATTTTTTATAAAGAAAAATAAGGTTATACATTTTCTAATGATACAGTCCAAATATTTTTATTTGTTTTTTTAATGATCGAGTAAAAAGTTGTGTAGTCGATATCTGTGTGATCTGATGGCATCCCAATAGACTTTTCACACTCTTGATTAAAAGGGCTCTCCCCCTACGATCAATTTTTAATGATAAAATTAAAAACAAAAGAGTAAGTTTGTTTTAATTACTTTTATGTCGAGTTCAAGTTCAACTCACACAAAAAAGTTTAAATAAAATAAAAGATAAAAGATAAAATAAAAATATTGCTCAAGAATTGAATTTAGAAATATACAAAAGATTAGTAAATTCTTAATGAATTTATAAATAAATGATCTACCTAAACAAAAAGTGAAAGTAGATTATGTATTCTTTCCCAATAGTTTATATTTGTGCTATTTTAATGTATTGTACCAAAATTATCTCATGGATTATATGACTATAATAACAAACTCAATTGAAGATATATGGAACGTTACAAAATTTTAATACCCATTATTATCAATTATTGGAATACTTTAAATTCAACAAATTCTATTAAAATCTATTGAAATCCGTCGAAGTTTATGACAGAATTCTATTAGAATCTGGGGGATTCTATAGAATTCTATTAAAATCTACAAATTCCATGAGAATTCATAAATTGTATAAAATTCATAAAATTCCATATTGAGAACACCCCTCTAAAATCCAACTATTCCAGTTTAGCCCACGCACTGACGCACATCATTTTTCATCTTTATCTCTCTCTCTTCATGTTTCCCTTCCTTTTTCTCTCTACAAGAAATCTATTTCCCTTTTCTATTCCTGTCTCCCTCTGAAATCTAATTAATACCTAAATCCCCAATTTAATTTCACCCTAATAATTTCTTCCTTGATTTTGTTCGAACATAGCGCCGGGAAATAAGGATTTGGAGGTCACGTCGGCGGCAAAGGTGCCAGTGGAAGAGGTTAGCTCTACAGTACCAGAAAAACAAAGGAAAAGGCAGTGTAGATATATGTTTGGACCAGTAGTTGAAGTGGGTGAAAAAATTGGATTTTTACATATTGCCACTACGTACATTAATATTTTCCCACACCACATTTTAAAGACACTACATGTAAAAAATAAATATTTATAACAACACCACTCCTAATCTACAGAGATAACCCCAACCTCTTACTTTAATTAAAATATGAAAATAAAATAAAATGCTCCAGATACCACTTTTCATTAATTACGATGAGTCGATGAGTGAAGATGGCCACCAAGCTCTGTCCCTTTCAATGGTGATCATGAGACGCTTCATTTCGTTTAATCGTAGGAAGTAGGAACCTTATGAATCGAAGTGTAGCCCATTGCTATACCTGAGTATTACGAAAGAATCATCAAACTGTTGAAATTCCCAAAGACAAAAACTTGTCGAAGCTAAAACATTACTAGAAAATGAATAAATTGAAGAGAGAGAGAAAGGGAAGAAGGGTAGGGGAGTCAAGGAGTAATGTAGGATATTTCCAGAAGAAGTAGCAGGGACTAGTTTAGAAATTGAGGGGTTCCTGTTCTTGGCGTTGAAAAGAAGGGAAACTGACGACAGACTAAAATTATTGCCCCTCTGAGATGCTATTATGGTTCCCGACTCCTGTTGATAAACAACAAGCCATTTTCAATGCTTTTTATTTCCACTCTAATGCTATCTTCCAAATGTCTCCTAGTCTAAATGATCAATTATGACAGAAATGGGGGGATGATAGAGGAACAAGGGGATTAATTATGAGTTTATGACTCAATGTGGTGTGAGGAGGAAAAAAGAATATATGTTCTTTAATGATAAAAACTAAGGCCTTGCTCTTTTCATGAGTTCGCCCATTTTCGTGCAACTTATACACATTTTTAATCACGCACACATTTTCCAATACAATACTAACCATACATTTTATACGGAAATGGGCAAACCCTTCAAAAGAACAAGGCCTAAAAGGTTCTATAGAAGGTTAGTTATGTAAATTTATCTAGGGATATTTAAGTGAATAAAAAAATGTAGTGTAGGAACAAAATATTGTAGTGGGAATATAATTCCCCATGAGGAAATTGGGACCAATTGGGCATTTATATTTGATAATTCAAAAATTCTAGCAAATCATTTTTTTTAGAGAGTTGTCTCAACTCGAAAATCCAGGTTTGAGATAGATATTTTATTGAAAGAAATGAAATACAAGGAAGAAAAGTGGACTTAATACATTACCTTCAGAAACTCAATACAAATCAGGTATTATCCTATCATCTAAACAATTAACCTAAAGACACATGGTTAAATAAAAGAAGATACCAACCTAACATTAGCCTAGAAAATCAAATTAATTACTAAAATTCGGCTATTCTGGTTCAGCCCACGCACACCAGTTTTCATCTCTATCTCTCTCTTTCTCTCTTCATGTCTCTCTTTCTCTTCACCAGAAATCTATTTCCCTTCTCTATTCTTGTCTCTCTCTTTCTTTGCGCCAGATCCTTCTCTCAGCTTGGAATGCACTAAAATCTAATTAACACCCAAATTTCCCAATTTAATTTTACACTAATAATTTCTTCCTTGATTTTGTTCGAACATAGCGACGGGAAATAAGGATTTGGAGGTCAAGTCGGCGATTGGCGGTGAAGGTGTCAGTGGAGGACGTCGGTTCCATAGTACTAGAAAACGAAGAAAGAGGCAATGTAGATGCAAGTTCAGGCCGGTGGTTGAAGTGGGTGAAAGAAATGGGATTTTTACATATTTCTCACTTTCTTGTCCTATTTTTTTTTCAAATTGATTAAGGCCTTGTCCGTTTCAGCATTTTGCACCATTGAACCTTACAAAAGGTCCCACCGACTGTTCCTCAGCATGCACTTTCTTCAGTCCCAGGATAACATTGTTGACTTCTCACCCATGGGACCCGCAGGAACGATGTTCTCAATGAAAAATATGGCCAACCGAACAAGGCCTAACAAGGCTTCTGGAAGGTGTTGTAAAGAAGGAGATGATGGTTGTGGCATTTGTAAAATGTGCACTTGACTGCTTTTACAGTGTGTTTGGGGTGTATTCTTCTTGTTTTGTTGTATATGTGTGTATGGCTATGTTGTGTATGTGTGCAAAGTTGTGTGTTGTGATGGCTGGTGGTGTTGGACGAAGGTGTTGGATTGGTGGTGAAGGTAGTGTTTGGTGGTGAATGTGGGGGTCGTAATGCTGTAAATTGAACTAAAACTAGTTCTTAGTCTTTGCTTCGAGTTAGCTTCTATATAATGCATTATAAATAATTTTAAATGTGTTACGAAGAATATGTAATATACTATAGAAAATGTGTGATACAATGCTGATATTATATAATGAACTATAAATGATATATCATTCGTTATAGATAATCTATGATGAGTTACAAATAATTAGTAATAAATCATAGAGAGTATCTATAATGAGTTACAAATTTGTATCGTATTAAATATTTTGCGGAATTCCTGTGTATTATACTTTTAAGTATAATTCAAGTGTGTAATTAATATTTAATTTATTAGTGCATTATACTTTATGTGTAATCTATTTTGTGTGAAAAAGATATAAAAATTTTAAAAACGTGAATGTTAAAATTCTGCACTATATTTTGAGGCAACAAAGAATGATGTGATATGAATAATTATACATTTTGTGTAATTTATTTGTAACATGTAATAAAATAATGACCAATGAATTACAAATTTTATGTAACTAATGTGTAATGAATTACACATTCAGTGTAATTAATATTTAACTTATTTTTATATTACACTTAATGTGTAAGACATACACAATGCAATACAAATTTTGCGTGACAGAGAGATAATTCATTGGTGTAATATTATATAGACTAATGAATTTCAAATTTTGTGTAAGTAATGTGTCATGAATTACATATTCTATGTAACTAATGTTTAATTCATTGGTGTATTACACTTTATGTGTATGACGTGTAATTCACTAAATATTTTGTGTGAAAGAGAGATGAGAATTTATAAGGAAAAAACCCAAAAAGAAATATGTTTAAAATGAAAATAAAAATATGTATGAAGAATTATAGCGAAAAAAATTAAATTGAAATTCAATGCATTACACAAAGTGTGTAATTATAGTATAATACATTTCGCAGTGTGTACAAGGCATTACATAGAGTGTGTAATATACATTAATTAAATTAAAAGGCCAAGTTAAAAAATCTATATGAAAAAATGAACAAAAATTGTTTAAAATGAAAATGACAAAATCTACTAGGATTTATATAAAAAATAAAAAATAAATTAAAAATCACAATATATAAAAAAAATATTAATTAATTAAATTAGAAAGTTAAGATATGAAATTGTAAGGAGAAATGGGAAAAATTTAAAATAAAAACAACAAAATATAATAAGAATTATAGGAAAATAAGAAAAAAGTCATAAAGAAACATGCATCTCGTAAGGGTTGAACCTTGAACCTGAAACTTGTGCCCTCTCCTGTCCGCTACAACCAATTGCCACATTGCATAAATTTTGTATCTCCTGCATTATTGAACTAATTAGGCCGGTCCAAAAAAATCAGATTCTTGTATTTTTTGGTCATAGTTCATGCTTAGCGAGTAATTAAGTTGGTTTTATCTTATTTATGAAAAAATAAACATAAAAGTTTATATTAGTATAAATAAAACTCCATATGAATTGAGTTGGATAGACCTTATGACAATCAAATGGACCAATCTACTATTTGGTAATTGGGTTATGTTGTAGTTAGGTGTGAATAAAGTTTATCTACATGTTGTTCACTAAGTGACATAATCAATAGGAACGTGAGCTGGTGAAGGACATGTTCTTTTAATTGCAAGATAAGATAAGATCACTGGTTCAAGAAACATGTCTCCATTTGCTTCTAGCTTTTCTGTGTCAGAATTGAAATTCTATTTGATAGGCTTATAATACATTGGCAAACCTTATCTCCTTATCAGACTTTTCATTATCGGAGATGCTTTAGTCTTCTGGCTGTTTTTACCTTGATCAAGCTTGCTCGAGGCCGTGCATAACTTGGGCGTTTGTGTCACTCGAGGGCATAACAATTGGCCCAATAGCTAGTGCAGCGTGTTAGGCTAGGCTAGGCTTGCAAACCTGAGCAATCTTAGAAGTGGATTCACATTAGGTTAGTGCTTCATTGAATAGATCCAGCGAATGGTTATTGAGGAGAGGTGCCTAGCCACCCAAATTTAAGTGCAAGTGTCACATTGGAGGTGGTCATTTGTCAATTGACACTATGAGACATGAGTTCTATTTCCTTGATTTTGAGACTTCCTAAATTGTCCTTTCAACTTTTGTGTCTTGAACACCTCTTTATTGCCACTGGTAGTCACTTCACTTCGTTTGGTCAACAATAGCATCCTTGGAATCTCTCTGGCTTCACTGGCCAACAACATAGTCGGGCTCGGATTTGGATCCCAAGTTGTCATCTCAACCTCGAGGCTAAGGTTAAATGGTCAAATCCCAAAAATGCCATTTATTTAGAGAATTCACGAAGTTGTATGTGATTTATTTCAATACTGACAATATTGTTTGTTGAAGTCCACAAGGAAGATGGACATGCTTTTGGTTTGGATCCAGAAATACATTGTTCAATATTTTTATTTTATACTAATAATATTAAATTTTAGTTAACACACAAATTGTAAAATGCTTCAATTACTAATCTATCTATTCCATCTATAAAAGTGGTGAAAGGTGAAAAACATTTTGTGGACAAAAATGCCCTCATTAATTTGTTAAATTCTAAAATCTATTCCATCTATAAAAGTGATGAAAGATGAAAAACATTTTGGGGACAAAAGTGCCCTCATTAATTTTTCAAATTCCAAAATTGTACTCCCATTAATATAGTAAACACATGAGTATAAATAAAACACTACTATTGGCCTTCCTTATTGCATGATTTACAACTATGATGCAATGGTAGAGTTAGAAACTTTGTCTATGGGGGTTAAGTTTTTAAGACCAGGCCTGAGAATGGCTGAGATGTTGGGGCCTCTAGATGAAACTTGATACTCGAGACCTTTTTCTTTTTGTGAGTATATTTTCTTTTTTTTCCACATTATTCATATATTCGTTTTCTTTTATTCGATATGATGTATTAGGATTTGGAAATGGCGAATATCAACTTTCGCATACATCTGCCCACGAGAATGTCATAATACTCTTTTTTATGTATGTGATCGAATTACTTTAATTATAGATTGTATTGATCCAAAAATAATATATAAATTTTATCTTTTCCCACGACAACAAAAAAAAATACAAAAACATATATACACATACACGGATAAATTGATACGACAAGTTGTAATCAAGTTGGAGTTATATATTCACAAATATTTTGTAACATGCAAGTTCTAATGGTCTAATAGATATATAGGGAAAAAGATTAATAATTGAATAAGTTTTTAAATAGTTTTTTTTTTTTAAAGAAGCAAACCAAACATGGAATAAAAAAAAAAGTGTAAATGTTGAATGGGTTAGGGGGATTACAGCACCGTTCAACCCCTTTCCTCCACCTATGCTATGATGTTTATTTTTCAATTTTAAATCTAACAACAACTTGTAGAAGTAGAAATTATTCCAACTTCAAAAACCTATGAAACTCCAACGTGTTTTTGGAGGTTTACTTGTTAATTTCAGATACCATGAATGCTTAATTTGGTGTTTTGAGATTGAATTCAAATTAGAATTATTAGATTTGGTGAAATTAGATTTTTCATACTTTTTCACACTATTAATTAATTCAACTTGGTTTTAATTTTCATTCTACTGCGGTTTGATTTGTTGTAGAAATATTAAGCTTGGACAGGAGGGGGTGTAAAATTATTCACTTTATGCTCAAATGAGTATATATTTACATGATCTAGACGATGTGGTTTTTTGCAAATGTTTTGAGGGATCAAATAAAAATTGTTGAAGAGATGCATTTCTAAATAAGTCGTGTAGTGATTTCATATCATAATAAGTATCACTATCACTATCACTAATCACCACTAATCACTAATATATAAAAGTGTAAATGAGTTGGAAATTTATTTATTTTCCTATTTTATCCTCATATATATTTTTTAATTTCTAATTTGTCCTTAATTCATTAATTGGCAAGAGAATACCTCTTTGTTTTTCTTTTCTTTTCAACTCTCGCTCTCACATTTTTCTTTTGAAAAAATAGACATTGTAGTTAAATAAAAAAAAAATATGCAATATAGATGTTAAAGAAAAGGTATCAATTTTATTCAAAAATAAATAAATAAATAAAAGGTATCAATTTAAAGTTCAATACGAGCTTATTTTCAAGAGTTGATTATGAATGCACAATTTATCGAATGCATAAAGGACTACGAGTAAGAAGTCTTAGTTTTTACGTTTTATATTTTCCGTTAAAAATGCAATTTGATATTTAAATCCAAATTATATTTGGAACTTGTTAATTTAGTCGCACAAAAATCTATTCATTTTCAAATTAATATCTCTACTTTATAAAAACAAATTCAAAGAAGTAATGATTATTTTACATTCTAATCTCAATCAATTCTATTTATAAAAATGACTTTTTCGTTTTCATTTTCAATTGCGAGTTATTTTTCTCAATTATATATATATTTTTCAAATTATAAATCTAACAAATAATCACATTGTGTAATTTGACGATGATAAACTTTAGTCAACTCTATTTTCAAGTGTTAATTTATCTAATCAACCCCCAACCCCAAAATAAATAAATCACAATCCGAAGATTAAAGTTATGAAGTGGAAGTTGATTGTTGAATGAAACAATGTTCAAATATCGTCCTAACGGTCTAGATGGAAAATCTATAATATGTATATATTAGTCAATCTAATATTTACAAAAACGTTTGAAGCTTCAAAGTCCAAATATTTATACTAGGCATGCCAGTCACATGCTTTGATATAATCCTTTGAAGTATGCCTATAAACTCATGCCCTATAAAATTATCATTCCTTTAATTTGTTTATTTTCATTACTTATTTTGTTTGCATACTGTATCATTAAGTTTAATCTCTGTTAATGTTATAAATTACAAAATATAGAACCATGTGACTATCAGTAGTACTAACTCATGGATTACCCTTTTTTCTTGATAGTACATTTATTTGAGTATTTATTATTTTTTTTTAATTCATTCTTGTAATCAATTTTTATTTTGGTGAAACAAAAAGGGTGATTGTGAGTATTTTTTAATGGTTTTTAATAATTTTTAATGTAAATGAGGAGAGAGAATGCGCGGAATTTAATGGTAGAGATTTGTGGATGTGACGTGATGTGTGGATGTGATTGATTTAGAGTAAAGAAAGAATGTATAAAAAAGTGAAAAAAATTTGAAAAAGTTAATGCCAATCATGCTAAAATTTAATATAATACCACGTGTAAAGCACGCACTCATATCCAATATATTACAAGTGACGCACACAACTCACAAGATAGTTTTTTCATTTCCAATATGACTTCGAGTCAATAACCCGGCAAACACTAATTCATTGTATGCTGTGTTCTAAAAGGCGCCGCCTAGGCATGAGGCGTTTTAGAACCTCCTCGCATACTCCGTAGACGTGGAAAAAGGCGGTCAATCTTAGTTGACCGGCAAAAGGGGCGAGCCTAGGCGAGAATAGGCGAGCCTAGGTGCGCGCCTTTTATTTGAACGAGCTCTTATTTTTGGAATAAAGCTGTTTTTTTTAATTGGCCAAAAAATTAATATTTATGATATAATTAAAAAACCATTAATTCTACAAATCCAATAAAAGCATTATATTTCACAAGGTTTTACCAATCAAATTTATCTTATCATAATTTAAAATTTTTTGAAAGAAGACTCTCGATTCTGAAAAATAAAGATGATGGGTTAAAGAAAGAAAAATATAGATGGCGATATATTGTTTAAATGTTTTAGTTTGCAACTAATTAGTATTTCGTCAACTATTTGTGTATACAATTTTTTAGTACTAATTGTATGAGACCAAACGATTGAGGTATTAATAATTTCAAAACTAATATTATAGAAAAGTTGAAAATATGTTGAAGTTTGTATACAATTTTTAAAATGTGTATTTTTTATATAGTTATCACTATAAAATAGTTAAAATAAAAATAAAAAATAAAAAAAGGCATTTTCACGCCTAAGCTTCACCCTGGCGCTCGCTTCAAAGGCTTGAAGCGTGGCGCGTTTTTACAACTTGACTGTATGGTATATACCGTCAAGGCGTCAATAAACAACTAATCACTGGGCGGTTATTTACCTTCACGGCTTCACCTCCATGTTCTTCATCTCTCCACATCTTCTTCATAGAATCATAGCCTCTCATTTTGTGCAATCATCATTGTCATTTTATGGTCAAATCCTGCTACATAATCCAATTAGCAAACTATAAACTTGCAAATTGCGACGAGTGTAGATTTTCGTCGTAGGGGCCCTAAATGTGCTTGATTTCTATTCAATTCTCATGGTCCGATTCATGGAGACTCCAAGGTGGATATTATGACAACTTCATCGCTTGAGAAGACAAAAACCAGATTTTTATCCAAAATGCCTGTGAATGACTGAATTGGGCAGTAGCATCCCACAGAAAATGCGAGCAGCCATGTCCTCTTCGGCGCTGCCCATTCCCTTCCCTACCCAAACTCACCACCACAATTACTCTTCCTTCGTAGTCTTAGACCAACGCCCATCGACACCGCAAGACACCAGTCGTCTTCAACTCCCCCAAGAATCACCTCCAAAATCAAGAACAATCAGGTACCGATTGAGCGAGCTCTGTAGAAAGGGCGAAGTCCACCTTGCTCGCCAACTGTTCGACTCAATTCCCCAACCAACCACTGTCCTCTGGAACGCAATTATCATTGGCTATATTTGCAACGACATGCCTCACGAAGCCATCCAGTTCTATTCTCGCATGAAGTGGATCACCACCTCCGCTTCTCACTCCCTGATTTGTGATGCTTACACTTACTCTTCCACTCTTAAAGCTTGCGCAGAAGCGAAGCAGCTTTTAGTTGGTAAGGCTTTGCACTGCCATATGCTTCGTTCCAATGTCTACCCCAGTAGGATTGTTTACAATTCTTTGTTGAACATGTATACTACTTGTCTATCTAGCTCTGCAAATAGTTCTGAATGTGATTTAGTCGACAGAGTGTTTGATACGATGCATAAACGCAATGTGGTTGCTTGGAATACTATGGTTTCTTGGTACACAAGAACTGGAAGATTTCAAGAGGCAGTTGAGCATTTTCTGATGATGATGAAAATGGGTATTCGGCCCACTTCTGTAAGTTTTGTTAATCTTTTTCGGGCTGTGTCAGGATTAAGAGATGTAGAGATTGCTAACTTTTTTTATGGGATGGTGATAAAACTGGGTAATGAGTATGTTAATGATCTATTTGTTGTGAGCTCAGGTATTTTGATGTTTGCCGAGCTTGGTTGCCTCGAATTTTCTAGGAAGATTTTTGAGAATTGTTTGGAGAAGAATGCAGAGATTTGGAACACTATGATCGGTGGGTATATTCAAAATAATTATCCAATTGATGCCCTTGATCTTTTTCTTAGAGCGTTGGAAGAAGAGCTCGATGATAATATTGATGATATCACGTTTCTTTCAGCTCTAACAGCAGCTTCTCAGTTACAACAGTTTGATGTTGCTCAGCAATTGCATTCATATCTGATTAAGAATTCCTTGGCATCATCTGTTATTCTGTTAAACGCCCTTATAGCCTTGTATTCAAGGTCCAATCATATTCATGATTCCTTCAAAGTTTTTAGTGGGATGCACAAAAGAGATATTGTTTCTTGGAATACCATGATTACTGCTTTTATACAAAACGGGTTGAACAATGAAGGCTTGATGCTTGTCTACAAGATGCAAAAACAGGGCCTTTCGGTTGACGAAGTGACAATCACTGCACTGCTTTCGGCTGCATCAAATCTTAGAAACCAGGCTATTGGCAAGGAGACTCATGCTTATCTTATTAGACACGGCATTCAATTTGATGGGATCGAGAGTTATCTCATAGACACGTATGCAAAATCAGGTTTGATACAAGTAGCACAATCAATCTTTTCTAGGAGCTGCAAAAATGACAGTGACGCAGCCATTTGGAATGCAATGATATCTGCAAACACACAAAATGGAATGATTGAGCAGTCCTTTATTGTCTTTCGGCAGATGCTGGAGTTTACTGTCATGCCCAATGCTGTGACTTTAGCTTCAGTTCTCCCTGCGTGTAGTCACTCAGGAAGGGTAGCTCTAGGAAAGCAAATCCATGGTTTTGCTATTCGGAATTTATTGGACATTAATATCTTTGTCAGCTCTGCTCTGATCGACATGTACTCAAAATCAGGTGCAATTGTTTATGCTGAGAATGTTTTTCAAAAATCCCGTGACAGGAATTCAGTGACATTTACAAATATGATATTGGGCTATGGTCAACATGGAATGGGTGAAAAAGCTATTGCTCTATTCTATTCCATGGAAGAATATGGCTTAATCCCTGATGCTGTTACCTTTGTGGCAGTTTTGTCTGCTTGCAGTTACAGTGGTTTGGTCGACGAAGGCCTCAAAATATTTGACTCAATGAAGACCAAATACGGTATAAAACCCTCAACGGAGCATTATGCTAGTGTTGTTGACATGTTGGGAAGAGTTGGAAGGCTGGTCGAAGCATATAATTTTGTTGAAGAATTGAGTGAAGAAGGTAATGTATTGGCAATCTGGGGATCACTCTTAGCAGCCTGCAAAATCCATAGAAACTTTAAGTTGGGAAAAACTGTTGCCATTAAGTTGCTCGAAATGGAGGGGGCAGATAATTTATCGGGTTATCATATTTTACTTTCGAATATACACGCTGAAGAAGGTAACTGGGAGGATGTAAATAGTGTAAGGAAAGGACTGGTGGAAAGGGGTGTGACAAAGGAGGTTGGTTGCAGTTGGATTAATATTTGCGGCCTTGTAAACTATTTTGTATCTGGAGACAGAAACCACCCTCAGTATTCGAAGATTTATATAATGCTGAACAAATTGGTTGCTAATATGAAAGTTGCCGGTTACAGACCTCTCCCATAAATTGGATTGCTTACCTCTCATTATCATTAAGGTGACACACTGAGAAGTTTTCTTCATAAATTGGATGGTGTTGAGTTGATGTTGAATGTGCTTGTTTTGCTTATACAGATTCTGAAGCTTGTTATATGCTAGCTGCTACTTGTGGCGCTGCTGAAATCTTTGTGATTATTGAGGATGGCAGATTTCAAGAATGTACTTACATGCAGAGGTCAGTTATACGGATCCCTTCTTTATGAGTCGCAGTGTTTTCCCAAGTCAAATTTTCTTCTAGTGTAAAGAAATTGCATTTGTAGAAGATGTCAAAAAGAATCCATGTAGAAAAACGAAGAATAGTTGTTTTGAAATATGAAAATATGGAAGGTTTAGGGAAAACGATATTGATGCTTGCTGAGGAAAGAAAGTTAGAACTCCACAGCATAAGTAGTTTTGTAGGTAAGATTTGCGCGATTGTTCTACGAATACATACCATAAATTTGTAATTTTGTATACTTCATCAATAAAGCTAGAGAAAAATATTCTTCTTCTAATTATATCTATATAAGTTTTGATCTAGTGTTGAAATGTAGACACCTTAATGTGTCCAAATTTGATGTAGCAGCATGAACAAGCATGCCACGTGAGACTTAGACACAATAAGGTGTCCAATTTTGGACACTGAATCAAAACTGATCTTATGATATCAGGATAGTGCTGGCTACTAACCTCCAGCAGTGACATTCGTTGGAAAAGGGGAAGGGAAAGTCCAACCCTTCAAACCTGGGACTGACATTAAACTACATGATCTGCTCAATATCAGATCATGTTACACTTTTCCCTGTGGAAATGAATATGATATAGCCATCATTTGTTAATCTATACTTGATAACTAGTCCTGTCTTGCTGATTTTGGCACGGTGACATATCTATCGTACAATCCTTCATCTACATACATCTCATGCAAATTTTCATTAAGTGATGTTCTCCAATGTCCACTTTTGACGTGGCAGTGTCACATTAGCAAGAGTATGTGGCATTGCCTCATCATCATTTTAAACCAATACTTGATAATGTGGCACTGCCACGTCAACAATGGACATACAGTATCCTCCCCCAATAAGGGGAGGAGAACATTACTCTTCATTTAGGTATATTTAGGTATATTATAATTCAACTCCAATTATCATGAAATCTAGCAGGTCATAGAGTCATTCGACCTTATACCCATACGCAATGTTTTGGTGTTCTAACAGCTACACAGACTTCGCTTTTTGCCTTGAAAGAAGATTTTTGTATCAAATGCTGAAGCTCGTTTGTCTACACTTTTGCAACTTTATTTTTTCCTCAAACTCTCTCTCTCTCTCTCTCTCGAGAAGATTATTGCCTCCAATATCGAACAAAAACCTAACATTAAAAATTAAGGTTACACTCTTCTAACTTTTTGATGACTCGGGAGAGCTCTCGTCTCAGTTCGCAACCTCCAAAATTCAGGTTTTGGATCAAACCCTATTTCAATGGGTGAATCTGGCTCCTTAATTGGAAATTGTTTACTTGAACAAAAAGAATAAAAAAATCTGAGAAATGACTATAATGCCCGAAATATGATTTCTTTATGCAAACAAAAACATTGTTAGATATGAAATAACTACTCACCAAATTTTAAGTTGTAACTAATTACTCACTCATATTTAAAATGTAACCAAATGCTCACCGAACTTTACTCCATATCAATCAACAAGCATACATTGACGTTTAAATATATTAGTCGATTGCTCCAAGGGAGGATCCAAAATTTTTAACAATAGGTGCTTTAATTAAAAAAAAATTAATTCGACTAAAATTATGTATAAATATATTATTTTTGTATAAATTTTTGATTTATTTTTTTTGTTAGGGGACGCCCCGTCGAGGAACACCCCACCTCCCGACACAAAACAAACCAAAAAAAAAAAAAAAAAAGAAAAATCCTCTGTTGGATTGCACCAACTAGCAAATAATGTCTTGTGTGGAATCAACTAGACCAACGCGGCCGATAACATCTGACATGCAATCAACTGGACCAATTACTGTCACAAAAAATTATTTATGCTAGGCAAACAACTACATAATCAAGTGAATCTTTCATGTTAGCAGCCATTCCAATTTATTCTAAATCGACCGTGGTTAGTGAAGCATGGCCAATTGGTTAATATATTTCAACTTGAATTCACATGTAATCAATAATTGATATTAAATAAAGTTCGATTAGTATTTAATTACATTTTAAGTTGAGTCAGTAATGAGATATGATTTTGAGTGTCCCAAAAATTGTTTTTTGAAGTGCAAAATCGGTTGAAATAAATTTACCCAATACGAAAACACAATGTTCTTTTGTGGTTGTACACAATAGAAAATGAAAATTGGATGAGTCTTCTTGCCAAATGTTACTTAAGCTTTGGGGTCCGAGAGTAACTTCTATGGGCCAAAGATAAGCAGAACCTATGAAGGTTTGTATCGAGATGAACGCCCAAGTTGTTTACCATGTGTTGCGCTCCCCAACAAAGTGCGTTTCCCATTTTGGTCTTATTATTGATGATTGTCTTGCGCAAGCGTCAGAAATGGCTAGTGTCACTTTTCCCTTGTCGTAGATCTGCAAATCAAGTTACTCATAGGCTTGCTAAGCCATCCGATTCTTTGTCAGGTGTGATCGAAAGGCTGTTTTCTCCTCCGACCATTTTTTGCAATGTACTCATTTTTGATCCGTTGAATGAATAAATATTCTCTTTAAAAAAGAAAAATAACAACAATAAAAATAAAAAAATGAAGGAAAAAAAAAAAGGAAAACGAAAAAGAAAAAACTTTTGCATTTTGTTTGAAAATGAGAGAAGAAAATGAAAAGGGTGAGGCTAAACACACCCATAAGTTTATTGAGCACACCCCAAAAATGTCAAATCTCCCCAAAATATCCCTCACATTTCCATTAAAAAAAATTAAACTCGATTCGGCTGAAGGTGGCCAAACATCTTCAGCGATGTTCGGCCATGGCTTGGCCGAACATCCTTGGAGGTGTTCGGCCAGCCATTGCCGAACAAAAGGAAAAAAAAATCGGGTCATCTTCTTCAAAACTCCGACCACCACCATCAATCAATTCCGACTACCATTTTTTTCATCAACCACCACCCGGAGATCTACTTCTTCTTCTTCCTCTTTCTTTTTATTTTTTGATTCTCCACCGGAGAACCAAATTTGGTTCTCCATAGGAGAACCGTTCTGGTTCTCCACGATGGGAGAACCAGTCGGTCGGCGCCGGGGGAGGGTGGCGGGTTGTTGCAGAATTTTTTTTTTTTTAATTTAAAGGGTAATTTGGGGAGATGGAATATTTTTATTTTTTTGATTCTCCACCGGAGAACCAAATTTGGTTCTCCATAGGAGAACCGTTCTGGTTCTCCATGATGGGAGAACAAAACCCATCACACAATGGGAGAACAAAACCCATCACCCGTGATGGGTTTTGTTCTCCCATCGTGGAGAACCAGTCGGTCGGCGCCGGGGGAGGGGGTGGCGGGTTTGTTGCAGAATTTTTTTTTTTTTTTAATTTAAAGGGTAATTTGGGGAGATGGAATATTTTGGAGCGTGATTAGTATTTGAAGGGGTGTGAATAGTCCCACCCAGATGAAAATTGTCTCCCACGGGCTCACGGATGAACGCGCTCTCGGTCTCGCGCACAGGCTTTCTGTTTCTCCAAACGTCTCCGTTATCTCGTGGTTTCCATCATTGCTGAAAGGTAATCTCTTTCTCTCTTTCAACTACCGGCTACTCCATTCAGCCCAGTTTCTGTGCTATTTTCATTGCTTCCCAGAATAGGTTTGCAGGTGATCCAATTTAGGGTTTCAATTTTGGTCTTTCCATTTGGAATTTAGTTTTTATCATTTGTATCTACATCTTGATCTTGTGCGCGATACAAATTGGTTTCCATTTTTTGATTTAGGGATTTTTAAATTAGAGAGAATCGAATAATGAAGGTAGCTCCAAAGGTAATACTATTGTGCAACGACGCTGACGGAGTCGCCGCCGCTTTGTACGGCTCTTTCCAGCAACACCCTGGATCCAATCTTCAAGTCGTTAATGACTCTTTTGAGCTTTCATTGGAGCGCTACGACGTCAAAAACCTCAAAGCCTCTGGTGAAATTCGGCACTTCGTAAACACCAACGGCTTATTTGAGGTGTCCATCTTGCTCCTGATGAATTATGAACCTCCAATTTTAGCTTGTGCTCTTATTGAAGTGGTGACATCATTAGCTGGAACTGATTCATCCACCATGCCCACGCTTATAGCTCCTTTCGTCATCCCTGAGTCTAAGCTTAAGATAGAGAAGAGGTTTTTGGCAACAAGTGAAGAAGTTTCAGTTTACGGAATGAAATTAGGCCCAACATTGGATGTAACTCAGGGCTTGAGCTTGACATTGCAGAAACCACCACCATCGATGAAGATTAATCATGAAAATCTTGTTTGCCTGCTTCATTTAGTCAATGTCATTAAGGTTCCTACAGTCGTGTTGATTGGTAAAAGCAGTCGGAGAGAGGATGTTGAGGTAATAAATGCAGTAGGAGAGCAGTTGGCAAGCATTTCATCTCTTAGCTTTGCAAAGGAGAAAGTGGAATGGAAACCAAACAAGACTTCAACAGATACCAAAGAGCCATGGCGTGCATTGTATGGATGAATTACCAGGTATTTTGATATGCTTTGCTTCTTGAACGACAAATGTGACCTTTCGGTCTTCAATTGTCGCCTAAGAGGAGATGCTAAGGCCACGTCTTCAATCTTATTTCCTTTTCTTTTGGGTGAGAAGGTCGTCAAATATATAAAATTTAGCCTACCAGACACATGTCTCAACTTCAATCTAGTTTCATTTTCTGGTTTGCTAAGCTTTATAATAGAGGGGGAAAAAGAGGAAAAAAA
Organism: Jasminum sambac; assembly: GCA_018223645.1. Classification (NCBI taxonomy): domain Eukaryota; kingdom Viridiplantae; phylum Streptophyta; class Magnoliopsida; order Lamiales; family Oleaceae; genus Jasminum; species Jasminum sambac. The sequence continues at coordinate 27,978,573 of CP073647.1, forward strand.
AAAATGGAAGAAAGTGTACCATGTTATAAAATGAGAGATGTACTATGAGAATCTTGATCAATTTATGCATCCAATATATAGGAACCAAAACTAACAAACTGTAACTAGTTCTTAACTTTATCAACCAACTAGACTTATCTAATTCCATATTATTAATGTATCTTAGCAAACAATTTCTTGGAAATTGTGATCTCTTTGTTGAGATGGGTTCTTGTCTGCAAACAGTTCCTCAATTGAGCAATTTTTTGATTGCCGTGAATGAAAAAATCTTGTATGTTTGAAAAACCTATCGATCCCATTTTTTGATACATGTGTTCTTTGTTGCTTATCCACTTTTTGAACTCTCAAAGGAAGACAACATTAAAGGGGAACATTATGGCTGATGTTGTTTAGTGGCGATTATTTGTGTTCTCCTTTATTTTGGTTGATCATTTATTACGATAATTTGTTTGATGACTGTTTTCTATATGTGATTGATGATTCATGATCTTTTGATGTTCATGTTCAGTGTTGTGCTCGTTAATTCTTTCCACGTTTTAGGAGTTTTAACTAAATTTGCCCGTCATTATCTAATGACATGTCCTTATGCACATTATTTGTTGGGCATCCCTACTATGCCATATGGATCTTGGGGCATAGCAAAAACCCTGCTTCAGCTCATGAACTGAATGGAATGGATAAAAGTTCTTCATATAGCGGACCGAAATTAATTGGAGACAATACTTTACTTGTTGATGTTGTAGTTCTTATCGAGTTATGTATGCTTGGAAAGAGACGCAAAAAGGAACTGTATTTCATGTTTCTTGTGTGATACTCGTGTTTCGATGAATGCGTATTAGACTTATCCTCAGTTTATACACAATGCTTGTTTGGAAAGATCCTTTCCTGCATAAATGTTTTTAAATGGACGATGGGTTTTGTTCAAATGGTCTCGACAATGATGTTGTTTTGTATTTTCCTCATTTCCAGTTATGCCTTCATCACTTGTTGAATTTACATTTACTTTGTGGTGCATATGAGGCAATTTAACATGTAGTGTGGTCTTCTTTTCTGTTTGCAAGGTGGTCTCAATCATGGCATTTCTGTTGTGAACTTTCTCTGCTGATGAAACTTCTCGACTGAATCCATCAATGAGCAGCAGATCGCATGTGATTGAAGATGCTATTGGTAAATGCCTGATTAGATAATTTGATTGGTTAGATGTTATTTGGTCTTGTCTGATCTTGTTTATGAACATGTTGATATCACTTAGTTATAATTCAATTTTCGCATCGTTTTTGTTCTACTCAACCACCACAAGAGGATTTTGCCTTTAGTTCTTACATTTTTATATATAAAATTTTTCAGAGACTGATAAATCTTTAACTTATGAGAGTAGGGTTGTAGATGGTAAATGTAATTGGGATTTGTGCACGATAAATAGCATAGAATTGGGCATTGCCACAAATCTTGTAACCTTTTAATAGTTTGTGGCCTTTTTGAAATGGTTCTAAAAATGGCACAGAATAACACAAAAAAATTATAAAAAATCACAGAAAAAGTCAGAAGAGTTCAAGAAAGTTACAGAAGGGAACAAAAAAAAAAAAAAAAAAAAAGATGGGCCAAGCGGTTACCTTGAAATGCCTAGTTTTGGCCTGAGCATGTCCGAGTTAACTGTGGAATCGCCCGATCGCTTAGGTGGAGCATATTTGTCAAATTTGTGGCGCAAAAGAGGATTTTTATTTATTTGTTATTAGAGCATCTCCAACACACTCTTTAAACACACTCTTTAATTTTAATTTTAATTTTTTTTTTTTGGGAAGATCCCATTCTAATGGACGACAAATCAATACAACTTGTGGTTGGTCAATACTGGGACTTAAACCTGGAATCTTACAGATCCCATTACTTATTACTGGCTGGTGTTGAATAAAAACCAACTTTGATATCCTGATCGCTGATTCAACTTCTAGTTTTTTAGCATAAAATCACTGACCGCATATTATTGGAACTTTGGAAGCACTCATTCAACTGATGTTGATCTACATATTTGATATTTCTATAAATCAAAACATAAACAATAAAGAAACATATAGCAAAGTAAATCAAGATTGCCAGCAAAGCCATGACATCATCCCTTTGAAATTTTATATAGAACGAGATGATGATGAAAGATCCAAGACGTCTCCTATATGAGTGATCTCCAAGAAATAATCATGTATAAGTCTTCTACAAGCTGACCCAATGGCAAAATAAAGCCTTATTGAACTTTGCTTTGACCAGAATTGAAGTCAGAAAAAATGGCAGTAACAAGAAAAGAAGAGCTTGTTTTTATTCCTGTACCAGGAATGGGTCACCTGGTATCAACTATGGAGATGGCTAAGCTTCTAACTGATAGAGATGAACGCCTCTCTATCACTGTCCTCATCATGAAGTTGCCAATCGAGTCGAAAACCACTTTGTATTCTTCCACTTCGCGTATACGTCTGATTGAAATTTCTCTTGACCACCCGTCCGTTGTACCCAAAAACTTTAGTTTTGCCCATTTCATCAAAACCCACAAGGATCTCGTGAGAGATAACGTCGCTAAATTAGTTAGTGATGAATCGATTAGCCTAGCTGGAATTGTTATCGACATGTTTTGTACGCCGATGATTGATGTTGCTAATGAGTTTGGTGTCCCAACATATGTCTTCTTTACAAGTAGTGCTGCAATGCTTGGATTCACCTTGCATGTCCAGAGTCTTCTTGACGAGCAAAACAAGGACGTGACAGCATCTAATGATGTTGAGTTATTGGCTCCAACTTATAAAGATCCGGTTCCCATGAAAGTATTTCCTGCTAGATTCTTCGAAAAGGAAGGATTCACAACGTTCCTCAATCTCGCGAGAGGGTCTAGAAAGACAAAGGGAATTATGATCAACAGCTTCATGGATTTAGAAGCTTATGCATTGAAGGCCCTTGCCGATGATGAGAAGATCCCGCCGGTTTATCCGATAGGCCGATACTTCATGTTAAGGATGAAGGTGATGGAAATGAAGAGAAAAAAGAAATTGTGAAGTGGCTTGAAGAACAACCCGATTCGTCGGTTGTTTTCCTTTGCTTTGGAAGTATGGGATATTTTGATGTTGACCAGGTCAAAGAGATAGCGGCGGCACTCGAACAAAGTGGCCACCGATTCTTGTGGTCGTTAAGAAAGCCGCCTCCAAAAGATAGGTTTGAGCTTCCATCAGAGTACGAGAATTTCGAAGAAGTACTTCCCGAAGGGTTCTTGCAGCGCACTGCAGGAATTGGGAAGGTCATTGGGTGGGCCCCGCAAGTGGCCGTCTTATCACACCCTTCAGTTGGAGGCTTCGTGTCGCATTGTGGGTGGAACTCGACTCTTGAAAGTGTTTGGTATGGAGTACCAATAGCGGCGTGGCCGATGTATGCCGAGCAGCAACTTAACGCGTTTCAGTTGGTGAAAGAGTTGGGAATAGCTGTGGAGATTAAGATGGACTATAGGAGAGGGAGTGATGTGGTTGTGAAGGCTGAAGAAATAGAGAGGGGAATCAAGTGCCTAATGGAGCCAGAGAGTGAAATGAGGATGAAGATGAAAGAGCTGAAGGATAAGAGTAGAATGGCGTTGATCGAAGGTGGGCGGTCCTATGATGCCTTGGGACGCTTCATTGACAATGTTATCGATAGCATTTGATAAATGGAGTTCAAGAAAGACTAGTGAGTCTAGTTTGCATTAGGCTATTCAAAATGATTTTTGAATAAATCGTATTAAATAAGTGCCATTTTTATTTTATATTTTTATTCAGCGTTTTTGTTCTGCTCAACCACTGCAAGTTTGCAAGAGGATTTTGCCTTTAGTTCTTACATTTTATGTATAAAATAGCTATTTTACCCGTGCGTTGCACGGGAAACAAAATTTTTAACTAATAATGATATTGATAGATGTTAATAATATTAACATAAAATCTAAAAAAATAATTAAAATAAAAAATGAGTTACAACACTAAACTTAAATAATTCAAATCGAATAATTCTATATAAATTTTAAAAGAGTTTCCTCTATATTTCGTACTAATCCATCCTACAAATATGCAAGGAACAACTCATGAAAATACACACAACTTAATTTACTATTTTCCATAGAATAGCAACTTAATTAGCTTTTACACCCGTGCTTTGCATAGGATAATAATTCGTGACAGCGATTGTGATAATATATTACATTTTGCTCATTACAAGATTAATCTACCAACATAAACCCAAAATAAAAAATATTAAATGTTATCGTTATCAAAATAGCCATAGTAAAATAACTCTACTAATATTAGTAGTGCTTATTGTTTTTCTTTAAAATTATCTTACATTTTATTATATACAATAATAAATTTTGGGAGATATTAATTATACATCAGTACGATATACATTATTTACAATTAATATGTAAATAATGATTTTTACGTTTTAATTATGAAATATAATCAGTGTAGAGATATATTATAAAAATAACAATATAGTGAGTACAATCCGACAGACCCTAACACTCCGTTCCTACCATGCTAGGAAACACTTATCCTCGTTCTGACGTATCCCCGTTTACTCTAGGCCAAGTGAGGATGATATAAGAACTACAAACTTCGATTCCCCCTCCCCGCTCTGCTAGAAAATTCTCATCCTCGTTCATCCACCATCGTGATGGTTTAATCGAAAACTTTTATTTTGACATTTTATTTCTTCAATAAATACCTTCTAAATATACTAAATACGTATATTGACATATTAGGTATAAACTTACTAATTTAATATATTCGACATATTAAATATTGAATGTTTTGATTTAACATTTAAATTAATTTGGATTAGACAAATAAATGAAAATATATATGATTAATAGTTAAAATATACAATCTAATTGATCATATTTAAAAGTTAAATAAAATCTCAATGATGCAAAATTTGGTATGAAATAAATAATTTAAAGGAGGTAGAATTCTTAATATTTATTTAGGAGATAAAAACTTAGATAAATATTTAATATAGTCGAAAGCCAGTTAAAATATTCTAATTGAGTCATATAATTCCAATAATTGATTGAGTCGATAACCAATTGTTTAGTAAGAATTCTTAAACTTATTTCCTAATGAAAGCGATAGATTAAACCAAAGAATTATTATATAATTGTTGGCTCGAGTAGTGTTAATATAAAAATCAATCTTGATTTGAAGACCTATTTTTTTAAGCTTGTTACTTTAAAAAAAGGAACAGATCCTTTGAAACACCTGTAATTATACAAAAAGAAATATTAATATTTTGCTACCAACTCTAACTCAAAAGAAATATCATACAAAACACAAAAACATATGAGAATAAAAAAATCTTATAGGCCGACTTACTTTACAATAAGACGTAACACCCCAATTCTAAGAATCCAAAATCTTATAGGTGTTAACTTAACATTATTTTAAAATGTGTAAAAAGATAAATTAATTTCATAAGCACATTTTTCTTCCCCGTAGCAATCTAATTAATTTTAATTAATTTTATTTTTTTGAAATAATTATGTTTTCTTCCCTTTAGTAATTTAATTAATTTTGATTAATTTTCATCCAATAAAACTATCTCAATTTTCGTCCAATGAAAATATATCCAATTAAATCTAACAAATATAATTAATTATAATATAATTAATTCTAATTGATTCTTGTTTTTAGAGAATTATTTATAAAAATAATTTATTATTTCTAAGTAATTTGTTTTTTAACCGTAATTTTAAGAATGGTAAGAATCTAATTTTAAAGATATTTTATAATTAAAAAGATATCTTGCATGTTAAAATATGTCTTTCATTTTCTAGGAAAAATCTAGTCAACCACGGCAATCTAATTAATGCATAATTATTATTTATTTTTTAATTAATTCTATTTTTCTATTTCAGCAATATAATTAATTTTGATTAATTTTCATCCAAAGAAACCATGTCAATTTTCGCCCATTAAAACTAAGTTCAATTAAATTGTAATAGTATTATTAGTTTTAATTAATTGTAATAGAATTAGTTTTTATTAATTTTCATTTTTAGCTAATGATTTATGAAAAGAATTAATTATTTATGAAATAATCATTTTAATATCTATACTTTTAAGATTTGTGTAAATCTAGTTTCGAAGAAATCCTATAATTTAAAAAATATATTACAATTTAAAAGGTTTTTTTCATTTTTTAGGGAAAACTAGTAGCAATTTAATGATTTTTTTGTTTTTAATATTAATTATATTTTTCATTTTAAAAATATAATTAATGTTGATCAATCTTTGTCCACTGAACACATGTTCAGCTAAATATTAGCAATAGATTTTTTTATTTTAATTACTTATAGCTTAAATAATTGTAGTTAATTTTTTATTTAAGTTAATTACTTCTAAAAAATTAATTATTTCCAAAATAATTTTCTTCATAGCCATAATTTTAAGAATGATATGAATCTAATTTACAAAATATCTTATAATTGAAAAGATATCATGGAATTTAAAGGATATAGATATAAATTCAATTTATTCAAAAATTTATTAATGTTACAATTGAATAATTAATGAAACAAAATCGATGTTGCACATTTCTTTTAATTTTTATATAAAAATTAAATGAATTGTAATTTTTTATCCCACCAAAATTAAATCTTAGCGAAATTGCTAATTTTATTTAATTTTCATTTATTAGCAAATTATTATTTTTAAAAATAATACTTGCCCATGTTTCTAAAATTAATTAAAGAGTCCAAGCTAAGTTTTAAATTTTCATGTTGCACATGTATTTTAATTTTTATGTACAAATTTAATGAATTATAATTTTTTATCACACAGAAATTAGATCTTATAGAAATTGGTAATTTTAATTAATTTTTGTTCCTTAGCTAATTATTTATAAAAATAATTGATTGTTTCTAAAATTAATTATTGTGTCCAACCTGATTTTTAAATTTTTAGTACAAATTAGAGATTGTAGTGGTGGGATTTTGTCTCAAACTCGGGCTAACTGTCGGTAAGTTTTTTTTTTATGTAAAATTTTAATGAACCGTAATTTCGTAACACAAAAACAAATCAATCTTAGCGGAATTGTTAATTTTAATTAATTTTTGTTTGTTAGCTAGTTATTTATAAAATAATTAATTATTTCTAAAATTTAGTAGCTGGTCTGATGTTATTTTTTAATTTTAATGTTAAACCTTTATTTGAATTTTTGTATCAAAATTTAATCAATGGTAATTTTTTGTGGCATAAAAATTAAATCTTAGTGAAAATTGTTAATTTTAAATAATTTTATTTTTTAAATATGAAAATTATGGAAAAACAATTCATCAAAAATTCATTCTAATTCTTGGAATACCTTTATATTGTTCAACACATAAACCTATAAATTGAAGATTTGAAAGAAAAAATAAAAAAATTGAAATTTACTGATTCAAAATAAAATTGAAATTTATCGCAAATATATAATATTTATCCAGGTTAACTAAATTACAACTGATAATAATAGAAGCTAATGAGGTAAAAGATTAAATTTGTAATTTGTTATTGATGTTTTTGGTGTTTGTATGTAAGCGTAAAAATATAATGAGATTTATTTTATGTACAATTTGTTAAAATATAATGAAATTTATTTCATGTATATGTTATTTTAGCTTTATTGGTTTTATTTTGTGCTTGATTTACCTTAAAAATAAATAAAAATAAAATTTATGCTTTAAAAATTATTTCTATATTAATTGAGTCTATTATTTATAATTATACGAGAGTTTTGATTTAAGTACCATATTAATATATCTCATCTTCTTTTTTATTTTTTATATTATTTGTATAAATTTTAAAAGAATTTGAGCCCATTTTGTGTAATTACATGACAATTTATACTTAAGTGTCATATCATTGTATAAATTATTATTTTTATTAAATTAAATATTTATATAGAAAAGAATTATTCAGTTTTAAACGTAAAATAAAGCTAGCTTAACCATATATTTGTGAGATAAACAAATTAAAGCATTATTTTTCATTTAATTTATTTTCAAGGTAAATCAAAGATGGAATAGAATTGAAAGCTAAAACAATTTATGCATCTCATTATATTTGAATTTGATGCACAAACATCTATAAAGTGTCGTAACAAATTATTAATTTTTTTAATCGCATTACAACAATAGTCATTAATCTATATTAATATTAATTGATATTTAAGTTGGACACTAATTTATATGTTTGTGGTAAATTTTAATTTTTTAAAAAATAAAAATTTACATATTGGTAGTATACTTGTTTTAAAGCTCTCATTAAATCGGGTAAAATAGAATCACAATTTTTTTATACATAGAAAATGAAAAAAAAAGGAGAGAAAATGACAGAGAGGGGTATTTAGATATTATGACATTGGGTAAAGTATGATAGAAATAATAATCAAATAAAATCTATGTACATTAATATTAATATATTAGGGAAGAAAAAAATAAAGAGAGTTGGATATGGATTAAGAAAGAAAAAATATAAAATATAAAAAGAGAGTCTATTTTAAATGGGAAGACGGATTTAAGACAATAAAAAATATATAATAAAAAAACCTCATTTTCTATATATATAAATTATTCTATATATAGATAGAAGACTATATTAAGAAAATTTAATAAGCGGGAAAAATTGAGGATGTGTTTAGGCGGGAAAAAAAGTTATTTTTATATATATATAGATTTTTTCAGAGAGTTATAAATGTTCGACTTATGAGAGGGGTGGTAGATGGTAAATGTAGTTCGGACTAAGGAACCATGGCATAGACTTAGGCATTGCTATGAAGTATGAATATAATAACCTGTTAACGGTTTGTGACCACTTTGGAATGGTTTTAAAAAGGACACAGAACAGCACAAAATGATTATAAAACATCACAAAAAGGTTGGAACAGTTCAAATAAGTTACAAAAGGAAAATGCCCAGTTTTGGCCAAATATCAATGATTGCGCCGGCCAAATGCACAGTTTTGGCTTGAGCAATGTCGAAGTTAACTGTGGAAATCGCCCGATTGCGTGGAAGGAGCATAATTCAAATTTGTAATCCAAAAGAGGATTTCTTTTTGTTGTTGTTGTTGTTTTTTTTTTTTTTCCCGATATATGTTTGTTGTGAAGGTCTTGTTAAATAGTTTGCTTATAAAGTCTATTAGTCCCCAATGGAATGTCTATTAACAAAAAATTTTTGGCACATAAGTTTAAAATTGTATATGGGCAAAGCCAAAAAAATGGAGGATATCTAGCACGCCCTTAAGACATAAAGGACTAGCTACCAATTACATTCATTCAACTAGTTTCTACCCTCATCTGCTGTCTGATTATTCAACCAATGCTATTGGAGATGGTCTCCGGGAAAATTCAACCGAAACTTTTATTGTATTGTTAAAAGTCAAGTGTGCCTTGGTGGGTCCCACATCCAGTCAGCTTTTAGTGTTGATACATGACACATACTGGAACTTGTAGAATAATTCGAAACGGTATCCAACAGTGTCGAAAAATTTTGAAAAAATTATTGGACCTCCGTCTCATCGTACTGAATCCAGATCCGATCCCGAATTTCAAATCGGAGGTCGAACGGGCTTAGAAAATGCTCCGAGAACGCTGTAATTACGGCGCTCCAGCACTTGAACGCTGCTGAGAAGATCAGGTTGCTTCTTTTTTCCTTCTTTCTTTGGTTTTTTTTTTTTTTCCAAATTACGAGGACAATTATTCGTTGGTGGGACCGATCTTAAAGAACCATTACTCTGATAATGGATGGGTGTGGAACCAATACCGACTTCAATATCTTGACCATTGCTGACTACATGGCATGCATATTATTGGATGCACCGATAAACTGATGTTGACATTTCTATGAAGAAAAACATAAACAAAAAACAAATACTATATAGCAAAGTAAATCAACATCGCCAGCAAAACCATGACATCATCTCTTTGAAATTTATATGAAACGATAGTGATAAAAAAATCCAAGACGTCTCCTCTGGGACTAGTCTGAAAGAAATAATCATGTATAAATATTCTACAAGCATGACCCAATTGTAACAAAAAGCCTTATTGAATCTTATCTTTGACCTGAATTGAAGTGAGAAAAAAATGGCAGTAACAAGAAAAGAAGAGCTTGTTTTTATTCCTATGCCAGGGATGGGTCACCTGGTATCAACTATGGAGATGGCTAAGCTTCTAACTGATAGAGATGAAAGCCTCTCCATCACAGTCCTCATCATCAAGTTGCCAGTTGAGTTGAAAACCATTTCGTATTGTTCCACTTCGCGTATTCGTTTGATTGAAATTTCTCTCGACCACCCCTCTGTTGTACCCAAAAACTTCAATTTCTCGCATTTCATCGACAGCCACAAGGATCTTGTTAGAGATACCGTGACAAAAATAGTGAGTGATGAGTCGATTAGACTCAATGGATTTGTCATCGACATGTTTTGTACATCTATGATCGATGTCGCTAATGAGTTTGGTGTCCCGACTTATGTCTTCTTTGCAAGTAGCGCAGCAATGATCGGGTTCACATTGCATGTGCAGTGTCTCTACGACGAGCAAAACAAGGACGTGACAGCGTCCAATGATGTTGAGTTATTGGCTCCGACGCATAAAAATCCTGTTCCTAAGAAAGTATTTCCTAGTAGATTCTTCGAGAAGGAAGGATTCACAATGTTCCTCAATCTCGCGAGAAGGTTTAGAAAGACAAAGGGAATTATGATCAATAGCTTCATGGATTTAGAAGCTTATGCATTGAAGGCCCTCGCCGATGATGAGAAGATCCCGCCAGTTTATCCGATCGGCCCGATACTTCATGGTAACGACGAAAGTGATGGACACGAAGAGAAAAAAGAAATTGTGGAGTGGCTTGACGAACAACCCAATTCGTCGGTTGTTTTCCTTTGCTTTGGAAGTATGGGGTATTTTGATGTTGACCAGGTCAAAGAGATAGCGGTGGCACTTGAGCAGAGTGGCCACCGGTTCTTGTGGTCGTTAAGAAAGCCGCCTCCAAAAGATGGGTTTCAGCTTCCATCAGAGTACGAGAATTTCGAAGAAGTACTCCCGGAAGGGTTCTTGCAACGCATGGCGGGTTTTGGGAAGGTGATCGGGTGGGCCCCACAAGTGGCCATCCTATCACACCCTTCGGTTGGAGGCTTCGTGTCGCATTGTGGATGGAACTCGACTCTGGAAAGTGTTTGGTATGGAGTCCCAATAGCGGCGTGGCCGATGTACGCCGAGCAGCAACTTAACGCGTTCGAGTTGGTGAAAGAGTTGGGAATTGGTGTGGAGATTAAGATGGACTATAGGAGAGGGAGTGATGTGGTTGTGAAGGCTGAAGAAATAGAGAGGGGAATCAAGTGTCTAATGGAGCCAGAGAGTGAAATGAGGATGAAGATGAAAGAGATGAAAGACAAGAGTAGAATGGTCTTGATCGAAGGTGGGTCATCCTATGATGCCTTGGGACGCTTCATTGACAACGTTATCAATAGCATTTGACAAGTAGAGTTCAAGAAAGACTAATGAGTCTAGCTTGCAAGAGCTTATTCAAAATGATTTTTGAATAAGTTGTATTAAATAAGTGCGATTTTCCCCTCTTTTTAAGGTAGAACCAAGCGCAACGCATTTTGGTTAATGTAGTTGGTTAAAGTTTGCTATTGTTAGTGGCGTATAGAACGAGCTTTATACTAGGAACAAGAAGATTCTAGCTACTTTTTCTCCTAACTAAATCTGTTGCAGACAAGACCAAATAACAACTAAAGGACTGAAGTGTAAAAGGATAATAAATGAGGGACTAGGGAATGACTAAATAATGTAAAATAAAAGAATTTTTTTGGCATTTTCTACAATGAGCCACCAATTTTACCTTGTCTTCTCAATGAAGTGGTGACATTATTAGTTGGAGCTGATTCATCTATCCATCTATCAAACATGACTTCAACAGATACCAAAGAGCCATGGCATGTATGGTATGGATGAATTACCAGGTAATATGCTTTGTTAATTTCTTCTTGGATAACAAATCTGATCACTCTGTCTCCAGGTATCATCCGAGAGCAGATGCCAAGGCCAAGTCTTCAAATGTGTTTCCTTCTCTTTCGGGAAGCTGGGTTCTTTTCTGCTGACATTTCTTACACTAGTATAAAAATGAGCTTAGGTGGCGGTTGTTTTAGACTTAGGGTAGCGTTTTTTTTATCGCCACCCAAACTAACGACACCCAAAGTCGCCAAAAAGGGTGGTTGAAAAAACGCCACCCAAAATAGACTTAGGGTGGTGGTTGTTAAAAACAACCGCCACCCTTTATTATTATTTTTTTTAAAAAAAGGACTTAGGGTGGCGGTTGTTGGACACAACCGCCACCCTAAATCGATTTAGGGTGGCGGTTGTTGTCCAACAACCGCCACCCTAAGTTTTTTTTTTAAAAGCACTTAGGGTGGCGGTTCTAGTGCAAAACCGCCACCCAAAGTCTAATTTTTTTTTTTTTTTTATATGATATGAGCGATAGAAAACACACGAAATAATTTTTATTGAAAACCAATCGCATCTAATTACAACAAAATGAACAATCTAAAAAACAAAACACAAAATTATAAGATGAAAAGCTAAAAATTGCGTTTTGAGGCCTTAGATGACCTCAAATCGGCCTGAAACATGGGGTCATGACAATGGCCGTGAATGTCGTAGATCTCGTCGCGACGATTCCGGAATGTACTCGTGGGCTGAAAATGGACATCGTATGCAAAAGTTATGGTCATTTAAAGTTTGCATGCTCAAAAACTCAAAAAATTATATTAACTATTATACAAAAATAAACGAGATTGACATGACCAAAAGATCAAAGAAGCTTACCTTATTTAAATTATGGCACCAATTTGTGAAGAAATTACACTTAAATCTGATTTCAAACCGTGAATATTTCAAGAAATTTCGAAAAATTTTCAAAAGAAGGAGAAACCCATGCAGAAGGGAGAATACCAGATCTGATGATTTGGTGGAATATTTAAAGGGAAATGGTGGCGGTTGTGACAAAAAACCGCCACCCAAAAGTATTTTAATAATAAAAAAATTAAAAAACGGGTGGCGGTTGTTAGCTTACAACCGCCACCCTATATACTAATTTTTTTTTTTTTTTTTTTTATCAGCCTTTTAGGGTGGCGGTTGTTTTACACAACAGCCACCCTATGTACTTTTTTTTTTTTTTTTAACGTTGGTTTAGGGTGGCGGTTGTTTTACCCAACCGCCACCTTATATTCTTAAATTTTTTTTTTTTTTAACGTTGGTTTAGGGTGGAGGATTTTTGTTATAACCGCCACCCTTTCTTAATTCCGAGCATCAATGGTGGCGGTGTCAATGAAAACGCCACCTAACGGCCACCTAACGCCACTACAGACTAAAGTGTTAATCGAAGCAACTTTTTGTTGGCACTGAATGAAAAATCTTGTATGTTTGAGAAACATATCGATCCCCGTTTTCTTGATACATGTGTTCTTTGTTGCTTATCCACTTTTTGAACTCCAAAAGGAACTACTCATTAAATGGAAAGATTATGGCTGATGTTCTGTGTCGATTGCTTGTATTCTCCTTTATTTTGGTTGATCATTTATTACTATGACTTATCTGATGATTGTTTTCCATCTATGATTGGTGATTCATGATCTCTTGATGTTCAGTTAATGCTTTCCACATTTGAAGGAGTTTCTACTAAGTTTACTCATCATTATCTAAGTAGACATGCTTATGCACATTACTGGAAATGTCCAAGTTAACTGTGGAAATTGCACGATTGCTTGGAAGGAGCATAATTCAATTTTGTAACCCAAATGAGGATTTCATTTTTCATTTTTCTTTTTTTTTGTGTTGTTTTTTGGAAGGAGGCAGGCCGGGGCGGAAGATCCCATTGTCATGGTGGTATTATGTCTGTTTGTTTTAAAGTTTTTGTTAAATAGCTTGCTGAAAAAGTTTATTAGTATTTCATCTCTAATGAAATGGCTACAAATTTTCCCATAATATCTTTTTGGCTACAAATTTTTCAAAGACAAATTAAGTTTTGTAGCGAGGGAATATCTTTCCGACAAAAAATGAATTTTGTAGGCATATAATTTTTCCTACAAATTAAAATTTGTATCCAAAAATTATCTTTTCCCACAAAGAACATAATTACAATTTTCACTATAAATTTTCCAAAGACAAATTAAAATTTATAACTAAAGGATATCTTTCTTCACAAAAAAAGATTTTGTAGGCATATGATGGTTCTTACAAATTAGTATTTGTTGACGAAGGTTACCTATTCCCACAAAAAGTACGATTTTGCAGGCATGGAATTTTCACTACACATTTTCTGTAGACAAATTATAATTTGTAGCCAAATGATATCTTTTCCCATAAAAAAAAAGATTTTGTAGGCATATAATTTTTCTTACAAATTAAAATTTGTAGCCAAATGTTACATTTTCCCATAAACAAAGACTTTATAAGTATATGATTTTCTCTGCAAATTTTTCACAAATAAATTAAAATTTGTAGCCAAAAAATATCTTTCCTACAATTTTTTTTTTGTAGGCATATGATTTTTCCTACAAGAGGAAAATGGTGGTTTTTTTTTCTACTCAACCACTGCAAGAGGATTTTGCCCTTAGTTTTTTCATTTTATATATAAATTTTTTTGAGACCGATGAATCTTCAACTTATGAGAGTGTGGTGGTTTGTAGTAAACGTAGTAGGGACTAGGGCACGATAAATGGCATAGAATTAGGCATTGCTACAAATATGGTAACCTTTGAACAGTTTGTCACCGTTTTGAAATAGTTTTAAAAGGATTAAGAACAACACAAGTAACCTTTGAACAGTTTGTCACCGTTTTGAAATAGTTTTAAAAGGATTAAGAACAACACAAAATGATTATAAAACATCTCAAAAAGGTTGGAAGAGTTCAAAAAAGGTTACATTAGGAAAATGCCCAGTTTTTCCCAAATAATAGTGCTTGCGTTGGCCAAATGCACAGTTTTGGCCTAAGCAATGTCCAAATTAACTCTGGAAATTGCACGAATGCTTGGAAGGCGCATAATTCAAATTTGTAACCCAAAAGAGGATTCCTTTTTTCTTTTTCTTTTTTTTTTTTGGGTTTTTTTTTTTTTTTGGTGGGGTGGAGGCGCAAAATATTCCATTCTAATAATAGTATGTAGGTTAAGTTTGTTTTGAAGTTCTTGTTTCTTGTTAAAAAAGCTTGCTAATAAAGTCCATTAGTAATTTCATCTCCAATACAATGTCTAGCATGGCCCCAAGACATAAACGATGCGCTGCCAGATACATTCATTAAACTATTTTCTGCCCCACATGCCTAACAATTCAACAAATGCTATTTAAGATGATCAAACGGAAAATTCAACGGAAATTTTTCTTCAATTGTTACAAGTCAATTAAGTGTGCCTTGATGGGTCTCACATCTAGTTGGGTTTCATTTAGTGTCAATAGATAACCGGATGTTGATATTCATATATTAGGGTGATAGGGATAGGTTTTTAATGATTTTTACAGATTTTTAATGTAAAAAATGAGAGAGAATGAGTGGAGTTAATGGTGAAGATTTGTGGATGTGATGTGATATATGGATGTGATTGATTTAGAGCAAAGAAAAAATAAAAAAAAATGGTAGAAAACTTTAAAAAGGATCCCCTACCATGCTTATATTTCTATGGAAAAAACCATAAATAATAGACAAATATATAGCGAAGTAGATCAAAGATTGCCAGCAAAGCCATGACATCATCTCTTTGAATTATATAGACAGTGATGAAAGATCCAAGACGTTTCCTATATGAGAGTGATCTCCAAGAAATAATCATGCACAAATCTTCGACAAGCTGACCCAATTGTAGCATAAAGCCTTATTGAATCTTACCTTTGCCTGAATTCAAGTGAGAAAAAAATGGCAGAAAAAAAAAGGGGAGAGCTTGTTTTTATTCCTATGCCAGGAATGAGTCACCTGGTATCGACTATGGAGATGGCTAAGCGTCTAATCGATAGAGATGAACGCCTCTCTATCACTGTCCTCAACATGAAGTCGCTAGTCGAGTCGAAAACCACTTCCTATTCTTCCACTTCGCGTATACGTTTGATCGAAATTTCTCTCGACCACCCGTCAGGTGTACCCAAAAACTTCAATTTCTCACATTTCATCGAAAGCCACAAGGATCTCATCAGAGATAACGTCGCGAAAATAGTGCGTGATGAGTCGATTAGACTAACCGGATTTGTTATCGACATGTTTTGTACGTCCATGATTGATGTTGCTAATGAGTTTGGTGTCCCAACTTATATCTTCTTCACAAGTGGTGCTGCGGCGATGGGGTTCACTTTAAATGCGCAAAGTCTCCACGACGAGCAAAACAAGGACATAACAGCGTCCGATGATGTTGAGTTATTGGTTCCAACGTATAAGAATCCTGTTTCCACGAAACTATTTCCTTCTGGATTCTTTGAAAAGGAACGATTCCCCATGTTTCTCAACATCGCGAGACGGTTTAGAAAGACAAAGGGAATTATGATCAACACTTTCATGGATTTAGAAGCCTACGCGTTGAAGGCCCTCGCCGATGATGAGAAGATCCCGCCGGTTTATCCGATCGGCCCAATACTTCATGTTAAGGACGAAAGTGATGAAAACAAAGAGAAAAAAGAAATCATTGAGTGGCTTAACGAACAACCCGTTTCGTCGGTTGTTTTCCTTTGCTTTGGAAGTATGGGATATTTTGATGCTGATCAGGTCAAAGAGATTGCGGTGGCACTCGAACAGAGCGGCCACCGGTTCTTGTGGTCGTTGAGAAAGCCGCCTCCAAATGATGGGTTTGAGCCTCCATCCGAGTACGAGGATTTCGAAGAAGTACTCCCCGAAGGGTTCTTGCAATGCACGGCGGGAATTGGGAAGGTGATTGGGTGGGCCCCGCAAGTGGCCGTCCTATCACACCCTTCGGTTGGAGGCTTCGTGTCACATTGTGGGTGGAACTCGACTCTTGAAAGTATTTGGTATGGAGTGCCAATAGCGACGTGGCCGACGTACGCCGAGCAGCAACTGAACGCTTTCGAGTTGGTGAAAGAGTTGGGAATTGGTGTGGAGATTAGGATGGACTATAGGAGAGGGAGTGATATGGTTGTGAAGGCTGAAGAAATAGAGAGGGGAATCAAGTGCCTAATGGAGCGAGAGAGTGAAACGAGGATGAAGATGAAAGAGATGAAAGACAAGAGTCGAATGGCCCTGATCGAAGGTGGGTCGTCCTATGATGCCTTGGGACACTTCATTGACAATGTTATCGATAGCATTTGATTGGTGTAGTTCAAGAAGAATAATGAATCTAGTCTGCAAGAGGCTATTCAAAATGATTTTTGAATAAGCTCTATCATATATCATATAAGGGAGATTTTTCTTTTCCTCCCCTCCTCCTTTTTAAAATAGAAACAAGCTTAATTTAGTAAACATTGCTTTGAAAAGTTAGTTGAGTAATGCTTGTGGTATACACAAATGTGTACCATACAATTATCACACCCTAATAGGATGTGCCACCCCCCCCCCTTCGGGCGCCACATTCGGGGGATATTTTGGTCATTTCATATAACACCCTATTAGGGTGTAATAATTGTGTGGTACTTAAGGAATTATCCAAATTAGTTAGCTTGCAGTTATTTTAGTTAATGTAAGTTGGTGAAAGTTTGTTATCGTTGTGTTACTGTTTTCCAGCTCAATTTCCTCTTTTCTTTTTCTTTTTCTTTCCCCCATTTTTGTCAGTTAGTATAAATAAGGTGAGCAAATAAATATTTCCGTGTTGAATATGGAGAATGAAAAATAAAATTTGTTCTAAATTCTCTAATTTGCCGATAGGTGACTTTCCAGTTTCAACACACATAGATAACGTTTATATGTGTAATTGGCTCATTTAGGGCTTATTCTTTTGAAGAGTTCACGTCATCCCGTGCAAATACGTGGTTGGAATTATATTGGAAAATATATGTGGCATTGAAAATATGTGTAGGTTATCCGGAATTGCATGAAACCTTTAAAAAAAAAAGGTCTTAATCTCTAAATATTGCCCCTTTCAGAAAATATCTTTTGATCGGATACCCGTGTAAGATATATACCCAATAATAGGGACGGAGCTAGGGGTATTCCTGGGAATACCCCATTTTGTGGAAAAAAATTCAAGGTTTTTTCTCTGTTTTTTATTTTGATGGTCAAACTTTGCAGCTATCAGGTATTGAGTTGTGATCAAAATGTGCTGGAGATCAATTTTGTGAGTTTCTAACTTCTCACGACTTTCTTATTTATTTATATTTTATTGGTCAAAGTTTGTGTTATTTTGGCAAAGGAGATGAGACTATTTAGTTTGTGCTGTTGTTTTATTATTTAACGATTGAATTTGTATTGATTTTTCTTTTCATTTTTCATAGCTCTGTTGATTTCTAAAATCTAAAACTCTAATGTTGAATACTTGAAATGTTGAATGTTAATTGTGAATTCGTGATTGATTATAAATTTGTGTTAATTTGTTAAATGTGAATGGTGTATTTATGATAATTGGAATTTATAAATTGCAAATATGGAAGACTCAATTTTTAACTTTTAAAAGTGTTGAAAATTGAAGCCTAAAAAATTCTAAAGGCTTTTCACTTTTAATTTCTTCCTTCTACATTAGTCAATGCCAAATGATAAGTGAAATTGTGAAAGTGATAAAGTTCATATTCGTATAATTATATTTGTATATGTAGGTGTGGACAATGGATATTAGGTTAGAAATGATTCATATGAGCATATCTAAATTTTAATTATCTATTATGGTTCCCTTAGCCGACTGTTATAGGTAATAATTTCGGTACAGTGCCTCTTCCTCTTCCTTCGACGACGGCAAATGTCTTGGCCCTTGTTTGAAAATTTTATTTTGTGCATACCTATATACGTTAGTCTAACTCCGCCACTGCCCAATGAGACAGCTCCCTTTGAATGTGGGGGGCGCCCACACATTTTTTTAATTTTTTTTTCTCTAGCGGGTATGGTACCCATGTAGGGTACCAGAAAAAAGCTCTTCAGAAAATAGGTTTCATATTTGAATTTTTGTGTTAAAGTTCTAAAAGTTCTAATGAATGAATGACTTTCATTAAAATGAACTATTAATTTTTAGTGCGGTGTTTACAAATATTTCATGGATAATATTAGCTACATTGTCATAGTTTTTGACATAATTGGCAATATAATAATCGTAAAATTCATATCTTATTATTAACGAATGGTTGCATTTACATTTAATATAAAAGGATTTTGAAATCATTTTACACCACTGTAGCACTCTTTATAATATTCAATATGTAACGTGGTCGTAATTTGATTATGACAGACAAAGTAGTATATAAATTAAAATTGAAATTGAAACTTCCAAAAAAAAAAAAAAGGCTTTTATTGAGAATGACATTCATAAAAGTTAATGCCACTTAATTTTCACTGATTTAAAATCCATGCACCACCTCGTTGGCACATGGAACCCAATAAACTATTCCACAATTTGAAAGGAAAAGAAATATATGTTATATGCATGATCTCATTATTTAGAATCTACTCATTCGAAAAATAGAATGATTTTTTTCTTTTCGACTACGACGGTCTAGAATGTGATTTTTTAAATGTTATTTTCATTTTTCAATATTTTAATTGGTTGGAATAGTTTATTCGTTGTGTTATGTAGGGGGCGCCCACACTTTTTAAAATTTTTTTTTTGTTTCTATCGGATATGATACCTGTGTAGGGTACCAGAAACAAGCTCTTCAAAAAATAGGTTTCATGTTTGAATTTTGGTGTTAAAGTTCTACAATGTGATGCTTTTTTACGCCACGTGTACTCTTCAATGACTTTCATTAAAATGAACTATTAATTTTTAGTGCGGTGTTTACAAATATTTCATGGATAATACTAGCTATATTGTCATAGTTTTTAACATAATTAGCAATATAATAATAGTAAAATTCATATCTTATTATTAACGAATGGTTGCATTTACATTTATGCCCCGATTGGCTACCAATTAAAAGTGTTTAAAATATTTTTTTCAACTTTTTTCTCTCTTCTAAATCAATCACATCCACATATCTCATCACATCCACAAATCTCAACCACTCAACTCCACTCATTCTCTCCCCTCTTTTACATTAAAAATATTTAAAAATCATTATAATCTATTCCCTATCACCTGTAATATAAACGGATTTTGAAATCATTTTACACCACTATGGCACTCTTTATAATATTGAATATGAAACTTTTATTTTACTGTTACAAGTCAAGTGTGTCTTGGTGGGTCTCACATCTAGTTGGGTTTTAGCGCCTATTCTCCTGCCCATTTTGATACATTTTTACACACAAATCTCGTGGGACTTACCTATACTACACAAATCTCCACCATTCAATTCCACTTTCTCTCTCCTATATCACATAAAAACACATAAAAACATACACCCTAACACCGTGTCGATACATGCTACATACTCGAAACGGTATACATAGAAGATCATGTTGCTTCTTTTTTCCTTCTTTCTTTGGTTTCTTTTTTCCTTTTTTTTTTAAAATTACGAGTACAATTAATTTGTGTCATAAGCAATATAAATGTGTGTAGAATTATAACTTTGTTAGCAATAGCTCCAAAATGTATTTTAACTAGTATCACGCCCATGCGATGCACGGGAATAATTAAATTTATGTACGATAAATAATTAATATAAAATTATAAATATGAATGTTGAATTACATAATTGATGTAATTTATGCATAGGAGATTGCATAATTGTAAAAAAATATAAAAATCTATAATATTGTATATTATAATCAATGCAAAAATTGAGGAGTAAATTCACAACTGTAAATTATAAAAATTCACGTGCATCGCATAATTAAGAAGTTTATCAAAACGTGTAACTTTAATTCTAATTACCATGCTTAGCGTGGCACAACAATGCTCGTGAAGATTAATTAATTGTAAATGAACCATTGGGAATGAATATATAAAATTTTTTTGATTATCAAAATGTGTTTTTGTCGTTGGTACATATCAAATTATATTGAACACATCTTTTCTTTCTGAAATGAACATTACGCACTCTAAATTTTATGATTTTATGCGTTCTTTTAGTGATTAGTTGTAATTGCTACTTAATTTTCGTTATATTGTATAAGAAGTATTATACTTAATTTTATGTAACTTAAATCTGTAGTAACACCGATAATTTTCCTCATCTACATAATTCATTTGATTTCTTTTCATTTACATAAACTGTATGTTAATTGTAGAATGAAAAACTTTTTATTTGTAATTTTGTATACTTAGAAAAGGCAAAAATATGCAATGCAAAATTCAAGTGAAGATATCATATCACCGCATTAAAAACAAAAAATATCTTTTAATTTTTTTAATTAGAAATAGTATGTCATGTTGGCACTGCCAATAGGGTGTTCACCAAACGCGACATTTCAATTATAATAATATAAGAATTAATAAATTACTATTTTACTTAAAAATAAATAAATTATTCTACATAAATCCGGTTATAATTTTAACCACTCACTATTTAATTTTCAGAAATAAAAAATTAAAAAATTCTCACTGTTTTTTAATAGACCAATTTACGTAATCAAGCAAAACTATCAAAACCTACAATTTTATCAAGATAAAACTAAACAAAAAAAATATTATTTAATACTTTGAATTAGAACTTTAAAAAATGAAATTATATATAAAGTCTTTCCAAAATAAATTTTTTCTCATTAGATGTTTGTTTTAGATATTGGTTATTTTCAATTATATTTTTAATTACTACTAATTAATGTTGGTTTATTTTCAAAACTAATGTTATAATTTTTTTAAAATATTTATTGTATGCCACATTTGCATCTTTGCCTACGTGGCACTTCACAAATTATAATATAAAGATTAATGGTATGATAATATAACAATTCAAAATATAAAGATAAAGATCAATAAATTACTCTTTATTTAAAAATAAATAAATTATTCAGTGCAATTTCAATTATAATTTTAGTGCGCACTATTTTATTTAATAATAATCCGCTATTTGAATAATCTAATGCACATTACAAATTAAAATTATCTAAAACTATAACATTTTTTAATTTTTTAATACGGTGAAAATAAAATAATTATTATTTAATATTTTTAATTAGAAATTTGAAAAATGAAATTGCATTTAAAGTTTTTCGAAAAATATTTTTTTCGTATTAAATTTTATTTATCACATTTAATGATAAATTTATGTTTCATTAAAAAATAATTATATTTAAAGAATTTTCCCTATTTAAAACTACTAATTAATATTGATTTATTTCCAAAAATAGAATTTCCTTTTTTTAACTACAAAATTGATTTTTATGTTTTTTTTTAAATATTAATGAGTGCCACATCGGCACTCCAGCCAACGTGGCACTCCAATTTTTATAATATAAAGATGTATTTTTTTCAAATTTCAAATTTGGTAAAACAAATCACATCCATATATCTCCCCACTCATTAAATCTCCACCATCTAACTCCACTCATTCTCTCTCTATCTATTCATAAAAATATATTAAAACTCATCCGCTAATACTCTCATATATCTAATATCTAATGAAGCCAATACAAAGTATTGATACAAACTAATATAATATTAGAAAAAATTCAAATAATTCATAGGAAAAATTCACACAACCCGATATTAATTGTTGGTGGGTGTGGAATAAATACCGACTTCAATGTCTTGACCATTGACCATGAGTGATCTTATTAAAGTTTTATTTGTTTAGTATATAATTGCTGACCAGATGCATACCATTGGATGCACCGATCAACTGATGTTGACATTTCTACGAAGAAAAACATAAACAAAAAACAAATATATAGCAAAGTAAATCAACATCGCCAGCAGAACCATGACATCATCTCTTTGAAATTTATATGAAATGATAATGATAAAAAAATTCCAAGAAATAATCATGTATAAATATTCCACAAGCTGACCCCATTGTAACAAAAAGCCTTATTGAATCTTATCTTTGACCTGAATTGAAGTGAGAAAAAAATGGCAGTAACAAGAAAAGAAGAGCTTGTTTTATTCCTATGCCAGGGATGCGTCACCTGGTATCAACTATGGAGATGGCTAAGCTTCTAAGTGATAGAGATGAACACCTCTCCATCACAGTCCTTATCATCAAGTTGCCAGTCGAGTTGAAAACCATTTCGTATTGTTCCACTTCGCGTATTCGTTTGATTGAAATTTCTCTCGATCACCCTTCTGTTGTACCCAAAAACTTCAATTTCTCACATTTCATCGACAGCCACAAGGATCTCGTTAGAGATACCGTGACAAAAATAGTGAGTGATGAGTCGATTAGACTCAATGGATTTGTCATCGACATGTTTTGTACATCTATGATCGATGTCGCTAATGAGTTTGGTGTCCCAACTTATGTCCTTCTTCACAAGTAGCGCTGCAATGATCGGGTTCACATTGCATGCGCAGTGTCTCTACGACGAGCAAAACAAGGACGTGACAGCGTCCAATGATGTTGAGTTATTGGCTCCGACGCATAAAAATCCCATTCCTAAGAAAGTATTTCCTAGAGATTCTTCGAGAAGGAAGGATTCACAATGTTCCTCAATCTCGCGAGAAGGTTTAGAAAGACAAAGGGAATTATGATCAACAACTTCATGGATTTAGAAACTTATGCATTGAAGGCCCTCGCCGATGATGAGAGGATCCCGCCGGTTTATCCGATCGGCCCGATACTTCATGGTAACGACGAAGGCGATGGACACGAACAGAAAAAAGAAATTATGAAGTGGCTTGAAGAACAACCAGATTCATCGGTTGTTTTCCTTTGCTTTCGAAGTATGGGGTATTTTGATGTTGACCAGGTCAAAGAGATAGCAGCGGCACTCGAGTAGAGTGGCCACCGGTTCTTCTGGTCGTTAAGAAAGCAGCCTCCAAAAGATGGGTTTGAGCTTCCACCAGAGTATGAGAATTTCGAAGAAGTACTCCCGGAAGGGTTCTTGCAACGCACTGCAGGAGTCGGGAAGGTGATCGGGTAGGCCCCACAAGTGGCCGTCCTATCACACCCTTAAGTTGGAGGCTTCGTGTCGCATTGTGGGTGGAACTCAACTCTGGAAAGCATTTGTTATGGAGTGTCAATAGCGGGCATGGCCGATGTACGCCGTGCAGCAACTTAACGCGTTCGAGTTGGGAATTGCTGTGGAGATTAAGATGGACTATAGGAGAGGGTCTGATTTGTTTGTGAAGGCTGAAGAAATAGAGAGGGGAATCAAGTGTCTAATGGAGCCTGTTGAGTTCTAGAAGAGAGAAGAAAATGAAACCTTTTTTGATTAATTCACTTAGTTCACCTTACAAGCTGTATATAAATAGGAAGCTTACAGAAGTCAAACTAGATCCAACAACCAACCTAACTAATTACAGTAACTAATGCTAACTGAACTAACCAATACTTAACCATTCTCTGACAACTCGTTCTCTTGGTTTAATGGTTGACACTCCCCCTCAAGATGAGCATAGATGTTTCTTATGTTCATCTTGCCAAGTAGTTTGTAAAATTGTTTTGTACCAAGAGCTTTAGTGAAGATGTCTGCAAGTTGTTCTTTTGTTGAAATGTTTTGTAACACAACTGTGCCTTCCACTACCTTCTCTCTTACAAAGTGACAGTCAACTTCTATGTGTTTCGTTCTTTCGTGAAATACTGGGTTTCTTGAGATGTTTTGAGCTGACTCATTGTCACAGAACAGGGCAATTGGCATCTGGATTTCTGTTTTTAGATCTCTTAGCAAGTAACTAATCCACACAGCTTCTGCTACTGTGAAAGCCATGGCTCTATATTCAGACTCAGTGGAGCTCTTTGATACTGTAGCTTGCTTCTTAGACTTCCAACTGATCAGTGACTCTCCAAGAAAAATACAGAAGCAAGTAATTGATTTTCTACTATCAGGACAGCCAGCCCAGTCACTATCAGTGTATGCTTTCAACTTCAGTTCAGACTTAGATGATAGAAAAATACCTTGTCCTGGAGCTGATTTTAGGTACTTTAGTACTCTGTAGGCAACATCCAGATGTTGTTTGGTCTTGTAATGTTTAGATACAGTAATTTCCCAACCAACTGTCTGTAGAAGGTGACATTTTGTATGTCAACCATTAAACCAAGAGAACGAGTTTTCAGAGAATGGTTAAGTATTGGTTAGTTCAGTTAGCATTAGTTACTGTAATTAGTTAGGTTGGTTGTTGTATCTAGTTTGACTTCTGTAAGCTTCCTATTTATATACAGCTTGTAAAGTGAACTAAGTGAATTAATCAAAAAAGGTTTCATTTTCTTCTCTCTTCTAGAACTCAACATGGTATCAGAGCTCTAATGAGAGTCTTCTTCTTCTTCGATCATTCCTTATCAGATCTGGTCCTTGATCCTCTGTTTCTATGGCTGATCTCTCTCACGAAGCTATTGCAACACCGTCTGGTAGTGGTAGGTCACCCTCAGTCGCACTCACTGAAGATCCGACATCACCTTTCTTCCTCCACCCTTCGGAGCACCATGGATCCATTGCCATTACTCCCGATTTGAATGCAACTAACTATGCTACATGGCGTCGCTCGTTTCTGTTAGCCGTCTCAATCAGGAACAAAGTCGGATTTCTGGATAAATCTCTTCCCAAACCTGCAGAGACAGATCCTACCTATCAACCGTGGGTCCGATGCAATAATCTCATCATAGCCTGGCTTTTGAGGTCAATTTCTCAATCCATAGCTTCTACTGTGTTTTATCTTGATGATGCAAGCTCAATTTGGGAGAAATTACAACAGAGGTTTTCTCAACCCGATGATTCAAAGGTGTGTAACCTTCAACATCAGTTGAGCACTATTACGCAGGGTACTAGGTCTGTTGACACTTATTTCACCTAATTAACTAGGGTTTGGGAAGAACTTAGGGTTTTTCGACCACTTCCTTATTGCAAGTGTGGCAAATGCAATGGTGATTGCTTTAAGGAATTTGCTGATGCATATCAGAAAGACCTGGTGTTTAAGTTTCTTAATGGACTCAATGAAATGTATCAAGGCTTGCATACTCAAATCATAATGATGAATCCGTTCCCTACTTTGGATCAAGTCTATAATATGGTTCTAAGAGAGGAAAACCAGAGAGCCTATCTTACTCGCCAACAAAGCTTCACAGAGCTTTCCTCTGTTATGGCAGTGAATAAATCAAGAACTGACATTACATGTGTTGGCACCCTGGGGACATGGCACAGACTAAGCCCAGCTCCTCCGCATAATATGGACCCCCGCTGACGTGTAGGGGCACCAGGTCGGCTGATGACGTGTCTAGTGTCCCAGTTCGGATTGACACTGGAATTTACCCCGCTGGAGAATAGGTGGAGGGTACCAGTCCAGCTCGGCCGGGCCTGCCTAACTCGGCCAGGGGCCTAGGTCGGTAGAACCATGGAGGGTTGTCCCATCGTTACAGTTTCTGACAGAGGGTCCGAGGTCAGCTCGGCCATGGTGTGCGTCCAGCCCCTCTTGCTACAGTGGCCGACAACGAGGACAATCCACATGTCATCTGACACCCTGACACCACCTACAACCGACAGAGCATCTTTTCCCCATAAATGCAATGACGGCTATACCCAAGTTCCGAGGTCAACGCCTTAAATGCAAGGCGGCTTGCAGGTACAGTAGGGTGCAATCATGATGTCTACCCTAGCACCGGTACAGTCTTCTCATGATGACCTACTACTTCCTCCTACATTTTGCACTATAAATAGAACACTTAGTGATCATTTGGAGGACACGGAAAAAACCCTCTATAATCAAGGACGAGCTCAGACATAAATATACTTACGTTCTCTACTTCCTTATCTCTTCAGTCACTACTATCCAGGTCCTAATACTCATCTTAGTTGATAATTAATCGACCCTTACTGATTTCGACATCAACAATTGGCGCTAGAAGGAGGGCCTCCCCTTTCATTTCCAAGAAGACATCCCAGCTCTACCACGGATATTCCTCCCTCGAAACATGAGCCGCAGTGGCGCTTCCTACGCCTCTACGGGTGGGAGCACTTCCGATCCCAGTACGGAGTACGTCCTACGGGAACCGTCCTCAGACGCGGGGTAGTACTCCACCCCTGATGTGACCCCGGCGCAGATTCTGAAGAGACTGGATGACCTCACCCAGGCCGTTACCACGCTCCAGCGCAACCCCCACAAGCGCGCCGCTGAGTCCAGCGTCATATCGCCAAGGAAGGGACGCTCATCTCGGCGCCACACCCGGCGTCGCTTGCGCTTCGCCGCCCCGCCTCAACACTGACCACCGCCTGGAGACCCCAACACTTTCTGGCCGTGTCGCCCAGAAAACTCATAGCGTCTTCGACCGGCTCGGCCCCCATCACGAACGTAGGCGGCAGCCCGAGGGGCAAGGGGAAAATGCGAACGCCCCACCTCGCAAATCCGAGCTCGAAAGCCCTTCAAGAGGGTGGCCGAGCTGAGGCAAAGGAGACTGGCTCACCGACCCAGGCCTGAAGGCCTCCCGCTGAGCCCAGGATCCGTGCCGAGCCCATGCCCCGCCAACCTAAAGCTACCACAAACAGTGGAAACTACGATGGAGTCGCGGATCCGACCGGCCACGTTGATAGGTACGCCGCCTTCATGGAGTTACAGGGGGTGAGCGACGAGCTCATGTGCAAGGCCTTCCCGCTGACACTAGGGGATAAGGCCATGAAGTGGTTTAAGAAGCTCCTGCCACATTCCATAAAGACGTGGAGGGACCTCGTGGCCAGGTTCCAAACGGCTTTTATGGGGTCCCGGCTGAGGTCGACCCCAAAGCAGTGGCTAGTAGGCGTCAAGCAGGGGAGGGACGAGTCCTTGAAGAGCTACGTGGAGCGGTTCAATACCCGATAAATAGAGATTGGCACTGTGTCAGACGAAACTTCCATGGCGGCAGCCTTGGCCGGCCTCAGGTACAGGTCCAGATTCTGGTGGTCGGTCCATGAGAACAGTCCAGAGACATACCATGAGTTCCTCAGCCGAGTTAAGTGCCATATCGGGGCTGAGGAGGCGTCCGGTGACCCCGAGGCAAAGCCCCAGGACCCCCGACCCGAGAAAGGCAAGGAGAAGGACACCAGCTCGGCCCAGGCGCCACGCCCCAAGAACCAGCCGCAGCGTGGGCGCGAGGCCGCTCGACCAGCTCCCTAAAGGTTCCAAACCTTCCACGTCCTCAATACCAGTCTAGAAGGAGTACTGATGCACGTGAAGGATCGGGGAGCCCTACCACCCCCGACCCCGATGAGGACCCCCTCTTCAAGCCAAAACCAGGAGAGGTATTGCCGCTACCATAGGTCGTCAGCCGCATGACAACCGATGACTGCCGGACTCAAGAATGAAGTGGAGGGCCTGATTCGGCGAGGACAGCTGTGCGAGTTCGTTGCCCCGCCACCCGATCAAGGCTGACCTCAGCCGGGGGCTTCCCACTGGCCTTCACCGCCTACGGGGCCACGGAATGAGGTCCATACGTTGGTCATGGGCAACCAACACTTCGTCGGGTCGCGAAACCAGCGCAAAAGGTCGGCGAGAGGCTCGTGACCGACTACCAAGATTCGCACAAAGAATCAAGACAAGCTCCTCTCCGTCCGAACCTCAGGAAGGGATCACCTTTACGAGGCCGACGCAGCCTCACGCCCGCCACCTCACCAGGACGCCTTGTCATCAAAGATGGTCCTCAACCCGCATACATGTACACCGGACACTTATCGACAATGGGAGCGGGGTCAATTTGCTATACCTCCGGACCTTACTCGACATGGGCCTCGATGAGCGGCACCTGAGCCCGTGCCCCCTTGGCCCTGTGGTTGGAGTGACTGGTCATGCTACGCAGCCGGTCGGGCAAATATCGATGTTGGTGGAGCTAGGGGAAAAGCCATGCGTACGGGCCGTCATGGCCACCTTCATTGTGGTAGACCTCCCAGGCAATTATAATGCCCTCCTAGGTCGGCCCCTCCTGTACGAGCTTAGGGCCTCGACCTCCATTTACCACTACGCCATGAAATTCCCCACGCCAGCGGGGATAGCAATAGTCCGGGGGGATCAGGACGCAGCCCGCCGGTGCTACGTCACCCAACCAGCTGTTCGCGAACGACCCGGGGGGCTGACTGTCGCCATGGCCGAGCTCGACGACCCTCGAAGCCGACCTGAGGACCGAAGTACACAGCCGATGGAAGAGCTGGACACCATCGAGGTCGATGCCGAGCACCAAGAAAGGGTCCTGAAGATTGGGAAGGGGTTGGCTGAGCCCACGCTGGCCCGCCTCGTCGAAGTTCCTCCGCAGCTAGCCCGACGCCTTCGCTTGGGAGCCCTCGTGATATGGCTCGGCATACCGCATCGCAGCTTACCACCGACTAAACATCGACCAGCGGTGAGACTCCTGGCAAGAATAAATGACGACGTCCACGAACCAGGAGCGCTATGAGGCCTGGCGAAGGAGGTGGATAAGCTACTTCAAATTGGGTTCATCAGGGAAGCCAAATACCCCACCTGGGTTGCGAACCCAGTCCTCGTCAAGAAGAACAACGGTAGTTGGAGAGTCTGCATAGATTTTACCGACCTCAACAAGGCCAGCCCCAAGGACTCGTTCCCCCTACCCCGAATAGATCAGATGGTAGACGCAACGGTTGGGCACGAGCTCCTCAGTATGATGGACGCTTACTCAGGCTATAATCAGATCCCTATGTATCCCCCAGATCAAGAGCACACAGCCTTCATAACAGACCGATGCCTTTACTGTTACCAGGTCATGCCTTCGAGTTGAAGAACGCTGGGCAACCTACCAAGCGCTTGGTCAACAAGATGTTTGCCTCCCAGATCGGGATTACCATGGAAGTATATGTCGACGACATGTTGGTGAAAAGCGTGAGGGCCGCTGACCACATCTAGCACCTGGATAACATGTTCCAGGTCCTGAGAGAGTATCGAATGAAGCTGAACCTGACAAAGTGCGCCTTCGGGGTTGAGTCTGGAAAATTCCTCGGCTATGTGGTGAGCTCGAGAGGCATTGAGGCAAATCCCGAGAAGATTAGGGTCGTGCTGAACCTGAGACCTCCCACCAGGGTTAAAGAGGTCCAGAGTCTCACCGGCCGGATAGCGTCCCTGGACCGATTTGTGTCCAAGGCCACAGACAGGTGCCGCCCCTTTGTCGAGGCCCTGAAGAAAGGGAAGGCCTTTGGATGGACCCCCGAGTGCCAGGAAGCTTTCGAGGAGCACAAGAGACACCTGACTCAACCTCCACTCCTGTCGAAGCCCAAGGCAGAAGATGTCCTCTCCATTTACCTCGTCGTCTCTGAACATGCCGCGAAGTTCGCTTCTACTGTGTCGAGGGACATCCAAGATCCGGCCTATTACATGAGCCGCCTTCCGTCAACCCTCGAGCGTTACACGCCGATGGAGAAGTTAGCCCTCGCGCCGTCACCGCCCGCAAAGCTTCGACCTTACTTCCTCGAGCACCCCATCGAAGTGGTGACTAACTACCCCTTGCGGCAGATGCTCCAGAAGCCGGACTCATCAGGTCGGCTGGTCAAATGGGCAGTGGAGCTCGGACAGTTCGACATCTCGTACCGACCTAGGCTTGCAATAAAGGGTCAGGCCCTGGCAGATTTCATAGCCGAGTTCAGCCCCCCATTGTCGAGTCCCAGCACCAAGGTCGAGCCCTGGACGCTCTATGTAGACGGCTCATCGACGGACGTACACTCTGGAGCCGGGCTCGTGCTCCTGAGCCCCTCCTTGGAATCTTTCTGCCAGTCCCTGCGGTTCTCGTTTTCGGCCTCCAATAATGAAGCCAATCACGAGGCCCGATCGCAGCCTCGGCACGCCCGCCATGGGTGTCTCCCACCTCCAAGTCCGGAGCGACTCCCAGCTCGTCGTTAACCAACTCAACGGCACCTACCTTGCTAAGGGCGAGTGGATGACTAGCTATGCCGACCTTGCTGCCGCTGAAATAATGAATTTCGAGGAAGTCATCCTTCGACAGATCCCTCGGACTCAGAACAACCTGGCTGACGCCCTGGCACGCCTCGCTACCAGTGAAGGGATAGAGGAGCTGGAATTTGTACCGATCAACCGACTGCTGAGGTCCGCCATAGCCCAGCCCTCCTATGTGGCGGCCATAGACCTGGCCCCCCCTTCGTGGATGGACGAAATTTTCTCCTTTTTAAAGGATGGTAGGCGCCGAGGACCCCATCGCCGAGCAGTTGCACATCGTGGCGCCTTCTGCGGCCCTCTGCGATGCTTGACCGAGAGAAGCGGCCTTTTTACTCGACGAGGTCCACTCTGGAACGTGTGGAAACCACTCTGGTGGTTAGGCCCTGGCACACAAGGTCCTGAGGCAAGGCTACTTCTGGCCAACCCTCAACAAAGATTCCATCGCCTACGTCAGGCGCTGCGACAAGTGCCGGCGCTGCGACAAGTGCCAGCGCCACACCCAGGTCGGCGGGGCCCCTCCAGCGGAACTAACTCATGTGCTCAGCCCATGGCCCTTTTGCAAATGGGGAATTGACCTCATTGACCTCATAAGACCTATGCCAACTGGTCGTGGAGGAGTGAAATATACAATAGTCGCAATGGACTACTTTACTAAGTGGGCGGAGGCTGAGGCCCTGGCTCGGATCACGGAACAGAAAACGACCGACTTCATCTTGAGGGCAATCATATGCAGATTCGGGATACCCGAGTCCATCGTAACAGACAATGGCCGGCAATTCGACAACCGCCGGTTGAGGTCCTTCTACGAGGACCTGGGGATCAAGAAGCACTACTCCACGCCGAACCACCCCCAGTGCAACGGTCAGGTGGAAGCCGTGAACAAGATCATCAAACACACACTCAAGACCAGACTGGAGGACCTGAAAGGAGGGTGGGCAGACGAGCTCCCGGCCGTCCTATGGTCCTACCGAATGACGTGCAGGACCAGCACGCAGGGAGAGACCCCCTTCTCACTTGCATATGGCGTGGATGCTATTATACCGGCCGAGGTTGAGTTACCCTCCTTTCGAACTCGGTACTTCTCTGAGCACACAAATGACCAGGAACTTATGCTTGAGGTCGACCTGCAGGAAGAGAAGCGAATCGGTTCTAATTGCATCGAGCTATACAAGCACGTATGCTCGGTACTTCAACCAGAAAGTCAAGAAGCGAAGCTTCCAGGTCGGAGACCTGGTCCTCAGAAAGGTCTTCCTTGTTACTCGAGAACAGGCCGCAGGAGCCCTAGCCGAGAAGTGGGAGGGACCCTTCGTAGTTCTCAGAACCCTCTGCAACGGCTCTTACTGCCTCGGTACAGCCGAAGGAGTTGAGCTCCCCCATCCCTGGAACGTTGAGCACTTAAAGAAATATTTCCAGTAGCTATAAAGTTGTAAATGTTGAAAATCAGTTGTAATATCTCTACTTCAGTAATGAATGGAAGTTTTTGAACTGTTATTTTAATTCGGTGTTCAGTACTTAACTATCATACCTAGGTCCGCCACGGCGGACCCACCCCGAAATGGCCAACCTAAGTGGTCCGGCCTGGGGACAGATCCACCAAGGTGGCATCCAAACAAAATAAAAAAAAAAAGACTTAGGTCCGCCACGGCGGACCCACCCCCTAAAATGGCCGACCTAAGTGGTCCGGTCTGGGGACAGATCCACCAAGGTGGCATCCAAACAAAATAAAAAAAAAGACCTAGGTTCGCCACGGCGGACCCACCCGCTGAAATGGCCGATCTAAGTAGTCCCGCCTGGGGAAAGATCGACCCCAGTAGCACCCGCGCGTCGAACCAGCCATCGCAATCAAGCGGGCCTAACTCCCTTTTATCAGCCGATCTAGAACCATGTCATCCTGACCGAGCTGATTACTTGAACAATTATAGCAGAAAATGGGAAGACCAAACTGGACTCAATTATGATAACTTCAGATAGAGCGAGTCATCAGATCGGTCACTCAGGCCCATCCCGATGGATCTGTCGCCAACGAAGGCCGACCTACGAGGTATGGTCTGGATATGAATCCACAAGGGCGGGACCAAACACTTGTTAAATTATTGGATTCTTAAGTTTTTCCTGTGGCCCCAGCGCGGGGACGACCTAGTGAGATGAGCCGACATCGAGTGCGGCTGTATAAAATTGCAATTGAAATAAGATAAGGGAAGAACTGAGCTGAAACAAATTCATTCATTAAATGGAAAGTTACAAGGTGGACCCAGCTCGGAACATCCGAGCTGGGTGATGTCCAATATCCGAGCTGGGTCATGTCCAATACATTACGAAAAGAAAAAAAATTATTACAAGTTACAAAGAAAGCAGGCCCGAGGCTACTGGCCGATCTAGGGCTCGATCTTCGGCAGGTCGTACTCAGCCCTGAGCCATTTGACTTCATCCCTGAGGAAGCCGATGTCCCATTCTGGGTGCTTCTCCACAATGTCCCCAATGATGTCCTCGGCAGCACCGACAAAGGTGGAGTTCAGCTCGGTAGTGTATTCGTCGGACTATTTGAAGGTCTCGATTACCTCATCGCGGGACGGTCCGGCGGATCCAGACTGAGTAGCCCTCGCCGCCTCGAGCTCAGCTCGGAGGGGCTCAACCTCTGCGGAATGTGCCCTCTTGGCGTCCTCGAGCTCCTTGGCCGCTTCTCTGGCCTGCCTTTGGGCTTCCTTGAGGTCAGATCGAACCTTGCTCGCGCTGGCCCTTGCCTCCACCAGGGTCGAGTCACTCTCCCTCAGGCTCCCCTACAGCTCTCGCACGGAGGCCCTCGACTGCTCCCCAGCTCGGATGAGGCGGATCAGAGCTCGACTGCAGTGGACGGCCGCACTGAGAGTGTTGTCCTCGGTGTCCATCTTGGAGAGGTACTCCTCCTGGGCTGGAGTCCAAGACCTCTCCACGGCGAAGTGGGCATTGGCTCCCGAGATCGGCAGAACCGAGGGGCTCTGCGACCTGACGGGAGAATTGGAGCGGTAGAAGTCCCGGAGCGGCTTCGGGAGGATCTCCTTACTCCCGGCATAGGTGGCCTCCTTGGACTCCGAAGTCCCGAGGTAGGGCAAGTCCCCCCTCTGAGGGCCAAGGTCGGCACGGCCGGGCTCGACTGCCCCAGCACTCATCATCAACCCCTTCCCCGCGCTGTGCTTTGGTGGATGCACTGGCTGAGCAGCTGCCGAGCTGGGGTTGGAAGTCGGGGGCTGCGAGCTCTGCGCCTCGACGCGAGGCCTCTTGGTGGCTGGGGCCGAGGGCATGACCGGTTGAGTGGAAGAGTGAGGAGCGAGTCCGGAAACAGTTAGTCAATGCGAGGACAGCAACAAGTGGTGTAGGAAGGTTCCGACGATTACCTGAGGAAGAAGATCGTTGAGGGCGAGCTCGGGAGAGCCGTGAGTTGAACAAGTTCTCCTCGGTCAGTACAGAACGCCAATAGCGATCTGAGATCGACCTCGCGATGGCAGCACGTTCAGTCCAGCCTTCAAGCGGTCTGACTTGCTTGAAATCTGCATCGGAAAACGAGTTGGCTCAGTTCGAAATAAAATAATGTCGAGGTCGGAAGAATACTTACCGAGCTCGTGATAGTTCACTGGGATCGCGACCTCCCCCTCCCAGTCGTCCGGACTGACCAGGCACCCCTCCGCCTAGAACCAGTTCTGCTTCCAGGCCTTTACTGAGTCTGGAAGCTCGGTAATGAAGGCACCCCCGGAGTTCGGTCGGATTGAGCAGTAGTACCAGCCCGAGTGCTGCCCGTCCGACTTGAAGGTATACAGGTGGTTGAACTCCCACACCGTTAACTCGCTTAGCCCGGCTCTGTGCCACAACACCATCATTCCCAGGGTGGTCTTCCACGTGTTGGGGGTGAGCTAAGTAGGCGCTACCCCCCAAGCACTGAGGAAATGCTTCACTGCCCTGGGAAACGGCAGTCTCACCCCGGACTCGAGCATGGCCTGGTTCACAGCCACACACCCTACTGATGGATAATCAGCCCGCTCATCCGCCTCAGGTACCACGAACTTTACTCGAGGTGAGACCAGGTACTGGGAGTGCCACGAGCTCAGCAACTCCTCGGTCACCACCGATGGGAACTGGGAGCATCCCCACGGCCTCGTCCGATCGCGCTTGGCCGACTTCTTTTTCCTCCTCCTGAGGAAGGTCGGTGGGGATGAGACCGGTTCGGACGGGTATGAGGTGTCCACCTCGGACGCCAGCTCGGCGGACTCCACCGTAGCCCTGACAGTCTGCAGAGGTACGGCTTCCAAGACTTCCTCGACGCTCGGGGAGTCTTCTCGGTGCGGAGATAGGGAGGGTCCTGGAGATCGGTCTCCCATGTCGGAGTCATAAGACTCCTCTGAACCCGACGACATTCACGAAAATTGTAAAGTGTTTAGTTCGGAAATCTACCTGAATGCGAGGTCGGTAACGAACTCAGGGGCAGCACGGTCCGAACTGGGTTTGAGATCGAGAGTGAAATTTTCACAAGTGTAGAGAGCGAAAAGGTGGAAACTGAAGGAATTAGGGGGTATATATAGGCAATGGCGGTGGAAGACGAAAGGGCGTGACCTCCCCCAACGGTCGATCGACACGTGTACCAGAGCCAGGGCCACGTGCCACGCGCGTGCCAGCCCAGACCGTTGAAGCGTCAACCCTGACTTAGGTCGGCATTCACGCTGTGGACAATTGTTGGCACCCTGGTGATGTGGCACAGACTCAGCCCAGCTCCTCCGCATGATATGGACCCCCCGCTGACGTGTAGGGGCATCAGGTCGGCTGATGACATGGCTAGTGTCCCAGTTCGGATTGACACTGGAATTTACCCCGCTGGAGAATAGGTGGAGGGTACCAGTCCAGCTCGGCCGGGCCCGCCTAACTCGGCCAGGGGCCTAGGTCGGCAGAACCATTGAGGGCTGTCCGATCGTTACAATTTCTGATAGAGGGTCCGAGGTCAGCTCGGCCATGGTGTGCGCCCAGCCCCTCTTGCTACAGTGGCCGACAACGAGGACAATCCACGTGTCATCTGACACCCTGACACCACCTGCAACCGACAGAGCATCTTTTCCCCATAAATGCAATGACGGCTACACCCAAGTTTCGAGGTCAACGCCTTAAATGCAAGGCGGCTTGCAGGTAGAGCAGGGTGCAATCATGATGTCTACCCTAGCACCGGTATAGCCGTCTCATGATGACCTACTACTTCCTCCTACATTTTGCACTATAAATTGAATACTTAGTGATCATTTGGGGGACACGGAAAAAACCCTCTGTAATCAAGGACGAGATCGGACATAAATATACTTACGTTCTCTACTTCCTTATCTCTTCAGTCACTACTATCCAAGTCCTAACACTCATCTCAGTTGATAATTAATCGGTCCTTACTGATTTCGACATCAACAACATGCTCTCATTGTGGAAAACGCGGTCATATTAAAGAAAAGTGCTACAGGATCATTGGCTTTCCACCAGGGTTCAAATTCACAAAGGGAAAGAATGCTAGTGCAAACCTAGTTAATGAAATTTCCCAACCAACTGTCTGTAGAAGGTGACATTTTGTATCAAGTTCTGATCCGATTGTGCCAATTTGTGATTTATTTCCATGGGTGTCTTGCCAGATTTGGAACCAAGTTGCTCATATTCTTCCAGAAGTTCTAGAGTGAATTTTCTTTGACTTACTGAGATGCCACTATTTGTTCTTGCTATTTCTAATCCCAGGAAATACCTCAAGTTCCCTAGGTCTTTGATCTTAAAGTATGAATGTAGTCTCTGCTTTAACTGATCTATGACAGATTTAGTTGCTCCAGCTATGATAATGTCATCAACATATAGCAGTAGAGCCACAAAGTTAGTGCCATTACCTCTCACAAACAGTGAGTAATCTGATTTTGATTGAGTGAAGCCTTCCTTTGACATACATTCTGTAAACTTGATGTTCCACTGGCGAGGAGACTGTTTCAGTGCATATAAGGACTTTTTAAGCTTGCAGACCATTCTTTGATGCGGGATAGGGGTATCAGATTCATTAGATTCATTCTTACTCTCCCACTGAAACTGATATCCAGACAGAAGGTCCATATACACATCCTCGATAAGATCTCCATTAAGAAAAGCTGTAGTGACATCAAGTTGAGAAAGGTACCACTGTTGGATAGCAGCAACTGCCAAGAAGGTTCTCACAGTGGTGTGCTTAGCGATGGGACTGAAAGTTTCATGATAGTCAAAGCCTTCCCTCTGAGTGTAGCCCTTGGCTACTAACCTCACTTTGTACCTGTCCACGAGGCCATCAGGAGTATACTTGATCCGGTAGACCCACCTACACCCAATAGTGGATTGATGCGGAGGCAGTGGGACAATATCCCAGGTGTGATTATCAACCAAGGCATGGAGTTCAGACTGCATCACGCGTCTCCAATGTTCATTTAGCACGGCCTCATCATATGTGGTAGGTTCAGCCGGATGAGAGGAGAGGTCAAGAACATAGTTATGATAAGGGAGAGAGAGTTGAGTATAGCTGAGCACATTCGGGAGAGGCTGAGCAGTGCTAGAGGAATTAATGGAGGAAGCCAGGGAATGGCTGATCAGTGGAGAAGGGAGTGTAGATGGGAAGAGGTATGTCAACAATGGGAGAGGTGAGAATAGGGTCAGCTAGTCTCATGAAAGACCACATCTCTAGAGATGAATGTGGAATTTGAGCTGAAATCAAACAACTTGTATCCTTTGACACCATTGGGATACCCCAAAAAGAGGCATGTTGTAGCTCTAGAATCGAATTTCCTTTTGTGAGGAAGGGTATTTACAGCAAAACACAGACAACCAAACGATTTTAGATGTGTGTAAGAGGGCTCTTTTTGAAATAGAACTTCATATGGGGTCTTGTTGTATAGAAGTCTCGAAGGTGTCCGGTTGATGAGGTAGGTGGCAGGAAGAACTGCATCACCCCAGAATTTGACAGGTAGATTGGCATGAAATAGAAGTGATCTGGCTAACCGGACACCTTTGAGACTTCTACACAACAAGACCCCATATGAAGTTCTATTTCAAAAAGAGCCCTCTTACACACATCTAAAATCGTTTGGTTGTCTGTATTTTGCTTTAAATACCCTTCCCCACAAAAGGAAATTCGATTCTAGAGCTACAGCATGCCTCTTTTTGGGGTATCCCAATGGTGTCAAAGGATACAAGTTGTTTGATTTCAGCTCAAATTCCACATTCATCTCTAGAGATGTGGTCTTTCATGAGACTATCTTTCCCTATGCCACCTCACCCACAGCTGACCCTATTCTCACCTCTCCCATTATTGACATACCTCTTCCCACCTACATTCCCTCATCCCAGCAACGTTCCCATGCTCCCTTCCCACTGATCAGCCATTCCCTGCCGTCTCTCCACCTCACTCTCCTAGCCACCACTCACCAGCATCTCCATCTCCATCTCCTCTTCCTGTCCCTCTCAGGCGCAGCCAAAGGCCTAGACAGCTTCCACATCATCTCACTGACTATCACCTCACACTGCCTTCCTCCATTAATTCCTCTAGCACTACTCATCCTCTCGCCAATGTGCTCAGCTATACTCAACTCTCTCTCCATTATCATAACTATGTTCTTAACCTCTCCTCTCATCCGGCTGAACCTACCACATATGATGAGGCTATGCTAAATGAACATTGAGACGGCGCGATGCAGTTTGAACTCCATGCCTTGGTTGATAATCACACCTGGGATATTGTCCCACTGCCTCCGCATCAATCCACTATTAGGTGTAAGTGGGTCTACCGGATCAAGTATACTCCTGATGGCCTCGTGGACACGTACAAAGCGAGGTTAGTAGCCAAGGGCTACACTCAGAGGGAAGGCTTTGACTATCATGAAACTTTCAGTCCCGTCGCTAAGCACACCACTGTGAGAACCTTCTTAGCAGTTGCTGCTATCCAACAGTGGTATCTTTCTCAACTTGATGTCACTACAGCTTTTCTTAATGGAGATCTTATCGAGGATGTGTATATGGACCTTCCGCTGGATCCTGATATCCTTATCCCGCATCAAAGAATGGTCTGCAAGCTTAAAAAGTCCTTATATGGACTGAAACAGTCTCCTCACCAGTGGAACATCAAGTTTACAGAATGTATGTCAAAGGAAGGCTTCACTCAATCAAAATCAGATTACTCACTGTTTGTGAGAGGTAATGGCACTAACTTTGTGGCTCTACTGCTATATGTTGATGACATTATCATAGCTAGAGCAACTAAATCTGTCATAGATCAGTTAAAGCAGAGACTACATTCACACTTTAAGATCAAAGACCTAGGGAACTTAAGGTATTTCCTGGGATTAGAAATAGCAAGAACAAATAGTGGCATCTCAGTAAGTCAAAGAAAATTCACTCTAGAACTTCTGGAAGAATATGGGCAACTTGGTTCCAAACCTGGAAAGACACCCATGGAAATAAATCACAAATTGGCACAATCGGATCAGAACTTGATACAAAATGTCACCTTCTACAGACAGTTGGTTAGGAAATTACTGTATCTAAACATTACAAGACCTGATATCAGCTATGCAGTAGGAATTCTCTCTCAGTTCATGGATAAACCAACCAAACAACATCTGGATGCTGCCTACAGAGTACTAAAGTACCTAAAATCAGCACCAGGACAAGGTATTTTTCTATCATCTAAGTCTGAACTGAAGTTGAAAGCATACACTGATAGTGACTGGGCTGGCTGTCCTGATAGTAGAAAATCAATTACTGGCTTCTGTATTTTTCTTGGAGAGTCACTGATCAGTTGGAAGTATAAGAAGCAAGCTACAGTATCAAGGAGCTCCACTGAGTCTGAATATAGAGCCATGGCTTTCACAGTAGCAGAAGCGCTGTGTGGATCAGTTACTTGCTAAGAGATCTGAAAACAGAAATCCAGATGCCAATTGCCCTGTTCTGTGACGGTGAGTCAGCTCAAAACATCTCAAGAAACCCAGTATTTCACGAAAGAACGAAACACATAGAAGTTGACTGTCACTTTGTAAGAGAGAAAGTAGTGGAAGGCACAGTTGTGTTACAAAACATTTCAACAAAAGAACAACTTGCAGACATCTTCACCAAAGCTCTTGGTACAAAACAGTTTTATAAACTACTTGGCAAGATGAACATAAGAAACATCTATGCTCATCTTGAGGGGGAGTGTCAACCATTAAACCAAGAGAACGAGTTGTCAGAGAATGGTTAAGTATTGGTTAGTTCAGTTAGCATTAGTTACTGTAATTAGTTAGGTTGGTTGCTGTATCTAGTTTGACTTCTGTAATCTTCCTATTTATATACAGCTTGTAAAGTGAACTAAGTGAATTAATAAAAAAAAAAGGTTTCATTTTCTTCTCTCTTCTAGAACTCAAATGAGGATGAAGATGAAAGAGCTGAAGGATAAGAGCAGAATTGCCTTGATCGAAGGTGGGCCGTCCTATGGTGCCTTGGGGCGCTTCATTGACAACGTTATCAATACCATTTGACAAGTGGAGTTCAGGAAAGACTAACGAGTCTAGTTTGCAAGAGCTCATTCGAAATGATTGTTGAATAAGTTGTATGAAATAAGTGCGATTTTTCCCCTTCTTTTTAAAGTAGAAACAAGCACAACGCATCTCGGTTAATATAGTTGGTTAAAGTTTGCTACTGTTAGTGGCGTATAGAACGAGCTTTATACTAGGAACAAGAAGATTCCACCTACTTCTTCTCCTAAATAATTCTGCTGCAGATAAGACCAAATAACCACTAAAGGACGGAAGTGTAAAAGGATAATTAAGGAGGGACTAAGAAATGACTAAATAAGGTAAAATAAAAGAAATTTTTTGCATTTTCTACAATGAGCCACCAATTTTAGCTTGTGTTCTCAATGAAGTGGTGACATCATTAGTTGGAGCTGATTTATCTATCTACATACCAAACATGACTTCAACAGATACCAAAGAGCCATGGCATGTATTGTATGGATGAATTACCAGGTAATTTGCTTTGCTAATTTCTTCTTGGATAACAAATGTGATCACTCTGTCTCCAGGTATCACCCTAGAGGAGAGGCTAAGGCTAAGTCTTCAAATGTATTTCCCTGGTTCTCTTTTGGGAAGCTGGGTTCTTTTCTGCAGACATTTCTTACACTGAGCAACTTTTTGTTGGCACTGAATGAAAAATCTTGTATGTTTGAGAAACATATCGATCCCGTTTTCTTGATACATGTGTTCTTTGTTGCTTATCCACTTTTTGAACTCTATAAGGAACTCATCATTAAAGGGAAAGATTATGGGTGATGTTCAGTGTCGATTGCTTGTGTTCTCCTTTATCTGATGATTGCTTTCCATCTATGATTGGTGATTCATGATCTCTTGATGTTCAGTGTTGTGCTAGTTAATTCTTTCTGCGTTTGAAGGAGTTTCTACTAAATTTACTCATCATTATCTAAGTAGACATGCTTATGCACATTACTGGAAATGTCCAAGTTAACTGTGGAAGTTACACGATTGCTTGGAAGGAGCATAATTCAAATTTGTAACCCAAATGAGGATTTCATTTTTCTTTTTCTTTTTCTTTTTCTTTTTTTTGTGTGCGTGTTTTTTGGGAAGGGGCAGACCGAGGCGGAAGGTCTCATTCTCATGGTGGTATTATGTCTGTTTGTTTTAAAGTTTTTGTTAAATAGCTTGCTGATAAAGTTTATTAGTATTTCATCTCTAATGAAATGTCTACAAATTTGGCTACAAATTTTCACATAATATCTTTTTGACTGCAAATTTTTCACAGACAAATTAAATTTTGTACCCAGAAATATCTTTCCGACAAAAAAATGAATTTTGTAGGCATATGATTTTTTTGAAAAATTAAAAGTTGTACCCAAAAATTATCTTTTCCTACAAAGAAAATGATTTTCTAAGCATATAATTTTCGCTATAAATTTTCCAAAGACAAATTAAAATTTATAACTAAAGGATATCTTTCTGCACAAAAAAAGATTTTGTAGGCATATGATGGCTCTTACAAATTAATATTTGTTGACAGAGGTTACCTATTCCCACAAAAAGTATGATTTTGCAGGCATGGAATTTTCCCTGCATATTTTCTGTAGACAAATTATAATTTGTAGCCAAATGATATCTTTTCCCATAAAAAAAAAGAGTTTGTAGGCATATAATTTTTCTTACAAATTAAAATTTATAGCCAAAATGTTACATTTTCCCATAAACAAAGACTTTATAAGTATATGATTTTCTCTGCA
The DNA here is from genome assembly GCA_018223645.1 of Jasminum sambac. Taxonomy (NCBI): domain Eukaryota; kingdom Viridiplantae; phylum Streptophyta; class Magnoliopsida; order Lamiales; family Oleaceae; genus Jasminum; species Jasminum sambac. The sequence goes on from CP073647.1 coordinate 28,020,897, forward strand.
ATTTTTTCACAAATAAATTAAAATTTGTAGCTAAAAAATATCTTTCCTACATTTTTTTTTGTAGGCATATGATTTTTCCTACAAGAGGAAAATGGTGGTGTTTTTTTTTTCTACTCGGCCACTGCAAGAGGATTTTGCCCTTAGTTTTTTCATTTTATGTATAAATTTTCTTTAGAGACTGATGAATCTTCAACTTATGAGAGTATGGTGGTTTGTAGTAAATGTAGTAGAAACTAGGGCACAATAAATGGCATAGAATTAGGCATTGCTACAAATATGGTAACCTTTTAACGGTTTGAGACCGTTTTGAAATAGTTTTAAAAAGGTTAAGAACAACACAAAATAATTATATAACATCACAAAAAGGTTGGAAGAGTCCAAGAAAGGTTACATTAAGAAAATGGCCAGTTTTGGCCAGATAATAGTGCTTGCGTCGGCCAAATGCATAGTTTTGGCCTAAGCAATGTCCAAGTTAACTGTGGAAATCGCGTGACTGCTTGGGCATAATTCAAATTTGTAACCCAAAAGAGGATTTCCTTTTTCTTTTGTTTTTGGGATGGGGGGTGTTTCCATTCTAATAGTATAATATATGTTTGTTTTGAAGTTCTTGTTAAATAGCTTGTTGATAAAGTCGATTAGTAATTTCATCTCGAATGCAATGTCTAGCATACCCCCCAGACATAAATGACATGCTACCAATTGCATTCATTAAACTATTTTCTACCCCACATGCCTAACAATTCAACAAATGCTATTTAAGGTGCTCAAATGGAAAATTCAACGGAAATTTTTATTAAATTGTTACAAGTCAATTAAGTGTGCCTTGGTGGGTCCCACACCTAGTTGGGTTTCGGTGTGAATAGATGACACGTACTGGATCCTATAGAATAATTCGATATGGAAGACCAAGTTACTTCTTTTTCTTTCTTTCTGTCTTCCTTTATTTTTTAAAGTGTACAAATACAACTAATATGTATCATAAGCAACATATATAAATGCCTATAGAATTATGGCAAATGTCCATTAAATACAGCTCAAAACCCATCCTTACCCATTAACTCGAGTCTATCTTTTTTTTTTACCATTAACTACAACCTTTTATAAATCATGTTACCAGCTACTTAATTCCATTTTTTATGACATTTTTTCCCTTACTGTGCTTTTGTCTCTTTTGTTTTTCACTACGAGCGAGCGAGCCGTCCTATACTGCTTGATGTTATTGAGTTCTGGTGGTTTTTAGTTTAGATCGATGGATGAACCCCGTTCTTCTTCCTCGTGTGATACTACTGCTATTAGGTCCTCTTCGTCTTTTTTTTTTTTTTTCCGGCTGGTGTTCGCGTTCTGCGTTTTTTTTGTGACTTTATCTTGTTCAAATGTCTTCGATTTTTGCTGGTTTTTGCTACGTTTGTTGTTCTGATATACTGAATTATCTTCTCTTGTTGTTGAATCAGTTTTATTTTGCGTTACTGACCACTTCTGTTGGTGATTATCTTCTGGTTTTTATTCTTTGTTGCTATTATTGTTTTCTTCTTCCTTGTTTGATGTTGTGATGTGTCCTACGTAGGTAATCTACTATCTTACGGTACTATTTTATATTGTTTTGGAGTTGTTTTATGAGAATGATTACTCGACTAGGCAATTATCTTCTGGGTTTTATTCTCTATTGCTGTCGCTGTTTTAATTCTATTGACAGCTTGATTACTTGGGTAGGTAATCTCCTGATTTATATTGGTTTTATGTGATTACTTGGGTAGGTAATCCCCTAATTTATATTGGTTTTAACTCTGTTTTATGTTTGGTTTTATGTAGTTGACTTTGTTGCTCTTTCTCACTCTAGGAATGGTGATTCTAACTTGGATGTCCGATGTAGCTGGAACAGTCAGTGTTTTTTGTTTCCTATGGATTTTCGTTTGACCTATGCTGCGTTGTCTGATGAAATCTACCGTAGGTTTAGTTTTCGCCGTAATGATGTTATTACTCTCCGATACTCATTGCCAGGATGTTCTATATGCTACTTACACAATAAAATTGATTTCCAGATGCTGTTTAGTGGGGCAAGAATATATAAATTAGATTGTGTTGAGATTTTGGTCTATAAAGAGAATGGTAGTTCGAGTGTAAGTCGTGTTGGTTCGGTTAATGATATCTCTTCAATGGCTGTGGAAGATGAATTTCTAGGTTTGCCATTTAGGTCTGAACTATCAAAACCATTTTTATCTGATGAATGGGCTAATTATATTACTAGTGCGGGTCAAAAGTTTAATGGCAGTATAGTTGAGTTCAAAGATAAATTAAAAAAGTATGCAATTGTGATTGGTTTCAATTTTTCTTTTCATAGAAATGATGGGGTTCGTGTGCAAGTTATTTGTGACAATAGTGGAGTCTTAGAAGGAGAACCGTGTGTTTGGTTTATAAATGGTTCTATAGCTTCATCTAATGGTGCTTTTTACATTACTGATATGCACAATATGCACACCTGTAGTGGTGTTCTTTGCCAACAAAAGCATCGTCTTTTGGATTCTGATGTTGTGATGAGTTGTATTGAGTCGGATATTGTGTATAATATGTCGATGCGCCCGAAGGAGATAATGAGTAAGTTCAAGTCTGCTTATGGTTTTGACATTAGTTATAAGGTTGCTCTGAGAGCTAGGCAAAAGGTTAGGGATAAACTTTATGGTGGCGAAGCTACATCTTTTAACAAGTTGAAATGGTTTAGGGATGCTGCGATAGAGAAAAATCCTGGCTCTTATTTTGAAATTGAGGTTGATCAGCCTTCGAATCGGTTCAGGCGGCTGTTTTTAGCCTATAGAGGTTGTATTAGTGGGTTTAGGTTCTGTCTGCCTATTTTATATCTTGATGGAACTTTCAGGAAGAGTGCATATAAGGGTCAAATTCTGGCTACTACAGGCAGAAATGGTAACAAAGGTAAAATTAGCTTCCAAAGTAATTAATTATCTTTCCAAGTAATTTTGTATTTTCTTCTGTTTTGACGACCCAAGAATATATTTCCCATGCAAGTAATTAATTCTGCAGCCAAGTAATTACTATTTCCTTATTTTTTTCACAATTTAGTGAGATATTATCCATGCAAGTAATTGATTATCCTTACAGATAATTTCGATTTTCCTTATTATATTCTGACAACCCAGTAAAATATTACCCCCATAGGTGACATATTATATTGGGAAGTAATATCAGTTTTTTTTTATTTTTGTCTCTGCAGGGATGTTTCCACTTGCGATGTGTGTGTGTGATTCTGAAACGGAAGGGAATTGGTATTTCTTCCTTTCTCACTTGAAGAATCTACTTGAAGGTCAAGGAAGAGTTATCACTTTCATTTCTGATCGTGGCGCTGGTTTGTTGAGTGCATTTGTCATTGTGTTTCCTGGTAATCCTCATTTGTTCTGTTTTAAGCATTTGTTATTTAACCTTGGAAAGAGGTATGCGGGCGGTAAAGCTAATTGCTGTTTCAGAGAAGATCAAGAACTTGTTTTTAAGGTAGCATACTCTTCTAGTGAAAAGGAATATCGGTACAATTTGCATTTGTTGAGACAAGAAGGTGGTGATGCTGTTATTGATTCATTCCTTTCTGAGATCCCTGTTGAAAATTGGTGTCATGCATTTTTCAAAGGTTGCCGTTACGGGATAATGGCTAATGGTATTGAATCATTTAATAACCGGATTAGTCTTGAGCGCTTGATGCCTGCATCGCTTGCTTGACCAGACCCGAATAAAGCAAATGGAGATGATAGCTGAGAGGAAAGCTGAAGCTGAACGGTGGACATCCAACCTTACTCCAGAAATGGAATCAACATTGGAAAAAGAGATGGACAAGAGTCGTCGTTTCAATGTTCATTTTTCATCTCCTGGTGTCTACGAGGTGAGATCAGATTATTTCTATGCTGTTAACCTCAATGAGCGTACATGTTCTTGTATGAAGTGGCAGATTAATTGCTTTCCTTATCCTAATGCGCTAGCTGCAATACAGAAATCAATGGCAGCCAGTGTCTATGATTACATTGACCACCATTTTCACACTGATACATTTAGGATGTGTTAGAGCTTCCATATTCATCCAATCAGCAATGTCGATGAGTGCTCAACATAGTTGGCAAGTGATTATATCTTCCCTCCTATTGAGAAGAGGCCGTCGGGTAGGTGTAAAAACAAGAGGATTAAGTCAAGTGGAGAGTGTGTGAAGAAACCTATTACATGCAGTCGTTGTCGTAAAAGGGAAAATCATAACCGGCTTACTTGCACTGAAGTGATTGATTAGTATTATTTGGATTCGATGTATACATATATATATTTATGATTCTTGACATTTTATTCAGGTGGTAACATTACCTCCAGGAGTAATTTTATTATTTGCGGTGGTAATATTTTTATTTGCTGAAGTAATATTTTTATTTGGCGTAGTAATATAGCCTTTTGACAATTATTGTTTTTGTTGTTCTCTATTTTCCTGTGGATTTATTGGTGTTGGTAATGTTGATTACCTCAAGTGGTAATCTTAATTTTTAACTTGTCAATTGTTCGCTTTTCGTGAAACTATACATCAAATTACTGTGGCGCAGTAATGCATCTAGACATGAATATTTCCAAAGTTAATAGAGGATGTTTTTCATTAAAAAAAATACCATGACATCATCCAAAATATGATGTAAGTCATTACAAAGACAATTTAAACCATATAAACCATGACAATAGACCAACAGATAGCATCCAAAAATTACTATTTTCACCTTCTGTACTATCTAAACCACCAGAAAAGACCATCTAATCCATTACAAATGTAACGCCCCTCCCTCGTATACACATACATATATGCCATAACGACGTCACAACATACGACATAGCGTACGAATACATAAACATAAAGGCCTCCTATTGGGCCACGTGCACTTCTTATACAAAATACAGCGGAATTGAAGGAGCGATACACGTGAACAAAGAGACACGAAACCCAATATTCGTAATAACATTTGAAGCTTTTCTTTACATATACATAAACACAAAAGGGTTTCGTTTACTTTCGCGTGGTTCATAAGATCTTTGGATTCCTTTTCCCGATCACACACCGACGTCACAGCACATAGGTGGACTCTTCGCCAACTCCCACTCACGTAACCTACACATACACAACCATACACATAATGAGTCGTAATGACTCAGTAGGCAAATAGATGTAATGCAATGCACGTGATGCACGTGTCATATTCTTTTCTTATTTCCTTTGGGCCCTGTTGCGAATCGACGTGAATACATCATCATTATCATATCATTGGCCATCCCCCAAAGGCTTGTCTCACTCTTCGGGGCGCCGTAGGCCGTCGTCTAAAGGCTTGTCTCACTCTTTAGACCGCCCGTAACATCATAGGCCATCCCCCAAGGCTTGTCTCACTCTTGGGGTGCCAAGCCGTCACCCAAATGCTTGTCTCACTCTTTGGGTCGCTATGTTCGTCATAAACACATGATACATAACTACATTCTTTCACATACATCGTGTTTTCATGTCATGCGTAGAGCGTACTTTACCTTGCTTTCGTACATATAACATTACATAACATTCATTCTCATATATCATGCGTAATACATTCTTCTTTACATCATACATTAGACATTCCGTACACCCCTTCCATGAACTTCCTCATAACGCTACATATAGCATATCTTATAGCCATTAGTCTCATAGACATGTCACATAGTCATTACTTAACATTCATTCATGTATTCTAGCTTTTACATTGGTCTAACCTCATTAAACTATTCTAATCATCACATACATCACGTATAACTTTATATTCAGTACATAAGGGCGTTAACACATACCATTTCACATTAGAACATCATAGAGTTTCACTTATCAGGCATATCAAGGCAACAACTTGAATTTCATCTCATTTCCTATTCATAAACTTATAAAACATGCCACAATCAATGCTCTAATATAAAATACATCTATTACTCACATAATACCACGTTACTCAAACAAACCATATAACCACATCACCACCATATCCTAATGCCAAAGTTCCTTACATGAATTAATTAGGCATTTAAATCGTTCGATTCGTTTCATAAGCATAACATTATCTATACTTCTTAATAGCTGAACAACACATATAATAGGCATAAAGGGTCATATATGCACACCCATATCCTTATCATATCATAACAAAACATAAATCAAGCTACTGGATTCTAACATGCTCCAATACATCATAAACATGTTCCTTTCTTGATTTCTTCAAACATAAACATGCAATTGGTTCATAAAGCATATAAAACATCCATTACCTACCTTCAAGTGATAAGAAGCAAGTATAGGCAAGCTTAGGTAGCTCATCCTCCTTCTTTCCCCTTCTTCTTCTTAGCTCAACATAGACATATATGCACAAATATTGAGCAATAAATCACAAACATGGTTTTGAAGAGTTTAGGGATGTTGAGAGGTGATTTTGGGAGTGAATAATGAGATAACAAGAAGTTAGAAATGATATTTATCCACCAAAAAGTCAAGAAATGCATAAAAAACTCGTTTAGCCGACTTAAGCCGTGACAAATGCAGGATCAGACCGGCCTTCTGTTTTGGTCATAACTTTTGCGTCCGATGTCCAAATGAGGTAATTCAAAGCTTGTTGGAAACTAGACTCATGGGCTACAAATCTCAAGAAGACATCATCTTCAAAATATGATTCATTTCAAAGATGTGTCATTTTGAACCTCCGTAAACTTTCAAATCTTCATGAAATCGCTTATGACAAACTTCATTCATCTCACATTTTCATCTCATTCGCTAAAAATAGGTCTAAATCATATAGGAACACCTAAATCATGGTCTAAAACATGCGGGGTGTTACAACAAAAGATTATCTAAACCTTCACAAAATACCACCTAAACCATTTACATTAATTCCATTTTTCAATCTGCTTGTGTGTTGGTTGGTGTTAGTGTTGACAATTTCTCTAAGATCTTTTGTCGCAATGAAGTCGCCGCCTTTTGAGTAGGCCTCTGTCCATTAATCAAGCATTCCATGAAATGTAGCATGAAGCAACCACAATCTGATCTGTAATAAAATTAAGTATGATGTAAAGAAGAACAGCAACTGTAAAGAAAATCAAGCTATTGATATTGTGATTTTGGATTTTACTTACGAGGTGGTCCTTTGCTGAGGGCATTTAACATCCGCGTGGAATTCGTAGTTGTCTACCCTCAAATTTTGTTCAACTATCATCTTCCTTGTTCTTTTTGCATCATCAGTCATTTCAACTTCAGCCATTATAGGTCCATTTTCATTCAGTCCCACTAATGCCTCCCGGTAATTTTCAGACTCTTTGCTTTGTAGTCTATTAATGTATGTAGCCTGATTGACCTGATCTATCCACAGCATTATACGTTTTGCCTGTGTTTTTTAAAGATCGATGAAAGTATGAAAATTTTAATTTTATTGATATATTATCTATGCCAGTAATAATATTACCTAAAAGGGTAACACGATTACCTACCATGGTAACACATTACTTACATGGGTAATGTCATTCTACCTAAATTTTTTTGCATGATTCTATAAAACCCTGAAATTAGTGAAAAAGTATTAAAATTTTGTTTTTACTTACCATTGCAAATGCCAGCTTGTGCCAGTCATTGTCATCGGTGATTTTACCCTTTTCCTTCAGGAGGGAGTTCATATGGATTATCTGTCTCTTTATATGACTGATGTACATAAGTGTGTAGTGGTTGCTTGTTTTATGATGCATCGGTATCAACACCAGATCACGGTGAAAGGCTTTCCACAACATCTCCTTGAGGGATACTTCGATGTCATACTCATGAGTGGTGCTTTGTTTGTTGGTAGATTGTAGCATTTCATCCTGTGCAACATAGTAGTACTGCCAAAAAAAGAACAAAAATAGTTGGGAAAAACATTGTGATGCCGTGGGACAAAGTGTTTTTTTAATTAAAAGTCATTTACCGATGCTTCTACGTCGATGAACCCTACTTTTTCCCTCTTTTCTGGTGGAATTTCTTCTTTCATGAAAAGAATGTATTTGTTTACAACCTGTAATATTTTTAAACGCATTCTATTCAATACCCAAGTAATAATATTTTTGAACATAGGCAGAACATAAAATTAGCTATCGCAATAACACATATTACCAAGGCCAGTAATAGGACTATCTGGCCAAGTAATCTTTTTAAAACAACCCCTATGTCAGGAGTCTTACAGTAGTGAACAAATTACTTCCCCAGGTAATAAAATTACCCCCCAGGAATACTGTAAAGTGAATCTGTTATACTTACCTCAAGTGGCAGATCTCTCTCATTGAAGACATCCTTGATATAACATATCTCTGTCACAGGCTCACGTAGGTTTGAAGGATCCTCGTAATATATAGAACTGTTCAAACATGAAAATGAAGTAGATCAGATTTGATTTTTTTGAGTGACGTATACATTATGTAAATGTTCATAAATGTACCAATTTAGTTTGAAGAAATCTGTATAGTGCCTCTTGACTTCGGGTGCTAGCATCTTCCATGTGTTTTACGTTTGGTTGACACCCTCTATGTCTTCATCCACAGTCAGAGGTTGTTCTTGTACATTTGCATTCACCTTTTTGCCATCAGTCTTTTTCATCTTCTTAACTTCTTGTAGAGTATCAAACTCCCAGTCATCGTCTTTGTTCTTGGAAGCACCCCTTGTGTTTTTCTTTACATTCTTCTCAATAGAAAATGGTTGTGGCAGCTGTTGTTGAAGTTTTCGTTTCCTTTCTTTCTGTTCAGTCTCAGTCAACATGTTTTCCATTTGTGCAGCTGTTAGTGGGCCCCATTCACTCATTAGCTGTGTTTGATCATTTCCTGTTTACCGTCCAGCATCTATTATAATTTTTTCACCCTCAGCAGCTATTTGTTCTTCCTCTTGAATCTTGCTCGGTGTCTAGGCCTTTTCTTCTTCAACTTGTTACAGAAAGCCCAACATTTGTTCCGCTGTTTGTGGCCCCCAACTTGCCTGTGTTGTAATTTTAGAAACATCTTCTATAATATTCATGATGACATCGTCAATTGTCTTTTTTTCACTCTCATGAATGTCTTGTTCTGAGTGGTTGTCCTCATTTAACCCTTCATCCCGATCTTCTTCCTGCCTTTCTTCAACATTTTGATCATCTTCGCTCGCTTGTCACTAGTCTTCTCCTTGTCACCTTGGTCATCAAGTTGTGCCTCTCGCATCATCTTGTTTCTGCTCGCTTTCAGTCAGATCCTTATTTGTCTCTGGAGCATTTGTTTCGCCCATCACATTATCTTTTAGCATTCTTTCAAGTTCTCTTATCCTCTATTTGTATGTCCTTCTTTCTTCTTCCATCTGCATTATTTTGTTGTCTGAATTGATTATTTTTGCCAGTGATTTATTGTTGTGCTCCTTAATACTTTCACGAATGTAATTAATTGCAGCTTCAGCTTTGTGTCGACTATTGTCATTGGTGGTTGATGACAATGCATTAAACATGAAACTCAAATCCTCATTGAGTTTTTCATCTTCATCTCTCTGTTGGATCTGCTAGGGCACTTGTAATCATATCATGACAACTGTTAATGAGATTGCCAAATCAAGGAAGTAATAGATTTACCTGTGGTCATAACATTATTACCTACCCAGGTAATATCATTACCAAGGCACCCTTTGACATTTTTACATACCCAGGTAATAATATTATCTCGCAGTAGTCATATTCACTTTGGCATTGCAACTCATTTAGTATTACCACCCCAGGCAATGAAATTACCTACCCAAGTATTCATGCTCACCTGGCCTTTTAATTTTGTTTTCTAGGTTTTGCAAGCAATGTAAGACATAATTATGCAGTTTCTTACCCATTCCACCCATTCAGTCTGCTGTCGTTCCTCCATGAAGAATCTCTCCTGCCCTCCCCTTATCCATGGTCCTTTTGTCATTAGTTCCTGTATGATTTTCAACAGTCGATTTGGTAATTAGTTAATTTTGAATATAAGCAAGTTATAACCAAAGTAACAAAATTATCATCAAAACTAACAACATTTTTTACCTCCACAAGATTTGGCTTCCTCTCGATGACCTTCAAATTGAAAATCTCTTTTATACTCCAAAGAACAAACCTTGGTTTCCCTGGTTGAATACCAGAACGAGGGATCCTATGCTGGGTGTTTTCCAAGAACCAATACTCAACAAGGAGTAAGCATCCATTCAGGGCTGTGGGCTTCTCTTTGTTGTATTTTTTCAGTCCATCCATCAGAAATTCAACAATGGATGTCGCCCAGTTCCACTCGTTTACTGTGTCAAATCCAAGCAGATTTTTATCAGGTCCTAGGTTATGTTGATCCCTGTCCTACTGAAGAAGAATGAAACTAGGATGTGCACGAGCATGAGTGATGCCACTCTCCTTGGATCAGCCCCATTTGCTTTCTCTTTACCCTTACCTGTCTTCGTTTTCTGCTTTTCCAACTGAGCCACTAGCAACTGCTCAACTTCCTTTCTACTAGGTCCCTTGCCTTCATTATATTTTGGGAACACTGCTCTTGTCTCGGGTGTCTTCTTTATTTTTCCAACTGTTGATTTTATTGTTTTCCCAGTGTTTGGAATTGAGAATAACCTTTCAATATCATCTGGTCCAATGCTCATCTTGATGTCACCAAATATCCATTGCATTTTCTCAGTATCAAAGTACTTCATGATGACTTCAAAGTCTGCCTCTTGCTTTATGCAGTCATTTTCTTCAACAAGACCATCTTTGAAGGCTTCCATCATGGGTCCAAAATCAGTCTTGCCCAGAATGTCCAACGTCTCTTGAGGTATCCAATCCCTTCACTTGTTGACAAATGTACAGAAAGATAGGATTGTGCATCTTTGTGGTACTGATTCTACAATTCTTCGGGTCTCCTTTTTATCCTTGTTCGGTGATATAGCTTTGTTTTTTTGTGCAACCATCTTAAACCTCCTTCTGCTTGGTTTCTCTGGTTCATCATGTTGTTCTTCACGTGTGCTTTCTTGATGTCTCTTCTTCTTCCTGAGTGCGGCTTGCACTTTGTTTCTCTCCATGTAGCACCCCAGAGGAATTTCAGTTTGTAAAGAAAAAGAGTCTACTTCCTGGTTGTATGATTCAAGTGAAGATCCCACTTCCTCGATGGATCTTGTTCTGATCATCCCTGTATTGAGATAAACATTGACTCAGTTATCTAAAAAGATGGATGGAAAGTTACATACATGGGTAATTTTATTACCTGGGAAGGTAATAAAACACATTATTGGGGGAGGTAATCATATTTTTCAGTAAAAACACATTATTGGGGCAGGTAATCACTAATTCAGCAAGAAAATACATTACTGGGGGAGGTAATCATATTTTTCAATAAAAACACAATAGATATTGCAGGAAAGCATAGCCACAAACATTTACCCATATTTAGGAATATTTTACACACAGATATGGACATTTACACATATTTACGAAGAAGAAAACGCATTATTGAGGCAGGTAATGACTACTTATTCACAGAAAAACACATTACTGTGGGAGGTAATTAGATTACCACTATAAGTAATCTAGTTTATCACACATTTTCCACACATTGACAAAAATTTACCAACATTTACACATATTTACACCACATTTACACACATTTGCACATATTTATACATATTTACACATATTTGCACATATTTACACATATTTACACCACATTTTACACATTTTCGCACATTTACACATATTTATGCACATTTACACACATTTGCGTGCATTTATGAACATTTTACACACACTTACACAATTTACACATATTTACGCATATTTACACACAGTTACATGCATTCCAAAGACATTTTACAGAAATTTCACTCTATTTACACGAACTTCTACACACATTTCACATATACTGCGAAGAATAACTTCACAAACTCTCACAACCGTGATATATTCGTTCGTACCTGTTTTCTAGAATTCGGTTGTAATTTTCGCGGAAAAATGTGTTGAAATCTTCGTTTTACACCACGTTCTTAGAGAAAAACTGAAAATTGAACTTCAAACACTGTATTTGTAGCAATTTTTGGTAGTTTTTCACGGTTTGAATTTGAAATTCAATGTAATAACTGAAAGGATTTTGGAAGAGAGAGGAGTCGGGTTAAGGGCGGTTGTTCGAGAACCATGGCATGCGCTTGTAATATTAATGTCATTCCAAGATTATTTTAGTCATGTTTTGTAAATTATGTGTTAGTAGTAATAAAAAAAGATTGTACGAGTTAATAGGCATATTTTCAATATAACTGTATTTATTGGTCAATTTCTCATAGAATTACATCTAATGAAGCCAATATATAAAATAATAATCTATATATTAATAAAATGAGATCATTTTCCCGCTCTTTTTCTTATTTTTCTGAATTAAATAATTAATTTAAAAATCCGTATTCCCCTTCACTGTTTTTCTATTCCTTTTACATAATTTATTTATTTATTTATTATTAATTAAGTAATTATCATACTATATTTGAGATAACTGAAAATCTCAATTGATGATAACCGCAATTCTTTATCAGATATCAACACTATTCACGCGTAGAATCATGTGAGGGCTCTGTCTAATGTTTCCCCACTATCCCTGATTTCTTTCACGGCTTCAATTAAACTACAAAATCCATATTTTTAGCATATCGCGGTTAGTTGATACTCAATCAACATGAATGATATCTCTCTCCAATCTTGTAAAGATCTTCCCTAACCCTTGCTCTAACAGAAAAATCTCCTCTTCACGATTTATATATCTATTCAATTTTCCCTTTTATATTTGCACACCTGATTGTAAACGATCATCTCAAATCTGAATTAATCAATTTTCTAGAATTCTTTCCGTCTTAGGATTCTTCCTCTACGGTAATATATCTATTGGGTTTCTCTACATTTTGCAACATATTATTGAAGTTCTTGAGGTAATTCCAGATCGCCAAAATTTCCTTAACTATAGCAATTACTGATTTTCCCATTGTTCGCTCTTCCTGTATTAATCTAATAATTGGTTTTTACTAATTGATGCTATTCTGCTTTGTTTGGCTTTAGGGACTATAACTCGCGTTCTTACAGTGCTCTTGAAATAATTATTCAAAGGTACTCTTGGATCAAATTTTACTAATTTCAATGCTGCTAGAGAGGCCTTACTGCCAATTCATTTGTGTTCTGTCCTCTGTTACTTTTTTAATTTCTATGGAGATTTATGCAAGAATTTGTTGTATTGCTTACTTCTAAGCAATGATTGTGTCTGCGAGACAAGTATATAAATATATATTTCCTTCTTCTCTGTTACTATGCTTAGTATGCTACCTTCTATCTGTTGTTAAAATATTTTTATGTAGTTCTAGCATTTGATTTGTTAAAAGATATATCTAATGCGGTTTTATTGTCATATCCTTTACAGATAAAAGCTGAATTTCGATGAGATTCATAAATAAGCTTAAGATTGACTGTCAAGATTGAGGAAGATTGATCATAATAGTCAAACGTACGAATGGCTAATGAGATTACAGAGAGAAAACTGTATAGATGATGGATAGCTGTGCGTGTGAGTTTGATAGCAATTTTATGTGTGTGTATATGGTAGGATTAGCAGCGGTTGAAGTTGGTCGAAGATGTACGATAAAATAGGGCAGGAGCACTGGGTCAAATTGTTTCTCTCCAGTCCAACTGTTTGTATTTGGGCCTATTTGTAAAAAGAGGGATCACTTTCGGCCCTTTTGTAAAAATTGTGTTTGGTTTCCAAATGATTTGGAGTGAATATATGTCTAACGAATTAATTCCGCTATATTTGTTACTTAATTTTTTTACTTATACTGTGAGTGTTAATATGATGGATTTATATGAAATATGAAGGGAAACTCTGTCAAAAATTTTAAACAATCATTTGCATTTTTTCTAACATGAGTTCTAAACGTATCTTGGGCATATGTCTTCCCGTGCAACGCGCGAGTGGAAATACTAATATAATTAATGAATGAAAACATGTCCAATTAAAACTTAGTATTATAGATTTAAAAGATATCTTATAATTTAAAAGATATAGATATAGATTCAAGTAATTTAAAAATCGGAATAATGTTACTATTGGATGATTAATTAAAAAATTAATTAATGTCAAAGTTCTTTAATTAAATTTTTTTAATTAAATTTGATCGATATTATACATTTATATTATTTATTAATAATTTGATTAATTTTTTAAATTTAAACTTTAATGTGGTATAGATGATGACTGATAATCTATATATCTATATATATATATAATACCAGAGTATTTCACCATAATTTTTAATTCATTTTTTAATATTTTCCTGCCTAAAATCAAGGATTTTTTGGTCTTTTTCTTTTTTCTTTTTTAATATTATTATTACCAAAACAAAATTCTAAATCTTCTAAAATTTTACACATGAAAATCTCCTAAAATAATAGAGTTTCCATATTTAATGGGATTTCTACAACTTGTTTTACCAATCCCATTCTATCTAAATATTCTCTCTCTCCTCCTCTTTTTTTTCCATTTTCTAACAATAAATTTAAATTAAAAAATAAAAATTATTACTTTATTTTATTTGACTTAACAAAAGCTTTAAAACGAGTATAGTATTAATAAATAAATTTTTCTTTTTAAAAATTTAAAATTTAACGCAAATATATAAAATTAGTTTCCTATATAAAAATAAATTGATATTAACATAGATTAATAAGATAAAAAAATTTTGAAAATCTATATATATATATATATATATATATATGCAGTCTTTTTTCTACTTAAACACATTATTTTCTCTAACTTTTACTCACTTTTTTATTCCGGATCATTTTTCCCTATGAATTTGACCTAATATTTTATATATATATATATATATATATATATATATATATTTAATAATTCATTTATTTTTAAATTAGTTATTTAATCGATTAATTATAGTTTCCACCCATGTCCTTTATAATTTTTTTGCCCCTTAATATACTATCGCTTTAGTGCATATAATTAGCATTTCTAATACAATGAGATATAATAAATGTTCTTCATATTTGCCTATTTTAGATAGTTATCAATATTACAATTATGTAAATATTTTAATTTATATTGATCATTAAAATGAAATTTCCGACAGACATTCAAGACTTGACAATTGGAACTTCACATTAATGTATGAAAATTTAATCGTTCGATTTTATAAAATAGTTTTTTTTTAATTTTTAAATAATCCGATGGGTAATTATATTGCCACAACACATTTTTATTGATAATTTACATTATATTTATTTTAAATATTCCCAATATTTATATCTTAATGTAATTACAACCTTAATTTTTTTTCCATCAATACTGATTATTTTTAATCTTTAGCTAATTATAAATTTGAGCTATAATGATCGATTTTGTCTAAAAACTTTCCAATCAATATTGATTATTTTTAATCTTTAACTAATTATAACTTTTTTCCTATCAAGATCGTTTTTATCAAAAAATTTTATTTATTTAAACGTCAAATTACTTATTTATTCATCATACTTTTAAATATTGTTAAATATAATGGACGTAAAATGTGAATATTTCTTTTAATTTAAATATCTCTAATAAAATATCAAAATATAAATTAATATTTACGTACAAAGTAAGTTAATTACTAAAAATTATTAATCATGCATTTTGAGGACATAATTGTTATCATAAACAAAATTAAGATTTTTTCAAACAATTAAATTATGGTGTACTCAATATATTTTATAGCGTGAATATAATTAATCTTATTCGAGTTATTCAGCAATTTTTTTTTATCTTAGATTATATAGCATAATTATACTACTTACACATGACTTGATTAATCGTACTTAATTATTATAAGATTGTATATCAATTATAATAAGGTTCAAATTATTACAATACTCAGATATTATTTTTTAGTTCCAAAGAAGATAATTTTTCTTGATAGTATCTTATATCATGATAATCAATAAGAGCCAAAGAAGTATTTTTATTTAAGGAACATTTATTAAATACACCTTGTGTTTTAGTGTATTTACAATATACCTAACATGTTTTAAGATATTATTATATTGACACAATGCATTTCATTAATTCTTAACAAAACACATCTTATATTGAACAAAAATTGGAAAAAAATTACTTACTAAAATGAAATTACCCCTTTTCGAGACTGATAAATTACACCACGTATATTTTAGTATGTAACACTTTACATATCATTATTCTTCAAAATATAAATTAAAACTTATTTTATGAAAAATATTTTTTTCTTACTTTTATTCTAAAACATTTTTTCAAGTTAACTATATATTATATATAGAATATGATAAGTAAATTGAAAATAAGGAATCGTCTTCCTCATTGTTGTGATCAGTTCTACCACCGCTACTATAATCAATTGCAATTTTCATAAGAAATAATTTCACTTAATTTTGAGGTTTTCCTTTTTAAAGAGATAAATATGTAAATTAAAAAAATAAAAAAGGAAAAAAACTGAGTTGCACAATATTACTAAATATCGTGTACTATAACACTTGACATTTTCTTATTCATTGAATAAAAATTATTTATGAAACGTTAAAAATAAATTAATATTTTTGTAATGTTATACATTTGAATAATTTTTAACGGGATTGATTTATTGCCTCTCCGAGTAGTATTATAAGAATCGGGAACAAACATTTTATTTCTTTTTTTTTGTGAAAGTAAACAAATAGTTGGTCAAGTATGATGGAAAATCATACTTTGAGGAAAAAATATATTTTTTCTTTATTACTCAATTAAGTGCAATGATTCTATCAAGTATATTGGTGTGAAATATTTGTTTTCATGAATGCCATGAGACATTATAATTGCAATATTTTTATTTATTCTTAACTCTATTATTACAATTAATTGTGCACATCATACTTACATTAATTGAGTTGTATTAATTAAATTGACGAATGTTAGAAATTTTAATTTAATGGTCTAATTTTAGTGATAAGTAAATAAATATTTCAATTGCACATTTAATGAATAAAGATTAAATAAGTTGATACGTAAATAAATACCTAAATTGCTTATTTTATAAATTACATATTTAATAAATAATTGGCTATCAACCCAATCAAAGATTCAAATTATGCGATTCAATTGGAATTTCTTAATTGTCTCTCGACTATATTAAATATCTATTTAGGATTCTATTTTTTAAATAAATATTAAGAATCCCACCTACTTCAAATTATTCATTTTATAACAATTTTTATCTGTTTAGATTTTATTCAATTTTTAAAGATCATCGATTAACTCTTCTTTTTAATTATGAATAATATATATTTCAAGTCATTTGTCTCATTCAAATTTATTTATCTCATTCAAATTAATTTAAATTTGATTATAGCATTAAATATGGTAAAAAAAATGATTAAATATCAATGATTTTTTTTATCGACCACATTAAGAAACCTATATAATTTAAATTATTTAAATAAACATCTAAATTTATGAGTTTAAAAAAATGATATTAATATGCTGAATAGATTAAATTGGTGAGTTTATGTCGAATATATTAATATACATGTTTACTATATTTAGAAGGTATTTATTGAAATAGATGTCATTAATACACGTTTAAACAATATAAATAAAAATCTTTGATTAAACGATCATGATAGGACATGGACGGGGATGGGCATTTTTTAGCAGAATGGGGACGGGGAATGAGAATCTTCATCATGTTGCAATTCTTATAATATCCTCGCTCAGATTCGATTAAATGAAAGTGGGTGGGGGCGATAATAAGTGTTTCTTAGCTGTGGTAGAAATAGGGTATTGGGGTCAGTACCCGCTATATTATCATTTCTATAATATAAATATATATTGATTATATTTCATAATTAAATTCTAAAATTTTATTATTCGTATATTCATTGTCAATACCGTACATCACACGAGTATGTAATTAATATCTCTCGAAATTTGGAGTTGTATATAATAGAATATAGAATAATTTTTTTAAAAAAACCATAGGCTTTAAGAAAATTGATAGAGTTTTTTTATTATATTTATTTTGATAACTATAGTATTTAATTTTATTAATTTAAGTTTATGTTTATACATATTTAATAGATTTAATTTTACCATAAGTAAAATGTGATATATTAACATAATCTCTATCACTAATTATCATGTCATATAATACACTGTAAATGCTAGGTAAGAGCAGTACAAATTGATAACTAATCATAAATTAATTATTCCATTAATATTTATCAAAATTATTATTTGTTAAAAACTAATTACATAAAATGCACAGTGTAAATGTTGGGTAAAAGCAGTAAAAATATTAATCTTTTGATTTTATAATATTAATATCAGTAGGATTTACTAATATTTTAAACATATCACTCAAGAACGGATAAAAATACTAGTACAAACTAATATAATATTAGAAAAATAAAACCCAAATAACTAATACCAAAAATTCACACAACTCGTGGTTAACCATTGGTGGGACTTGGGCTTGGATCTTAAGGACCCCATCATTCTTTGATGATGGCTTTTTTTTTTTTTTGAGAAACTACTTCTAGTGGTTGGTGTGGATCGGATAAATACCGATTTATCGCTGACCATATATTATTGGAAGCACTGACCAACTGACGTGATGGACTGGAAGATAACCTGATGTTGATATTCATATATTTCAATGGAAAAAACCATAAATAATAAACAAATATATAACGAAGTAGATCAAAGATTGCCAGCAAAGCCATGACATCATCTCTTTGAATTATATAGAAAGTGATGAAAGATCCAAGACGTTTCCTATATGAGAGTACTGATCTCCAAGAAAAAATCATGCATAAATATTCGACAAGCTGACCCAATTGGAACATAAAGCCTTATTGAATCTTACCTTTGCCTGAATTGAAGTGAGAAAAAAAATGGCAGCAACAAAAAGGGAAGAGCTTGTTTTTATCCCTATACCAGGAATGAGTCACCTGGTATCGACTATGGAGATGGCTAAGCGTCTAACCGATAGAGATGAACGCCTCTCTATCACTGTCCTCAACATGAAGTCGTTAGTCGAGTTGAAAACCACTTCGTATTCTTCCACTTCGCGTATCCGTTTGATCGAAATTTCTGTCGACCACCCGTCTGGTGTACCCAAAAACTTCAATTTCTCGTATTTCATCGAAAGCCACAAGGATCTCGTTAGAGATAACGTCGCGAAAATAGTGCGTGATGAGTCGATTAGACTTGCCGGATTTGTTATCGACATGTTTTGTACGTCCATGATTGATGTTGCTAATGAGTTTGGTGTCCCAACTTATCTCTTCTTCACAAGTGGTGCTGCAGCAATGGGGTTCACTTTAAATGCGCAAAGTCTCCACGACGACCAAAACAAGGACATGACAGCGTCCGATGATGTTGAGTTATTGGTTCCAACGTATAAGAATCCCGTTTCCGCGAAACTATTTCCTAGTGGATTCTTTGGAAAGGAACGATTCCCCATGTTTCTCAACATTGCGAGAGGGTTTAGAAAGACAAAGGGAATTATGATCAACACTTTCATGGATTTAGAAGCCTACGCGTTGAAGGCCCTCGCCGATGATGAGAAGATCCCGCCGGTTTATCCGATCGGCCCGATACTTCACGTTAAGGCCGAAAGTGATGAAAACAGAGAGAAAAAAGAAATCATTGAGTGGCTCGACGAACAACCGGTTTCGTCGGTTGTTTTCCTTTGCTTTGGAAGTATGGGATATTTTGATGTTGATCAGGTCAAAGAGATGGCGGTGGCACTCGAACATACCGGCCACCGGTTCTTGTGGTCGTTGAGAAAGCCGCCTCCAAATGATGGGTTTGAGCCTCCATCCGAGTACGAGAATTTCCAAGTAGTGCTCCCCGAAGGGTTCTTGCAACGCACGGTGGGAATCGGGAAGGTGATTGGGTGGGCCCCACAAGTGGCTGTCCTATCACACCCTTCGGTTGGAGGCTTCGTGTCGCATTGTGGGTGGAACTCGACTCTCGAAAGTATTTGGTATGGAGTGCCAATAGCGGCGTGGCCGATGTATGCCGAGCAGCAACTTAATGCGTTCCAGTTGGTGGAAGAGTTGGGAATTGGTGTGGAGATTAGGATGGACTATAGGAGAGGGAGTGACGTGGTTGTGAAGGCTGAAGAAATAGAGAGGGGAATCAAGTGTCTAATGGAGCCAGAGAGTGAAATGAGGATGAAGATGAAAGAGATGAAGGACAAGAGTAGAATGGCCCTGATCGAAGGTGGGTCGTCCTATGATGCCTTGGGACGCTTCATTGACAACGTTATCGATAGCATTTGATGGGTGTAGCACAAGAAGGCTAATGGATCCAGTTTGCAAGAGGCTATTCAAAATGATTTTTGAACAAGTTCTATGGCGATTTTTCTTTTCCTCCCCTCCTTTTTAAAGTAGAAACAAGCTCAATTGAGTAACACTGCTTTGAAAAGTGAGTTGAGTAATGCTTGTGATACACACAAATGTGTACCACACAATTGTGGCACCCTCACTTTCGGGGCGTATTTTGGTCATTTCATATCATATCCTATTAGGGCGTGATAATTGTATGGTACACATTTATGTGTACTTGAGAAATTATCCAAGTTAGTTAGCGTGCAGTTATTTTGGTTAATGCAAGTTGGTGAAAGTTTGTTATCTTTGTGTTACTGTTTTCCAGCTCAGTTTCCTCTTTTCTTTTTCTTATTCTTTTCCCCCCATTTTTCTTTTCAGTTAGTATAAATAAGGGGAGCAAATATTCCCGTGTTGAATATGGAGAATGAAAAATAAAATTTGTTCTAAATTCTCTAATTGGCCAATAGGTGACTTTCGAGTTTCAACGCGCATAGATAACATTTATATGTGTAATTGGCTCATTTATCTCTAAATATTGCCCCTTTCAGAAAATGCCTTTTGATCTGATATCCGTATAAAATACTAAACCCAATGATAGGGACGGAGCTAGGGGTATTCCCAGGTATTACCCAGGAATACCCCACTTTGTGGAAAAAAAAATTCAAGTTTTTTTTTTTCTCTGTTTTTTAGTTTGATGGTCAAACTTTGCAGCTATCAGGTATTGAGTTGTGGTCAAACTTTACAGGAGATCAATTTTGTGAGTTTCTAACTCTCACGACTTTCATATTTATTTATATTTTATTGGTCAAAGTTTGTGCGATTTAGGCAAAGGAGATAAGGCTATTTAATTTGTGCTCTTGCCTTATTATTTAGCGATTGAATTTGTATTGATTTTTCTTTTCATTTTTCATAGTTCTCTTGATTTCTCAGTTCTAAAATTCTAATGTTGAATACTTAAAATGTTGAATGTTAATTGTGAATTCGTGATTGATTATAAATTTGTGTTAATTTGTTAAATGTGAATTGTGTATTTATGAAAATTGGAATTAATAAGTTGCAAATATGGAAGACTCAATTTTTAACTTTTAAAAGTGTTGAAAATTGATGCCGAAAAAATTCTAAAGGCTTCTCACTTCTAATTTCTTCCTTCTACATTACTCAATACCAAATGGTAAGTGAAATTGTGAAAGTGATAAAGTTCATATTTGTATAATATATATTTGTTTATGTGGGTGTGGACAGTGACTATTAGGTTAGAAATGATTCATTTGAAAATATCTAAATTTTAATTATCTATTATGGTTCCCTTAGCCGATTGTTATGGATAATAATTTCGGTACAGTGTCGCTTCCTCTTCCTTCAACGGCGGCAAATGTCTTGGCCCTTGTTTGAAAATTTTATTTTGTGCATATCCATATACGTTAGTATAGCTCCGCCACTGTCCAATGAGACAGCCCCACCCCCCCACCCCCCGAATGTGGGGGTGCCCACACATTTTTAAAATTTTTTTGTCTCTATCGAGTATGGTACTCGTGTTGGGTACTAGAAACAAGCTTTTCAGAAAATATGTTTCATGTTTGAATTTTGGTGTTAAAGTTCTAAAATGTGATACTTTTTTACACCACATGTACTATTAAATGACTTTCATTAAAATTAACTATTAATTTTTAGTGCGGTGTTTGCAAATATAATTTCATGGATAATACTACATTGTCATAATTTTTGACATAATTGGTAATATAATAATAGTAAAATTCATATCTTATTATTAATGAATGGTTGCATTTACATTTAATATAAACGGATTTTGAAATCATTTTACACCAATACGACACTCTTTATAGTATTCAGTATGTAGCGTGGTCGTAATTTCATTATGACAGACAAAGTAGTATATAAATTGAAATTGAAATTGAAACTTCAAAAAAAAAAAAAAGCTTTTATTGAGAATGACATTCATAAAAGTTAATGCCACTTAATTTTCACTGATTTAAAATCCATGCACCACCTCGTTGGCACATAGAACCCAATAAACTATTCCACAATTTGAAAGGAAAAGAAATATTTATTTAGAATCTACTCATTTGAAAAATAGAATGATTTTTTTCTTCTCGACGACGATGGTCTAGAATGTGATTTTTTAAATGTTATTTTCATTTTTGAATATTTTAATTCGTTGGAATAGTTTATTTGTTGTGTTATAGAAATTGATTTCATATGTTTGTATATCATTCACCATCAAACAAACCCTTCAAAGTTAAAGGTCATTTTGGATGACTTCCATAGGAAAAGATCTATAGCACCAAGGAATATAATGTTTTGGCATTTCACACAAAAATCAAATGTTTGAATCCAATTTACAAACCGAGAAACCGTTTGAAACTAAATGGCCAAAGTTTTTATTCGTTAACTAGTGTCAAGGCGCCCCACCATGCACAAAAAACAATAATTAAGGTTATTCGGGTTCGATTTCATAATAAATGGCAAAAAAACTTCAACGAAAAAAAATGGCATAATTGTTAAATTTCGTTATACATGACATTTGTAATGGAGTTGTATGTCGTTATCATTTCAGATGGTGCTCTACAAACCTATAATAAACTTTTTTGTTTATTTAATAGTTTACAAATTGAGTTGTTTGCTATTTAGACTCACGTGTGTTGCTCGAATACATAATGTTACAAGCACAAGACGGGCCAGAGTGTGAATTCAAATGCAAAACAATTGAAAAACACCAATAATTAGTATGGTTCAACTAACCACCGATAATCATAGGCGAAGAATACTTTTATTCATAAGAAAAATCTCTCATACAATATTTTCACACAAAAATTAGACAAAAAAAATACATTCTTTTTCTCAATCTGATTTTTCGCACACCTTTTCTCTAATACTCCTTCCACAACCTCTCGTTACCATATATGCTCCCCTACACATTGTCTGTGCAGGGGGTATATGAACACTCCCATGAAAAAAGTCGTGTGGCCCCACCATCTTGGGACAGTTATGTATTATTTATCTGATTTAATATAAATACTAAAAAAATGGATGACGTGGCGCCCTCACAGGGCGCAACGTCCGGGGTGTGTGCATGCTTCTCCTGCACACTAGTGTGCCGGAGAGCAACAACGCTCTCGTTACCATCTTTAGAAAAACTCCATGGCTCCTGAAAAACACACAAAATGGTTCCGCGGGTGTAGTCACCTTTCTACTTTCTCTTTGTGGGGTGGGAAGGGAGGGGTTTTGTGCTTTTCGGGTTTTACCTTCATTTTTTTTTTTTTTGAGTTTACGGCTGAAAATGAAATGTAAGAAAAGTTAAGAGCTTGTTTGCACTCATTAATTTAAAGATTATTTTTCTTCAATATCGATTTCAACAATTTATTTTATTGATCTGTTAATATTCACTATCGAAAAATAACTTTTGCCGACTAAATGTGTTTGCGTGACAATTTCTCTCATAGATCACTTTTTGACGAACAACTCTAAAATAGACTTTTTATGGCAAAGTTTTTGTTGCTAAAAGAAAAATTTATTGTATTGACTTTTCATATTTTTTGATAGTTTTAGTTGATTTTTAATTAAATATTTAAACATTATTTTATATCTCTACAAAAAATATTCTAAATTTTAAATTGTAACCGAAAATTTTAGGACAAATTTGTACGTGTAGAAATTGAATATTCAATTGTAATTGTTACAATTTTTATTTGAACTTGAATTAGAAAGAAGCAAAATATTATCGAGTGTGCCTCAAAATTCCTTCGTTAGTCAATAAAGTATAAAAATAAGGATAAAAATATTGATTTTAAAAACAAATCCAATTAATCTATGGAGATTTTTACTATTTTTTGTGTTAATTTGCCGTAGAAAATTGCTATGTAAGAAACAATACCCTATAGTAAAAACCCCCTTATCTATTACTAGCTGTTTCACCCGTACGTTGCACGGGAAATAAATTTTTCAACTAATAACGTTATTGATAGATGTTACTAATATTAACAAAAAATCTAAAAAATAATTAAAATAAAGAATGAGTTACAATAATAAACTTAAAGAATTGAACTTGAAACAATTCTATAAAAAGTTCGATAAATTTCTATATTTCGTACTAATCCATCGTGCAAATATGCAAGAAACAGCTCATGAAAGTCTACACAACTTAATTTATTATTCTCCATAAAATAGTAACTAATTAGCATTTACACCCGTACTTTGCACGAGATGATAATTCGTGGCAGCGATTGTGATAATATATTGCATTTTGTTCATTACAAGATTATTCTACTAATATAAATTCAAAATAAAATAAAATTAAATTTTATAGTTATCAAAATAACCATACTAAAATAACTCTACTAACATTCGCAGAGCTCATTGTTTTTTCTTAAAAATTATTTTACATTTTATTATATGCAATTATAAATTTTGGGAGATATCAATTATGATACATCAATATGACGTACATTATTAACAATTAATATGTAAATAATAATTTTTAAATTTTAATTATGAAATATAATTAGTATAAAGACATATTATAAAAATAACAATATATAGTAAATGCAGTTAAATGAGACCTAAAATGTTCTTGCCATCTTTGAAACACTTATCCTCGTTTACCCATCCTCATTTACTCTAGTTGAACGCGGATGATATAAGAATTACAAACTTCCATTCCCCGTCCTCGTTCCCACCCCGCTAGAAAATTCTTATCCCCGTCCATGCCCCGTCGTGATGGTTTAATTCAAGACTTTTCTTTCGATATTTTATTTTTTTAATAAATACCTTCTAAATATATTAAACGCGTATATACTTAAAATAAATTGAAATATATATGATTAATAGTTAAAATATACAATCTAATTGATTATACTAAAAAATAAAATAAAATATCAACAGGGAAAATTCTGTATAAAATAAATAATTCAAAGTAGTTAGGATTCTTAATATTTATTTAGGAGATAGAAACTTAGATAAATATTTAACATAGTCGAAACCCAATTAAAACATTCTAATTGAGTCATATAATTTCAATCATTGATTGAGCCGATAGTCAATTGCTTAATAAGAATTCGTAGACTTATTCCCTAGCAAAAGTGATAGATTGAACCAAATAATTATTATATAATTGTTGGTTCAAGTATTGTCAAAATAAAAAATCATTACTACTTGAATACCTATTTTTGGAGCTTGTTACTTAAAAAGAAAAAAAAAGAAAAAAGGAGTAGATCGTTTGAAACACCCGTAATTATATAAAAAGAAATATTAATATTTTGCCATAAACTGTAACTCAAAAGAAATATTATAGAAAATACAAAAAATATGAAAATCAAAAGAAAATCATATTTTGAAAAAAAATGATACCTGAAAAAGTAAATAAAGTTAATTAGGGACTAATGATCACTCTAATTACTTTACAATAAAATGTAACACCACAATTCTAAGAATCTAAAATTTTATAGTGTTAACTTAATTTTATTTTAAAATACATAGAAAGATAAATTAATTTCGTAAGCACAATTGTCTTTCCCGTAACAATCTAATTAATTTTAATTATTTTTTATTTTTTGAAATAATTATATTTCCCCATATTTAGCAATTGAATTCATTTTTATTAATTTTCATTAATTTTCATCTAATAAAACTATATCAATTTTTGTCCAATGAAAATATAACCAATAAAATCTAAGAAATATAATTAATTGTAATATAATTAATTCTAATTAATTATTGTTTTTAGCTAATTATTTGAAGAAATAATTTATTATTTCTAAATAATTAGTTTTTTAACCTCAATTTTAAGAATTGTATGAATTTAATTGTAAATATATTTTATAATTAAAAAGATATCTTGTATATAAAAAAATGTCTTTCATTTTTTTAGAAAATCTAATCAACTATGAAAATCTAACTAATTTTAATTATTATTTATTTTTTCATTAACGTTGTGTTTCTCTTTTCGCAATATAACTAATTTTGATTAATTTTCGTCCCACGA
Source organism: Jasminum sambac (assembly GCA_018223645.1). NCBI lineage: Eukaryota > Viridiplantae > Streptophyta > Magnoliopsida > Lamiales > Oleaceae > Jasminum > Jasminum sambac. The sequence continues at coordinate 28,047,306 of CP073647.1, forward strand.
AACTGTGTCAATTTTCGTCCATTGAAACCAAGTCCAATTGAATTGTAATAGTATTATTAATTTTAATTAATTGTAATAGAATTATTTTTAATTAATTTTCATTTTTAGCTAATTATTTTTGAAAAGAATTAATTATTTCTGTAATAATCATTTTAATATCGATCGACTTACTTTCCAATAAGATGTGACCACCAATTATAAGAATCAAAAATCTTATAGCTTTTAACTTAAGTTTATTTTAAAATACGTAAAAAGATAAATTAATTTCGTAAGCATATTTTTCTTCCCTGTAACAATCTAATTAATTTTAATTATTCTTTATTTTTTGAAATAATTATGTTTCCCCCTTTTAGCAATTTAATTAATTTTGATTAATTTGCGTCTAATAAAACTATCTCAATTTTCTTCCAATGAACTATATCGAATTAAATCTAAAAAATATGATTAATTGTAATATAATTAATTCTTGTTTCAGAGAATTATTTATAAAAATAATTTATTATTTATAAATAATTAGTTTTTTAATGTAGTTTTAAAAATTGTATGAATCTAATTTTAAAGATATTTTATAATTAAAAAGATATCTTGCGTGTCAAAAAACGTCTTTCAATTTTTAGGAAAATTAGGAAAAATCTGGTCAACCATAGTAATCTAATTAATTTTAATTGTTATTTATTTTTTAATTAGCGCTATTTTTTTGTTTTAGCAATATAATTAATTTTTATTAATTTTTGTCCGACGAAACCATGTCAATATTCGTCCATTGAAACCAAGTCTAATTAAATTGGAATAGTATTATTAAATTTAATTAATTATAATAGAATTATTTTTAAGTAATTATTATTTTTAGCCAATTATTTATGAATTATTTCTAAAATAACCATTTTAATATCATCACTTTTAAGAATTGTATGAATTTAATTTTGAAGAAATCTTGCAATTTAAAAGATATATTACAATTTAAGAGATTTTTTTTCATTTTTTAAGGAAAACCCGCAGCAATTTAATGATTTTTTTTGTTTTTAAAATTAATCATATTTTCCCTTTGACAATATAGTTAATTTTTGATCAATCTTTGTCCACTAAACCCATGTCTAGCTAAATATTGGCAATAAAATTTATTATTTTAATTAATAAAATTTTAAATAATTATGCTTAATTTTTGTATTTAAGTTAATTATTTCTCAAAAATCACTTATTTCTAAAATAATTTGCTTGATGCCCATAATTAATTTTAAGAATTATATGAATTTAATTTTGGAAATATCTTATAATTGAAAATATATCTTGGAATTTAAAAGATATAAATATATATTCAATTAATTAAAAAATCAATTAATGTTACAATTGAATGATTAATTAAAAAAATTGATGTTATACGTTTCTTTTAGTTTTTTGTAAAAATTAAATGAATTGTGATTTTTATCCCACCAAAATTAAATTTTAGTGAAATCGCTAATTTTAATTAATTTTTATTTATTAGCTAATTATTATTTTTAAAAATAATAAATTAGTTCTAAAATTAACAAAAGGGTCCAACCTAAGTTTTAAATTTTTATGTTACACATCTATTTTAATTTTTAGGTAAAAATTTAATGAATTGTAATTTTTCATCGCACAAAAAATTAAATTTTATAGAAATTACTAATTTTAATTAACTTTATTCTTTAACTAATTATTTATAGAAATGATTGATTGTTTCTAAAGTTAATTCTTGGGTCCAACCTTATTTTTAAATTTTTTAATACAAATTGGGGATCGTAGTGGTAGAATTTTGTCTCAAACTTGGGTCAATTGCTGGTAAGTTTTTTTTTGTGTAAAACTTTAATGAATCGTAATTTTGTATTGCAAAAAAAAAAAAAAAATTGAATCTTAGCTGGATTGTCAATTTTAATTAATTTTTGTTTCTTAGCTAATTATTTTAAAAAATTTATTATTTCTAAAACTAATTATGTAGCGGGTCTGATCTTATTTTTTAATTTCAATGTTAAACCTTTATTTGAATTTTTGTGTAAAAATTTAGTCAATGGTAATTTTGTATGGCATAAAAATTAAATCTTAGAGAAAACTGTTAATTTTAAATAATTTTATTTTTTAAATATGAAAATTATGAAAAAACTATCAGTTAAAAATTCATTCCAATTCTTGGAATACCCTTATATTGTTCAAAACATAAACCTATAAATTGAAGATTTGAAAGAAAAAATAAAAAATAAATTGAAATTTGTAATATTTGAAAGAAAAATATATAATATTTGTATAGGTAAACTAAATTACAACTGATAATAACAACTGAAGCTAATGAGGTAAAAAATTGAATTTGTTATTTGTTATTGAAGTTTGGATGTTAAAGTGCAAATATAATGGGACATCTCATTAAAATTGAATTTTATACACAAACATCAATTAAGTGTCGTAACAAATTATTAAAAATTTTTAATCTTATTACATCAGTAGTCATTAATCTATATTAATATCAATTTATCTTTAAGTTGGACACTGACTTATATATTTGCGGAAAATCTTAATTTTTTTAAAAATAAAAATTTATATATTGATAGTATACTCGTTTTAAAACTCTCATCAAGTTGAGCAAAATAGAATCACAAATTATTATTTTTTATATGTAGAAAATGAAAAAAAAAAGAGAGGAAATGATAGAGAGAGTATTTAATTAGATATTATGAGATTGGGTAAATTAGGGTATAAATAATAATTAAATAAAATTTATATACATTAATATTAATATATTAGAAAAAAAATAAAAGAGAGCTGTATATGGATTAAAAAATAAAAAATAAGAAGAGAGTTTGTTTTAAATGGAAAAATGGATTTACGAAAATAAAAAATATAATAAGAAAAAACTAGTTTCCCATATATATAAATTATTCTATATATAGATAAAAGTTTATATTAGACAAATTTAATATGCGGGAAAAATTAAGGATGTGTTTAGGAGGGAAAAAAAGCTCTTTATATATATATATATATATATATATATATATATATATATATATATTAGCGTTCATATTTTGTTATAGCACCAACATATCAAAATAGGTAAGATTCTAATATTAGATTCTAGAACTTAGTGTTTGATTCTAGAAACTAATATCAGAATATTACTACGTCCGTCCTATTTTAATAGGCTTGATTTCTTTTTTCGTCCGTCCCAAAATATAGGCTACACTCCTTATTAGTATAAATTTAAAATTTTCATTTTCTAATCTACCCCTATTTATTATATATGGTTATTAATAAAAATACATTATTATATTTAATATAAGGATATATTGAAAAATACACAAGTAAAATTTACTTTTCCAATAAATATTAATTTCAAATTTTTAATCCAAGATGAAAGTCAAAAACATATCTATCAAAATGGGAAGGAGGAGTACTTATTTTGATATCCTGGTGATATAAGAAGATCTGAGCTGACAGTGTTAGGTCATTTAATGCGAATTAACACATCTCGTCCTCTCCCATACATTTTCTACATATTTTGAAAATGATATATTTTTAATATTGAAATTTTATTAAAGTATCAAAGTTTGATATGATAATTGTCTCTTATTGTTATGTAACAACAAGGTCAAATCATGAGCTCCCTTAATACAGCATTATAGCGCAAAAATATGCCATATCAACACTGAAGCTTTATTGGCAAATGTGTCATTCATGCTGCACATTTTCAATATTCTTTGGAATTTTCCCGTAAAAGATACATGGATGCCATTATTCAATTTGTTGAATCCTATCATGTACTGTTTCTACAACGTTCGGATCGAGGATTTTCTAATTCTTGGGTTCAATTATTGCAAAGCAGTGCATGGAAATTGGGGTTGTTTGATTTGAAGCCATTTAATTTGATCCGTTGGGAGGAATGGGATGACCTTTTTATTTAGGGTGGGGCTAAATGCACCCACCCTTTTACTAAATACACCCATTTTTAAAAATTAAAAAAAAAAAGAAAAATTACCAATATACCCTCCCTTTTCCCTCCCTCTCCCCTTTCTCTTCCCTCCCTTTCTCTCCGCTCTCCTCTGTCTCCCGCTCTCTCTCTCTTCCCTCTCTCTCTCTCCTCTCTCCTCTCTCTTCTCTTTTTTTTTTTCATGTTTGTTTGCGAACAAGTTTTTCATTCATTGTGATCGAGAACTGATTATTTGTTATTGTGTTTAGAAATAACAGTATTTAAAAAATTAAACTAAAAATGAGTAATTTTTAAAAAAATTTTCATGTTACCCTTATTAATTGCACCGGCCTAATTGCAGATTTTTTATTCAAATTTTTTACAATCACTTTCATGAATAATTTTGAAATTTATTTTTAAGTTTTTTACAACCATTTTGACTATTAGACGATTAATTTGGAAATTTTTTTGATGATATAGTAATTGACCTTATCCTATTAGTGTTAAATATAATCATTAAGAAATTCAAAATTTTTAAACCATTCACGAGTAATTTTGAAATTTCTTTTAAATTTTTAACAATCACTTTAATGATAATGAATTTGAAATTTTTGGATAATCTGATAATTGTATCAGATAAATTGTTAAATATAATTATTAAAAAAACTTTAAATTTCAAAAAATAATTTTTTTTTTTTTCGCATGTTCGCCCCCAAGAGGCGAGCGATCTTTCTGTTAAGCCCCCAAGAAGGCGGTACAGCCTTAGTTGTTAAGCGCCCCTTGAGAGCGAGCATCACTGAGCATGTTAAGCCCCCAGAGGCGAACATGCGAAAAAAAAAAAAGAAAAAGAAAAAAAGGAGCGAGGTAAAATGGGAATATGGGAATTAATTGGTGTATTTAGTAAAGCGGTGGGTGCATTTAGCCCCACCCTTTTATTTAACATGTTGTTATCAAGGGAATCAGATCATGAGGAAGTATAGACAATACAACAGGTGTCATCCATCACGTTAATTCGTACAATAGAGCCGGTGAACGCTACTGCATACGAGCGCTAGCAATATTTGATTTGTCTACCCTTCTTGAAGTGAGATCAGAGAATTACTCGTTAGAATACTGTACAAACGGCCAAGAAATAGCAGGGTCCACGTGCTTTAATGCAGTTTGTAGAAACATCCCCAAGTGGTCAGCATTATATTTACAAGCTTGTTCCGCGCACACTCGAGTGATTCTACTGCTCATACGATTTATTTTGAAATCCAAAATCAGTTAGATTCACCACAATAATTTGGATTCCAAAGATTCAAAATTTTCTCAATACCTGGTGACTATCTCACAAAGTTTTGGAGCATAATTTAGCCATCCCAGATTCGATTTCAAACTAGATCAGATAAATTCAAATCACTCAAAAATCAAACAATACCATTATATTTTATCATATGCCTTGTGCTGCTTATAAATAAATAAATAAAGGTTTATTAGCGTTACAATAACTCAACGTTTGATCTAGTCACGATAAAGACTCTATGGTTTATTTCTTCCCATTTTAGTTTCCAAACTCAAAGTCCATTGCGCATTCAGGACTTCCGTTGGCATTCACTGTTAAGTCACCCCATGTGCATCCCACATGCGATTTTTCAATGACAAAATGGTCAGAACTTTAAATATTATTACAATCAAATCCCAAAGTTTGAAAAATGCATACTTTAGTCCCAAGTTTAGTTAAATTGTATAATTTTACATTTTATTTTTTCTGTGGATGCTTATGTGGTCAGTAATTAATTTTATTTAATTAATTTAATACTGATTAAATAGTTTTCATAAAAAATTTTCAACACAATAATATTTGTTTCGTATTAATATAATATCGCTACTATCCAAAATTTTCTTTAATATTAAAGACCCGCACATTTTGATTTTAACCAACAGTTAATTTTAAATATAATTTAATTATTGTACATATATAAAATTTTATTATGAATATACTATTGCAATATATATATATATATCTAATACAAAGATTTAATCAAAGCAAAAAGGAAAAAATTCAAAAATTTTATGTAGCATTAGAGATGCCTATATTTTGATTTTAAACAATAATTAATAATAGTAAATATAGTTATTGTACCCACATAAAATTTTGTTAGTAATATATTACAATAAAAAAAATTCGAACACAAAGAAATAATGAAGTCAAATCAATTTTTTGAAAAAACAAACAAAACAAGAAAAAAACCACCCACCCCCACCCTGCTCTCCCCCAAACCACCACCGCCATCTTTGGGTGGCGGCGCGCTTCAAATTTGAAGCCACGATCGAGTCTTTGGTGGTGGCGAAACCACCAACAGCGGTTGTTGGTCGTTTTGCCGCGACCAGCACTCGATCTGGTGGGTCACCAAATCGATTTACAAATCTTTCACGAGGGCATTTGTGAAGGCGGCATCCGATTTTGAAGACCACAAGTGTATCGGCGGTGGCGCCATTTAGGGCATGTATTAGTGCAAAATCATTTGGAAGCTCTGTGCCAGGATCAATATGGTTTCTTGGGGAAGGATGTTCTGAGGAGAATACATGGAGCAAACTCACTGGTTAAGGTTAGAGCATCTCCAGTAATCTCTCTATTTTTAAAGAGCATATTCCATTAAATAAAGAGCATCTTTAAATTTAAAGTGCGAAAATTTTTAAATGCTCCAACAAGCTCTCCAATTTTAACTCTTTATTTTGCTTTTTTCAAGAAAAATTATTGTTTTATCTCAAATTTAATTAATAATAATATTTTTAAGTATAAATGACCAATAGAATTAATTGTGGATTATATTGTTTAAGAAGTAGGACTTTGAAACTTGTAACCATTCAATTATAACGAGTGAGTTTGACTCTCTAAATTTGGAGAGTCAAATTCACTCTCTAAATTAAATTGTTAATTTAAAGAGCTTGTTGGAGTAAAATTTTAGAACTTAACTCTTTAAATTATAAAGAATCTCATATTTAAAGAGCTTGTTGGAGATGCTCTTAGTGATAACTGATAACGTTGTATGTCTTGCATTTGTGGATGGTGGAAAAAGTCAGGACCACTGAGCGAATCCTAGTGGTGGCGAAACCACCAAGAATCATTGCTCGTGGTTTCGCCACTTGCCGGCGTGGTGACTTCAAAATTCTAAGCCACATGCCCCCACCACCACTAACAACGTTGTGGTGGTGTTTTTGGAGAGGAGCGGGTGGGGGTGGGTGGGTGGGTGGGTGGGTGAGGTTTTTTCTTGTTTTGTATTTTTTTAAAAAAATTCATTTGGTTTGATTAATTCTTCGTGTTCGAAATATTTTTTTACAGTAATATATTACTATTAAAATTTTATGTATGTATAATAACTACATTTATTATTAATAACTACATTTTATGTAAGCACCCCTTGTGTTTTTCTTTACATTCTTCTCAATAGAAAATGGTTGTGGCAGCTGTTGTTGAAGTTTTCGTTTCCTTTCTTTCTGTTCAGTCTCAGTCAACATGTTTTCCATTTGTGCAGCTGTTAGTGGGCCCCATTCACTCATTAGCTGTGTTTGATCATTTCCTGTTTACCGTCCAGCATCTATTATAATTTTTTCACCCTCAGCAGCTATTTGTTCTTCCTCTTGAATCTTGCTCGGTGTCTAGGCCTTTTCTTCTTCAACTTGTTACAGAAAGCCCAACATTTGTTCCGCTGTTTGTGGCCCCCAACTTGCCTGTGTTGTAATTTTAGAAACATCTTCTGTAATATTCATGATGACATCGTCAATTGTCTTTTTTTCACTCTCATGAATGTCTTGTTCTGAGTGGTTGTCCTCATTTAACCCTTCATCCCGATCTTCTTCCTGCCTTTCTTCAACATTTTGATCATCTTCGTTCTGCTTGTCACTAGTCTTCTCCTTGTCACCTTGGTCATCAAGTTGTGCCTCTGCATCATCTTGTTTCTGCTGTTCTGTTTCAGCTGTATCCTTATTTGTCTCTGGAGCATTTGTTTCGCCCATCACATTATCTTTTAGCATTCTTTCAAGTTCTCTTATCCTCTATTTGTATGTCCTTCTTTCTTCTTCCATCTGCATTATTTTGTTGTCTGAATTGATTATTTTTGCCAGTGATTTATTGTTGTGCTCCTTAATACTTTCACGAATGTAATTAATTGCAGCTTCAGCTTTGTGTCGACTATTGTCATTGGTGGTTGATGACAATGCATTAAACATGAAACTCAAATCCTCATTGAGTTTTTCATCTTCATCTCTCTGTTGGATCTGCTAGGGCACTTGTAATCATATCATGACAACTGTTAATGAGATTGCCAAATCAAGGAAGTAATAGATTTACCTGTGGTCATAACATTATTACCTACCCAGGTAATATCATTACCAAGGCACCCTTTGACATTTTTACATACCCAGGTAATAATATTATCTGCACAGGTAGTCATATTCACTTTGGCATTGCAACTCATTTAGTATTACCACCCCAGGCAATGAAATTACCTACCCAAGTATTCATGCTCACCTGGCCTTTTAATTTTGTTTTCTAGGTTTTGCAAGCAATGTAAGACATAATTATGCAGTTTCTTACCCATTCCACCCATTCAGTCTGCTGTCGTTCCTCCATGAAGAATCTCTCCTGCCCTTCCCTTATCCATGGTCCTTTTGTCATTAGTTCCTGTATGATTTTCAACAGTCGATTTGGTAATTAGTTAATTTTGAATATAAGCAAGTTATAACCAAAGTAACAAAATTATCATCAAAACTAACAACATTTTTTACCTCCACAAGATTTGGCTTCCTCTCGATGACCTTCAAATTGAAAATCTCTTTATACTCCAAAGAACAAACCTTGGTTTCCTGGTTGAATACCGAGCAGGGATCCTATCTTTGGGTGTTTTCCAAGAACCAATACTCAACAAGGAGTAAGCATCCATTCAGGGCTGTGGGCTTCTCTTTGTTGTATTTTTTCAGTCCATCCATCAGAAATTCAACAATGGATGTCGCCCAGTTCCACTCGTTTACTGTGTCAAATCCAAGCAGATTTTTATCAGGTCCTAGGTTATGTTGATCCCTGTCCTACTGAAGAAGAATGAAACTAGGATGTGCACGAGCATGAGTGATGCCACTCTCCTTGGATCAGCCCCATTTGCTTTCTCTTTACCCTTACCTGTCTTCGTTTTCTGCTTTTCCAACTGAGCCACTAGCAACTGCTCAACTTCCTTTCTACTAGGTCCCTTGCCTTCATTATATTTTGGGAACACTGCTCTTGTCTCGGGTGTCTTCTTTATTTTCCAAACTGTTGATTTTATTGTTTTCCCAGTGTTTGGAATTGAGAATAACCTTTCAATATCATCTGGTCCAATGCTCATCTTGATGTCACCAAATATCCATTGCATTTTCTCAGTATCAAAGTACTTCATGATGACTTCAAAGTCTGCCTCTTGCTTTATGCAGTCATTTTCTTCAACAAGACCATCTTTGAAGGCTTCCATCATGGGTCCAAAATCAGTCTTGCCCAGAATGTCCAACGTCTCTTGAGGTATCCAATCCCTTCACTTGTTGACAAATGTACAGAAAGATAGGATTGTGCATCTTTGTGGTACTGATTCTACAATTCTTCGGGTCTCCTTTTTATCCTTGTTCGATTGATATAGCTTTGTTTTTTGTGCAACCATCTTAAACCTCCTTCTGCTTGGTTTCTCTGGTTCATCATGTTGTTCTTCACGTGTGCTTTCTTGATGTCTCTTCTTCTTCCTGAGTGCGGCTTGCACTTTGTTTCTCTCCATGTAGCACCCCAGAGGAATTTCAGTTTGTAAAGAAAAAGAGTCTACTTCCTGGTTGTATGATTCAAGTGAAGATCCCACTTCCTCGATGGATCTTGTTCTGATCATCCCTGTATTGAGATAAACATTGACTCAGTTATCTAAAAAGATGGATGGAAAGTTACATACATGGGTAATTTTATTACAGGAAGGTAATAAAACACATTATTGGGGAGGTAATCATATTTTTCAAGAAACACATTATTAGGCGGTAATCACTAATTCAGCCAGAAAATACATTACTGGGGGAGGTAATCATATTTTTCAATAAAAACACAATAGATATTGCAGGAAAGCATAGCCACAAACATTTACCCATATTTAGGAATATTTTACACACAGATATGGACATTTACACATATTTCTGAAGAAGAAAAGCATTATTGAGGCGGTAATGACTACTTATTCACGCAGAAAAACACATTCTTGTGGAGGTAATTAGATTACCACTATAAGTAATCTAGTTTATCACACATTTTCCACACATTGACAAAAATTTACCAACATTTACACATATTTACACCACATTTACACACATTTGCACATATTTATACATATTTACACATATTTGCACATATTTACACATATTTACACCACATTTTACACATTTTCGCACATTTACACATATTTATGCACATTTACACACATTTGCGTGCATTTATGAACATTTTACACACACTTACACAATTTACACATATTTACGCATATTTACACACAGTTACATGCATTCCAAAGACATTTTACAGAAATTTCACTCTATTTACACGAACTTCTACACACATTTCACATATACTGCGAAGAATAACTTCACAAACTCTCACAACCGTGATATATTCGTTCGTACCTGTTTTCTAGAATTCGGTTGTAATTTTCGCGGAAAAATGTGTTGAAATCTTCGTTTTACACCACGTTTTTAGAGAAAAACTGAAAATTGAACTTCAAACACTGTATTTGTAGCAATTTTTGGTAGTTTTTCACGGTTTGAATTTGAAATTCAATGTAATAACTGAAAGGATTTTGGAAGAGAGAGGAGTCGGGTTAAGGGCGGTTGTTCGAGAACCATGGCATGCGCTTGTAATATTAATGTCATTCCAAGATTATTTTAGTCATGTTTTGTAAATTATGTGTTAGTAGTAATAAAAAAAGATTGTACGAGTTAATAGGCATATTTTCAATATAACTGTATTTATTGGTCAATTTCTCATAGAATTACATCTAATGAAGCCAATATATAAAATAATAATCTATATATTAATAAAATGAGATCATTTTCCCGCTCTTTTTCTTATTTTTCTGAATTAAATAATTAATTTAAAAATCCGTATTCCCCTTCACTGTTTTTCTATTCCTTTTACATAATTTATTTATTTATTTATTATTAATTAAGTAATTATCATACTATATTTGAGATAACTGAAAATCTCAATTGATGATAACCGCAATTCTTTATCAGATATCAACACTATTCACGCGTAGAATCATGTGAGGGCTCTGTCTAATGTTTCCCCACTATCCCTGATTTCTTTCACGGCTTCAATTAAACTACAAAATCCATATTTTTAGCATATCGCGGTTAGTTGATACTCAATCAACATGAATGATATCTCTCTCCAATCTTGTAAAGATCTTCCCTAACCCTTGCTCTAACAGAAAAATCTCCTCTTCACGATTTATATATCTATTCAATTTTCCCTTTTATATTTGCACACCTGATTGTAAACGATCATCTCAAATCTGAATTAATCAATTTTCTAGAATTCTTTCCGTCTTAGGATTCTTCCTCTACGGTAATATATCTATTGGGTTTCTCTACATTTTGCAACATATTATTGAAGTTCTTGAGGTAATTCCAGATCGCCAAAATTTCCTTAACTATAGCAATTACTGATTTTCCCATTGTTCGCTCTTCCTGTATTAATCTAATAATTGGTTTTTACTAATTGATGCTATTCTGCTTTGTTTGGCTTTAGGGACTATAACTCGCGTTCTTGCAGTGCTCTTGAAATAATTATTCAAAGGTACTCTTGGATCAAATTTTACTAATTTCAATGCTGCTAGAGAGGCCTTACTGCCAATTCATTTGTGTTCTGTCCTCTGTTACTTTTTTAATTTCTATGGAGATTTATGCAAGAATTTGTTGTATTGCTTACTTCTAAGCAATGATTGTGTCTGCGAGACAAGTATATAAATATATATTTCCTTCTTCTCTGTTACTATGCTTAGTATGCTACCTTCTATCTGTTGTTAAAATATTTTTATGTAGTTCTAGCATTTGATTTGTTAAAAGATATATCTAATGCGGTTTTATTGTCATATCCTTTACAGATAAAAGCTGAATTTCGATGAGATTCATAAATAAGCTTAAGATTGACTGTCAAGATTGAGGAAGATTGATCATAATAGTCAAACGTACGAATGGCTAATGAGATTACAGAGAGAAAACTGTATAGATGATGGATAGTCTGTGCGTGTGAGTTTGATAGCAATTTTATGTGTGTGTATATGGTAGGATTAGCAGCGGTTGAAGTTGGTCGAAGATGTACGATAAAATAGGGCAGGAGCACTGGGTCAAATTGTTTCTCTCCAGTCCAACTGTTTGTATTTGGGCCTATTTGTAAAAAGAGGGATCACTTTCGGCCCTTTTGTAAAAATTGTGTTTGGTTTCCAAATGATTTGGAGTGAATATATGTCTAACTAATTAATTCCGCTATATTTGTTACTTAATTTTTACTTATACTGTGAGTGTTAATATGATGGATTTATATGAAATATGAAGGAAACTCACAAAAATTTTAAACAATCATTTGCATTTTTCTAACATGAGTTCTAAACGATTCTTGGGCATATGTCTTCCGCTAACGCATGAGTGGAAATACTAATATAATTAATGAATGAAAACATGTCCAATTAAAACTTAGTATTATAGATTTAAAAGATATCTTATAATTTAAAAGATATAGATATAGATTCAAGTAATTTAAAAATCGGAATAATGTTACTATTGGATGATTAATTAAAAATTAATTAATGTCAAAGTTCTTTAATTAAATTTTTAATTAAATTTGATCGATATTATACATTTATATTATTTATTAATAATTTGATTAATTTTTAAATTTAAACTTTAATGTGGTATAGATGATGACTGATAATCTATATATCTATATATATATATAATACTGTAGTATTTCACCATAATTTTTAATTCATTTTTAATATTTTCTGCCTAAAATCAAGGATTTTTGGTCTTTTTCTTTTTTCCTTTTTAATATTATTATTACCAAAACAAAATTCTAAATCTTCTAAAATTTTACACATGAAAATCTCCTAAAATAATAGAGTTTCCATATTTAATGGGATTTCTACAACTTGTTTTACCAATCCCATTCTATCTAAATATTCTCTCTCCTCCTCTTTTTTCCATTTTCTAACAATAAATTTAAATTAAAAAATAAAAATTATTACTTTATTTTATTTGACTTAACAAAAGCTTTAAAACGAGTATAGTATTAATAAATAAATTTTTCTTTTTAAAAATTTAAAATTTAACGCAAATATATAAAATTAGTTTCCTATATAAAAATAAATTGATATTAACATAGATTAATAAGATAAAAAAATTTTGAAAATCTATATATATATATATATATATATATGCAGTCTTTTTTCTACTTAAACACATTATTTTCTCTAACTTTTACTCACTTTTTTATTCCAGATCATTTTTCCCCTATGAATTTGACCTAATATTTTATATATATATATATATATATATATATATATATATTTAATAATTCATTTATTTTTTAAATTAGTTATTTAATCAGTTAATTATAGTTTCCACCCATGTCCTTTATAATTTTTTTGCCCCTTAATATACTATCGCTTTAGTGCATATAATTAGCATTTCTAATACAATGAGATATAATAAATGTTCTTCATATTTGCCTATTTTAGATAGTTATCAATATTACAATTATGTAAATATTTTAATTTATATTGATCATTAAAATGAAATTTCCGACAGACATTCAAGACTTGACAATTGGAACTTCACATTAATGTATGAAAATTTAATCGTTCGATTTTATAAAATAGTTTTTAATTTTTAAATAATCCGATGGGTAATTATATTGCCACAACACATTTTTATTGATAATTTACATTATATTTATTTTAAATATTCCCAATATTTATATCTTAATGTAATTACAACCTTAATTTTTTTCCATCAATATCGATTATTTTTAATCTTTAGCTAATTATAAATTTGAGCTATAATGATCGATTTTGTCTAAAAACTTTCCAATCAATATTGATTATTTTTAATCTTTAACTAATTATAACTTTTTTCCTATCAAGATCGTTTTTATCAAAAAATTTTATTTATTTAAACGTCAAATTACTTATTTATTCATCATACTTTTAAATATTGTTAAATATAATGGACGTAAAATGTGAATATTTCTTTTTAATTTAAATATCTCTAATAAAATATCAAAATATAAATTAATATTTACGTACAAAGTAAGTTAATTACTAAAAATTATTAATCATGCATTTTGAGGACATAATTGTTATCATAAACAAAATTAAGATTTTTTCAAACAATTAAATTATGGTGTACTCAATATATTTTATAGCGTGAATATAATTAATCTTATTCGAGTTATTCAAATAATTTTTTTATCTTAGATTATATAGCATAATTATACTACTTACACATGACTTGATTAATCGTACTTAATTATTATAAGATTGTATATCAATTATAATAAGGTTCAAATTATTACAATACTCAGATATTATTTTTTAGTTCCAAAGAAGATAATTTTTCTTGATAGTATCTTTATATCATGATAATCAATAAGAGCCAAAGAAGTATTTTTATTTAAGGAACATTTATTAAATACACCTTGTGTTTTAGTGTATTTACAATATACCTAACATGTTTTAAGATATTATTATATTGACACAATGCATTTCATTAATTCTTAACAAAACACATCTTATATTGAACAAAAATTGGAAAAAAATTACTTACTAAAATGAAATTACCCCTTTTCGAGACTGATAAATTACACCACGTATATTTTAGTATGTAACACTTTACATATCATTATTCTTCAAAATATAAATTAAAACTTATTTTATGAAAAATATTTTTTTCTTACTTTTATTCTAAAACATTTTTTCAAGTTAACTATATATTATATATAGAATATGATAAGTAAATTGAAAATAAGGAATCGTCTTCCTCATTGTTGTGATCAGTTCTACCACCGCTACTATAATCAATTGCAATTTTCATAAGAAATAATTTCACTTAATTTTGAGGTTTTCCTTTTTAAAGAGATAAATATGTAAATTAAAAAAATAAAAAAGGAAAAAAACTGAGTTGCACAATATTACTAAATATCGTGTACTATAACACTTGACATTTTCTTATTCATTGAATAAAAATTATTTATGAAACGTTAAAAATAAATTAATATTTTTGTAATGTTATACATTTGAATAATTTTTAACGGGATTGATTTATTGCCTCTCCGAGTAGTATTATAAGAATCGGGAACAAACATTTTATTTCTTTTTTTTTGTGAAAGTAAACAAATAGTTGGTCAAGTATGATGGAAAATCATACTTTGAGGAAAAAATATATTTTTTCTTTATTACTCAATTAAGTGCAATGATTCTATCAAGTATATTGGTGTGAAATATTTGTTTTCATGAATGCCATGAGACATTATAATTGCAATATTTTTATTTATTCTTAACTCTATTATTACAATTAATTGTGCACATCATACTTACATTAATTGAGTTGTATTAATTAAATTGACGAATGTTAGAAATTTTAATTTAATGGTCTAATTTTAGTGATAAGTAAATAAATATTTCAATTGCACATTTAATGAATAAAGATTAAATAAGTTGATACGTAAATAAATACCTAAATTGCTTATTTTATAAATTACATATTTAATAAATAATTGGCTATCAACCCAATCAAAGATTCAAATTATGCGATTCAATTGGAATTTCTTAATTGTCTCTCGACTATATTAAATATCTATTTAGGATTCTATTTTTAAATAAATATTAAGAATCCCACCTACTTCAAATTATTCATTTTATAACAATTTTTATCTGTTTAGATTTTATTCAATTTTTAAAGATCATCGATTAACTCTTCTTTTTTAATTATGAATAATATATATTTCAAGTCATTTGTCTCATTCAAATTTATTTATCTCATTCAAATTAATTTAAATTTGATTATAGCATTAAATATGGTAAAAAATGATTAAATATCAATGATTTTTTTATCGACCACATTAAGAAACCTATATAATTTAAATTATTTAAATAAACATCTAAATTTATGAGTTTAAAAATGATATTAATATGTCAATAGATTAAATTGGTGAGTTTATGTCGAATATATTAATATACATGTTTACTATATTTAGAAGGTATTTATTGAAATAGATGTCATTAATACACGTTTAAACAATATAAATAAAAATCTTTGATTAAACGATCATGATAGGACATGGACGGATGGGCATTTTTAGCGAGAATGGGGACGGGAATGAGAATCTTCATCATGTTGCAATTCTTATAATATCCTCGCTCAGATTCGATTAAATGAAAGTGGGTGGGGGCGATAATAAGTGTTTCTTAGCTGTGGTAGAAATAGGGTATTGGGGTCAGTACCCGCTATATTATCATTTCTATAATATAAATATATATTGATTATATTTCATAATTAAATTCTAAAATTTTATTATTCGTATATTCATTGTCAATACCGTACATCACACGAGTATGTAATTAATATCTCTCGAAATTTGGAGTTGTATATAATAGAATATAGAATAATTTTTTTAAAAAAACCATAGGCTTTAAGAAAATTGATAGAGTTTTTTTATTATATTTATTTTGATAACTATAGTATTTAATTTTATTAATTTAAGTTTATGTTTATACATATTTAATAGATTTAATTTTACCATAAGTAAAATGTGATATATTAACATAATCTCTATCACTAATTATCATGTCATATAATACACGGGTGTAAATGCTAGGTAAGAGTACGGTACAAATTGATAACTAATCATAAATTAATTATTCCATTAATATTTATCAAAATTATTATTTGTTAAAAAACTAATTACATAAAATGCACGGGTGTAAATGTTGGGTAAGAGCACGGTAAAAAATATTAATCTTTTGATTTTATAATATTAATATCAGTAGGATTTACTAATATTTTAAACATATCACCCCGTGCAACGCACGGATAAAAAATACTAGTACAAACTAATATAATATTAGAAAAATAAAACCCAAATAACTAATACCAAAAATTCACACAACTCGTGGTTAACCATTGGTGGGACTTGGGCTTGGATCTTAAGGACCCCATCATTCTTTGATGATGGCTTTTTTTTTTTTTTTTGAGAAACTACTTCTAGTGGTTGGTGTGGATCGGATAAATACCGATTTATCGCTGACCATATATTATTGGAAGCACTGACCAACTGACGTGATGGACTGGAAGATAACCTGATGTTGATATTCATATATTTCAATGGAAAAAACCATAAATAATAAACAAATATATAACGAAGTAGATCAAAGATTGCCAGCAAAGCCATGACATCATCTCTTTGAATTATATAGAAAGTGATGAAAGATCCAAGACGTTTCCTATATGAGAGTACTGATCTCCAAGAAAAAATCATGCATAAATATTCGACAAGCTGACCCAATTGGAACATAAAGCCTTATTGAATCTTACCTTTGCCTGAATTGAAGTGAGAAAAAAAATGGCAGCAACAAAAAGGGAAGAGCTTGTTTTTATCCCTATACCAGGAATGAGTCACCTGGTATCGACTATGGAGATGGCTAAGCGTCTAACCGATAGAGATGAACGCCTCTCTATCACTGTCCTCAACATGAAGTCGTTAGTCGAGTTGAAAACCACTTCGTATTCTTCCACTTCGCGTATCCGTTTGATCGAAATTTCTGTCGACCACCCGTCTGGTGTACCCAAAAACTTCAATTTCTCGTATTTCATCGAAAGCCACAAGGATCTCGTTAGAGATAACGTCGCGAAAATAGTGCGTGATGAGTCGATTAGACTTGCCGGATTTGTTATCGACATGTTTTGTACGTCCATGATTGATGTTGCTAATGAGTTTGGTGTCCCAACTTATCTCTTCTTCACAAGTGGTGCTGCAGCAATGGGGTTCACTTTAAATGCGCAAAGTCTCCACGACGACCAAAACAAGGACATGACAGCGTCCGATGATGTTGAGTTATTGGTTCCAACGTATAAGAATCCCGTTTCCGCGAAACTATTTCCTAGTGGATTCTTTGGAAAGGAACGATTCCCCATGTTTCTCAACATTGCGAGAGGGTTTAGAAAGACAAAGGGAATTATGATCAACACTTTCATGGATTTAGAAGCCTACGCGTTGAAGGCCCTCGCCGATGATGAGAAGATCCGCCGGTTTATCCGATCGGCCCGATACTTCACGTTAAGGCCGAAAGTGATGAAAACAGAGAGAAAAAAGAAATCATTGAGTGGCTCGACGAACAACCGGTTTCGTCGGTTGTTTTCCTTTGCTTTGGAAGTATGGGATATTTTGATGTTGATCAGGTCAAAGAGATGGCGGTGGCACTCGAACATACCGGCCACCGGTTCTTGTGGTCGTTGAGAAAGCCGCCTCCAAATGATGGGTTTGAGCCTCCATCCGAGTACGAGAATTTCCAAGTAGTGCTCCCCGAAGGGTTCTTGCAACGCACGGTGGGAATCGGGAAGGTGATTGGGTGGGCCCCACAAGTGGCTGTCCTATCACACCCTTCGGTTGGAGGCTTCGTGTCGCATTGTGGGTGGAACTCGACTCTCGAAAGTATTTGGTATGGAGTGCCAATAGCGGCGTGGCCGATGTATGCCGAGCAGCAACTTAATGCGTTCCAGTTGGTGGAAGAGTTGGGAATTGGTGTGGAGATTAGGATGGACTATAGGAGAGGGAGTGACGTGGTTGTGAAGGCTGAAGAAATAGAGAGGGGAATCAAGTGTCTAATGGAGCCAGAGAGTGAAATGAGGATGAAGATGAAAGAGATGAAGGACAAGAGTAGAATGGCCCTGATCGAAGGTGGGTCGTCCTATGATGCCTTGGGACGCTTCATTGACAACGTTATCGATAGCATTTGATAAATGGAGTTCAAGAAAGACTAGTGAGTCTAGTTTGCAGTAGGCTATTCAAAATGATTTTTGAATAAATCGTATTAAATAAGTGCGATTTTTATTTTATATTTTTATTCAGCGTTTTTGTTCTGCTCAACCACTGCAAGTTCTATGGGTGTAGCACAAGAAGGCTAATGGATCCAGTTTGCAAGAGGCTATTCAAAATGATTTTTGAACAAGTTCTATGGCGATTTTTCTTTTCCTCCCCTCCTTTTTAAAGTAGAAACAAGCTCAATTGAGTAACACTGCTTTGAAAAGTGAGTTGAGTAATGCTTGTGATACACACAAATGTGTACCACACAATTGTGGCACCCTCACTTTCGGGGCGTATTTTGGTCATTTCATATCATATCCTATTAGGGCGTGATAATTGTATGGTACACATTTATGTGTACTTGAGAAATTATCCAAGTTAGTTAGCGTGCAGTTATTTTGGTTAATGCAAGTTGGTGAAAGTTTGTTATCTTTGTGTTACTGTTTTCCAGCTCAGTTTCCTCTTTTCTTTTTCTTATTCTTTTCCCCCCATTTTTCTTTTCAGTTAGTATAAATAAGGGGAGCAAATATTCCCGTGTTGAATATGGAGAATGAAAAATAAAATTTGTTCTAAATTCTCTAATTGGCCAATAGGTGACTTTCGAGTTTCAACGCGCATAGATAACATTTATATGTGTAATTGGCTCATTTATCTCTAAATATTGCCCCTTTCAGAAAATGCCTTTTGATCTGATATCCGTATAAAATACTAAACCCAATGATAGGGACGGAGCTAGGGGTATTCCCAGGTATTACCCAGGAATACCCCACTTTGTGGAAAAAAAAATTCAAGTTTTTTTTTTTCTCTGTTTTTTAGTTTGATGGTCAAACTTTGCAGCTATCAGGTATTGAGTTGTGGTCAAACTTTACAGGAGATCAATTTTGTGAGTTTCTAACTCTCACGACTTTCATATTTATTTATATTTTATTGGTCAAAGTTTGTGCGATTTAGGCAAAGGAGATAAGGCTATTTAATTTGTGCTCTTGCCTTATTATTTAGCGATTGAATTTGTATTGATTTTTCTTTTCATTTTTCATAGTTCTCTTGATTTCTCAGTTCTAAAATTCTAATGTTGAATACTTAAAATGTTGAATGTTAATTGTGAATTCGTGATTGATTATAAATTTGTGTTAATTTGTTAAATGTGAATTGTGTATTTATGAAAATTGGAATTAATAAGTTGCAAATATGGAAGACTCAATTTTTAACTTTTAAAAGTGTTGAAAATTGATGCCTAAAAATTCTAAAGGCTTCTCACTTCTAATTTCTTCCTTCTACATTACTCAATACCAAATGGTAAGTGAAATTGTGAAAGTGATAAAGTTCATATTTGTATAATATATATTTGTTTATGTGGGTGTGGACAGTGACTATTAGGTTAGAAATGATTCATTTGAAAATATCTAAATTTTAATTATCTATTATGGTTCCCTTAGCCGATTGTTATGGATAATAATTTCATGCAGTGTCGCTTCCTCTTCCTTCAACGGCAAATGTCTTGGCCCTTGTTTGAAAATTTTATTTTGTGCATATCCATATACGTTAGTATAGTCTCGCCACTGTCCAATGAGACAAATCACCCCCCACTCCCCGAATGTGGGGTGCCTACACATTTTTAAAATTTTTTTGTCTCTATCGAGTATGGTACTCGTGTTGGGTACTAGAAACAAGCTTTTCAGAAAATATGTTTCATGTTTGAATTTTGGTGTTAAAGTTCTAAAATGTGATACTTTTTTACACCACATGTACTATTAAATGACTTTCATTAAAATTAACTATTAATTTTTAGTGCGGTGTTTGCAAATATAATTTCATGGATAATACTACATTGTCATAATTTTGACATAATTGGTAATATAATAATAGTAAAATTCATATCTTATTATTAATGAATGGTTGCATTTACATTTAATATAAACGGATTTTGAAATCATTTTACACCAATACGACACTCTTTATAGTATTCAGTATGTAGCGTGGTCGTAATTTCATTATGACAGACAAAGTAGTATATAAATTGAAATTGAAATTGAAACTTCAAAAAAAAAAAAAGCTTTATTGAGAATGACATTCATAAAAGTTAATGCCACTTAATTTTCACTGATTTAAAATCCATGCACCACCTCGTTGGCACATAGAACCCAATAAACTATTCCACAATTTGAAAGGAAAAGAAATATTTATTTAGAATCTACTCATTTGAAAAAATAGAATGATTTTTTCTTCTCGACGACGATGGTCTAGAATGTGATTTTTAAATGTTATTTTCATTTTTGAATATTTTAATTCGTTGGAATAGTTTATTTGTTGTGTTATAGAAATTGATTTCATATGTTTGTATATCATTCACCATCAAACAAACCCTTCAAAGTTAAAGGTCATTTTGGATGACTTCCATAGGAAAAGATCTATAGCACCAAGGAATATAATGTTTTGGCATTTCACACAAAAATCAAATGTTTGAATCCAATTTACAAACCGAGAAACCGTTTGAAACTAAATGGCCAAAGTTTTTATTCGTTAACTAGTGTCAAGGCGCCCCACCATGCACAAAAACAATAATTAAGGTTATTCGGTTCGATTTCATAATAAATGGCAAAAAACTTCAACTAAAAAAATGGCATAATTGTTAAATTTCGTTATACATGACATTTGTAATGGAGTTGTATGTCGTTATCATTTCAGATGGTGCTCTACAAACCTATAATAAACTTTTTTGTTTATTTAATAGTTTACAAATTGAGTTGTTTGCTATTTAGACTCACGTGTGTTGCTCGAATACATAATGTTACAAGCACAAGACGGGCCAGAGTGTGAATTCAAATGCAAAACAATTGAAAAACACCAATAATTAGTATGGTTCAACTAACCACCGATAATCATAGGCGAAGAATACTTTTATTCATAAGAAAAATCTCTCATACAATATTTTCACACAAAAATTAGACAAAAAAAATACATTCTTTTTCTCAATCTGATTTTTCGCACACCTTTTCTCTAATACTCCTTCCACAACCTCTCGTTACCATATATGCTCCCCTACACATTGTCTGTGCAGGGGGTATATGAACACTCCCATGAAAAAAGTCGTGTGGCCCCACCATCTTGGGACAGTTATGTATTATTTATCTGATTTAATATAAATACTAAAAAAATGGATGACGTGGCGCCCTCACAGGCTAACGTCCCGGTGTGTGCATGCTTCTCACGCACACTAGTGTCTTGGGAGAGCAACAACGCTCTCGTTACCATCTTTAGAAAAACTCCATGGCTCCTGAAAAACACACAAAATGGTTCCGCGGGTGTAGTCACCTTTCTACTTTCTCTTTGTGGGGTGGGAAGGGAGGGGTTTTGTGCTTTTCGGGTTTTACCTTCATTTTTTTTTTTTTTTTTTTTTTGAGTTTACGGCTGAAAATGAAATGTAAGAAAAGTTAAGAGCTTGTTTGCACTCATTAATTTAAAGATTATTTTTCTTCAATATCGATTTCAACAATTTATTTTATTGATCATTAATATTCACTATCGAAAAATAACTTTTGCCGACTAAATGTGTTTGCGTGACAATTTCTCTCATAGATCACTTTTTGACGAACAACTCTAAAATAGACTTTTTATGGCAAAGTTTTTGTTGCTAAAAGAAAAATTTATTGTATTGACTTTTCATATTTTTTGATAGTTTTAGTTGATTTTTAATTAAATATTTAAACATTATTTTATATCTCTACAAAAAATATTCTAAATTTTAAATTGTAACCGAAAATTTTAGGACAAATTTGTACGTGTAGAAATTGAATATTCAATTGTAATTGTTACAATTTTTATTTGAACTTGAATTAGAAAGAAGCAAAATATTATCGAGTGTGCCTCAAAATTCCTTCGTTAGTCAATAAAGTATAAAAATAAGGATAAAAATATTGATTTTAAAAACAAATCCAATTAATCTATGGAGATTTTTACTATTTTTTGTGTTAATTTGCCGTAGAAAATTGCTATGTAAGAAACAATACCCTATAGTAAAAACCCCCCTTATCTATTACTAGCTGTTTCACCCGTACGTTGCACGGGAAATAAATTTTTCAACTAATAACGTTATTGATAGATGTTACTAATATTAACAAAAAATCTAAAAAATAATTAAAATAAAGAATGAGTTACAATAATAAACTTAAAGAATTGAACTTGAAACAATTCTATAAAAAGTTCGATAGAATTTCCCCTATATTTCGTACTAATCCATCGTGCAAATATGCAAGAAACAGCTCATGAAAGTCTACACAACTTAATTTATTATTCTCCATAAAATAGTAACTAATTAGCATTTACACCCGTACTTTGCACGAGATGATAATTCGTGGCAGCGATTGTGATAATATATTGCATTTTGTTCATTACAAGATTATTCTACTAATATAAATTCAAAATAAAATAAAATTAAATTTTATAGTTATCAAAATAACCATACTAAAATAACTCTACTAACATTCGCAGAGCTCATTGTTTTTTCTTAAAAATTATTTTACATTTTATTATATGCAATTATAAATTTTGGGAGATATCAATTATGATACATCAATATGACGTACATTATTAACAATTAATATGTAAATAATAATTTTTAAATTTTAATTATGAAATATAATTAGTATAAAGACATATTATAAAAATAACAATATAGTAAGTACAGTTCGACAGACCCTAAAATGTTCTTGCCATGCTGGGAAACACTTATCCTCGTTCTTACCCATCCTCATTTACTCTAGTTGAACGCGGATGATATAAGAATTACAAACTTCCATTCCCCGTCCTCGTTCCCACCCCGCTAGAAAATTCTTATCCCCGTCCATGCCCCGTCGTGATGGTTTAATTCAAGACTTTTCTTTCGATATTTTATTTTTTTAATAAATACCTTCTAAATATATTAAACGCGTATATACTTAAAATAAATTGAAATATATATGATTAATAGTTAAAATATACAATCTAATTGATTATACTAAAAAATAAAATAAAATATCAACAGGGAAAATTCTGTATAAAATAAATAATTCAAAGTAGTTAGGATTCTTAATATTTATTTAGGAGATAGAAACTTAGATAAATATTTAACATAGTCGAAACCCAATTAAAACATTCTAATTGAGTCATATAATTTCAATCATTGATTGAGCCGATAGTCAATTGCTTAATAAGAATTCGTAGACTTATTCCCTAGCAAAAGTGATAGATTGAACCAAATAATTATTATATAATTGTTGGTTCAAGTATTGTCAAAATAAAAAATCATTACTACTTGAATACCTATTTTTGGAGCTTGTTACTTAAAAAGAAAAAAAAAGAAAAAAGGAGTAGATCGTTTGAAACACCCGTAATTATATAAAAAGAAATATTAATATTTTGCCATAAACTGTAACTCAAAAGAAATATTATAGAAAATACAAAAAATATGAAAATCAAAAGAAAATCATATTTTGAAAAAAAATGATACTGAAAAAGTAAATAAAGTTAATTAGGGACTAATGATCACTCTAATTACTTTACAATAAAATGTAACACCACAATTCTAAGAATCTAAAATTTTATAGTGTTAACTTAATTTTATTTTAAAATACATAGAAAGATAAATTAATTTCGTAAGCACAATTGTCTTTCCCGTAACAATCTAATTAATTTTAATTATTTTTTATTTTTTGAAATAATTATATTTCCCCATATTTAGCAATTGAATTCATTTTTATTAATTTTCATTAATTTTCATCTAATAAAACTATATCAATTTTTGTCCAATGAAAATATAACCAATAAAATCTAAGAAATATAATTAATTGTAATATAATTAATTCTAATTAATTATTGTTTTTAGCTAATTATTTGAAGAAATAATTTATTATTTCTAAATAATTAGTTTTTTAACCTCAATTTTAAGAATTGTATGAATTTAATTGTAAATATATTTTATAATTAAAAAGATATCTTGTATATAAAAAAATGTCTTTCATTTTTCAGAGAAAATCTAATCAACTATGAAAATCTAACTAATTTTAATTATTATTTATTTTTTCATTAACGTTGTGTTTCTCTTTTCGCAATATAACTAATTTTGATTAATTTTCGTCCCACGAAACTGTGTCAATTTTCGTCCATTGAAACCAAGTCCAATTGAATTGTAATAGTATTATTAATTTTAATTAATTGTAATAGAATTATTTTTAATTAATTTTCATTTTTAGCTAATTATTTTTGAAAAGAATTAATTATTTCTGTAATAATCATTTTAATATCGATCGACTTACTTTCCAATAAGATGTGACCACCAATTATAAGAATCAAAAATCTTATAGCTTTTAACTTAAGTTTATTTTAAAATACGTAAAAAGATAAATTAATTTCGTAAGCATATTTTTCTTCCCTGTAACAATCTAATTAATTTTAATTATTCTTTATTTTTTGAAATAATTATGTTTCCCCCTTTTAGCAATTTAATTAATTTTGATTAATTTGCGTCTAATAAAACTATCTCAATTTTCTTCCAATGAACTATATCGAATTAAATCTAAAAAATATGATTAATTGTAATATAATTAATTCTTGTTTCAGCGAATTATTTATAAAAATAATTTATTATTTATAAATAATTAGTTTTTTAGCCGTAGTTTTAAAAATTGTATGAATCTAATTTTAAAGATATTTTATAATTAAAAAGATATCTTGCGTGTCAAAAAACGTCTTTCAATTTTTAGGAAAATTAGGAAAAATCTGGTCAACCATAGTAATCTAATTAATTTTAATTGTTATTTATTTTTTAATTAGCGCTATTTTTTTGTTTTAGCAATATAATTAATTTTTATTAATTTTTGTCCGACGAAACCATGTCAATATTCGTCCATTGAAACCAAGTCTAATTAAATTGGAATAGTATTATTAAATTTAATTAATTATAATAGAATTATTTTTAAGTAATTATTATTTTTAGCCAATTATTTATGAATTATTTCTAAAATAACCATTTTAATATCATCACTTTTAAGAATTGTATGAATTTAATTTTGAAGAAATCTTGCAATTTAAAAGATATATTACAATTTAAGAGATTTTTTTTTTCATTTTTTAGGGAAAACCCGCAGCAATTTAATGATTTTTTTTGTTTTTAAAATTAATCATATTTTCCCTTTTGACAATATAGTTAATTTTGATCAATCTTTGTCCACTAAACCCATGTCTAGCTAAATATTGGCAATAAAATTTATTATTTTAATTAATAAAATTTTAAATAATTATGCTTAATTTTTGTATTTAAGTTAATTATTTCTCAAAAATCACTTATTTCTAAAATAATTTGCTTGATGCCCATAATTAATTTTAAGAATTATATGAATTTAATTTTGGAAATATCTTATAATTGAAAATATATCTTGGAATTTAAAAGATATAAATATATATTCAATTAATTAAAAAATCAATTAATGTTACAATTGAATGATTAATTAAAAAAATTGATGTTATACGTTTCTTTTAGTTTTTTGTAAAAATTAAATGAATTGTGATTTTTTATCCCACCAAAATTAAATTTTCGTGAAATCGCTAATTTTAATTAATTTTTATTTATTAGCTAATTATTATTTTTAAAAATAATAAATTAGTTCTAAAATTAACAAAAGGGTCCAACCTAAGTTTTAAATTTTTATGTTACACATCTATTTTAATTTTTAGGTAAAAATTTAATGAATTGTAATTTTTCATCGCACAAAAAATTAAATTTTATAGAAATTACTAATTTTAATTAACTTTATTCTTTAACTAATTATTTATAGAAATGATTGATTGTTTCTAAAGTTAATTCTTGGGTCCAACCTTATTTTTAAATTTTTTAATACAAATTGGGGATCGTAGTGGTAGAATTTTGTCTCAAACTTGGGTCAATTGCTTGGTAAGTTTTTTTGTGTAAAACTTTAATGAATCGTAATTTTGTATTGCAAAAAAAAAAAATTGAATCTTAGCTGGATTGTCAATTTTAATTAATTTTTGTTTCTTAGCTAATTATTTTAAAAAATTTATTATTTCTAAAACTAATTATGTAGCGGGTCTGATCTTATTTTTTAATTTCAATGTTAAACCTTTATTTGAATTTTTGTGTAAAAATTTAGTCAATGGTAATTTTGTATGGCATAAAAATTAAATCTTAGAGAAAACTGTTAATTTTAAATAATTTTATTTTTTAAATATGAAAATTATGAAAAAACTATCAGTTAAAAATTCATTCCAATTCTTGGAATACCCTTATATTGTTCAAAACATAAACCTATAAATTGAAGATTTGAAAGAAAAAATAAAAAATAAATTGAAATTTGTAATATTTGAAAGAAAAATATATAATATTTGTATAGGTAAACTAAATTACAACTGATAATAACAACTGAAGCTAATGAGGTAAAAAATTGAATTTGTTATTTGTTATTGAAGTTTGGATGTTAAAGTGCAAATATAATGGGACATCTCATTAAAATTGAATTTTATACACAAACATCAATTAAGTGTCGTAACAAATTATTAAAAATTTTTAATCTTATTACATCAGTAGTCATTAATCTATATTAATATCAATTTATCTTTAAGTTGGACACTGACTTATATATTTGCGGAAAATCTTAATTTTTTTAAAAATAAAAATTTATATATTGATAGTATACTCGTTTTAAAACTCTCATCAAGTTGAGCAAAATAGAATCACAAATTATTATTTTTTATATGTAGAAAATGAAAAAAAAAAGAGAGGAAATGATAGAGAGAGTATTTAATTAGATATTATGAGATTGGGTAAATTAGGGTATAAATAATAATTAAATAAAATTTATATACATTAATATTAATATATTAGAAAAAAATAAAAGAGAGCTGTATATGGATTAAAAAATAAAAAATAAGAAGAGAGTTTGTTTTAAATGGAAAAATGGATTTACGAAAATAAAAAATATAATAAGAAAAAAACCTCGTTTCCCATATATATAAATTATTCTATATATAGATAAAAGTTTATATTAGACAAATTTAATATGCGGGAAAAATTAAGGATGTGTTTAGGAGGGAAAAAAAGCTCTTATATATATATATATATATATATATATATATATATATATATATATATTAGCGTTCATATTTTGTTATAGCACCAACATATCAAAATAGGTAAGATTCTAATATTAGATTCTAGAACTTAGTGTTTGATTCTAGAAACTAATATCAGAATATTACTACGTCCGTCCTATTTTAATAGGCTTGATTTCTTTTTTCGTCCGTCCCAAAATATAGGCTACACTCCTTATTAGTATAAATTTAAAATTTTCATTTTCTAATCTACCCCTATTTATTATATATGGTTATTAATAAAAATACATTATTATATTTAATATAAGGATATATTGAAAAATACACAAGTAAAATTTACTTTTCCAATAAATATTAATTTCAAATTTTTAATCCGCATGAAAGTCAAACCATA
The DNA here is from genome assembly GCA_018223645.1 of Jasminum sambac. Taxonomy (NCBI): domain Eukaryota; kingdom Viridiplantae; phylum Streptophyta; class Magnoliopsida; order Lamiales; family Oleaceae; genus Jasminum; species Jasminum sambac. The sequence goes on from CP073647.1 coordinate 28,075,824, forward strand.
TCTATCAAAATGGGAAGGAGGGAGTACCTATTTTGATATCCTGGTGATATAAGAAGATACGAGCGACAGTGTTAGGTCATTTTAATGCGAATTAACACATCTCGTCCTCTCCCATACATTTTCTACATATTTTGAAAATGATATATTTTTAATATTGAAATTTTATTAAAGTATCAAAGTTTGATATGATAATTGTCTCTTATTGTTATGTAACAACAAGGTCAAATCATGAGCTCCCTTAATACAGCATTATAGCGCAAAAATATGCCATATCAACACTGAAGCTTTATTGGCAAATGTGTCATTCATGCTGCACATTTTTCAATATTCTTTGGAATTTTCCCGTAAAAGATACATGGATGCCATTATTCAATTTGTTGAATCCTATCATGTACTGTTTCTACAACGTTCGGATCGAGGATTTTCTAATTCTTGGGTTCAATTATTGCGAAGCAGTGCATGGAAATTGGGGTTGTTTGATTTGAAGCCATTTAATTTGATCCGTTGGGAGGAATGGGATGACCTTTTTATTTAGGGTGGGGCTAAATGCACCCACCCTTTTACTAAATACACCCATTTTTAAAAATTAAAAAAAAAAAGAAAAATTACCAATATACCCTCCCTTTTCCCTCCCTCTCCCCTTTCTCTTCCCTCCCTTTCTCTCCGCTCTCCTCTGTCTCCCGCTCTCTCTCTCTTCCCTCTCTCTCTCTCCTCTCTCCTCTCTCTTCTCTTTTTTTTTTTTTTTTCATGTTTGTTTGCGAACAAGTTTTTCATTATTTGTGATCAGAAGAACTGATTATTTGTTCATTGTGTTTAGAAATGACAGTATTTAAAAAAAAATTAAACTAAAAATGAGTAATTTTTAAAAAAATTTTCATGTTACCCTTATTAATTGCACCGGCCTAATTGCAGATTTTTTATTCAAATTTTTTACAATCACTTTCATGAATAATTTTGAAATTTATTTTTAAGTTTTTTACAACCATTTTGACTATTAGACGATTAATTTGGAAATTTTTTTGATGATATAGTAATTGACCTTATCCTATTAGTGTTAAATATAATCATTAAGAAATTCAAAATTTTTAAACCATTCACGAGTAATTTTGAAATTTCTTTTAAATTTTTAACAATCACTTTAATGATAATGAATTTCGAAATTTTTTGGATAATACAATAATTGTATCCGATAAATTGTTAAATATAATTATTAAAAAAACTTTAAATTTCAAAAAATAATTTTTTTTTTTCAGATGTTCGCCCCAGAGGCGAAATAGCTCTTGGCTGTTCGCCCCAAGAAGGCGAACAGCCTTTTAGTTGTTCGCCTCTTGAGGCGAACATCACTGAGCATGTTAAGCCCCAAGCGAACATGCGAAAAAAAAAAGAAAAAAAGAAAAAAAAAAGGAGCGAGGGTAAAATGGGAATATGGGAATTAATTGGTGTATTTAGTAAAGCGGTGGGTGCATTTAGCCCCACCCTTTTATTTAACATGTTGTTATCAAGGGAATCAGATCATGAGGAAGTATAGACAATACAACAGGTGTCATCCATCACGTTAATTCGTACAATAGAGCCGGTGAACGCTACTGCATACGAGCGCTAGCAATATTTGATTTGTCTACCCTTCTTGAAGTGAGATCAGAGAATTACTCGTTAGAATACTGTACAAACGGCCAAGAAATAGCAGGGTCCACGTGCTTTAATGCAGTTTGTAGAAACATCCCCAAGTGGTCAGCATTATATTTACAAGCTTGTTCCGCGCACACTCGAGTGATTTACGGTCTCATACGATTTCTATTTTGAAATCCAAAATCAGATTTAGATTCACCACAACAAGGCTGAATTCCAGCAATTCGAAAAATTTTCTGGCAATACCGTGACTATCGGTCAAAGTTTTGGAGCATAATTTAGCCATCTGGTATTCGATTTCAAAACGGAGATTGTATAAATTCGTAAATCACTCAGGTGTACCGAAACAATACCATTATATTTTATCATATGCCTTGTGCTGCTTATAAATAAATAAATAAAGGTTTATTAGCGTTACAATAACTCAACGTTTGATCTAGCTGCACGATAAAGACCTATGGTTTATTTCTTCCCATTTTAGTTTCCAAACTCAAAGTCCATTGCGCATTCAGGACTTCCGTTGGCATTCACTGTTAAGTCACCCCATGTGCATCCCACATGCGATTTTTCAATGACAAAATGGTCAGAACTTTAAATATTATTACAATCAAATCCCAAAGTTTGAAAAATGCATACTTTAGTCCCAAGTTTAGTTAAATTGTATAATTTTACATTTTATTTTTTCTGTGGATGCTTATGTGGTCAGTAATTAATTTTATTTAATTAATTTAATACTGATTAAATAGTTTTCATAAAAAATTTTCAACACAATAATATTTGTTTCGTATTAATATAATATCGCTACTATCCAAAATTTTCTTTAATATTAAAGACCCGCACATTTTGATTTTAACCAACAGTTAATTTTAAATATAATTTAATTATTGTACATATATAAAATTTTATTATGAATATACTATTGCAATATATATATATATATATATATATCTAATACAAAGATTTAATCAAAGCAAAAAGGAAAAAATTCAAAAATTTTATGTAGCATTAGAGATGCCTATATTTTGATTTTAAACAATAATTAATAATAGTAAATATAGTTATTGTACCCACATAAAATTTTGTTAGTAATATATTACAATAAAAAAAATTCGAACACAAAGAAATAATGAAGTCAAATCAATTTTTTTTTTTGAAAAAAACAAACAAAACAAGAAAAAAAAACCACCCACCCCCACCCCTCGCTTCTCCTCAAACCACCACCGCCATGCTGGGTGGCGGCGGCGGCGGCTTCAAATTTCGAAGCCACGATCGAGTGCTGGTGGTGGCGAAACCACCAACAGCGGTTGTTGGTCGTTTTGCCGCGACCAGCACTCGATCTGGTGGGTCACCAAATCGATTTACAAATCTTTCACGAGGGCATTTGTGAAGGCGGCATCCGATTTTGAAGACCACAAGTGTATCGGCGGTGGCGCCATTTAGGGCATGTATTAGTGCAAAATCTGTTGGAAGCTCTGTGCCAAGGATCAATATGGTTTTGCCGAGGAAGGATGTTTACAGGAGAATACATGGAGCAAACTCACTGGTTAAGGTTAGAGCATCTCCAGTAATCTCTCTATTTTTAAAGAGCATATTCCATTAAATAAAGAGCATCTTTAAATTTAAAGTGCGAAAATTTTTAAATGCTCCAACAAGCTCTCCAATTTTAACTCTTTATTTTGCTTTTTTCAAGAAAAATTATTGTTTTATCTCAAATTTAATTAATAATAATATTTTTAAGTATAAATGACCAATAGAATTAATTGTGGATTATATTGTTTAAGAAGTAGGACTTTGAAACTTGTAATCATTCAATTATAACGAGTGAGTTTGACTCTCTAAATTTGGAGAGTCAAATTCACTCTCTAAATTAAATTGTTAATTTAAAGAGCTTGTTGGAGTAAAATTTTAGAACTTAACTCTTTAAATTATAAAGAATCTCATATTTAAAGAGCTTGTTGGAGATGCTCTTAGTGATAACTGATAACGTTGTATGTCTTGCATTTGTGGATGGTGGAAAAAGTCCGAGGACCACCAGAACGAATCCTAGTGGTGGCGAAACCACCAGTAACCGCTGCTCGTGGTTTCGCCACTGCCAGCGGCGGTGGTGACTTCAAAATTCTAAGCCACCGCCGCCCCCACCACCACTAACAACGTGGTGGTGGTGTTTTTGGAGGGGAGCGGGGGGTGGGTGGGTGGGTGGGTGGGTGAGGTTTTTTTTCTTGTTTTGTATTTTTTTTAAAAAAAAATTCATTTGGTTTGATTAATTCTTCGTGTTCGAAATATTTTTTTACAGTAATATATTACTATTAAAATTTTATGTATGTATAATAACTACATTTATTATTATTAATTATTGTTTAAAATCAAAATATGCGCATCTCTAATGTTAAAGAAAATGTTATGTATGTATAATAATCTTTGTATTCAATATATTTTTTTGTAGTAGTATATTCATAATAAAATTTTATGCATGTATAATAATATATTTATAATTAACTGTTGGTTAAAATCAAAATATGCGGGTCTTTAATGCTAAAAAAATTTTTGGAAGGTGACGATATTATATTAATACGAACAAATACTGCTGTGTTAAAAGTTTTTGATAAAAACTATATAATCAGTATTAAATAAATTTAATAAAATTAATTACTGACCAAATAAGCATCTATAGAAAAAATAAAATGTACAATTGTACAATTTAACTAGACTAGTATTTTCTCCCGTGCATTGCACGAGGAGATTTATGGCTAAGTTATGATTTAAAATATGTGTAAAATTAAAATTATAATAACATATTTTCCTTTTTTTCATGGTAAAAAAGATATGAATGAGAGATTTAAAAAGATCACACATGATAATAATCCGGATTTGAGGGATAATGAATGATTGTATCAAAAGATCAGGGGTGATAATAACGGGAGATTATCCATGGGTTGAAAATTAGGTATTTGTGCTTGAGTGAGAAATATAAATAAAATAGTATTTTTTTAATTTTGAAAATTATAAGATTGAGCGGGAAACTGATCTCATTTTATTAATATATAGATTTGGGATTAAAATATATATTTTTCAAAATTTGGGACTTGATTGTAATAATACCTAAAGTTTCAGACCATTTTTCCATTGAAAAATTGCACGTGAGGTGCACATGTGGTGATTTAACGGTGCAATACTAACGGAAGTCCTGAATGCAGAATGGACTTTGAGTTTGGGAACTAAAAGGCCGTGAAATAAATCACAGGTCCTTAGTGCCCAGCGAGATCAAACGTTGAGTCCTTGTGGCGCTAATCAGCCATAAGGAAAAAAAAGAAGGGAACATATTAATTTTGAATGGTGAAAGAAAAATATTAGTACTTAAACAAAGAGGGGTGAAAAACGATTGAGAAATTATATGTGTATTGCAATTATATTTTAGTTTTTCAAATTCAACAATTGTTACACTTTTACATCATTTAATTGTCAACCTTTTGCATCTTATTTACTCATGTAGCATTTCCTATAATAAAAAAAAATGGGTGTGGATTGAATGTAGTGGAATAGAAAAATGTTTTAAAAAAAAATTATATCCACGTGTTTCAATGCAAAATTAGAAATAAAATTCAAATTTTATGGTACAAATCAAAGTTCTAAAAAGCGTCAAACGTGTAAAAGCGCAATAAGGACGCTTTGTGCTTTTGGGCACTTAAGCATACTTTTTTACGCTTTAGCACGCTTTTTCCCAAAACTTCTCCCTTTCACCCCTGTCACATTGAACCAAATTTTATGCATGCATTTTAATAGTTTCTAGAACGCAAATACTTATTAAACTTCAGAAGATATTCTCGTCATGGAACTTGAAGGATTTTAAAATTGCATAATTCCACCCATTATGAATTTGGGTTTTAATTGATTTGGTATCTTAAAATTGTTGATTTCAATGAATTCTAATATGAATGGATTTTGAAACCATAAAATCCATAAAACAAATTCTTCAACAAATCCTGTCATGACCCAGCGGATTTTCAGTTCTTCTTTTTCAATAAAAATAGAAAATAACAAAAGCAAAAAAAAAAAAAAAAAAAATGACAAACACATATAACAGGTATCGTTGGACAAAACAATTCGCCCTTTCCGATTATTTTTCTAATTTTCTAATATGTTATTCCATTTATTAGATATTTAACTTTAATTAATCTATTTTATTGATAATAATCCACATTAAATAGAGACACATAATAAAATTAATATTCTAACTATATTTTCAACGGAATGTGACAGATATTTTTGGACAGATGAAAAAGAAAACTTCATCTATCTTTATGAGATGGAGGCATATTTTTTTAAACATATTCTATATTACTGGGAGTTTGATAATGTGGAGAAAAAAAAATTTCAAAAATTTTTTTCTCGTTATGAGTGAACTTAACATCCAAGTCTTTATTTTAGATTTTAATCCTCGTTTTTCTTCTCTATTGCAACTAGTTACACTACGTGTGATGCACAGAACATTGTGATATTAAAAACTCATGTTAATATAATCGATTTAATTAACAGGCTTATATGTCCAATGATTTTACTAATTAAAATTGTTAGTATGGTCAATAATCATTTATTGCCATGTTCATATGGTCTATCATGTGTTTGGATTATTGAGATTATCATAATCGTAAAGACAGGTGATTAGTGTGTTTCTTTATACACAATAACAATGAGACAACAATAGATAATTGGATTAATTTCATTGACGTCACTAGAGCTACACCAAAATAATAAAATAGTCATTGAATTTTAAAAGTTTGTAAGAAAGATCACTGAAATTTTAATTACTTTCCCAAATGAGCACTTTCTTCAAAAACAGATTTAATTTAGGTATCATCGTATGCATTTTGAAATGTGAGGATGAATAATTTTAAGAAAATCTCAAAAATTTCCGAATTTGCAAAATACTCCCCTGTCTCCACAAAACCTTAATGTTAGAGTTTGAATTTACTTGTTGGTTAGTTTAATTTTTTTTACTCCCTCCGTCCCATTTTGATAGGCTTGTTTTCCTTTTTCATCCGTCCCAAAATATAAGTTACTTTTCTTATTGGTATAAATTTAATTTCTTCATTTCATAATCTACCCCTATTTATTATGCATGGTTATTAATAAAAGTAAGTTGTCATATTTAATATAGAGGTATATTGAAAAATATACAAGTAAAATTTACCTTTCCAATAAATATTAATTTCAAATTCTTAATCCGTGTGAAAGTCAAACCATGCCTATCAAAATGGAACGGAGGGAGTATAAATTATGGAGATCAGTAATGACATGTTGAGTTGTGTGCCAGAATCAACGAGCCAGTCTTTGGAGTTTGGAGATGAGGAGGCGACAAAGTTAGCCCATGGTGTAGAGAGTTGTGGGTAATATGGAGTTGGCGAATAGGCTCTACGGCCTTGTTGACTGCAGAGTTGGCAATACCCTCTGTACGGGCAAGGAGAAGTATTTGAACACCTGGAAATCTGCGTAATCAATTAGACATTGTCTATTTTTAGACAGCGTATTAGACATTATTTATTTTTTTAATAATTATATTATATTTATTTTTTCTTATAGAATATTATACAATGATTAAGGGTAAAATAAAATTTTTACCTATAATATGTCACATATTATGACAAATATTATGTATATTTATCATTATCTTAAAACTATATATATATATATGTTCATCTTTGTACAATTACTTTTATGTTCTATCAAGAAATTTGCTCTTATTATTCAATCTAAATTAATTTTTAATTTATACTTTAAAAGAATTAAATTTTAATTTATTCATATAAAGTTCCAGTTCATTATTTGTACACTTACTACAACCAGTGCGGTATCATGCCAACTACTAGTATGTCATGAATGCATGACACTGTTAGATCCCACATCGGGCATTCAACTGGTGTCAATTCAATTCATAAGGTGAAAAAACCTCCCTAAGTGAGCCTGGGTTTAGGAGCAGTTGGGCCCAATATCCTTACTTCACTTCAATTTCAACACAGACGTAGTCGACCCATTTCGGTGTGCGCCTCTAATATCGATTTGTCCACAGTCGTTGGGTATGGTCCACGCTGCGCGTGAGGGGGCGTGTTAGATCCCACATCGGGCATTCAACTGGTGTCAATTCAATTCATAAGGTGAAGGTAAACCTCCCAGTGAACCTTTAGGTATGAGCAGCCAATATCCTTACTTCACTTCAATTTCAACACAGTATCGTAGTCAGCCACTTTCGTGGGGTGCTAATATCGATTTGTCCGATCGTTGGGAGATGGCTCACGCCGCGCGTGAGGCGTGTTAGATCCCACATCGAGCGTTCAACTGGTGTCAATTCATAAGGTGAAACCTCCCTAGTGAACCGATTTTCAGGAAGCAGCCCAATATCCTTACTTCACTTCAATTTCAACATTGGTATCGAGCCTGCGCCCAATTTCAAGTGCGACCTCCAATATCGATTTGTCGCGATCGTTGGGTATGGTCACGCTGCGTGAGGCGTGTTAGATCCCACATCGGGATTCAACTCACAATTCAATTCATAGGTGAAGCAAACCTCCTCAAATGAACCTGGTTTCTGGAGGAGCAGCCCAATATCCTTACTTCACTTCAATTTCAACAGACACTAGCAGACTCATTAGTCAAAAGAAAAATGAATGTCGTTACTCGAAAGCGGAAAAAGAAAAGATAAAAAAAGGTTCACACTGCCGATTTTTTTTTTTTTTTTTTTGTTTTTGTTTTGTTTTGTTTTTTTTTTTTTAACAGTGGAATACCGTAAATCACAGATATATAAATTCAGTCCCACTTCTCAATCCTCGATCCCGTCAACACTCACCCCTTCCACTCCTCTTTCACTCCACTCCCAACGTTCTTCTCTCATACAGAGAACAGAGGCTTTCATTGGGAGCAAATGCAGGGCATGGAGCTCCTCAAAATTTCTATTCTACTCTCTGTCCTTTACTGCATTTTCTCTTCTGCAGGTATTTCTCTCTCCTTATTCTGTTTTTTCCTTTTCTGTCCACTTGCAATGATTCATCTGCATTTGTTAAATTAATCAATTTCTGAAATATTTTTGCTTCATTACACAGATGGTGGCTCCATCGGTGTGAACTACGGTAGAATAGCCAACAATCTGCCATCAGCAGTGAAGGTTGTTGCGCTCATGAAATCTCAGGGCATCGATCGGGTCAAGGTGTACGACTCCGACCCCGCCGTCCTGAAGGCCTTATCCGGTTCATCCATCAAAGTCGTCATCAATCTCCCAAATGAACAACTCGTCAATGCTGCAAAACGACCTTCGTTTGCTAATGCTTGGGTTCTTCGCAATGTCGTTGCTTATCACCCTTCGACCGCCTTCGAAACCATCGCCGTCGGCAATGAGGTGTTCGTCGACCCGCATAACACCACCCGGTTCTTAATCCCCGCCATGAAGAACATTCATCTGGCCTTGGTGAAGTACAAACTCGATAAAACCATTAAGGTTTCTTCTCCGGTGGCTCTCAGTGCGTTGCAGAATTCGTATCCTTCTTCGGCTGGATCGTTCCGGCCCGACTTGATTGAACCGGTTTTTAAGCCGATGCTTGAATTCCTCAGGCAAACCGGATCTCCCCTCATGGTCAATATCTACCCCTTTTTCGCTTATGAGTCAAATGCTGACGTCATCTCTTTGGATTACGCGCTTTTCCGGGAGAATCCCGGCGTTGTCGACGCCGGAAATGGTCTGCGTTATTTCTCTCTCTTCGACGCCCAACTCGACGCCGTTTACGCTGCAATGTCGGCGTTGAAGTACAACGACGTCAAAATCACCGTCGCCGAAACAGGCTGGCCTTCTAAAGGAGACTCGAACGAGATCGGAGCTAGTATCGACAACGCCGCTGCTTATAACGGAAACTTGGTCCGGCGAGTACTTACCGGTGGAGGAACGCCACTCAGGCCGCACGATGAGCTCACGGTCTACCTCTTCGCACTGTTCAACGAGAACAAGAAATTTGGGCCTACATCGGAAAGGAACTTCGGAATGTTCTACCCCACCGAGAAGAAGGTTTATGACATTCCGTTCACGGTGGAGGGATTAAAGAGTTACAGAGACGACCGTCCTCCGGCGACCAGCGGTGCGCAGAGAGTGTCGATTGGTGGGCCAAAAGGACAGACATGGTGTGTGGCTAGTGCAGAGGCGGGGAAGGATAAGCTACAAACGGCTCTAGATTATGCGTGTGGGGAAGGAGGTGCTGATTGCCATCCGATCCAACCAGGATCCACGTGTTTCAATCCTAACACTCTCGAGGCCCACGCTTCGTTTGCTTTCAATAGTTATTACCAGAAGAAGGGACGTGCCGGTGGCACTTGCTATTTTGGTGGAGCCGCATACGTTGTTTCGCAGCCGCCTAGTAAGTCCCATTTTTACCGCCTTTGTTACGTTTATTCATTCGGTAAATATTTTTTTATAGATCATGCATTAGCACTGCGAAATTGTCAAAACATGATAATTAACACTATTCCCGTCCCGAAAATATATTCATTATTTATTTTTCGCCTGTCCCAAAATATAGGTCATATTTTTTTAAAAAAATATAATTAAAATATTACTTATCTTTTATGTCCTCATTTAATATATATTATTATCATTAAAATAGAATAGTGGAAATAAAATGCCTAACAAATGAAAGGACGTATTATGAAAATAATCTTGAATTTTATTTTTTTAATATCATTAATTATATTTTTCTTAATTTCTATAAAAATATAAATAGAATATATTTGTGGAAGGGATACAGTAATAAGTTAAAAAAAAAAAGAGTAATGTTTGGGTAGATTTGTGTCATAAAGTTTTAGTAGTGGTAGGGTTACGCTGTGTTAATAATGATTAGCCGAAGTTTTGAGAAATTGATTGAAATTGAAGCTTTTAGTCTAGTTTTACTTTATAGTTGACAAAAGAGTTCAATTTAAAACGGGCTGTGTAGCATCTAGGTAATTTCATTTTGTTGTCTTTTCGTGTTTCTCGAGTGCACTGTTCCTTTCATTAGTAAATAGTATATTTGTATTATTGAAAAAATAATAATCTGAAGTAAATAGTATATTTGTATTATTGAAAAAATAATAATCTGTGGAATTATATAGTTCAGAAATATACAATGTATAAATATTAAAAAATATTATCAAATCAATACAGCTAGTGTTGAGAATAATGGAGAAAAATAATTTTTTAAATAAATTATATGCAACAAGTCCTTACTGTTTTGTTCGATCCGAAACTTGAATTGTGAATTTGGTTCCTTTCAACAATATTGATATGTTTGGATATATTTTTCTCTATCTAAAAGATTAATTTTACAGACCGATAATGATAATGACTATTATCTCCAAAAAAGAAAAAAATAACGACAGACCGATAATTGATATTAATATTTAATTTTGATATCGTTTTGGAAATGAAACTATGTAAAGACGGACTTGGGGAAGGGAAATGTTAATTGTGTTGACCTTGTGGTGAATCGTGGACAAGATTATGGTGGTCCATGAATGTTTGGCGAAAAATGAAACTTTATGGCGCATCTTAGGAGTTGTAGAGGTGAATTGCTAACATGTGCTGCGGGTGTGAGAGAGAGAGTGAATGGGGTCCACGGCAACGTGGGGGAATGGAATCTAGGGGTAAATGGAACAGCACGTGAACTTTTCTGACATGGCCCTGGAATTATCTTTACTAATTGAATTATTAAACCCTAGATTTGGCAATACGACCACTCCCAATGACATAATAAATATCATAAAAAAGCAGTATTAGCAACAAAAAATGGGCGAGTGATGATGGTTCATTCTTCTGAGTTGTCACATGCTTTTTCTACCCACTAACTCAGGGCCTTATTCTATACATAATAATAATTTTGGTTTACTCGAATTTTGTATCGAACGTGTGGTTAAAAATTAAAAAATATATATTAAAAATATATAAATAAATTATCAAATCAGTGTTCGAGTAAGTTGAAATTGATGAAATTTATTGTTCATAGAACAAATGTTTTAACTTGCACTGTTGTAGTCTCATGCTTTAGCTTGAGTTTAAGCGTGTTCGGGTAAATTTTTAGGGCTTTAAAACTTACTTAGCTTTTCAGTTTGAATAACATGAGAGACTATGATATGCATACATAATAATTAGTAATTGGTGTAAATATGTTGTTGAAATTAAAATTTGATTTTTAGTTAAGTAAATATATAAAATTGATTTGTAAGAAAAAAAGTTAGGACGGAGGCAAGCTTCGAGTTTTAGGCCTTGTTTGATTGGGGGTTTAGTTGTTCCGCGCGGTATTCCGTGTAAAAATGTGTGGTTAATATTATTTTGGAAAATGTGTGTGTGGTTGAAAATGAGTATGAGGTATACGGAATTGCGTGCGAATTTGGTTAACACCAAATAGAACAAGGCTAGTATGGTCCATTTTATTCAAAGTTGAAAACTATGTTCTATATTCTTATGCCCAAAAGGATAAAAGTATTCCTCTTTTAAACCGTTTGTCTCTTCTTGATTGAAAAGCTATACAAATTTTTTATTATCTTAAAAAGATTTGAGGTCATAGAGATGCTAAAGATGCCTTCTTTTTTTGACTATTTGTTCTTTCAGAGTATGGGAAATGCGAATTCCCCACTGGGTACTGAAGAAAATGATGGCAGGAGCATGTGGGCCGGGCCGGGCCGACCTTTGGGCTTTAGTATTATCTTTGAGGCTCGTGTATTTATTTATAATTATTATTATTACTAGTACTATACATTAGAGTCGTGATCTGTAGTAGCTGTAATAGATTAGATTAAATGGATTTTTTCAGATTGACAGACGGATTTACTAATTATATCCTAATTTTCTAGTAGCAGCACTCCAATGAAAGCCCAAAGGTGACAAGTAATGACTAGTAGTGCGTCTGTAGACGTTGTTACTATCTTACTAATGAATGGAATTTTCTCTTTCCCGAACTCTGATTGTCACACATTGATTGCTTGAACTTTAATTGGATCAGCGTAAAAAGTTCGCATATTCCACGACGTAATTTTGTCGTTGCAGGCTCGCCACAATTCTGAAAGCTTGATAAAATTCCAAGGCTGAAGGTCTCGCCATGCCTAGAAATCAACCAAAAAGGTGAACCTCATACAGTGTGCAAGCCTGGATACAGGTGTTCTTCACCCCATGATGACGGTTTCCCTTTTTTCGACCTAAAATCACAGAGTGTGGTGGCATTGGCGGAGCCACAGCAACATCAGTGGTCCATGGACTGCACCGGACCTCCAACTGGTCTAGTTAATTTGGCCTTTAGTTGCACTCGGTTGGCCCAAAAATGTGACCGAGTTAAAAATAATAATAATAAAATAAATTGTTAAACAAGCTTGAAACTTTGGCTGAAACATTAAGCGGTCCACCACTTCAAAAAATTAGCTATTCACCCGTGTAATGCACGGAGCATAATTTTTTAACTGATAACAGTATTAATTAATAGATGTTAGTCGTATTAATATAAGACCTTAAAAAATAAATAAATAAATAATGAGTCGTAATAATAAACTTAATTTTAATATAACTAATGAAATAATTCTTAAAAATTTTCAATAGAATTTCCTTCTATTTTGTACCAATTCATCATGCAAACAACTGGAGAAAAACTCATCAAAAAACATAAACTTAATTTACAATAATTTTAAAGACATCAACAGTTAAAGTAATCCAAACATAACACCATCAATAATAGTCAATAATAACACACAAGACCAAAAATAGAAACATCTTTGTATTTTGACAAAAAGGATAAATGCATTTAAATATAAGTCACATCCATAATTCTCACATAGAATATATAAATTTGTGTTATTATATAATTGAATTGTACTAACACAATAAATAAATTCTTAAATGAGCAAAACATCTCTAACATCACTTTTATACAAACACTGGCACTTTAACATAAAAAACCTACAAGTACATTGAGTTACCTTTTCGAAGTACAGTGCCACTAATGCATAAATGCTACATATAATCAATTTGTATAACTCTACTAAATTTGTGACGGGGATATAATACCTGGATAAATATAAGAGCGCAAACATTATAATATATATATACAACCCTTCATTTCACATATCAAACCATGAATTACATAAAGGGTTTGTGTAAAAAACCAAATAAAGTGAACAACGTACTTGATGCGATTAATAAAAATGAAGCTATAAGTTTAAACACTTCTTTATATATGGCATTTGTGGTCGTAGTAGTTGGACAACCATCGTCATCATATATCATAAACTTTAAACCCTTCCTGTGTGTCACCCTCGAGACTGCAGCATACCTTTAAAATCAATCAATCAACGAATCCACATTTACAATTTAAAAAATTGTGTCGACTCAACCAAAAGGTATAAAAAATTAATGATATAAAAAAATTTATCAGTACGAAGAAATAATAATTATTCTAACAATTTACCATAAATAATTCATCAAAGTGGGTCAATTCATATTTTAATTCATTTTATACTTGTAAATAGTAATAATTGCATTACAAATTAATCTACTATAAAAAATTTAAAAAGTTTATTGGACTTTTACAATTGTGACAAATTATATGAATTAAAATTTTAATCTGCCATACAAAAGATGTATAATTAATTTTCATACTGAACATATTGGCATAAAAACTAAATGATTGAAGGCAAAAAAATTAATAGTGTGAAGAAAGTACGATCAATGCCCGGATTCATTTTAACAGTTTAAAATATTGTGTCGACTCGTACTAATGGTTTAAAAAATTGATAATACAAAAAAGGAAAAAAATATTATTGCGAAGAAACTATAATTGTTTCTTCACACAAAGTGAGTTCGGTACTCTTTTAATTATAACTCTCTTTCACTACTGAAAAGTATTTTCCACGTAGGCACAAAAAATAACGGATCCAAGAAAAAAATTTAACAGTGCGAAGAAAGTACGATCGATCCACAGATTTACATTTAATATTTAAAAAATCATGTTCTCTCAACCTACTAGTATAAAAATTAATTAAAAAAAAGAGATAAAACAAATTACCAGTGTGAAGAAAAAATAATTGTTTCAACAACTATTTCAATAATTTTTCAAAAACAATCCATCGAATTGGGTCGACTAATATTTTAATCTATTTTATACTTGTAAACAGTAATAGTTAAATTACAAATTAATCTACTGGCAAAAATTATAAAGTATATTAAACTTTTACAACTGCAACGAATTATGTGAAATAAAAATATTAATTAACCGTACAAAAGAAGTATAATTCACAATTTACATATTGGCATAAAAACCAAATGATCCAAAGAAAAAAATCAATAGTTTAAAGAAAGTACGATCAATCCACGGACTTACCTTAACAATTCAAAATATTGTATCGACCCCTATTAATGGTTTAAAAAATTGAACATATAAAAAAAGAAAAAATTTTAATAGTGCGAAGAAACTACACTTGTTTCTTCAAAATAAGTGAGTCTAACACTCTTTTGATTGAAACTCTCTGTTAAGGTTTGAGGTTTTACCTCAAAAGGTTAACCCAGTAAGAGGAGTAACCCAAACACTTTATTAGTTGGTTATATTTTTGGTATTTTCTAGATGTGGGATATTTATATCTCAATACTCTTTTTCACTATTGAAAAGCATTTTCCATGTGGATACAAAAAATAAACGATCTAAGAGGAAAATTTAATCGTGTGAAGAAAGTATGATCAATCCATGAATTTACCTGTAGTATTTTAAAAATTGTGTCGTCTCAACCTAATGGTATAAGAAATGAATGAGCAAAAAAAAAAAAAAAGAGAAAATAAGTTATCATTATGAAAAAAGAATAATTGTTGCAACAACTTATCGGAAGCACTCCATTGAATTGGGTTGATTCATATTTTAATTTATTTTATACTAATAAATAACAATAGTTGCATTACAAATTAATCTACTGAAAAAATGTATAAAGTATATTAGACTTTTGCAACTATAACGAATTATGTGAACTAAAAATATTAATCAACTATACAAAAAAGTGTAGAAGTATATTAATTTTCACAATGAACATATTGGTATCAAAACTAAATGATCCAAACAAAAAAATTAACAGAGTGAAGAAAGTACGATGAATACACGGACTTACGTTAATAATTTAAAATATTATGTTGACTTGTATTAATGGCTTAAAAATTGATCATATATATATAAACTTTAATAGTGAAACTCTCTTCTACTATTGAAAAGTATTTTCTATATGGGTACAAAAAATAAACAATCCGAGACAAGAAAAATTAATACTGTGAAAAAAGTACGATCAATCAACAAATTTACCTTTAGTATCTAAAAAATTGTGTGGTCTCAACCCAGTGGTATAAAAAAATTAATGAAAAAAAAAGAGAAAACAATTTATCAGTATAGATAAAGAATAATTATTTCAACAATTTACCGCAAACAATCCATCGAATTGGGTCTATTCATATTTTAATTTATTTTATACTTCTGAATAGTAATAGTTGCATTGAAAATTAATCAATTTTATAAAAAATTATGAAGTTTATTGGGCTTTTGCAATTATAAACAATTATTTTAACTAAAAATATTGATCAACCATACAAAAGAAGTATAATTAATTTTCACAATGAACATATTGGCATAAAAACTAAATGGTCCAAGGAAAATAAATTTAAGAGTGTGAAGAAAGTTCTATAAATCCACGAATTTACCTTAACAATTTTAAAAATGCACTTAACGACACTCATGTAATCATTATTTATTGTTTTGAAAAATGACTCTTTCGATATCTTGTTGGTGCGTTAGTCACTAAAACGCTCTTATTGACAATCTCCGTTGTAGTTTATGGTGGGATTTTCATATTGGTGAAGTGCTATATATTCAAATATAAAAAAGAAACATAGACTAACAAAAAACTTAATCTGTGTTTGCTTTCTAGAAAAAAACTTAATCAATCAAGAAGAAATATTTGAGAAATGAAGACGATCAGGTCTTCTAATCAAATAAAAAATGAAAATTGATGAGAACTATAACTCAAATTCGATATAAACTATTGAAATGCAATAATAAAACCCGTTCTCAAAACTGATTGACTACTAATCAAATCCAATAACAAAACCATCCAAACTAATCACAAATCTGTTTAAAAGATATAAAATGTTGAAATGCAATATTAAAACCCCGTTTTTCATTAATTATTTCCACTAAAATATATGAAATTTAAAAGATATAGATATAGATTCAATTTATTAAAAATATTGGAGTAATATTAGAATCGAATGATTAATTAAAAAAAATTTATGTTACATGTTTATTTTAGTTTTTGTGCACTAATTTGATTTATTGTAATTTTTTATCGTACCAAAATGAAATTGTGAAAAATTGATAATTTTAATTAATTTTCATTTTAGCTAATTTTAATTTTAAAAATAATTAATTATTTCTAAAATGAAGTAAATGGACCGATCTAATCATATTACAAGTTTTTAATTTTTATGTAAAATTTGAATGACTTTTAATTTTGTATCACACAAAAATTAAATCTTAGAGAAATTGCTAATTTAGATTAATTTCCATTCCTTAACTAATTATTTATAAAAATAATTAATTATTTAAAAAATTAATTAGTGGATTGAATCAAAATTTTAAATTTTAATGCTATACTTTTCTTTTAATTTTGTGTAAAAATTTAATGAATGCTGATCTTGTATCACACAATAATCAAATATTAATAAAATTTTTAATTTTAATTACTTTTATTTTCTTAAGAATTAATTTTCATTTCGTAGTTAATTATTTATTAAAAAAGGCTCTTATTCTATGTATAGATATAAATCTTTAGATTCAAATGAAAAAATATAATAAAAGAATAATTATCAATACTTGTGCGAAGAAACGAAATTTAGATTTAATATTTATTATTTAATATAAATAATAATTTATTAATTTATTTGTTAGGATTGATTGTGAATTAATAATAAAGGTAAAAATCAAAAGACAAAAAACTTACCGAAGATAAGTTCAACGCATTGGAGATTTGAGAAAATCTAATTTTGATTATACATATTTTCTTATTTTGGTGAGGATAAGATTTAATGTAGATAATGATTAGTCAATTTAATTTTTGGGGATTAATTATTAATTACTGAAAAAGGAAAAAATCAAAAGACAAAAAAGGGCTTTATTTTATGCGGAAAAACTAATTAATCTAATTAAAAAATAGGTCAAACATTCCCTACTTTTCTATATAGATACTAGTTTTTACACCCGTACGTTGTTCGGGAGTAAAATTATGCAAGTTGAAATTTGTGATAAAAGTAAATAAAAATTAAATTATTTAACATATAATACACATTTGTGTTTAATTAATTGTAATATATGTTTTATAAAATACACAGATTTAGTAGTAAATATTATTATAATTTTGTTTAAAGTTGAGATTGCAGTTTAAATAAATTAGTTATTGTTAATGTAAGTGTCAAATGAGTAATAAAATTATTACAACCCAACATTCAAATAAGAAGCCTTCTCCAACCCCTTTCATAGTTGTGACTACATCATAGATTTTACATAGAAAAATTGTATTAATTAAAAAAAATCAAGACAATGTCCAACGGAAAATTAAATAAATTGAAAAAGAAATGAATAATATTAAACTAAAAATTAACATTAAAAACAACCTTATAAACAATGCTAATGATACTAATGATAAAAAAATGTAATTTGCCTTATTAAATAATTTTTTACAATTCATATTGCCATCAACGTTTTTAATTAAAAAATAAAATTTTTACAATGGATTTTTGGCTAAAGTAGGCATGTTAAACCATCAAGGGTTAATAATTATAAGCAAAGAAAATTGATCATAATAATTAGCACATTGTACAAATTGTTCGAAAATCACTAATGTTAAGAATATATTTTTCATAAAAGAATTAATTATTAAGTATTTAATTTATTATATTGATTTGACTATTTGTTTATCTATCATTCAACTAAAATATTAATCTCCCACAATTTTAAGATATCAAAATTTTGTGAAGAAATATTTGACAATGGAACTTAAAATTTTCAACTCATGTGAAAAAAGCTCTCGGTTCTACAACTTGATAGAGATAGAGATTGTGTTTATGTGATTACAACAAAAATTGTTAGTATTTTCTTCCATTTTATATTAGCCAACTATATATGAAGAGGTCGCATTATTTAATGACTTATAAATCTTTACGTACATGTGATCATTGAATTATCATGATTTTCTACTTGGAAGCGATCAATAATACTTAGTAGTCATGAATATTGACTATTTAGTACATGTAATGTGTTCCAAATTTCTCAGTCTTAAATTGTGCCTACACGAATGAAATGATAACGACGATATTTAGTAGACCACATATACACATACATTTTTCATTGTGTACATAGGAAAATGATAGGAAAGGGCGATAATCGAAATCTTCCCAACAATCAAAACTTATGTAGCAAGAACGATCGTTATGCCGATACTTGAAATCTTCCCAACGATCAAAACCTATGTTCAACGCTTTTGTTTGTGCTACTGCTCATTTACTTTGCCACACATTTGTTTTTTCAGGAAAACGAATTTCGAACAATTTTCATGATCTTAAATAAAGCATAAAAATTCCTTGAAGAAGAGCCAGACTTTTCACCAACTTACCTTGGGCTGATTTTCACTCGATAATTAGCACATATGATTGAAATACCGATTCTGCTCTTCCACAGACGAGTGCCACATCACACTATCATATATAGCCCCCCAAAAATTCTAACCAATCAAAATGTAGATGCAATTTTTAAGAACAAACCTATATATGTACACACTTTACTTACTAAGAGATTATATCACATAGAGAGTTTCACTTCTATTTCAGCATGTGGACAACCAAGTAGCTAGATAGATTACAAGTTATATAAGCTATGAAAAATGCACATAATTAAAAAAAAAGCCTTGACATAAAATCACAGCCGAATTCAGTCATCGATTATTATTTCTGCTGACAACACAAGCACGAAGAAGAGAAATACGTCTCGGTAAAAAAGAAAAAGATGGAAGAGAAATTCGGTTTAAAACCCTCCGCTCAAAATGTACAAATTATTAAACCTCAAACTGAATAAATGAATAAAGAACATTTACCTTGATTTGAGTCTGTGGATTTCTTAATTTGACAGACTGTGAAGGCAATTTGAACAGGAGACTTCATACTTCATAAACAGGTCATTGAAATCAATTACTCGCATTACACCGCAAACTCATTCATTTTCCTCAACATCCTCTTGCTTTATCTTTACCTTAAATAACAATTTGCTATCCAACGAATCTTGAACATCCTTGACCTAGATGTTAACATCTGGATTGACCTGCACTATAGATTGACCTCAAATCATAATTGTCAAATTAGAATATAGATCAGAATTTACTAATAGGTCTTCCAATTACCTCCAAGCAATCAAATGTATTACCTGAGTTGATCCTACCTTTAACTTAATCTTGTTACAAAGTGAAGATTTTTTGCAAATTGGTAAATTTGGTAAAACTTATCAATAATGATGATATGTGATATTATCATGCTAAAAGAAAATCTACACATCATAAATCATGAAATCCAAAGTATTCACTATCTCTTATGCTGAAAATTGGCCCAAATTAGTTAGTGAGGAAAAAAAAAAGAAAAAAAATCAATAGGAAAATGAAACTAAAAAATTGAACGAAAATGGAAAGAGCATATAGAAAAGAGAACCCATTTATGCAGACAAAAAAAAAAGAAAAAGAAAAATAAAACCCATCAACTGTTAAACAATAAAAATCAATCAAAATTAAGCAATAAAAACTTGAATTATAAAGAAATCAGACTGACAAACCCCTTTGCCCTTCATAGGTGCATAAACAGAGAGATACATGCATATATACACACACAAAACCCAAAATCATAAGAGGAGATGAGAGAAGGGATGCAGACCTATTAATCCCAATTGCTACACTATCATAATCCTGTAGAAAACAAAATTGGTAGACTAACTCAAATAAGCAGTTCCAAAAATGAAAGGATAAATGTCAGTTATCATTTTTAGTTATCTAGGCGTGCAGAGCAGATTTCAAATTTAATTAATTGATGACAACTATAACTATACTTAACTAATGTCCAAATAACTATTTTTTAATGGAATTGTCAACTAAAACTCTATTTTATATAATATATATATAATTTGAAATATTCTAATACAAAAAATATAAATTAAAACTAAAATTATAAGAATTAAAAATCAATTGATAGAATTTTTAAATGATATAAATTTGTTAAATTGTTACTGAATACTAAAGTCAACTTAAATTATGAAATAAGAATTATTTTGTAACCAACAATTCTTTTTTTTGGATAAATAAAAATTATTATTGGAGCAACTAATCAAATAGTAGTTGTAATAGGTCAAATTAATGTGTCAATTAAATTAAAATGCAAAAATGGTATTTGATCAAATGGTAGGGTACCATTATTCTACCTGATAGGTCTTAGGTTCGAACTTTAAAACTATATCAATCAATTTTTAATAAATATGCCTAATTGAGATTTAGCAAAAAAAAAGATTCTAAAATGTTGGTTAAAATCTTGACACGTGGCGATAAACACCAAAAGCAGTTAATACAACTAAAACACAAGTTAATCATGTCCTAAAATAACTAAAACATAAGTTTTCCATGTCCCAGAAAAACTTCAAGAAAACAACAATACCATGCACCTCTACTTTATATATATATATATATATATATATATATATATTATAGATATAGATTACATTTCGTAATTTCAATCTCTGCTCGAAGCCTATCCTACTCAACTACTCTCGCCTCTCTGCTAGTCGCTTGAGTCTTGATATCGAAGTCCACAGTCGACTTCCAAACTTTTTGCTTCAGATAGTGATGGCAAGGGGTCGACCGTATCCATATCCGATCCACGATCCATATCCGAACCATATCAATTTCGGGTTTTATTTTCGAAAACTATATCCATATTGACATCTATCGGTTAGGAATTGGGTATCCGCGGTTTTCAGGTTTTGTGAATATTTTTGCAATCCGACACACATAAAATTAAAATAGTTAATGAGCTACTCTGTCCTTGGGTGGATTGGATGAACTTCAACCACATGATAAATAGTAACGAATTGATTGTAGGTTGAAGTTTACACAATATTTCAATTTAACAATTTCAAATATTATTTAACAAAAAATTAATACGCGGGTATTCGGTTCGGGTTCGAGTATACTTCTTATATCCATATGCAACCCGTATCCGCTTCAAGTTTTACTCTTGAAAACCATATCCAATAGGCCAACCCATCGGTTTGGATTTTTTTAACCATTCAGTTCAAATATTCACTGTTTTCGGATTTTATGGATTTTTTTGCAATCCCTAGCTTTAGATGGTAATGGCAATTTGGTTGCAACCAGTGGACAGTGGTGCTTCTTATTTCTATGGACAAGTAAAGCTTGAATTCTAAAAGGTAATGTCGTACAGATTCGTGCTCAATTGCTTGTAAAGGCTAGAGTCCTAATAACTCTCCATTGATTTTTTGTTTTTTTTTTAATTTTTGGGTGTATTTATGCTTGAAATTCGATATGCAATTGAAATTAAGTTTTAAATTATATTTGCAATTGAAAACTAGGATGCATTTTTGGTTGAAAAGTCGAAATCAGAATTGCAGTGAAACAAATGACGAATGCTGGAATGGCACAGTAAGTTGTGTTGGGTTTGCAATTGAAGTTATAGTGCCTTAACCCATAATTTAGTAATTTTGGATTTATGCTTGAATAGTTGGTTTTAAATAATTAAATTTGTTCGATCTGGAAAGTCCTAAATTTGTTTGACGTGTAAATGAGTTTATTTAATGCAATTATGCTTGAAATTGAAATTAAATTTTGTTTATTGGTTAATAATTTGGTTTGATTATTTGTGCTTGAACACGATGAATTTGTTCATTGTGCTGTTGGGTAAATTACTCAACTATTGAGTTGTCGGGTAAATTACTCAACAATTGTTAAATGTGATAAATTATTCTTATTCGACATGTTATGGAAAAATTGTTGAATAAATTAGATAAACAGTAAGCTGATAAATTGTTGGATAAATTGGATAAATTATTGTAAACATTAAGCTGATGAATTGGACAAATTGTTGGATAATTTGTTGATTCGTTGAATATGGTATTTTATTGGATATTTCAAATTATGGAGAGATACTATAAAATAAGAGTTGCTCAAGAAAATGTTGTTAATGAGAACACATGTAGATTTATGATAACTTAAATAGAGTTGAGAAGGGCACAAACAGAGTCTCAGAGAGCTAAAGTATGATTTGGAAGAGCTCAAGTATGGTTAATGAATTTGATGCGGCACAACTTCCGTTTGATCTTCAACTTAGGTTTATAATTGCAAACTAGAGTCTTAAAATTGGAAATCAAGTCCAAGGAACGTATTTGCTCTTTAGCACATTTGCAAAAAATCCTTGCTACCTCGCAACATTGTGGTCATGAGTGGCGAATCCATGTCTTTGCTTTGGCAGAGCAATAGAAGTTTACCAGAGTAATTCCCCAATGCTCTTGTGGTCCCTGTGTTGTAGTCCATCACAATTTATTTTACCTAGCATGATCACGAGATTAGGGTGTGGGTACCCACCCCTCCACTACATCGTGTTTATAAAAAATTGTAAAATCAATGTAATCAGAGATGAAAAATAATGGTAAAAAATGTTTTTTTTTCTTTTTTGTTTAAATTGAACTCCCTCCATCCCAGTTATATAAATTTGTCTCAATTTTCAAGTAGATTAATAATGTTATTGAAAAAGTAAATCATGTAAATAAATTTCCAGATCTACCTTAGTGATGACAAAAAAAAATCCGATCCATCCAAACCATGATAGATACTCAACCCGCATAGAGCAAAATTTTCCAGATCTGTACAATCTGTGGCGAATCGTACAATATTGATCTGCTTCAATCCATATTTAAAATTTTAATTTTAACAATTTAATTAATATTCCCCCCTTCTAAAAGGGGCTAAGGCTTGACAAACATTTCATACCTAGAATACCCTTTTAATTTCTACATATATAATATAATTACATATTCTATCACTTGAAAAAAAAATAGCTCGTACTCGGCCCCCGTTCTTCTATAATTTTTAATAAATTTTTACTCATTTTAACACATTCACATCAAAAGTCAAACCAATTACATCCACATATTTTCTGGGACCCACTGTACTACATAAATCTTTACCACTCAATCCCACTCATTCTCTCTTCTATTTCACATCAAAACTCATAAATATTCATAAATATACATACACTAACAAGGTGTGAATTTAACACAAATAAAGAGAGTTAAGCAATAATAATACTTTAATGGAGATAACCGGCCCACGTGGGTCCACCTTACCCCCTCCCATCTCAATGTTATAAATATACTTTCATCCCATCTTCTATCTCTATATGTTATAGATATAGTTTCATTTTTTTTTTTGAGTACGTTATTTCTTATTTATTATAATTCTTTGTTTTTTTCACATGGAATTGAAAAAAAAAATTGAGTTTATTTTGTGTACTGATATGAGAGCTTAAATTTAAGTACCATATTAATATACTAAAAAAGTACCAAGTAAGCTAAAAAAACTTACATGAAATAGATTTCATTTTGAATACAAAAATTGATTTGAAATAAATTCTTATTTTAATTTTTTTTATCACATTAATGTATGCTAAGATTAGTTGTAGTCTAAAATTACACATGAAACTTTCATTTGAAATTGCGCCTTTCAAAAAATTAAAAATCTAGAACTGCCTATTTCTAATAGCCACTAGATGTCCATTCTTTACATGTATTTTAATTAGTTGGTATGGAAAATTTATGTAACTTGGATGATGGAGACATATTCATTTGGCATACAGTAAAAAGGAGACATATTCATTTGGCATACAATTGGCTCCGGATCAGGTGCTCACATGTGGGCACTTGATCACTTGCCCAATTAAAAGATCCATGAGGTTTTTTTTTCTCTTCCATGTAGTATAGATTTCCTGTTCTATTGCTTGTTTTCTCGATTGGTCCATTTAAGCAAAATATTCCGCACAATAAATACATTGGATTGTGTCGGTAGATTATTTTGACTAAATGGAAAAGTTGAAGGAAAAAAATGAGACAATAATTTTGAACCCTTTTTAGTGATATACATAAAGTGCAGGTTACCCAACTAATTTTAATTGATTCGAGTTTAAATTTAAATTTGATCAAACAAATTACATATATCTTGTGGAACTTACATACATGTATTACACAAATCTCAACCATTAAACTTCATTCGATTTCTCTCATACTTCACATAAAAATGTGAATGCTAATAGGTGCAAAATGTATATATTGTATAATTTTGTTAACATTTTCGCTATTGTTGCATGGCACAAAAAAGCAAAAAATCTTGATACTATTTTATGTGTGCAAAATCAATCTTTGTGTATAAAATGAGAACTATTTTGTACAACTTATTTGAGTTTGGTTAGTATTACTTTGGTGTTCGATTATCTCTAGAATGAACGAAAAAATTGATGCTTAGTTTTTTATCTCACTAATTTGTGCTAGCCTTAATTTTAATTTATGCTTGAAAGTAAGTGAATCAATTTTATAAGAAATATTCAATTTATGAAAAACAATAATTTATATATTAATATGGTACTTAAATTGAAGCCCTCGTATAATTAAACAAAAATAGACTCAAAAACAATTTTTTCCTAAACTTTCTATGCAAGAAATAAAAAATTATTAAAAAGAAGATGATGAGATAATAAAAGATACATGTACTAAACAAAATAAAAAAAATGTCTATGCTAGAGAGAGAGAGAGGATGCAATGCAATGTTTATGGTTGATTGGTTGTTGGGTGTTAGCAGATGAGTTTAATGTATTTTTATGAGTAGGAAGAGAGAGAATGTGTGGAGTTGGATGGTGGAGATTTAATGAGTTGAGAGATATATGGATGTGATTTGTTTGACCAAATTTGAAATTTGAAAAAAATACATTAAAACTCATTTTTACAAGTATGCTAACGGGGTCTCAAAGCAATTTGTGGAGCCACCTGATATGACTATTGAGTTGTAGATGGTGGAAGTTGCCTCACCCTTTTGGCATTTTGTTGCTACTAAAAGTGTAAGGGAGTTGCGTTGTTAATTACAGAGCACGTTTTTCCAGGTATGGAATCATATAACAATAAAAAGATGAATGACACTTTAAATTACTAGTATATTTATAGACCATTTAGAGTCTCAATTGTGTAAGCTGAATAAGTAAATTTCTTAATAAAACTATTAATCTTCTAATTGCATGTTGTCTTGAGTTGAGTTGAAGCTTTTGGACGAAGGGCGGACTAGAATATTAGACACAACATGTATTTGTTAACTTTTTTTTTTGACAAAAAAATTAACTTCTGTTGGTGCATCATAATCAAACATCAATATTTAAGCCGAAGTATTTCCCGAATGGGGATATTCTTGAGGCTTTGGACAAAAAGGGCACTTCGATGATCTGGAAGAGCTTACTTTGGGGGAGAGAGGTTTTGTTACCCGGGTTGCGGTGGAAAGTTGGCAATGGTAAGGACATTAAGGTTTACTCGGATCCATGGGTTCCTCGTAGTCATTGTTTCCATATATTTTCCCAACCCCGGGCTGGAATTGAGAATGTTCAGGACTTAATCGGCAGCTGTGGTGGGTGGAATGAGCCACTAATTTGTCATATTTTTGGCTCTTGGGATGCTGGCTTGATCCTTTCTATCTCGCGTAGTAGTACCCCATCCTCGGATAGACGTATTTGGCATTTTAATAAGGATGGTGTTTATTCTGTGAAGAGTGGTTACCATTTGCTGAAAAATAGACAGGATGCTGCTCTTGCATCCACTTCAAAGTCGAGCGGGGCTTGGTGGAGTTTTATTTGGAAGTTGGCTATACCTCCTAAGGTGCGCGTATTTGTGTGGAGACTCATTCATTCAGCTATTCCCTCGGGGAAGAATTTGGTTAGAAGACACATTAGAGCTGATGCTGGGTGTCCAAGATGTGGCGGTTTGGAGTCAAACCACCATGTGTTCCTTGATTGTTGGTGGGTGAAAAAGGTGTGGAAGTGCTCCGACTGGTGGAGGGAAATTAAGTAGCTTAGCCATCTTGGTATTGTTGATTTGGTGCGGGCCTTCTCGGCGGGGATTCATGGTGAGGGAATGGAGCTATTTTGCATTTTGCTTTGGCTTATTTGGCAGGAGAGAAATAACTCGCTCCATGGTTTTCCGGGTAAGGAAGCTGAAGTTATGGTGTCCTTGGGATCTCAATTCTTGGAGCATTTCCAGAAGGCCAAATCGTTCTCTGGATGGCCGGAAGCTAACTCCCTAGTTCTTTCTCTCGACCTTTCTAGGAGCTGGAAGGGCAGAGGTACGTGCGAGAATGGTTTATCCTTATGTACCGATGCCGCGCTTCGGGACGACTGCATTGGATTCGGAGGTTGGGTGTGTGACTCAAATGGAGTTGTTTTTGCTGCGTTTGCTGCTAGAATGGCAGGTATCTTCAGTCCAACATCGGCCGAGGCTCTCTCATTGCGGTTTGGGTTGCGGTTCCTTCTCGATGCAAACCTCCGTGTCCAAAGGGTGTTCACTGATTCCTCCAATGTGATCAGGGGCATGAATACAGCTTCTCGGAACGATCCGGATGAGCCTATCCTTTCTGATATTATTTCGCTTCTCGTCATTTTAGATTGTGGATCATGTACTCATTTGGAAAGGAATAGTAATTTTGTGGCTCATGGGATTGCTAGACGAGCTGTGAATGTAACTTCAAACTGTCTTTGGCTTGATTGTTTGCCAAGACTTCTCTCATCGCTTTTGAGTGGTGATCCATGTTCTTCATCTATGAATGAATGAATTTCCTTGTTTATTTTCAAAAAAAAATAATCAAACATTAATATCAACTACACATTTCACATCGCTATTCATAATTATCTATACATCTCGTGGTGTTCGACTGAAAAGTTTAGTTTTAACCAAAATGAAAATTAAATCGACCAAACCTTTAATACCCAAGGAATTAATTTTGCTGTAAATTCCCTTGTATAGATGGCAAACAAACACTTGAGATTGAGTTCATATTGTGCTCATGTGACGCCTCATGAATAGTGGAAGTAGATCTCAGATGTAAGCTCACATAAGTTCATCTTGCATAGCATAAATATTGAAGCGTTAGGCACATGATAATGAATAATTAAGGGCGGCAAATTCCAATTAATTTTTGAAATGTAAATTATTGAATGGCGATCTTTTTAAATGGGACAAATTGAACGAAAATTGTGGAATTAAAAATACACGTTTAGCTTATACTGGATACTTCATCCATTGATCACAGTCAATTCATCTTAGTCATTGGTAATACCAAATAGATAATAGTTTTAGAATAACGTTCAAAAACCACGTGCAATGAAGGTGTTTCTCACTAGTGCACATAAAAGACGCCCAACTTTGAAGCCCTAAATAGTGTAACCCATATGCAGTAAACTTTTTCTTCCGGCTCCGAGTTCCTACTCAATCTTTTCCCAATTAAAAATTTGTGAAAAACATTCAAAGAAACTCTACAAATGCAGATCATTATACTGATCACTTCTTGATTCGGATCCAATCTACCCCGAAGAATATGGATTTGGATATGGATTTAATTTCTTCAAATAAACTAAGGAACAGATTTGGATCGATCCCATTTGAACTCGAGCCATCACTATTTACCCTTATAAGTTAATGATTCTAAAAAATTTGTTGGAAGCACCAGATAAATTTAAAAGTGTATTAATAAATGAGGATATAATAATATATTTACAAAACAAACACCCCCTTTGTCCCACAAAGATCCGATATGCTATTTTTGTTTGTCCAAAAAGATAGTTCACTCACCTCATTTAGCATATTTTTAACTTTTCATTTCCATGTATACTCCCAATTAATGTACCTCCAACTATCTATGCATTGAAAGTATTTTCAAACAATTAATAATACCTAAGGATATATATGAAAAAATAATATAAAATTTAATGTTTTTAATTTAATTAATTATTATTTTATTTAATTTAATTATTATTTTTTAAATATATTTGAAAATAACCAGTAGACTATTTTTGTGGGACGGATGAACTATATGGAAGCAAATTTATTGAGAAGGGTGCGGCTAAACACACTCCAAGAATTACTCTTTCCACCCACCCATTTTTAAGACTTGGGCATCAAACGATTCTACCATTCGATCCCAACATTGGCCGAACACCCTTTGGGTTGCTCGGCCAACACCGATGTTGGCCCAAAAAAAAAAAAAAATTCTGAACAAAAGGGGAGAGCAATCATGAGGAGAATTTTTTTTTTTTGCCAATTGCACCCAAAAATTGGTGAAAAAAATTGCAGCAAGTTGTTGCAGCAATTTTTCGGCCAGCATGGGTGTTGTAGAATGAGGAGAGCTGCCATGGGTGTTTTAGTTTTTGGTGAAAAAAATTGAACAATATGGGTATTGGTGAAAAAGTTTTTGGCCCATTGTTGCAATTTTTCAACATGTACACTCAACACTTTTCTAGCAACTACTGCAATTTCTAGCAGCCATGGCTACCGGAAGGCGGAAATTGTAGCTTTTTAAGCTGGAATTTATTATTATTATTATTATTATTATTATTATTAATATTAATTAATTAATTAATTAATTAATTAATTGTTTTGGTGTTGGGTTCAACTAGCAATGGCCGAACACCCTTGAGGCTGTTTGGCCATTGCCGGCCGAACATCCGCACTGCTGTTCGTGTTAGAATCCTACTTCAGATTATGAGGATGTATAATATCCAATTTATAAAGCGAGGGTAAACATCTCCTAAAAAATCGATTTTGTTAGGAGGAATTAGACCAGATATCCTAATATGGTATCGAGGCAAGTCCCAGTTATGATATTGGGTATCTCCAATATCGATTTATTCACAGTTGTCTAGCATGGTCCATGCAGTGCGTGAGAGGACGTGTTAGAATCCGATATCGGGTTATGAGGATGTATAAGATCCAATTTATAAGGTGAGGATAAACTTTCCCTAATAAGCCAATTTTGTTAGGAGGAATTAGACCCAATATCCTAATAGGTCGATTATTCCGGGCCTAATCAAATTTATGGCCGAACAATTTTTTTTTTTTTTGGTGTTTGTAAGGATGCTTCAGTCATTTTGCTTGAAATGCAAAATTGGAAGAGTGTGGAGAGTAAAAAATAGGGTGTGTTTAGCAATACTCTACCGAGAAATATGACTTTTGGTGTGGATCAAATATTATAAAATTTTGAGGACTTGTTTTATAGAAGATATTGTTGATTTATTGATGTGTTAGATGTATAGTTAAAAATTGAAAAAAATATATTAAAAAATATAAAATAATTATATGAGTAGTTGAATATGATGAGAGAGAGAAAATTAGTAAAAATCAGTAAAAAATGATGGTACGGAGAATAGCCCTCAAAATGGTTAATTTTGGTATCGCGTGCTGCCATTTAAGGTTGAGAGGTAAGCTATATATAGGGTTGAAATTTTGGGGGGATACGAGCGTCACGCTTACAAAAAGTTTGACTCATTGAAATACACCCGACTTATATAAATGAAAATGCAAAAGTAATTATTAATTATTAATAAAAGAAAAATAAAAAATAACACCAGCTTGGGGGTTGGGGAGCAATATTCGTTTTTCTGTTGGATTTGGAGGAAGAGAAGCGAAGGTAGCGGTACGATGGTGGGGAACGGTGTTATGACAGAAGAGCAGCAGCGGCAGTCTGCCGATAACCGTCCGAAATACGTCGAAGCTCCTCCACCAACCGATCGCCCCGTCCGCGTCTATGCAGATGGGATCTACGATCTCTTCCATTTTGGTCACGCTCGATCCCTTGAACAAGCCAAGAAATCGTAAGTATATGTGTTCAAATTATTCGGACATATCGATTTTATGTTTTTTCTGCTTAATCGTATTTTTTTCCCATCAGCGTTTGGTTTTGAGTTTGATTCGTGCGTTAATTCATTTTCAATTGAAGTTAGGCCAATATTCTATCACGGTTTCAGGAGATGTTAAATGTTCTGTGGACGTAGTGTTATTTGTGATAATGAATTGATTACGAGAAATTTTCATGTACCTTCAATTTGTTTAATTGAAAATGGAAACCCATTTCGAGTTTGTGTTATAGTTGTGAAGAGAAACAATAATAACCAATGATCACCACGAAAAACTAGATTCAATTGTTCAGAAATAAAACCCATTTCGATCTGGGATTTCTTTTGTTAATACTCCCTCCGTCTCACATGTATAGTCCACCTTTCCTTTTTGAGTTGTCCCACATATATAGTCCTCTTTCCACATTTAGTAGCATTTTTTTATTCATTTACAATTGTACCCCTCTATATTCTTGAAAATATAAATCTTTACTGATTTGTATTCATTTAAATAAGGGCATTATAGGAAGTTACTTATAAAATTTAGTTTTCCAATGCTATTCTTAATCCTTGTGAAGGAAATAAAGTGGACTATATATGTGGGACGGAGGAAGTAGCTTTTTAACCTAGAGTTAAATGGCATTTCGCTTGGGATGCTGAACTGGTGGGTCAGATAACAGATGTAGGAGTTAGCTGATGTCAAAACCATCGGCAGTTGATACAACGGCTGGTGCTCTAAAAAATATTGGGGCAAGCAATTTATAGCGCTGTATATTCTTGAGATGGTTAAAACATTTTATTAGAACATGTTATTGTAAAATATATATGAACACTGAGATTTCACATTTGCAGACGAGATAGAGAAGAAAGAGCATTACACAAAAGATGAAAAGAAAGAAAACAGATACTGCCAAAATGATACTCTAACATCCTTCCTTCTTCCTTGTCTCTCTGATGCTTAACCTAAATTTGAAGAAAAAGCTTGTTTCTAAGACTAAAAAGTGCGTTTCTAAGACTAGAAAGCGTAACACTAAATTATTAAAACTTGTATGCCGTAAACGGCAGCATTTGTTGACCACTTGACCCTAATTCTAAGTGCCCTAAGTTGAAACCACATCGTCGTGGTCACTTCTTCCAATTTGGACTGGTCTTGTTTCTCTTTTTCCTTTTATTCTGCTGGGGCTGTCTTCCCCAACTGATTTGAGCTCTTGGGTTACCTTCGTGACAGTTCAGTTTTACACAATGAATTGAAAGTTGATGTGCTTTCAATATGCAAGTGGTCGGTGTCCCATTGAATTTTACTCCTTTTTATGCCTCGGATTAATATATATATATATATATATATATATATATATATATATATATATATGTTAATCTGTTTATAAAGGGTTAAAAGAATGATGGAGATAAGACTAACTCTTGAATATTTTGGTTTGTAGGTTTCCCAATACATACCTGCTGGTGGGATGCTGCAGTGATGAAATTACACATATGTTCAAGGGCAAGACTGTTATGACTGAATCTGAGCGTTATGAATCGTTGCGCCACTGCAAGTATGTTTCTCTCATGCTCCAGTTTGTGTTATTTTGTTCATATGTGACTACTATTTGGGGCTTGCTCGATTAACATTAAATTTTAAGAAATTAAATTTATTTTTTGATGCTTGGTTGAGAATAAGAGAAGTTGTATTACAAAATGTATTAACAAAATTGTCAAATTAATGTATGAGTTGTTGACAATGATGAGAAAGAAAAAGTAAGGGCTTGTTCTTTACACAACATTTTTCACTAACTTCCACTAACTTTTTCTCTCTCATAATTTTCAACCACTCATACAATTACTTTCATTTTTTAATATATTTTTCCCAATTTTCAACCATATATCTAACACGTCATTCGAGTAAATTTACATTTTCACTAAAGTTGGTGCAAAGAACAAACCCTAAATTAATTTCATGAAATTTAATGTGAATCAAACAAGCCTTTAATGATGCTTCTATCTGAAGAGTGGAATTGGAGCTTACTAATGCAAATAAAGCTTTATTGTTGAAGTAGTGAGTATTTATTGCATGCCTAAGTGTACTAGTTATGTGTTATATTTCACTTCAGTTTGTCTAAATCTTTTGTGAAATTTGGATGCATGATAACTGTGCATCGTGTATATTTGTGGGATGCAAATGTTGGTACCCTTGTATTTTACATTCATTGTCTGATTTGTTGCATATCTGGTCCACTTGTTTTTATGTTGCACATGTTACTCCTTGAAACATTGAATATTTAGCATGATTTGAACATTAAACATTTGCTCTTCTCCGTTTGCAGGTGGGTTGATGAGGTTATTCCAGATGCACCCTGGGTGATAAATCAAGAGTTCCTTGACAAACACCGGATCGACTATGTTGCTCACGATTCTCTTCCGTAAGGACTTCTGATCAAACATTCATCTGATGTTTGGATTTATGTAGAAAAGTTAGGTGAAGTTAAGGTGCTGAAAAGATCATGAGGAGTATCCTTATACTTTTCTCCCTTTATTGGTATTTGTTTGGTTTAAAATTTATGTTATGCCTTTGCATCTGTAAAAAAATGAGATTGGGTGGTGTACTTTGGGTGACGGATGGAACCTTTTTTCCCTTACTCATTTTACTGATCTTTGTCTGTTTTGTGCTTTGATCTGACATGTACATTGCTAACGAGCAAGTGTTGGTCTTGAGAAAAAAGCTTTATTTGTCGCATGGTTATTGTACAGGTATGCAGATGCCAGTGGGGCTGGAAAGGATGTTTATGAATTTGTAAGCATGCGATCGTTATTTTGTGCTTATGCAATCATTTGCTCGTTCAAATTTACGGTGCACATTAATATCTAAGTTTATATGTTGCACATTAATATCTAAGTTTATATGTGTATATGCATATTTTAAATTAAATTGTTTTGACATCTTGATACTTAAGCATGTGATCGAGTAAACTTTTGTTTTCCCAAAATCGAACTTTCTTGATTGACTAGTGGTGGAACCACGAGATTTATGGAAAATAATTAGTGATTTGATATGTGTGGCTGACGTTGAAGTTTGACTTTGAAGAAATAGTAAACGTTAATTCTTGGGTAGAAAAATGATAAAACGACCAGAGGCTAAGTTACATAACTTTAATGTAGGTCAAAGCCGTGGGGAAATTTAAGGAAACAAAAAGGACCGAAGGTATCTCTACATCAGATATCATAATGAGGATTGTAAAGGATTACAACCAATATGTGATGCGTAATTTGGATCGTGGATATTCAAGAAAGGAGCTTAATGTCAGCTATGTGAAGGTATGGTATCTCGAAATATCCTGTCCTTACTTGAGATTCTCTCTTTTGTTCCCATTTTTTTTTGTTTGTTTGCCTTGTTATTTAGCTGGGATCAGTTATGAGAAACGTTGTTGCAGTACTCATTTTCAAGGCAACTAAAGTTTTAGATTTTTAACTAACTTTGCAGGAAAAGCGCCTAAGGGTGAATATGAGACTGAAGAAGCTACAGGAGAAGGTCAAAGAGCATCAAGAAAAAGTAGGGGAGAAGGTAAAAACGACTTCACCAACTTTAATACATTTGAGATGCAACACACTTGACACAAAGGGTTTAAACAACCCCCAAGAACAGTTCTATTATGGGAAAAAAAGGAAAAAAAAAGAAGGAAAAGGAAAGGGGTTTGAAAGGGAAAAAGAGAAGGATTTGGCTCTGATACC
This sequence comes from Jasminum sambac, assembly GCA_018223645.1. NCBI lineage: Eukaryota > Viridiplantae > Streptophyta > Magnoliopsida > Lamiales > Oleaceae > Jasminum > Jasminum sambac. The sequence goes on from CP073647.1 coordinate 28,110,205, forward strand.
GAGTTGAATTCAAAGGTATGAAAGAATAGAAAAGAAATAATATGAACAAGAAAAGAGATCCCTTCACTTAGAGCTTAGCCAACCTCATATATATATATATATATATATATATATATATATATAAAATAAGGTTATAACCCTAGCAATACACCACAAACCGTCATAACAATAGAAGAACAAAAAAAACCCTACACACTTAACCTAGCATGGGCCGAGGGAGATAAACGAACGAGAAGCCCACGGCTCTCTTAACAGTAAAAGCTTCTTTTTGATAAATATATGATTTAGATGATAGTTTATCAAGTAAAGCAAGCTTTAGGTCAATTAGACTTTCACCTGTACAAAGTTAATGAACTGTGTCTTGTTGCCCAAGAAGGAAAATTGAAGAGATGACAAGAGCGCTACAATGGAAAAGGACTTAATCATATGAAGTTCATGAGTAGCACCACAATACCATCATTGCCACCTCTGAAACTGCTATTACTAAACCAACCTTTTAGATTTACTATTGGTGTAACAAACTCCACTTGGCAAAACCAACTTGAAGCTTGTGTGGCTGCACACCCTATAAAAGCCCAAAGCTAAAATGATATGAAGAACTACTGCTAAACATATTGCCATATCTGAAGACCCATAATCATGATAATCCCAATTTCACATTCAAATGTAGGATCCTTATCCCCTTTCTTCCAGTAAAGTATGACCTGACTTTAAACTTTTTTTTTTCCTTGTATGTTCTTTGCATCTTCAATGTTAGTATGTATAGTATCACCTCTGTAAACGGAAAACAAAAATTAACATGAAGAACTACTAGTAGAAGTCAAGGGTATCTGCAAACCTCAAGACCAGATCTCAATCTCACATGTAACATTAAAAAATAGGATCCCTGCTACTGTTGTTGATAATAAAAGACAACCAGAAAACTGATTGTTGGTTGAGTCCATACAATCACTTCTCAGGCCATTTTTCTTTTAAGTATTTTTGTTATAGTCTCATGTGTTCACACATCAACTCAAGCTTATCTAAGATTTGGAAAAGCCAGTTACTTCAGACTCAGAAAAATTGTGAACATTCCTCAACTCAGATCAGAAACCAACTTCTGATTTTGTGGAAAGTCTCCAATTTGAGTGCAACTGAGATTTTAGGAAGCTGATTACTTTTCAGGCTAAGTTTACCAATAGTCGTCACTCGTCAACGCCAATATGAAATCAACTTCTGATTTTGTGATAAGTCTTCATATTTTTGTTTTCTTTTTTGGTATGTAGTTGCTTTTGATGTGTCGGAAATAATGATGTTTTCACCACGTGGTTTTTGAGATTCGTGTAATAGTGAAGGATACGGTCGGTAGTTGTGTCAATGTCATATTATTATGGTGTATGTCTCACACACACATGCATGATAGAATGCACAGAGACGCACGCCCCACATAGAAGGGATAGAGGTAATAAGATTGAAGGGGCCAGTTCAAATTTTCAGAAAGTAATATAAAATTGTGGATCCATGTATATTATATATTTATATTACTTGTGGAAAATGATGAAACTGAAATTAATTATTTGGTGAGCAGTATCTCGTTGTTCCTTGGATTGAGGTTGGTCCCCTGATCATTCAAATTTTAGAAGGTTGTACTTCTTTTTGTTGGTTTGGAATGGGATTTTGTAGGTTTGAGTGTTACACCTAATGAGATTCTACAACGGTGGCATTACAGATGCCGTCAAGCATCAGTAATGCAACATCTTTTTTCTTTGTTCTTTACCTTTATGTCTCTAGTTGAAGTCAAGTGCACTGTGATTAAGAGCATGGTTTTTAAAGGGGTGCACGGGTTTCAAGGCTTTTTTTTCCTCTAGGGGGGTTCGAGGCGTAAGCCTCAACAAACAATCAGAAAACTACAATCTAAGCTTAGTAGCAAACTATAACATATCCAAAAAGTTCATTCAAGTCAATAAGATAGCAAAGACAAAAGAAATCTAAAGTAGCAAATAATTAGTTTGAATTTTGAAGAGAGGACTAGATGAGACCGATGGTTTCTTCTGCTGTTGTACTTGAGATTTGAGACATCGAGTTCACAAGGAAGATGTATAGTTTTTAATCCCTTTTTTGGGCCTTGGGCAGCCTTTTTAATTAGCCTTAGTTGTTTAAAGAAGTTTAATGGGCCTCTCTTTTAAGGATAAGTGTTGAAATTGGCCAAAAACTCTTGGAACGGAGAATCCCACGCCTCAAGGCGTGGGCCTCTTGTAATTGAGGCGTAAGCCTCTCAGAAAAAGGCTCAAAGTGAGACGCCTCAAGGCACTAACCATGCGCCTCGATTGGAGGCAAGCCTCGAGGCGTAAGCCTCGAACGATTTTCAAAACCGCGATTAAGAGCTTCATGGTTTTGACAGAACGTTATCAGATTTTATTTGATACGAGCCTAGATCTAAAATCGTGTTTTATTGGGGTTGTCCCAGCAAATGAAAATAGGCCTTTTAATCGGCTGAGACAGCAAATCTGGATTCTAAAATCTGACAAAAATGACTACTATTGGCTGAGATAGAGAAGGTTATGAAACTCTAATTATGTCTCCAATAGTTATGAAAGGTCAAGATAATGAAATAGATATTGTGATACAAAATAGTCTTACTTGGAGAAATAGAAGGAATGTGTATCACATGAATCCAGATCCTTTCCCGTTGGGAAACATGCCACACACAATTAAGGATATCAATACAATTATATGGCTAGTTTTCATTTGCTAGGATAGCAAGTGAGACAAGATTTGGGACAATAGATCTAGGCTCCACATTTTGTTTGGTTCTAGAGTGATTATTTTTGGAATAAAATATTTTATTGCGGTGCTCGCGCTTCTTATCTTTGGTGACTAACATTTTAACAAACTATATTTTGGAATAAAATTGTCATCCAATAAAATTTTCTTGGTGTACTCTGTTGTTCGAGCTTGGTTGACAAAGCATTTTTAAGAATAAATAAAAAATTAATTTTATTTAATTTTGAAGAAGATGTGGTTAAACGGTAAAGAAAGGTTGTGGCAAAACATGAGAAATAATTTTTATATGCGATATTTTGTTGGAAATGAGGGAGAAGTAAATTTGAGAAAGGCTTTACGAAACAAGCTGAAATAAGTTTGTGGAACAGGTCTAGCAACCCCATGAGCATAATTCTGGATTTCTATATTATTTTTGTTGGTCACCGCACCATTTTCCCTGTGAAAATTTGTCGTATACTAAAGTAAATGCCAATGAGACTTGGACAAGTGCATGGGATAGTTCAGCAATTCCCCAAGTACAGTTCTATACTTTCTCATTATGGCGTTGATTTTACTTCATACTCAATATAGGGTTTTTAACTTTGCATTAGGTCCCTGCCAAAAGTTTATCTGAGTCTTTTAGATTTTGTTCATTAGAATTATTAAATGTGCATACAAGACAAAACTTGATTGCGAATGTAGTATAGGAAGAGTTTAAGATGGCAGAAGGTTGAGTCTATATTCATTGTACAAAATAGTTAAGTTTCATTTGGACATGCTTATTCATACGACTGTTTTTATTATTTCTAGCTTTTAGTCCATGCAAATCCTACAATTCTCTAGCTCCCAGCCCACATTATCAGCACTTGCTTCACTGTGATCTTATCCTGAAGTTATATGTCCTACATACGAATTTGCTCCACTATTTTTTAAAGCTATCATCTAGAAGCATCTTGTTTGTATAGTTTCTTTAGTGTGTAGGGCATCAGCAGTATGAGTTGTTGCGTTCTTATTCTTAACAAAATCTTGTAGTTTGATCTAGGCCTTGGGTGGTTTTTTCCCTTTAAATTGTTGCTATCATTTCCCATTCTTCATTTTTGGATCCTCAAAGAAGTGTAAACATCTATCAACTCATGTTTAACCCTTTGAAGTCTGTAAGATGACAAGGAGACTCGCATTCAATTTTGTTTCAGCAGATCAAAATTTTCTTGTCAGTTTATGCTCCACAGCGAAGTGAATAAAAGCATCAGATGTCAATAGAGGCCGGTAGTTCTCAATTGCTTGATGAATTCTGCATTTTTAGAATGTCATGTTTGTACCTTCACATTGCAGATCCAAACAGTTGCAAAAACAGCTGGCATGCATCGCAATATGTGGGTTGAAAATGCTGATCGCTGGGTTGCTGGATTTCTTGAGATGTTCGAGGAGGGTTGCCATAAAATGGTAAAAAATGGTCCCGTAGATTCTGTTGAGTCAATTGTATTTTTCTTCCTGTGTCACTCTTTTATGTTTGTATTCCTCAGGGGACAGCCATAAGTAAAAGGATTCAACAAGGGAGTGGATTGTTGTTAAATGGTCACAAGAGCGATGATGATGATGATGAAGAGGAAGAATACTATTATGATGATGAAGAATGGGAAGAATATTATGATGACGAGGAATATTATGATAGCGATGAGAAGATGTGATTATGTTTTGTAAATTTTACTGTTTAGAATCACCTTGCTGGTGATGACGTACACGGGTAATGTATAATATAATAGAATGGCTAAGGCTGCGATTTTGTTGTAGCGTGCTTTGTGTTAACAAAACTTGATTTTTACGGTGTTTAGTGTTGAATGAAAACGATTTTTACTATTTTATGTGGTGTTAATTTTTGGGATTTTTACTGTTTTCTAAACGTTTAGGTTTAATATCTCAAAAATAAAGCTAACTAGACTTAACTGGCAAATCTGAAATTCCCAGTTTGCGCCATTGTGCTGTGTGACAGCTCGGTTCGATCACATGCTGGGAACAGGTGCTATAAAAGTTAAGAAGCCCACTTTAGGAAGGGGTGCAGATGGATGATCAGAAACGTTCAAGTGCTCCCGGGAGCGCCGTAAGCCCACTTTAGCCAAAAAGTTTGACCGGCCACCACGGCACCCAACAGTGTCGAAAAATTTTGAAAAAATTACTGGACCTCCGTCTCATCGTATTGAATCCAGATCCGGTCCCGGATTTCAAATCGGAGGTCGAATGGGCCTAGAAAATGCTCCGGGAGCGCCGTAATTATGGCGCTCCCGGGAGCACTTGAACGTTTCTGGATGTATGATATCGATTTTTTTTTTATATTTATTTTATTATTTAATATTCATTTTATTATTTAATATTCATTTCTTGCTCTTTAAGTTAAGTTAGGGATAGTTATATCATTTGTCTTTAGGGTTGCGCTAGCATTTTCTATTTAAATAGGAGTCTTGTTTTTATTGGAGGAGGATCGAGTTGTTTATGAATAAAATTGAGAATTTCTTATATTTGTCGTATCAATACAAAACTAGAAGGTCATTCAATTCGGGTATATGTCATTAATCGAACTCCTTCCCATATCCTCAATAATCAGTCACCATATGAATGTCTGTTTGGTGTGCCTCCTAACTATATCTACTCAAAGCGTTTAGATGTGTCTGTTTTGTTCAGTAACAATCTCATGAACACAATATCATGGACACAATAAATTACAATCTCATTCTTGATTATGTTATTTTCTTGGTTTAGGAATTGAACATGAGGGTTATCGATGTTGGGATATAATTATGGTTTAGGCCGTGTTTAATCCCCTTTGGAAGAAAGTAATGGCAAAAGAATTACAAGTTTTCGAAAAAAATTGGAACTTGAAATCTTGTTAATTTACCTGAGGAAAAATCTATTGTGGGTTGCAGATGGGTTCATAAAATAAAAACCTTTTCTGATGGTGCAGTTGAATGTTATAGAGCTAGATTACTTGCTGATGAATATAAAGAAACATTTACCCTGGTTACTAGATTTACTTCTTTTGGAAGCCTTATAGCCGTTGATGCAGCAAAATAATGGAATTTATTTCAAATAGATCTCAAAAATGCCTTCTTTTTTTTTTCCATAGAAATCTTACAACAGAAGTGTATCTGTAACATTCTCGTAGACATAATCACCCACCAAATAAAGTATGTCACCTTACTTGCGACTATATAGCTAGTATAAAGTAGACTCCTCAAGCTTTTGGTTTGCCAAATTTAGTACAACTATTATGCAGTTTGGGTTCGCATCTAACTTTTATGACTTTGCTCTATTTTATTTGGAAATCTGATAAGGAGCATTATGCTTCTACTATACTTTATGTAGATGATATAATTGTCATTGGAGATGATAAAAGATCTCAAACAATACTAATCACGAGTTTGAGATAAAAGATTTAGGTTGTCTTACTTATTTTCCCAGTCTCAAGGTCACATATAGTAGTTACGAATGTCACTTGTCACAAGCAAAATGTACCTCAGATCTAATATCTCGCGCTGGATTATTTAACAACAAAATTACATCAGCACCTCTTTAATTTATAGGAAACTTGTTAGGTGCCTTGTATATTGCTCATCCTGATATTGCATATGTTGTCCACATAGTTAGCCAATTTATGGCAGCTCCTCGTTCATCTCAAGTTGCTGATGTTCTTAATATTCTTTGTTATGTGAATGACACTCTATTTTAGTATTTTATGGCTTGCATTTTTCGACCAATTCCACCTTGAAGTTGAGTGTTTATTCAGATGCTAATTGGGCAATTGCTCCTACCAATAGACAGGTTTTTATTTTCTCTTGGGTGAAACACTTATTTCTTGGCTTAGCAAGAAACAGACTGTAGCTTCCCAATCCGGCACTGAGATAGAATATAAAGCTATCACAGATATTACAGGTGAGCTGATTTCATTTAAATAGTTATTATCTAATATGGGAATTGTTTGCTCTCATCCTACAATTCTTTGTTGTGATAGTTAAGAGTGCAATTTAGATTGCACAATAATGTCTTTCCATGAACCAACCAAACATATTGAGGTTGATTGTCAATTTCTATGCCAACATCTTTGAAATGGTGTTGTACAACTTGTATTTATTTGTTATGTTGATAAGCTCGGAGATATTTTCACTAAAGCTCATCATTCTGGCAAATTTTGAGATTTAACTTCAAAACTCAAAGTTGGCTTCTAGCTTAACATCTTGAGTTTGAGGGAAGATGTTCATGATTATTATAATTTGTTATCATTAGAGATTTTGTATATATAATTAGGTTCCCTTAGTTTTCCTATATAACTAGGTTAGATCTCTTGTTGTTTTTCTTACAGGAAGGGCTATTGTTTCTTGTAACATATGATCAACATATGAAAAACATTTTTACGTACACTTTATTCTAATAGTATTGTTGATGAATCGAACGAAATCGTTGCAACATACAATCTCATTATTTATCTAGAACACTTGAAAAATATAAATTCAATCATGTATAATCAATTGTAGAATTAGAAAACAGTAATAGTCTTGTGTGTTTTGAGAACATAGTTGCTTCATTTTTAAGGGTAATTTTTATCATCTTCTAACAGTGTCATAAGCATCGCCATAGACATCAGGGGATGCTTAACAAAACCAAAATGATTAGGTTGAGAATATATATATTGTTAGACATATTTTGTGAATTTTATACATAGTTAGTATTGTCATTGACTTTTGTTTGTATATAGTTAAATACGAGATAATTTATTGATATAAAATATGTAACACCCCTTCTAGTTCCACATACATATGCGTCATTGTGACGTCATTTCATACGTAGTGGGCACGATAACACTAACATAATGGCTTCATCTTAGTCTCATGCACATTTTTCATTTCATTTTATAACATACATTGGAACTAGGAGCATGCCACTCGTCCATATCATACATGAAACCCTGAGTTCATAACTTTCTTTTAAACTTTCATACGTATTGAAATACTCTAGGGTTTCGACTTATATAACATAGAGCGCATGGTCATTCAATTCCTTTTCCCAATCACACATCAACATCATAACATCTGGAGGGATTCTTCGCCAACTCCCAAGCACATAACCTATTCATAAAGCATAAACGTACACATAATGAGTCATAAAGACTCGGAAGGAAATAGATGCAATGCAATGCATGTAATGCACGTGACACCATTTTCTTCCCTGGCCCTGTTGCTAATAGTGTGCTTACAAAGGCGTCATAACTTAACGTAACATAACATGTTGGCCATAGTCTCAATCCTCATGCGGGGAAACCCCATGAGACTGTCCATTCGGGCCAAGGTCTCTATCCTCATGCGGGCTTCACCAGAGAGACCATGCATAATTATAAGCATCGGCAGTCAACATCACATACATATGCTCATGACATGATTGTGCATACATTTATGTTGTTATGCCTTGTTTTCTTTTGATCATCATCATTTATTCGTATTATATATACAAGGAGTCATAATCACGTCCGTATCATAGCATAAGAGCATTACGTAAGGCATTACACATTCTTTACATTGGATATTTGACATACATCGTCCCATAATGCCATGACATTCAAGCATATCATATATGTACATCACTTAACCACATTGGTTCACAATACGTAGAAAGCAAAGCTTCACATCATAATCTTATCACATACGTCAAAATCATATCCTCATCACATATATATAGCACCTAGAAACTTCATCATGTGACCCATACATTACTCATATCTTTCATACTACATATCGAGCCACATTCACCTTATCTAACTTATCTTAGCGCCAAAGTCTTTCACATAGATCATTTAGGCACATGTTACACTCATCTCACTTCATATACGTTGCATCATTACATACACTTTCACATAGCTAGATTTCTTGACTTTCATAGATCTTAGTAGCCAAATAACTCATAAAATAGGCATGGAGGATCACATATGTCACATAAACATGTACATATCATTGTCATATCACAACACAATCATAAAACAAGGCCAAGGGATCCTAGCATGCTTTTAAGCTTCATATTCATCATAAACATACTCATTTCTTGATGAAGGTAATCAAAAGCATGTATTTACCTTCTAACATATAAAATACATCTATCACCTACCTTATATAGAGCACAAGCAAGCATGGATAGCATCTCCCTCATTCTCCCTTCCTTTCTCTTCTTTTCCACTTTTTCACTTCCTTTCTTTCCCCTTGTAGTCAAGGATTACACCTGGATTACATATATGATTTAGGGAGTTTGAGATGGTTACTTAGGTTCTTGACGGTCTTAGGAAGGTTTTGGAGGTAATAGAATTGAGCTTGGGTGATTACCACACAAGAAATGGCAAGAAAAGTTTGGAAATACTCAATCTATCGACTTAAAATTACGGCCGTAACCTTCAAATTTACGACAGTAACTTGAGTTTTACGGCCGTAATACATTTCCTTACAGCCGTATCTTGGCCTCTGTAAATTTCATCCATTTCCTTTTCTGAAATTACGATAACACGGCCATAACCCAAGCATCATACAGCCATATCACATAAAATTATGGCCGTAACCTAATTCATACAGCTGTATCATTTTCATCGTACGTCCATAATAAACTCTCTGTAAATCTTTCAAATCTTCTTCTTGACATTTACGGCCGTATCGTATACATTTAAGGCCGTAACCCTCACATTTACTGCCGTAATTCTATCTTAGTTGAAATTCTCCATTTCTCATAAATTCGGAGGCCGTAACGGATTCTGGGGCATCTCATATACTTGTAAATATGTCGTAAACATAACATATACATATTCATCATATCATAACATCTTCATATCATTTCACATCAGATACGAAATCACATACGATTCACATACAAAATCACATACATATTCGAGACGAATTCGATTGGGGTGTTACAAAATAAAAATCTCTTATTAAAAAAAATGTGTTAGGCCTTGTTGTATCCACTTTAAATGTTGTTTACTGGATTTTTGTTTTAAATGTTTGGTTGAGAATGAGAAAATATATTAAAAAATGTAAAATAATTATCTAATTAATATATTAGTGGTTGAAAATGATGAGAAAGAAAAAATTGATAAAATTTAATGTGTATAGAACAAACCCAACGTACAATTGTCTATATTAAAATATAATTTCTAGATATTATTTTCTTTGACAATTATCTGAAAAGAATCAATGTATTGACTTGGGATAGAAGTTGGTCAAAAAGTTCACGACATAGATAAAGGAGAATAAGCGATTTTAAACAACTCATTCGACTTCTTCTCGATAAATACCAAATCATATTTTTGTCTCAATATGGGGTTAGAGATAGCCAGAAACTTCATTACATCATTGTAAAAAGCTCTAGGATCCTAAATTAATCTATCTTATTAAACCAAGTTACTGTTTAATAAAAAGGCCTTACATTCACCATTCAAAAAAAAAAAAAAAAAAAGCCTTACATTCAAAACATCGATTTTCACCAAACCTCGGCCTTCGGAGTTCTAAAGTTTGAGGTGAAGTTTGGGCAAATGTTGTTGGAGTTCTAGCAGTGAAGAATGAAATTTGTTGTTAGGAATATCCACTTGGAAGAAAAAGTTACAGAAGGTGCCAGAGGGTGTGGATCACATAGTTTGAAGTTCTTCAAGTTTTATGGTGGCTTGTCAAAGTTTCTAAGGTGTACAAACATTTAAGTAAATCTTTTTTCAGTAGATTTTGTGGCAATGTTTGCCTGGAGGTTTTTTAATCGTTTGAAGAGCTCTTCAAGTATTTTTCCTTTGTCATCAAATCGTATTGTTCTTAGTTTTTTCATTGCTCTTTTAACTTATATATGTGTGGTTAATTGATTGACATGTGTCAGACTAAGGTTGCTGTCTTAGTCTAACATTCGGCTCGACTGAGTAGTCAAGAGATAGCCCAAGAAACCTACCACTTGGAGAAGAGATATGGATTATTGATTGGAGTTAATATTAGCCGTTTATCCTAGGGTTACCTTTTAAGAGTTTAAAGGGTATTGGGCTTTTGAGAGTTTATATGCGATATTATTGGGATAAGTTTTTGCACGGTTAATTATTTAAACAAGTTCCATCTGATTTAGAGGTGACAATATGATAAAGAATCACTACTAAAAACTAGGCTTTTAGGGATGACAGGTCGTCCATATAGCTTCGTCCCTGTGGATCATTAGGGGCGACATAATATTATGTTGCCCCTAATAGTCTTTATGTTGTCTCTGATTATCTACAGGGACGAAGCTATAGGGATGACAGGTCGCCCCTAAAAGTCAAATTTCTTGTAGTGAATAGCACTGTATTTTTCTCTACGAGTTTAGAGTTAGGGTTTCAGTGTTGAGGAGTAGATCACAAGGTGATCTTGGTGTGGTTTTGTACCTTTGTTACTGGGTTTATTTCTAATGAAATCCATGAGCAACTTCAACAATCTGTGGAGGCTCAACACAGAATAGGCATTGCCGAACTGCGGGGTTGAGGACCAAACACATCTTGGTGTTGTTTACTTTCTCTCATTTTTTTGTTTTATATTCAATTATCACGCGATCCAAATCCCAACAATGGTATCAGAAAGTAGGTGATTTGTGGTAATTGAATTAAGGTCTATAGTACAAAAATAAAAAAAAAAAAAAATCAAAAAAAGATGCCAAAAATTTCAGCGGTGAAACAAAATTGAAGAAAACCTGCACACCTTTAACTTTCAGGTCATTTTCGACCAATTCGGTGGCTGTAAACATGAAATGAGACCACCATCTTGAAGCTCTCATCTAGATGAGTTGAATGGTTGGAATCGGTGGCCAGACGAGGTAGAAAATTGAGTTTCAAGTTGTTGCTGTGCAAAGAGGACGAACCAGTTGTAGATCTGAAACTTTGAACTCGATTTGTGGACAAATGACTCAAAATTAGAGTAAAAGGAGACTAGATCTGGACTTCTAGTGAAGAGCGACTTCTGCAAGTGCTGGAGGTATGGCCCGTGGAGCTTCGGTGAGGTAGTAGATCGCCGAAGAAGACAACTAGCTCGTCAAAAAATTTTCTATAGTGCAGAACTTGGACGGGAGATTGTGGGTGCATACAGCATCGCCTGGTGACCAGTGACCTACCTTTGGAAAGCTATCGATGAGATAAAGCTGTTGCTGGTTTCAGATTTTAGATCGGAGTTATCATTTGAAAACTATGCCCCGTTTTCAGTTTTTTTTTTCACGTGGAAGTTGGTAAATCAGTTCTCTACTTCTCCTGGAATTTAATTCTAGTGCTTGCTGTTGACTTAACTAATGTTAGTAAGACAAATTTTGACGACCAAAAGGAGTTAATCTTGTTGAATTCTATCCCTAACAAATTCAGTGATCTTAAGAATGCTTTGGTGTATGGTCGAGATGATTTAACAGGTGACATCATTGTGAATGCATTGAGAAATGAACAATTGGAGTTAGGGCAACTGAAGGCACTTCTCACCATAAGAATGGTGAAGTAATGTATTCCAATGGTCAAGGTCGAGCTTGGCATTCTAAGAGTGGAAAGAATGGGGATAAGAATGAGAATAACAATGGTAAGAAAGAAAAAGGTAAATGGAAGGGAAAGAATAATAGTGAAAAGAGAGAATACAAGTGCTATGGTTGTTGACAAAAGGGTCACATCATTAGAGACAGGTTGAAGAAGAAAAACTAGTTGTTGAACAAACATGGGAATGCATCTTGTGCTTTTGACAGTGGGATTGAGGACCATGTCCTCTAGGCAATTTACTGTATCAAACTGTCTAGATTTTCTTTTTCTTATTCTTTTAAATTTTGTTTTAGTGTTTTGTTCAAGAGAAAAAGAAAAGATATATATATATATATATATATATATATATATACATATATTTCCTGTTCTTAAGTTGAGATACTTGAGTTTAGAATAGTTTATCGATTTGTGTTTTTTTTTTGCAGGTGGATGAGCAATGAAACAAGGTTGTGGATGAAGGTACGTGGATACCCTTTAGAGACATTGACCACGGCAGCAAGGTGGAGATTGTTGAGCTAAGGTTGCTCCTTACTCTAACATTGGGCTTACCTTTTAAGAGTTTAAAGGGTGTTGGACTTTTAAGAGTTTATAGCCGTTATTATGGGGGATAAGTTGTTGTATTGTTAATTATTTAAATGAGTTCCATATGAGGATTTTTAGAGGTAACAATACGATAAAGAATAGCACTATATTTTTCTCTAACTGTAACGACCACGTCCAAATTTTAAAATTTCTAAATAAAACGTCGTCGTTACGACTTAACCTATTAAATTGAGAATTTATGCTAAATGCTCGTCTAATAGGAAAGAAAAATATTTATTTAATACGTTATCGGGTCCAATTTTCATGAAGGGCCATAGAATTTGGTCAGCTGGGCTTTGAAGCCCAATTTCTAACTTAAATATCTACTCCTAACTCCAATCGGGCCAATATCTCACAACCCACACTTCATAAACACCCGGCTGCTCAATTTTCTCTCGATTCTTACGTCCAGCACAAACCCTACCATTCACGTTCTTTGGTTCTCAAGGAAGTCTCTCTAGCTGCAAATTTTCACAGATTCTCAGCAAGGTAACTAGCTTTTCTCTGTTCATATGGAAGCTTTTTCTCAATTTCTATTTGCTTTCGTTCCATATTGTACTACTCTAAATCCACGATATACACAGGCACGTACTAGTTTACTACAACCAACTCATGAAATTCACTAACCATCTACGACGCCAAAGCAAACACAGACATCGTGACATTTGGTTCAAACCATAACCGAATCTGCAAACACCAAGGCCTTTCAAATTTGATTTGCAGCCAACACATGAACAGTCCTCAACTGGATCCCTATTCAATATACCCTATATTTTCAAAAAAAAAAAGAGAGAGGAAAAGACGGGACGGACGAATGAACAGTGAACGCTGTGGTCGGCCATGGCAATTCATCTTCAACCTCGTCTCATTTTGTGTTTCTACCACCAAATCAACGCCGGAGTATAGTTCACCCAAAACCCTAACTCAATTGATGTTATTCTGGCCGAGAAACCTTCGATTTCGCCAGATTTTTGACACCTAAAACTCGATTGAGGCTGCGGTTTCTTTTCCTCTCTCTCTTTCCGCCGAATGCCCACGCGAGGCCACTGCGCGAGACCGCCGTCGCCGGCGATGGTTCATCCGGCAGCTGACGATGGTGGCACTTTCGCTCGTCCTTCCAGTCGACCCGGCTCGAGCAAGAGCGTTCCCAGACTCCATCGGGTTAAATCTGAGCTTGTGAGGATGAAGTCAAGCTTTTGACTCTCAAATTGAGTAATTTGCAACCTTAATCCCTTAACTCGTAACTCCTATTTAAGTCAGTCCCTTGGTTTTATATCCTTCTTTCAAATAGTTTATAATAGCCCTCAAAATCATGGGTTTACTTCAATTGACCTCAAATGAAATTATATAATTTACAACTGAAGTCGCCAAAGTTTCGATTGAGCTTCAAACTAGTCATAGTTGACCAATTACTTCAATTTCCACCATCAAATCAATGCTTCTCTTTCAATTTAACTCGAAGCAACTTTAAAAGTTATCAATTAGGCCCTAAAACTTTTAAATTCAACACTTTAAGACCCGAATAAATTATTGAAGTCAATTTTAATATTTAAATTAATAAGATATATTTAATTTATTCTATTAGACGACGTGAAAAGTCCGTAGAGGCACTAGCATCACACCAGCCCTAATTTCGAGGAATTTACAAGAACAAAGAATTGAGGTGGGGTTACTTTATGCAAAATAGTTTTATTTCTTATAAAGTATTTTTATTTTGAAAAGAAATTGTTTATTTTAAGGCCATGTCATGTTTCTCTATGTGCGATTATAATTTGTGGTGTTTGCTATTTGACATGCATGTGATGGTGTTAAGTACCATCTTCTACGGAATGGTGTTAAGGGCCATTCGGATAGTCATAGCGACTCTCCCCCACATTGGACAGGAGTTTCCATCACTCGACTTTTCTATAGTTCAATTTCCTCTAATTGTAATTTCATGTGTGGATATGTGATATGGCAAAAGATGTTCAACTGTGCCCCACTGAGTGTAACAACGTTATGCTCACCCCTACTATTTCAAACTTTTCAGATTAAGGAGTCAAGCGTAGCGGCGTCAAGCGAGGCGACACCATCCACTTAACTTCTATGTTAATTAAGTTTTCCTTATTTTGAGAATCATTTAAAACTTAGTAGCCTGTTAGTCCTTAACTTGCGCACTTATTTTAGAAGATTCGTTCATTTATTTAGAAAATGAACATTTGTCATCAAATTGATGGATATTATTCTATTTAAGTACGTGGATCTTGAACCTGATGATTAATAATAATAATAATAATAATAATATTATTATTATTATTATTATTATTATTATTATTATTACTATTATTATTAGTATTATTATTGTTATTGAAAATGTTATTGAAAAAAAAATCCTCAATTTCCACGTTTCAATCAAGTCAAGGCTATTTTGGTAACCCTTCGATATTTAGAAATCGGGGCGTTACACTAAGAGTTTACAGTTAGGGTTTTAGTGTTGAGGAGTAGATCACAAGGTGATCTTGGTGTCGTTTCTTACTTTTGTTACTAGCTTTGTTTCTAGTGAAATCCATGAGCAACTTCCACAATCTGTGAATGCTCAACACAGAATAGGCATTGTTGAACTATGGTGTTGAGGACCAAACAAATCTTGGTGTTGTTTACTTCCTCGCATTTTCATGTTTTATATTCAATTGTCACGTGATCCAAATCCCAACAACATGTTAATTGGTTAAATTCATTATCAACTCTTTATATTGTTTAATTTGAGATTGATTAATTTGTTAGAAAAATTAAAATATTTTTAAAAAACACCCATTCCCCACAGATGTTGTTGAGTCAATTGTTCGGTGTCTTTAATTTGCACATAAAATACAAATATTGTTATATTTTAACCGAATTTGATCAAATTTCAACGCTAGAACTTTGTTATAGTTTAAAGACTGATGTGCGTCTATCTTCGCTATCACGTACAGTCTAACTCATTTATCGACCCCTCTGTGTGGTAGCATTAGGATGCGTCACTTTTGTAATGCCCCAAGATTTTTCACCAGCTTTATTGGGCCACTTTTATTTAATTAAGGTTGGGCCGTTAAGTTATTCTTTTTGTTTACCAAAAATAGTTTTGGTTGGTAAGCTCTTTAATAGATTATTCCATGCTTAGATATTTGCAAAACTCTAACTAGACTATATATCATAAAATATATTTTTGGCCTGTAAAATGTAAAAAAATATATTCTTTATTATTTTTATAAAACGATGTCATTATCACATGATATACAACAAATATTCCTAATTTAGATACTACCTTGATCCAAAAAATATGGCCGTTTTTTTATCTTCGCAAATTAAGAAATGATAGTTAATATAGTTAAAATTTTAAATTTTACCTACCTTTTTCCTATTATACCCTTATGTTAATATCAATAACACATTAAAGAATTGAAATTAAGTTTATCGAATTATCAACAAAACTTAGAAAAATACTTCAAGATACCTTTTTGTCTTCTTATTGGCCTGGTGAAACCACCATGTCCAAGCCGGTTACACGTAGTTTGCCTACGTGCTTCTCAATCGTAAATTGATTAGCTGCAACTTGAGTTATGAAATCTCCAAGTTTACGCTTGATTATGAAGTTTCAAAGTAAGGTCGCATCTTTGACATGACTTTTATGACACCTTTGCATCTTGTATTTAAGAATGGACACCAACTTCTCGTAGTTATATATTGTTAGTGAATAATATGTGAATTGTAAAAAATCAAACACAAAAATAATGAATTCAATAGAATATTATACTTAAACGATGAATACAAACGGACTTTTCGCTATAGATTGAGGCTAGTTTACACTATGTCCTATAGCGAAATTGCGATCCTACTCTAGTTCATTGAGCGAGTTGCCACCAAGATTCAACAATCTATTGCCTAGGAACCCGCACCTTAATCTGAGGCCCAAACAAATATACTAGGCGTTTTATCTCTTGAGATACAGAAGAAGAGGATGAAGAATTATTTTCTGATGATGATCTGAATCGAGATCTTCATATTTATAAATTTGCAAACGAGTTGGTTGGGAGCAGTTTTGATAAAGGGACACATCTGTTGTGAAAAGATGCGTCTGTTGAAGAGAGACGCATCTGTTATGTTCTACCTTTTGACTCGAAAAAGTAAAAAGAAAATAAGAATAAGTTTGATTATCACCAAGCCCCAATGGTCCCAAAGGCTCAAGGCCCATCTATGATATATAATATATTATATATATTATATATCAGTTGACACATTCTTTTATCATTTTTCTAGATGGGATTCTTAACGTCTTTATTACTATATAAACATTATAAACTTTCATAGTTATCATGTGGAGTTCATGCTGGTACTCGGTCGATCCATTCACTAAGCATGTTGTACGATGTTCTCGAACTTAGCCGGCTCCTCTCCACTTTATCCATGCATAGATACAATCATTCTCCCTTTGTCCCTCAAGTTTATTTGTTTTTAAGCTCCTTTCTCAATAGCACATATGATAATTACTCCCTAATTTCATAATTTATCCAATTTAGTCCCTATAATTTTTGGGATGTTACAACGTCAGCGCTGGAATTATAAGAAAATTTTAGCGTTGGGACTAGAAAGGGGCGAATTATCAAGTCCCAACATTAGAACTTTTTTATAGTTCTAGTGTTGGATGTGGCACTGGCCCCTGATGCTACATGGCTATCCATCCCTACTTCTCAGTTTCCTGTTATTGTGTGGCAGCGAAATGACGTGTCACGTTAGCATTGAAATTATAAAAAAGTTCGAACGCTGAAACTAGAAAGGGGCGGATTTTCACTTGCATTCTTTTATTAATTATAAGCATATGTTGTAATTAGAAATATATTTGGCACTGTACAAAACTATATGCACTGCATGTTTAAAATACTATGATACTAATATGAAAAATGCTATAGGTACAACAAATTATACAACAAACATATGTGTCATCTTTGTTAATTATTAATTTAAAAGTGATGTAATTTGTAAAAAAAAAAAAAAGATGTTTTCAAATGTATTTTTATAAAATTTATTGTATAAATTTATTGTACATATAGCATAACTCTACTAATATATACATGTGTGCAGCATGGAGGAAACACATGTGCCCATTACGGAAAGAAAATGAGCGATATGACACCAAGATTAAAGAACAAATATAAGTTGAGAGAGAGAGAGAGAGAGAATCGAAAGGGGATTTTAAGACAATACACTATATTATTCATTTGCAAGCATGATACTTAAATATACGTCAGCATTGAAAATAGAGTGCTACATTATCTTGTGAACATTCAAAAGTTTCCCTTATTCTAGAGGAGTCAATTCGAGTGGGCTGGGCCAAGTCAGGCCACTTGTTGCTAGCCCGTGAACATCCTGCATGGTTCACGAACCCGCCCATGCGGGTTGGCGTGTCGAGTTGGACCGGCTCGCATTTTTTAGAACACAGCCTGGCCTCCTTATCGACTTTTCGGATTGTTTCAATTCTACCCATTTTAATCAAATTTGGTTCATTTAAATTAAATCTGTGTTTGTTAATGAATAATTTTTTTGACTATTTTAATATGAAAAGATATAATATAAAAATATATTAAAAAAAAAGCAGAGAAAGCTTTTAAATGGCTAACCACTGGTCAGCCTTAAGCGGTTAGCCAATTGGGCAATTGGCCTTCAATCTTCTAGGCTTGCAAAGGCCTTCATGGCTTTTTTTGTTCTTTTTCTTTTTTTTTTTTTTTAATATTTAATTAGCGGGCAACGGTTCTAGACCCGAATTGCTTGAGTCCAGTTTAGTGTGGACCGTGGAGTCTGCTCGTTCGGTATATGGGCCGGACAGCGGTCCGGGCTAGTAACGAGTGGGCCGGGACGGGTTTGATCACCCCGTCCATCTTGGCACAACTACGGCTTATTCAAAATTACTCATGAGTCTGAGTCGGGTTGGTTCAGCTTGTACCTGCTTAGAATAGGATATGAGCCCAAGTTAAACCTGAAAGTTGGGATTCCACCTCAATCACTTGCTTTTTTAAAGAAAAGTTTTAAAAAGTAGAAAAATAAGTAATTATATTTATTTATATGGTAGATTTTTGTAGAAAAATTGTACACCTAAAAAAAGGAGAGGGGTTATAAACCATTCCTTAAATTTTGGAATAAATTTACGGGAAAAAAGGAGGAAAAACTTAAACCATTTGGGACTTGAGCTCAAGCTGAAGTGGGCCTTGTTTTCTCGAAATAAGCCAAGTGTGTCTCAACTCAAACTCAAAAAAAGCTAACTCACTTGCGAACCGAGCCAATATCATCGGCCATAAAGGGGATGGACTCGAGTCCGTACATGTACCTGATTGGTATTTTCGGCGGAGTTTAGTAGTCCCGCTCTAATGCTGAAATGTGGGCAAAGTAAAATGACCATACGTAGGCGGATGCCTCCCCCCACCCCCACCCACCAGCAGCAGCACCACCAAGGGTGGGTATTTTAATTATCATAAGTAGAGAATGGGCGGGAGAGCAAAACCATGGAATTTAGTTAGTAAATATTCACCTCATAAGCAGAGAGTGAGCGGGAGAGTAAAACCATGGAATTTAGTTAGTAAATATTCACCTCTTCAGTGAGAAATTCTACATAATTATAGCGTTTTTTCATATAGTAGTTTCAATTATTTCTCTTGATTTCTTATTCTTCTATCTATTTAATTTTCATTAAGCACAGATCTTGTGGTGACTTAAAGGGTATTTGACTTTGTCAACTGAATTTTGTCCTCCAAGGAAAATAACATTGAGGAGTCAGTGTACGCAGTTCGTTCTTTTAACAAAAGTAGGTTTTGGATATGGTATGATAGAAGAGCAATGGAAAATAATACCAATAACTAAGCCAAAAAAAAAGTGCTCTCATAAAAAATGTATTTAAAAAATAGTAAAAACCAGGCACTTAGAAGATGTTGGACGAAATTTAAAGTAGAGATTATTTTCTGACACTTCTTTTCAGTTATATATTCTATATAAAAAAAGTAATCTTAACGTTTTCTATAATTTTTTTTGATACTCGACATTCTAAAAAATTAACTCTTTTTTTTTCCCTAACAAGGTAAGCTTTATGTTGACACATTCGTTTTTCCTATTCTTTGAGACGGGACATCGTCGGGACCATCGTCTTTAATTGAAAGTAGCGTGGTCCATGGTCCACTTTCCATGGTTCATGGATTGCAATTGACTATCGATTGAGGCTTATTTATTTTTATATATACTTTTTTGCTTTTGGCTCACTCGGTAGTATTCCCTTCGAATAAGACGTTTAAAATTCTAGCGCTGAAACTAATGGTAGCGGAGAGTTTTCGATATCAATCCATGATTTAATGAAGAAAAATGACTTGAGCATACAAAGATGTTTATATAAGTATTCCACATTAATAGAGAGTGGAAGAAAATTACCACTACACTCATACATATATTGGAATGATTGATACTGTTTGTTGACGTTTGTGTGTACACAAAACTTATGTCAACTTATGTGTACTTTTTAACGTTTTTATTTAGTGAATACATTGCTCGTTTTATGTTAAATCCAATTCACGTAATAAGCGAACTTACTTTGACTATATAATATTAATAATTAACTTTTTATACAATCTTGCGCTTCGAACGAGATGAACATCGGCGCTTCTTAATTTATTTCTCTTGCAATATAATTTTAGATTGCTTTCGAATTATGGTAAATATATATACCAACTTGTCGGCCGTTACGTTTAGCTACCTCTCTAGTCTCTAGTATCGTTCCTTTTGTTCGCCTCTAACTCTAGATCTACTTTTCAATATCCAACTTATAAATAAACGAGTTTGATTGCCATACTGTCATGGTTATTGAAAATAGTGTTTAATTTTCTTCTAAAACAATTGTTGATTCTATAGTTTAGGATATATAAACACCAATTGTTGAATTGTTTAAATAAGATTTACAACCAAAATGTAATAAATCCAATCTTCGTGCCACAATATTTGACACTTATGATTTTATTTCTTTTTTTTTTTTGTTGCGCAAAATATATTGGATGCTTTTAAATCATTGCATTTACTGATTCATGCACTTGCAGTATGCACATTTTTAGGCATACGCCAATTATTCGAATGTACTTAAGAAGGATAGCGTTGACTGACTTTGCCAATGAGCTCAAGGAGAGTGGCTGCGGCCGAACTTATCGACTAGTGCCAACTACGGAAGCTTGAGGAAAATGGTGGGGGCCAACATCTCTAAATTAATTAATACTAACTACTAAGTTCGACTAAGGTGGTGATCAGCCAATCAAACTAATCGCTCAAAATAAAGTATTAAAATATATTATTATTTTTTATGTTTGATATACTTTTTACTTTTAACTACACATTTTTTAAAATTATTTTTTATAGTAAAAAATTATTTTATTTTAAAGTAGTACTCCATCCGTGCCAATTTGATAGACTTACTTTCTTTTTTAGTTTGTCCTAAATTATAGGTAAGTTTCATATTAAAAATCTACTTTATATTTGATTTGACTTAAATACTCTTATTTATTAAGTATATAGATAGTGTATTTATTTAAAAAAAATACTTGATTGACGATATTTTAAGAAGATTTTAGAAAAAAATTGTATTTCCAATAATAATAATTATGTCTTTTTAATTTTTTTCAAATACCTACATTAAATAATAAAAAATATTTTTATTAATAACGATGCACATTAAATAAGGACATAATAGAAAAGGTGAAAAAATGGAATAGACATAAAAGAAAGCAACCTATAAATTGGGATGGATGAAAAAAGAAAATAAGCATATCTTTGTGGAATAGAGGAATAGTATTTAATATTTAAAAATAAAAGTTAAAACTAATGTTTATTATACATTATTATTAATAAAATAAAATACCATTATTTAATGTTAAAAGATACATTTGAAAAAAGGTAAGTCAAATTTATTTTTTAATAATATTAATTATAAAATATTTTAATATGATATTGGTCAAAATCTTAATATATATATATATATATATATATATATATATATATATATGCTATTTTCCTATTATTTTTCTACCTAGTATTTAATATAACATTTTGGAGGTCTTTGTTCCACCTATGTTTCCTTCTCTCTATTGGATAATTTTTATTTATTAAGATCTGATTTTTTATTTTTTTTCTTTCACAATCCATATTATATTCTTTAACAGTTATCATTAATAGCCAAGAATCTTCCTAAATCTATCTATATCTATCTATAATAATAATAATAATAATAATAATAATAATATTATTATTATTATTATTATTATTATTATTATTATATATCAATCAATTTTAATTAAAAAATATTAATTGAAAAAACTCTAATATTAATTAATTTTTAAATTAATCATTTAATTGTAATATTAATCCAAAATTTTTAATTAACTGAATCTAGCTATGTCTATATTTATATCTTTTTAAATTATAACATATATCTTTAAAATTAGATTCATATAATTTTTAGAACTACCGCTACTAAGGTAATTATTTTTGAAATAATTAGCTAAAAATGAATATTAATGAAAATTATTTATATTGCAATTAATTAAAACTACTTATACTTGCTAAGATTTAATTGAACATGGTTTCACTAGACAAAGATCAATCAAAATTAATTATATTGATAAAAGGAGAAGAATATAATTAATTTAAAAAATGTAAAATAATAAAAATTAATTAGATTGCTATGGGTTTAGCAAGATTTTCCTTAACAAATGAAAAAAAAATTAATTGCATGATATCTTTTAAATTACAAGATATCTTTAAAATTAGATTTATACAATTCTAAAAGCTATGGGTATTAAACTAATTATTTTAGAGTTGAATAGTCATTTTAACATGTTGGATATTTTTTGGTAAATCAATTTTTTATGAATATATTTACATATTATAGTTTCAAATGTTAGAAATCGTATCATGTTGAAAATCAGAATTTGCAATGAAGATAGGAAACCAAAGAAACTCCAAATACGGTGGTTACACAAATTTATGAAAATTCGTCAAAGTTGAATTTATTTTTTATTTTCATTTTTTGCAATTCCTCTAATAAGATCTTAAGATTTTTTTAAAAAAAATTATTAATCATATATATTTTAATTTATTTATCTTATCCAAATTAATTTAGATGTATCAAATCATTCAATATTTGATCAAGATAATATAAAATGTATGAGATTTTTTTATCAACTATATTAAGAATTTTATATAATTTAAATTATTTAAAATAAACATTGAAAATTCTAAATTGATGTTTTAAAAAATATGTACATATACTGAATATTTTAAATTGGTGAGTTTATATTCAATTAGTTAATATACGTGCTTAGTATGTTTAGAAAGTATTTATTGAAAAAATTAAATCTCATTAGTACATATTAAAAAAGTACAAATAAAAGTCTCCGATTAAATGATTATTATGATGGGGAATGCATGGGAATGAGAATCTCCTAGCGGGGCGAGGATAGAAAATGGGGAGTCCATATCCTGTTGCAATTCTTATATCATTCTTGTTTGGCCTCGATTAAATGAGAATGTGGTGGGCACAAGGATAAGCATTTCTTAGCGGGACATAAACATGGTAAGAATATTTACAGGATGGAATTGACCGAAGTACAGGAAAAATTCTGTCGAAAATTTTAGAAAAATTTGAACATGCATTACTTAAATTGTGTGAATTATAAGATTGTATTGTATTTTTTTATAATCATTTTTAGTACTGATAATGATATTCTATTTATATTTATGAGAATCATGTATTAATATACGTGGCTTCCACGCAAGGCAGAGACATTACTGCTAGTAGTAATACACGAAATCCTATAGCAATATTTTTGAATTGGTTCGAATACAATCAACACGGCATATTTCATTAATTATACGTTTCTTTAATACAGCTTACTATGTCGACATTATTGCACAACTCATACTGTTTGGCTTTTCTTGTATATATATTATATCGAAACATACTTCTTGTATATAGCGAAACATACTTAAACTCAATATGAACTGCGTATAATTAATCTATAGATATGGCAGTATCAACCTCAGTGAGCTCATCACATCTTCACTCCCTTTGAAGGAAAATCACATTAAACATACTTACTCCCTCTCTCTGAGTAATTTTGGAAACTAACATTAAAGAATTTTGTTTACAGAAACCCGTGAATTTCAGTTGGTGTTAACGTAGGAATACATACCCAATTTGTAAAAATTACATTTATTCAAAAAATTTTCCATAATTATATGATAATCACAGTTCGATTTTCCTTTTTCATATACATGAATATTTAATGCCTGATTATTTTCAATAAACTAATGAATTATTATGATTTGTTTAAACTATACACTCCAAACAGAAATTATAATTAATCCATTTTACAAAAATCTTTTTTATTTTCTTTAGCATACCCGTGTCGCATTGGCACTACCAAATTGACACTGTCCAATGTGATTCTTTTACTTTTAATAATATATAAATAATTAATTAAAAACATATATATATATATATAGAGAGAGACTTTTTTCCCGCTTTTACACCTTTCCTTTTTAGCTTTTCTATTTTTAATTTATCATTTTCCTATATATTCTTGCTATCATTAATTTGCACCATTCATTTTTTAACTTTTCTGCACTATTCCTTTTTTACTTTTCTTACTGTTTAATTCATAATTATATATATATATATATATATATATATATATAATCCTTTTTTTCCTGTCCTTTTAAATTAAAATTATTTAATTAAGAATTATTTTATTTTTTAAAGATATATACTAAATAAGTTAAAAGAATGTTATTTTAAGAACTTTATTTTAAATTAAAATTATTTACTCAATAATAATTTCATTTTTTTAATATACGTATTAAATAATTTAAAAGTAGTTTACTTTAAGAATTTCATTTTAAAAAAATTTTATTTTAAGAATTTTATTTTCAAGTAATTGAGGTTATTAAGGTAATTATTTTGGAAATAATTATTTTTTTAGAAGTAATTAGAAAAAGGAAAATTATTTATATTGTCATTAAATAAAATTAATTATAATGCTAAATTTTAATTGAACATGGTTTCATTCAACAATGATTAATCAAGATTAATTATATTGCTAAAATAAAAAATATATAATTAATTTAAAATTTAAAAATAAAAATTAATTAGATTGCTGGGAGCTGGCAAGATATCTCACAAGAAATTAAAGAAATCCTTTAAATTAACGACATCTTTAGAATCAAATTCACATCATTTTTAAAACTACGAATATTAAACTAATTACTTTAGAAATAATTATTTCATCTCAAAAGTAATTAGCTAAAAAATTATTTATATTGAAATTAATTGAAATAATTATATTGTTGAGATTTTAATTGGGCTCAATTTCATTGAAAAAATTGAAACGGTTTTATTGGACGAAAATTAATCTAAACTCAATATATTGCTAAAAAAGGGAAGTCTATATTATATATATATATATATATATATATATATATATATATATATAAAGAAACTTTTTCCAGCCTTTGCACCCTTCCTTTTTTAATTTTTCTATTTTTTAATTTATTATTTTTCTATATATTCTTTCTAATTTGCACCATTCCCTTTTTAATATTTCTATTTCATAATTCATCATTATATATATATATATATATATATATATATATATATATATATATGCGTAAAGAGAGTCCTTTTTTCCAGCCCTTTTAAGATATCTTTTGAATTAAAGACACTTGTAGAATCAAATTCACATCATTTTAAAACTACGGATATTAAGAAAATTACTTTAGAAATAATTATGTCTTCTCAAAAGCAATTAGCTAAAAAATATAAACTAATTATATTGAAATTAATTAAAATAAATTATATGGTTGCGATTTAATTGGTCTCGATTTCATTGAACAAAAATTGACACAGTTTCATTCGACGAAAATTAACCAATATTAAATATATTGCTAGAAAGGGACAATAATATTATTTAAAAACCTAAAATTAGTTAGATTGATACGTGCTTGGCAAGATTTTCCCTAAAAAATGAAAGATATTTTTTAATTTGTAAGATATTATTTAAATTGCAAAATAATGTTTAATTTTAAATTAGATTCATACAATTCTTAAAACTGCGGCTATTAAGCTAATTATTTTTTGAAATAATTAATTTTTTAAAAATAATTAACTAACAATAAAAATTATTTAAAATTAATTATATTTCTAAGATTTAATTAGACATGGTTTCGTTGGATAAAAATGAATAGAAATTAATTATGTTGCTAAAGGAAAAATATAATTTATTTAAAATATAATTAAATCTTCAAAATATAATTAATTAGGATGTGGCGAGGATGAGAATAAGTGTTTTTAGCATGGTAGGAACGGTGTGCTGGGATTCGTCAAGTTGACCGAGCTACATTGTAATTTCTATAATATATCTCTATGTGGATTATCGAGAAAGCGTAGGTGTAAACTTCTTTATTTTTCACTCATGTGGATTACTGGTATAAGTCATTACTTAATTTTTTCAAATTTGAGGCATTTTATATTCTTTGAGTTGCTTTGGTATTTTAGATAATAATGGATGTCATCGTTTTTGAATTACTTTTGACATCGAGATGTTTGGAAGAAATTAAAATTACACTGTTGATTCTATTGAGTTTTTTCGGGAGTTTTTACAGGATTTGATTAGTTCAAAATATAGGGGAAACTCTGTCGAAATTTTAATAAAATATTATTTATTCTAAAAATTTTTATATTAAATTTTTCCTAGTTATACATAACTCCCCGTAACGCACGGATGTAAACGCTAGTGTATATTAAAGAAAGTTACGTCTCATTTTCCGAATTAATTTAATTGGTATTGCAAGTTATAACTTTGACCTCTTATCACATTTTTACCAATACATTCAATACTAAATATTAAACAAAATTAACTTTTGGTACTTGTAATTTTTAACAAAAAAATGAAGAGACAATTAAATGATAATTTTAACAATTATTTTTTTAAGTGCTTGCAAAGTGATGAAATAGATCATCAAAGTTATTATTTTTTATTTATTTGCTAATTAATTAATTATTCATTATAAATTTAATTATTTAACTAATCAATATTTGATCTTCAAAAATTATCCACTATTTGAACCGTCCAATACATATTACCCATGAAAACTATCTAAAACTATCATTTTAATGTGGAACAATAAAAAAAGAGGTTTTTAAAATTTATTTTTAACATGTAAAAAGGTTTTTTTTTTTTTTTTTGTAAAATAGAAAACCACTGCCAATATGGCACTATGCTAGGTTGGCACCATGCCAGGTTGACACTTTAATTTTTATTAATAAAAAGAAGATATATATATATATATATATATATATATATAGAAAGTTAATTAATTTGAAAATAAATAACTAAAATATAATATCAAAAAATTAAAATGTATATTAAAAATGTTAATCACATTTTCAGAATTAATTTAATAGGTATTATAAATTTTAATTTTGATTTTTGATCACATTTTCATTAAAGCATACAACACTAAATATAAAAGAATTAAAAATTATATAAAATTAATTAAAAAATTGGAATACATATAAAAAATAAAATATGGAAAAAAACACCAAATTAGAAAAATAGAGTAAATTAAATAATGAAACCAATTAATCCCTAGAAAGTAATGCCAAACGTGACACTTATTTTTACTGGTGCCTCAAAACGTATGATGCACGTTGTATGTAAAGGTTGAAGGTACGATAGATATAAAGTACATATGTACATTGTTCAATTATTATTAAAAAGGCAAATTAAGAACCTAGGGACATAATAGGAAGAATTGTTTGCTAATAGTGCAGATGTAAAAGTTTTGTAGCAATTATAAATGTGAATATCAGGTAATTTTTCATACACTTTTTTGTTCTTATTTTCTACTTATGTCAATACCTTTATTGTTTCTATTTAAACGCCTCAAGATAAGTACACATAGAATTGACAATGAGAACATATATTATTATTGCATGTAAAATTTTCATCTTGAATATGTTTTCCAAGAAATAGTTGTAAGTCGTCACCTTGCTACTATTTAAAACTTTTTCTATAATTTCTTTATTCTTTGTGCATGAAGACAATTAAAAAAAATATCATATCGTAAATGTTATGAGAAATACATATTATAGAGATATATATCATAGGCCAAGACGAAGAATATAAATAAAGATGAGAAATAACATGTCCATTTCAATTGTTACCTCAAATTGAAATGCACTTGCAAATTTTTTCTATTAAAAAATAAATAAATTCTTCATTTAATGACCATTAGTTACATTTATTTTAAAGATTAGAAAGATGAAGAGACACATGTTAAAAAACAAAAAGAAAATAAAAAAGATTAGGGGCATAATACGAATTTAATAAATTATATAGAGGTATTGTCAGAAATCAAAAGATTTAATAATATTCCTATTTTTTAATATAGTAAAGATATATATTTAGATGTAATTAAATTTGCTCCCTCCATCCCAAAAAGACAGAAAAGTAAAATATAAGAATATTTTCCTAATATATCTTTTAATTTGCTAATTATTATCTTTTAATTATTCTATTTTGTTGATAACAATACATATTAAATATGGATATATAAAGAATTTAATATTTTAATTATTTTATTTAAAAAAATAAACTATTTTTACGACTGATCAAACTAAAATATAAATTTATTTTTGTGAAACGGAGGGAGGATTATTTCAATCCCACTAGATGCCCGGTCGTGTAAATTAGTTCAATTTTCCACAAAATGGGACCAGGCACGGGCCACAATCCGCATAATTCAAGATGTCTTTTTTCCAATAGTCAACATCAGCATGCATATATATGACTTTTCTTAGACAAAAAATAAAATAAAAAAAGTTATTATAGTACACAATAACACAAATGTGTGGCAGTTTGTTTTGCGTAATGCGAGTGGCACAATGGAAACGGGATACAGAAATTCAACATTATTTGTACTTATTTGGAATTTTCATATTACTACACTCATATATCGTCAACGCCTGAATAGTTTGACCGAATATATTTTTTCTATTATTTGTTTAATTATAGGGTTTGTTTGCCAAAGCTCTTTCGATGAAAAAAGTGATTTTCTCACAGTAAGGTAGCAAACATGCTTTTAAGCTTTGACATAAGGTGACACCGCAACTGGAAAATGACTAACTTATTTTTCTAATGAATTTCATTCATACAGTTAAGTGTCAGCGATTAAGATTTCTATGTTTAATCAAATCATTAACGTTGTTCATCAAACAAAGTATCGAGGTTGTTGATTAACCCAAACCCACCAATTAAACAAGGATCCTACTTTAACTTGAAAGTATATATATACAATTAATTAAGCGGTTTCTTTTTAGTTTAAATTAAATATATATACATAAAGTCTATGTACGTAACAAAAATATTTTGGCAAAAGGTGTAAATCATTTGACTATATATATTTACAAAAAATTAATTTGTATTTGTTCCACGAAATCCACTAGAATATGTAAAGAATCTTTTAATAATATGGTCTGCTTTTAATTTGGTACATGTCTACTGTCCTCATCTCATGAAAATGGTTTACAATTCCATTTTTATCATACCCAAATTGTAGTCTATTTTCTTTAATTGAAATTTAAAGAAAAATAGTTTTTAAGTTTCACATTTTTAGGAATATTTACTGAATTTTCTTAATCTATATGAAAATAAATAGGTAACTATTTTAATGGGATCGATAATTCAGGGAGTAGTAATTAATTATAAATTATTTATACTATAAAATATTAGTCATCCAAAATAAATGTGTGTGTGATCGATCGACGATAAATATGTACTTCTTGTTCTCCATACAATAAATTTTCACTAATTTTCACTAATTTTTTCTCTCTCATCATTATCAACCACTCATACGACTACTTTATATTTTTTAATATATTTTTCCTAATTTTCAACTACACATCTAATATGTCATTTGAGTAAATCACCAAAAGTGTGGAGAAAACAAAGCCTAATATTTATATATGAGAGTCGAAACTAATGTTTATTATACATTATTATCATCAATCTAGCTATATACAAAAATAAAAGAGCAACGTTGGATAGTGCCAACGTGTCACATATGATGAGGAAATTAAAAAAATGGAAAATGCATTAATTATAATTTCTATTTTAGAGTGTATAATTGAGACAAATCATAATAATCAATACATTTAATGAGAATAATGAGGTATTAAATATTCTCATTTGTGAAAAAGGAAAATGGAAGTGTGATTATTCATACTAATAATCACAGCATCATATAACTATGAAAAACAAATTTGAATAAATGTAATTTTTGCAAATTGGGTAAGAATTCGTGAGATTACCCAGCTAAAATTCACAAGTTTTCTAAAACAAAAAAAAAATCTTTAATATTAATTTCCACAATTACTCAAAGATAAAATACCTTGATACATGCCAATGAGTCAAAAATTTATAAAATATATACACATATATTTAATTAGGAAAATTGGACAAAAGAAAATTTCTCAGTTATTCTGCACAAATTTCCATTATCGAAATCAGCAAATAAGTATTATCTAAATTTTGATCTCAAATACTTTATTATTGCTTAAAATCATCAATTACGATAATTGATATGATATTTTTTCTTATAAAATAATAATTTAGATTAAAATTTATAAATTATTATTAAAATCTATAATATTAAATATGCTTCGTTGTTTCTTTAATTAACAATTAATATTATTTTATATAAATAAACTATTTTAATCGTATATATCCCGTGTGTCACATGGGGGCAATATTAGTAAAAATAAAATGCCATCGTTTAACGCAATGGTGTGTATTTGAAAGATCCAAGTAAAATTTATTTTTTAATTAATTTTTTAATTGGAATTAAAATCTTTTAATATATGTAGGTGAAAAGCCTGATTGGGAGTGTTTTTTAATAATTTTTAATATAAATGAGGAGAGAGAATGAGTGGAATTAAGTGGTTGAGATTTGTGGATGTGATGAGATGTGTGGATATGATTGATTTAGGAGATAGAAAAAAATTGAAAAAAAAGTAAAAAGATTTGAAAAAAAATGACCCCAATCAGACTTGAAAATGTTAAAATTAATAATGAAAACAGGAGATCTTCTAACAGTATTTTAAAATTGGTTTGAATACAATCAACACGGCAGATTTGACTTACAGTTCATATCAATCAAACTTCATTAGAAAATGACGGCATGACTTTGAAATCAAATCCTTTATTAATTACGTTTCTTTAGTACCACTTACTATGTCGACATTTCTTGCCCAACTTAATACTGTTTGACCTTTGGTATATATCGAAACATAATTAGACTCAGAATAATATTAGAATGGCATAGCCATTAACATAATTAATTATATAATAATAGTAAAATTTCTATCTTGCCATTAATAAATAGCTGAATTAATATTGTTTTAAAAAATATTAAAGCCATTTTATTCTATTATGGTATTCTTTATGACATTTAGTATGTCATCGTAGCGTGATCGTTAAACTCAATAGAAACTGCGTATAAATCTATAGATATGGAGAAAGCATCTAGCTTAATGAGCTCATAATGTCTTCACTCCCCTTGAAGAAAAATCACATTAAAAATTTCAGATACACAAATCATCTCTCTTTTTTGAACCCAGTTGAGATCTACACAGTATCGTTAGCTATTTTACCTAATCAAAATATTATACATACATAAAATAAAATTTAGACATAAAATATTCTGATTAAATATAACAGCTATACAAGGAGAGAGCATATTTGAAATCTTTTCAACCTTAGAAAATCGCCCCAAAGGTGTCCCACTTTCTGTCAAAAATTTATGTTTCCTCTCAATTTTGATTGATTTCCCAGAAAATCAGTAAGGATGGATTTCAAATCCTCGTATTCACGTGAACGGATTTGTATGGTGTTTTCGGCTTTCCTCGTATTGCTTCCTACAGCAGTTCTAGGTGAGTGTACCTGCGAACCCGAAGATGAAGATCGAAACAAAACCTTAGCACTCAAATACAAGTACGCTGCAATTGCTTCAATCCTCGTAGCGGGTGCCATCGGCGTTTGTCTTCCAGTTTTGGGCAAGACTGTACGAGCTCTAAGCCCAGAAAGAAACCTTTTCTTCATCATAAAGGCTTTTGCCGCCGGTGTTATTCTCTCGACCGGTTTCATTCATGTGCTACCCGACGCTTTTGAGAGCTTGACGTCGCCGTGTCTTGCCGAACACCCGTGGGGCGATTTTCCGTTCACCGGATTTGTCGCGATGGTGACGGCCATTGGGACACTCATGGTGGACACATATGCGATGTCGTATTTCAACAAGAGATTGGGTGGCGATGAGAAGATAACAGCGGCTAGTGGAGATCATGAAGATGGAGTAGTTACTGTTCATACTCATGCTACTTCTGGCCATGCACATGGATCAATATCAATGTCAGTTGATAGTGAAACACAAATTTTACGTCACCGTGTTATCTCACAGGTATTTATGTAATATTATTTTAATGGAGTAATCTCGTACTTTATCATGTACGATGTTGGATGAGTGTGGGTTAGTACGATGGGATTGATATAATCATTGGATTGCAGGTGTTGGAGCTGGGTATTATTGTCCATTCGGTAATTATTGGAATTGCTTTGGGGGCTTCCGAAAGTCCTAAAACAATAAAGCCTCTGCTTGCTGCTTTGACCTTCCATCAATTCTTTGAAGGCATAGGACTCGGAGGATGCATAACTCAGGTATGCACACACTGCATGTAAATAAATAAACAACATTAATAATGTCAATATGTAGCCACTAGCCAGTTGATTAATAATTGATTTTACTGAGTCACATTATGAATTTTTCTATGGAAGTTTCTGTATTTGGGCCAAGAAATAGGTAGGTCAGGGCCAAGTTGGTCCGGTCCACTCCCTGTCACCTCTCCTACAAGATAGTATGACCCGTCCGTCTCGAATCATCTCTAATAACCCAACACTTGGGTTGCTGCATCGACGATGGCGATGTCAGCTAAGCACCAAATCTACTGTCGAGTCTGACTATAACTTGTGTCTGTGACACGATTTTGCATCTTTTGCCTAATTACGGAATAAGACATAAAAAGAGTGATAATTAATCAAGTCCTTATGAGTACGTAGTCTGCATTGAACAAATATATTTTTTGATGATTTTGCAGGCTAAATTTAAGTCACGGGCTGTTACAATAATGGCCTTGTTCTTCTCGCTAACAGCCCCAATTGGAATCGTAATAGGGATTGGGATAACCAACATTTATAGCGAGACGAGTCCAACGGCTCTTGCCGTTGAGGGCATATTTAATTCGGCGTCTGCGGGGATCTTAATCTATATGGCACTGGTCGATCTTCTCGCAGCCGATTTCATGAGTCCTAAAATGCAAAGCAATGGAAGGCTTCAGTTGGGAGCCAATGTCGCTCTTCTTGTGGGTGCTGGATGCATGTCTGTCTTGGGCTACTGGGCTTAAGATAAAACAAATGTGTCTTGTTCGTACAGTTTCTCCTCCTCCTCCTCATTATCATTATTATTATTATTATTATTATTTTGATATTAATATTATCTTTCTAAACACCTCGAGATGCGGATAATAATAAAAAAAAATGTGTGAGTTGTGGTCGTTGTTGATATTTGACTTTAGTTTAGTAGTAAAAATTCATAATTATAGGATTTTTTGGGAGTTGAAGCTAAACAAGCTTTCTCCTAAAATTGTTGTGGTGAATTATTGCAGCATTAATTTAAAACTTTTAACTAATTATAGAAATATTTTTTATTAATCTAGGATTAGAAAAAGTAAAAGAAAAATGCCTTATCACGCGAGGAAGGGAATTTGAATAAGGTCTGATTTGGCTGGGGTTCACCTTTTTGACCATGCACAGTAAATTATTTTCTTTTCCTTTTTATAAATAATTTTTTTAATTAAAATTTCGTTATGCTATGATTCTTTACGTATTTACTGTCTCTCTCTCTCTCTTTATATATATATTACGTTTTATTTAATAGACTATATGAAATAATAAGTTTACTAAATAGCAAATTTCTGGTAACATATTTCTTAAACGACACATCTCTTGATTCTTAATAATCTGTATTAAAAAAAAAAGAAAAAGAAAAAATTAAAATTATACAATGTGTTTATATAAATACAAAGCGTGATGGATTACAATAGAAAGAATAATACCAAACAACATTACAATTAATACATGGAAAATACTATAACTAAAGACACAGTCAAATGTTACTATAAATACATCAAACTTGAAATGGTAATACTCAATAAAGATACAGTGAAATGTTGCTATAAATGCATCTTTAGTTTGCCATCATTATTGAGATAAAAATTCAGAAGTTGATAAGAGTACTCGTCTATAAGGGTGATAGTCGACCCTTTTTTACATATTTTTATTTATTTTTATCTATTCTTTTTTGTCAAACCAATTACATCCACATATCTCGTGGGACCTACATATATTATATAAATCTCTACCATTCAACTTCACTCATTCTCTCTTATCTTTTACATTAAAATTCATTAAAAAAGAAAATTCCAATCGTATCACCCTTTATATTTGCTTTATATTTTTCTGATTTCAATTTCATTCGGAGTCATTTATCTTGCAAGTATATTCAGACATTAATTCCAACATTCGTAGGGTGAAACAAGTGGGGGAAGAATTTCGAAAGCCCACGGGATTGACTATCCCCCTACGGGACCCTCAATTTATCCCTCAAGTCAGTCTTCTAGATATACTGTACGGAAGTTGGACAAGTCTGCAAAGTGATTGGTTCTCAGTCTTGCAATAATTCATTTGTAAAATTGTCTTCCAAGAACAGTTTTAAGAGTGTGTCCTGTTGACAAGGACCCAAATTTATTGTAATGTATTTGTCTCGTGCGAAAATTGTTATATGGCTCTACACGTCCACATCATTTTATTTTGGAACTATCATGACATGGTAATCATTACTCCCGTTCTGTTGCCAATACGTTGTGATATAAATTATCACAACAATTTTTGGGAGGAAAAAAAGATAGAGTCGGGTGAGGCCTCCCACCATCGAAGCGATTATGTATTATTTATCTCACAGCGTAGATTCCAAAAAATTTTAAAAAATATTTGAAAAAAAATTTTTGGCGGTGGCGTGGCGCGCTGTGGCCATGCGTCGCTTGTTAGCGATATAAGTTTGCCAACGTGTTGGATAGATCATTCACCTGGTAATCATCAATAAAAGAAGAGAACATGGTTAGATTATCTTCTTACGTGTTCGATTTCGACCCAAAATAAAGAAACGAAAAGAGTGGGCTCATTATGGGAAGGGTGATTTGGACTAATACCCTAGTTTAGAATCCTAATTAGATAAAAACCTTACTAAAATAATGCAACTTTTGACCACCCTAAAAATAATAAAGAACAACTTATATTAGTCCTAAAATAAGAAAATAACTAAGCTGTACGTGGCAAACTGGCTCATCCCTCACGCAATCAAAATAGAATCTTGACAATCTTGAAGAAATTAGAAGAAAATGCGTCAAAATCTGAAGAAAGTGATCAACATTACCCAGAATCCATATCAAGAAATCAATTTAAGCTAAATTCTATGATTCTCAATGCCTATGAGTTGAAAAAAATTAATCAATCAAAATGAAAATTTATTTCAATTTTCAATTTCGTTCCATCTGGCTGATTTGTTGATTCTCATAGAGTTTGTGATTATTTCATTACACTACTAGAATGTTGGCTTTCACCAACTACCATATTCTGTTGTGAAAATGAATTTTTCCGTGGCAAATAGAAAATAGCTACCGATAGCCTCCGTTGTTGAAAATCGCGTAGCAAATATACAACGTTGCTAATTTTGGCTACTACAAAATATATTACCTAACTACACACACTATAGCCCACCCCACTCAACCAACCCAACACCATTGTCTCTTTCATTTTATAAATCCTCACGATTTTGTGCAAGTTAGGATTCAAACTTGTGACCTGGTGGTTGAGAAGTGAAGATCCAACCACCTGGAAAACCTCTTTTCTTGTTTATTTTTTGCATTTTTAATATATTTGTTATATTACTTTGTAGTTTACTAATTTTAAAATTAATTTATTTTTTAAAACATTTCATATATTAAAATTTTATTTAATTAAATCTTAATTCTTGTTTCTTTGTTGCCTCTATAATATATTGGTTTAAAATTCAAAAATAACATTCTACATTAGAGAAATTAAAATAAATTGAAAAGTTAGTGAATTATTTAGTGAAATTTATTTATTTTCAGTTCAAATATGATTCATTTTCAATTTAATTTAATATTAATAACTAAATGTAAATAATTATTTTTTATTTAACCATTTCAATGACTGAAGATATTTTTTTTAATTATTGGGAACAAGAAAATGCATTTTAAACCATAGAATCATGTTGACCTTTATATCAAAATTAATAAATAAGTCACAATTGTTCCTAGAACTATTATTAACCGAATTTATTATTGGGTAACTCTGTAAATTTTTTGCTCTTTTCAATAGAATGAGAAAGTATTTTATAATAAAAATAATTCGAATCACATACTTATTCTATGAATATAATGAAAAATAAATTTAAAAAATTTATATATATAGATTTTGGAAGCCAATACCCTATATGGTTTCACAAAGAAAATATGATAGCTTCTAATATTTTGTATAATTTTTTAATAAACATTGTATTAAACACATGTTATTAAATATATTTTATTGTCTTAAAGCAAACAATGATTTTTTCTTCAAATGTACTAAATAACATGCTTTGAACACAAATGTATAAAAATAGAAAACCTTACATTAAAATTACGTCGCCACTTCGAGTAACTGTATATTTGGATTTTTTTAAAAATTTAAATATAAAGGGTTGACGGAGCAAAAAAGAGAAAATGAAGTGAAATATGTTCAGGGAACTAGAGTCGCAATAGATTTGCAACGAAAATGTCTATAAGAAATTTCCTACTGAGAAATTAGTTGCAAAATATGCAGAAGAAACTAGAGCCGTAGAAGATTTGCAAGGGAAATGTCTGTAGCAAATTTGCAACAGAATTCTAAAATTTGTTGGTACTTTACAACCGTAAACTTAGAGCTGTGGCAATTTGCAACGACCCTTACGTTGGCGTTGCTATTGTATTTTGTTACATAAAGATAATCTGTCATTAGCGTGATTTCTTTTCCGTTCTTTGTTGGTACATTCTTTGAAAACCAACATTCTAGTAGTGTTAGATTAGCATGTTAGAAAGTTAATTATTGATTTAACCATAGATTAAGGATAAATACTATGAATGTGTTTGATACTATTCTATACATTACTTTTTGAAGTTGATTTGTTGCATTTTGAACGTCTACAGTTTTTCGATCTCGTGTTTCAATATCTCCATTCTTCGATTTCTCATTTCTTTCAGTCTTTTCATTTCATTTCATTTCATTCTTTAAAACTATATTAAAAGAAAAGAAAATGCATGGAACTTTTACAACCGTCGAGTCTAATTTCTCAGGGTTTTCATCTGTCTAGTTGAAGATAGACGAGTCTTTAAATGGATCAAGTACAGTACTGTTCAGTGTTTTTATCTCTACGCTTGTGAGAGTATCGGGCCTTTGTTGCTGGAAACAAATTGTAGTTGATGTATCAATGGTCATTTTCTTGTGTGGGCTAACTCTATTCAAGCATGCTTACCCAGACATACACTCCCGCTCAACATTCAAAAGGCAGAAAATTAAAGTTGTTTGTTACAATAAATTCTATGAATACCACCCCAGCATTCAATTCTTTGAAGTTAATTGTGACATAAAAAATATTCTCTTTAGTTTATCATCATTTTATATAGTTTTATTTTAATTATTGAACCTTAATAGTTGAATCTAAAGTTCTAACTGAGAGAGGAGAAGGGGAAGAGAGAGAACATGAGAGTTTGGGTTCAAGATCTAAGCCATCTGTTTTCAACATCTCATATGTACTAAAAGTGCATTTACAAGAAGAAACTTTACACTTGAATGAATAAAGAAATATGCTAAATACAACTAAGTGCTACAAGAAAGAAAAGTACAGAAAGTAGTCCCTACTACCTCTAACTTCTATTCAACATTAATTATTTTGTACAACTCTCATGAAGGTACTAGTAACAAAGGCTTCCCACCAAAATCTAACAGGCATACTGGCTTGAGCTAGCAAGGTTAACCCAATCTCCCAAATATATCGATGCTTTTTCTCTGCTCTCCCATTTGGGTGATGCATATGAGGTCATGGATGTCTTAAAACAACCCCAAAGTGTGTAAAGTAGAGGCTCCAATTTCCTATATTCTCCACCCCAATTAGATTGAATACATTTGATAGGAGCAAAGAACCGTCTTTCAATAAATTTTTGGAACTTCAAAAAAATTTCATACAAGTTGGACTTTTGCATCATTGGAAATATTCAAGTGAAACGTGTTTGTTTGTCAATGAAGTGCACATAATAAGAGAGGCCTTCAGTGGATTTGATGGGTAAAGGACCCCGAACATCTGTATCTATGATGTCTAGGGGATTTTTGGCACAATTGGATGAATTCGGAAACTGAGATAAAAGACAATTTACCATACTTGCAAGCATAAAAAAGTCAGGAAGAGTGGTAATGGTAGTTTTCTCATTACATGCCAAGGAGTTCAAAACAAGCTGCAAAGTTTTACTGTTGTGATGACTTAATGTATGATGCCACAAGTTAACA
Organism: Jasminum sambac; assembly: GCA_018223645.1. NCBI lineage: Eukaryota > Viridiplantae > Streptophyta > Magnoliopsida > Lamiales > Oleaceae > Jasminum > Jasminum sambac. The sequence goes on from CP073647.1 coordinate 28,148,860, forward strand.
TTAATACATTTTAAGTAAGTGACAACAAAAGCAAAAAAGAATTTAAATGACCTGTAGGGTATTTTGGAAAATAAAATAAGACCTATTAGAGTTACTGACACTGAAAGAGGTCTGGAATAGCTTGGGCATTTCCAATTGGTAGAGACAATCCTTAAAAGCAACTTGGAGAAGAAGTTGTCTCGTTTTGTCCATGAAAAGAAAGCAAGAACCAACAAATTCAGCTATGAGATTGTTATCCGTAAGGAATTTTGATAAGCTAAGAAGATTTTTCTTAATAAAAGGAACATGAAGAATGTCCTTGATGAAAAAGGGAGTGGATTGTTTTTACTATAGAATAGAGGTTCCTACATGAGCAATAGACAAAGCATTACCATCCCTTGCAGTGAGCATACCTTTGCCTGTATAATTTGAGTGAATTTACAGGTTTCCAAGCTCCACAAGTGACATGGTCAATTGAACCACTATCGACATACCAGGCCTTATCATGGCCAAAGGAATGTGAAGCAACATAAGCCTAAGAATAAGGTTCTCCGTTAGGAGTAAAGATTAATCCACTAGAAGAACCTTCTTTAGGTGAAGGAGAATTAAGTTCTCTAAAAGAAACGTCATAGTGTTTGTAGCATTTCAAAGCACTGTGACCTGGTTTTGCATAGATTTGGCAGACCAAGCCATTTCTGGTACCTCTACAACAACCTCTACTAGAGGAGGAGCCTCCTATAGAGGATTGGTTGTTACAAATCTTAAAGTTGCGCTTAGATGAAACAAAGTTCGCAGAGGAGTTGAATTCAAGAGTAGTAACATTGTTCAACTGTTCCATTCACATTTTATGTGATTGAATGAGGGATTTGTTGGGGATAGTGCCCTTAAAGCATTGTAGTTGTACTTTGTTTTGGAAATTAATAAATGCTACATTTATTTTCGAACATATCAGCGTATTGCATGCGATTTTATTGTCGTAAATATCATAGAATAAAATCCCCAGTTTATTAAATGTAACTGCAATCTTAGTATATAAGAGTTATATACGAGAGAAGTGAGAATGTGGATAATAAATTTAAATTAAGTCTGTGATAAAATTAATTAAAGTATGGGATCTTTAATTAAACCATCACTAATGCGGCCCGTGAACATTACGAATGTGACCGTCTTATCCGGACCGTCGATGTGGAGACATCTAGATGGGGGCATTTATATATAATGAGATTATATAGGACGTGGACCGATTTGATTTGATATTTCACATTAAATTTTGTTATTTTTGTGAAATTCAAATTAAATCAAAAAGATGATCATATATGGATAGATCTTAATCCTGAGGTAAATATAAACTCCTATTTATTTCAATGTGCTTCTTAATTTGCTGGTTTACGTTTGCAATCGAGCATTCACAACACTGGCATTTTAGATTCGCATTTGAAATAAGTGGCTAGGAATATAATTCACAGATATGGAATCCATTCCATCCTGTGGGAAGTAAAGAGACGATTCCCTCATTTATTAATTCTGGAACTGAGTGTTGGGCCCAACTAATTTATAATTAATACCACTCACTAGTGAATTAATGGTAAATGAGGATAAGAAGTAATTGAGAAGGTAAACAGAATATTCCTTGGTCAATTACGAATTGTCTATGGAGGATTAGTCCATATGTAGTGATTATATCAATGGACTGCTCAAATACGTAGAGTAAGATATTCTATAATTAAGAAGAGTGCAATTCCATATTTTTTAGTGGATTAATAATGGAATTAATAAGTTGGGAAAATTAATTAAAGAGTTTAATTATTTTTCCAATTTATTGGAGCTTCTAATTATAGGTCCATGGTCCCCGATACGCCTTTCTAATTAGTGATGGACTTGAAATGCAGTTTAATAGATCCTAATAAAATATGGGAAATAGTTTCCATATTTATTAATGGCTTAAAGGTAAATATAATTGAATATGGGATATTAATTATATTTATTCTAATTATGGGATAATTATAAGAGTTAATAATATCTACAAATATTGAAAATATTTATTTAATAGATATTATTTAACTAAAAGTTGAGTTATAATAAGATTTAACTCTCAATTCTAGAAGATTCTAGAGGATGGATCATAGTAGGATTAGGTAAGTCCTACAACTATAAATAGGAGACCTCTTGTTAGACAAGACAACAACACAATAACCTTTTTACAGTTGTAGAAAATTCGTTTCTTCTATGAGACAGATCTAACGAATTTTCTCTCCTAATATTGAGTTCAGATAAGCTCAATAATAGTGTAGAATCCCACCCAAGCCAGTAAACCAACTCTACGTTTTCATGAGTTGAAAATAACGTAGAGAAAGAATTAGGAATTTTAGATCTGTATTTGGAGTGCCCACACACTGCCGTCAACTGGGAGGATTGTAATGGAAGGTTGTGGCTTCTACTAGATCGAATTTAGTAGCTTTTATCAGATCCGATTCGTGTAAAGCTACTTCTAAAGGTTAGTTCACTAATTCCCATTAGATCTATTAATTTAGATTAATTCATAATTTATATTCATATGGTCGTTCTTTGATTTGTGAAAATTTGAGAAATTTTACAAAATCACTTCCGCTATATCAAATCAAATCTGATAATTGGAAATTTTGAATGCTATAATTGTTCCGGCTATACAATAATTTCTAATAGGATTGAACATCCTCCAAGCTAACACTTTCCTTTCTAAATGTAATGTTGCTTACTATAGCATCAAACTTCGAGCCAAACCATCTAGAATATATAATAGAAGATCATCATCAATGATAGGATGACCTGACATGGCCAATTTGTGGGAAAGACCTTCCATTAGGAGAAAATAATCACCAATAGATCTACCTTCCTTTTTTGTAGACTGGTGAGATGAGCTTAAATATAGTAGCCTAGACTCTGACTAAGAGACAAACAACTATGGGTTTTCCAAACCTGGGAAGCGGTAGAATGACCAACAATATGTCCAAACATCTTTTCAAAAATTGATCATAGAAGCTAAACACGGTCAATTTGTCAGTTTTTCTCCAGACTAGATATTCAGAGTTGGTTTACCTTGTAATTTCGCCGATGGTGTCACATTTGGACTCGATTACAAGAGAATGACAAGTCTAACTTCCGGTAATGAAACCTTGAATACCAAGGGCACGAAGAGTAAGGAGCACTTGTGATGTCCAAAAATTATAGTTGGAGTGACCCAATTTAGTCGTAATCGACAGCAATGAGGATAGAGCTTGTTGTGAGCCCACAGCAATAGTTCCCAAGGAAAGAATGCTGCTAATGGGAGAAGAAGTGTTGTTATGCCCAATAGCCATGGCGATGAAGCCTGGTAGCTTTGATACCAAGTTGAATTTGAACTTTCAACTGAGAGATGAGAATAGGGAAAGATAGTAAAGTAACAGAGGGAGAACATGAGAGTAAAGTGCATTCACAAGAAGAAACTTTGAACTTGAATGAACAAAAATGTTCAACTGCTCCCGAGAGTGTCATATTATGGCATTCCTACTAATGTGGCGTGCCACATAGCGGGATTCCCGGAAGCACTTGAACACTTCTGCTTAAATGAATAAACAACTATGGTAAATACAACTAAGTCCTACAAGAAAGAAAAGTACACAAAGTAGTCCCCACTACTTCTAACTTCTATTCAACATTAATTATTTTGTAAAACGCTCAGAGGAGTATTCTCTAGGAATGTTTTTAAACTTGGATCTCAGTAAGAGTGCAAGATGGACTGGAGCAGCATTTATAGAATGCGGTCTAACATAGTGCAAATATTCATAGGCTCCTTCCTATAATGTCCCCAAACCTCTTTGGCGTGCAAACAAGTTGATACCATTTTCAACAAAATGGAACTGTACAATGAATTGTCTCTAAAGGTGCTCGAATCAACCACAAATTGGTAATTTGGGATATCTTTTTGCTTGAATTGGATAATAGGGCCGACATTTTGGTAGTCGTAGCAAGCTCTCCATTTATGCCATCTTCAAGAATGATCGGCACGCATGAAGAGTCCAAATGCACACAGAATAAGAGTTTTATTAATGAAGGCTATATGTTTGTGGTAAGTTTCATATGGTTTAAGATTATATTTTGAGCCATTGAGGATATTGATTAATGATAATCAGAATACTACTTGTGTTAATATAGAGAGAATCGGAGTTTGGTTGTTGGAGGATTTTTTATACACCATTTAACGTTTATGTATTGGTAATTTAGCTCTATTGATTTTTTGGTCTGGCATGGTTGTAAATACGCAATTCGAGAATCAATTAAAAAGCGCCATTAGTTGAGTTCTATTTTACTCACCGATCTTTTATTTTCTTATAAACTAGTCACTTATTTCCCTTTTTGTTCCGGCTAAAGCATCTTGTCCAATTCTATCTTTTAATGGCTAACATATGTTGCTTTGCTCAGCCTTCCATAAGAGTTAACAGGTGCCCTGTACATGTGAAATTCTTGACTTTGACACCTTAAAATGTGACAACTTAAAAGAAAAGTGTGACAAATAGGAAAATTACTTTTTAATGTGTTTGTAACCTTTTTTTTAACTATTGTGACTTCTTGACTGTGCTCATGACTTTTTTAATGATTTGTTCCATTTTCTATATATCATTGTGTGACACGAAAAAAGTTACAAGAAAGTCATTAAAAGCGCAAAAAACATAGAAAAAGTGACAAAAATATCTTAAAAGTGATAAAAAAAACTAGAAAAAAATGTGACAAACAAAAAAGTGGAAAATATTACTTTTAACATATGCCATATATTCCTATCCAAGACTAAGAAGTGAGAAAAACCTTTCAAAGAAGAAGAAGATGGGAAGAAGGAGAAGAAGAACAAGAAGAAGGAGAAGGATGAGGAGAAAGAGAAGGGGAATGAGGGAGAAAAAGAATGAGGAGGAGGCGGAGGAGAAAGGGAAAGCAGGAGGAGCAAGAGGAAGAGAAGGAGGAGAGGGGAAAAGAAGGGAGGATGAATAAGGAAGAATGATGAATGCAGGGGCGTAGCCAGGATTTCTGGTGAGTGCGGTCACAAATTTTACGCCCCTTAGTGCGCACTGGAGTTTCACTTCTTCCTCGGAAGCATGGCTGCACTGGAAAAGGAACCAAAGGATTAAACATGGCCCTCGCTAGGATCCGATACAAATATCATACCTTTCAATTATTTTTTTTTCCATGTTTTCATACTAAAAAACCGTTTTATAATGGATTTAATAATTTTTGAAATGTCTCTCTATAAAAAATTAAGACGATATCTTTGACTGTCAACGTTTTGCTGACCGTTACCTACCACTTGAGATATCTTTTGGCACTCAACTAGAAGAAACCCACTATATTGATGCTATCGTTTAGGTTGAAACTGTTTGTTAAATTTTAATACTAAACTAAACCTTAGATAAAAAATTAATCAACAAATAACTAAATTGTTTATTCAATTTCAACACTAAACAAAACTAAACTAAGCTTAACCTTAGATAAAAAATTAATTGAACTCGAGACTTCTTTTTGTTGTCAATAAGTGTTAAATTTCGTATTAAACTAGAAGTAGTGGTTGGATTAGATGTTACATTAATACTAGAATCTCTATAATGGAATTTTAGTTTAGATTGAAAAAGATGTTTCACAACTTGTAAATCAATTTAATAACACATAAAATTTGCAAAAATATATTAAAATCTCAAAAAAAAAAAAAGGAAAAAGAAAGAAAGAAATTGGAAAATGAAATAAACAAAAATTGTCCGTTCAAATCAATAATTAACTAAACTAATTATTAACTAAATCCTTAATATAAAAGAAAATAATCAACAAAGATCTACTATTGATTCAATTTCAATACTAAACTAATTAAACTAAACGAAGTACTCTGAATCAAAAATTAATTAACCATGCCCTAATTCCCCTTTAGACTAAATGGCTAAATCAAAGTTAAGTTTAAACTAAACCTAAGATAAACTAAATTAATTTCATTAGTGTAAAATTCAAATCAACGACAAAGTAAGACAAATAATAATGAACACATGAACACAAAATAAAAGACACATGAGAAATAACTTTTAACCATTCAATTTCAACTTTCAAGTACATGACTTTGACTTCCTAGACGTATGCATATGAAAGCTGGAAGGATGAATTGGGTTTGTTGATATTAGGCCCACATGTTTGCCAATGTAAAAGTCCACAAAAAGGCCCAATTTGAAAAGAAAAAGACCTAAACCCAGAAACCCTGCGCTATTCATCTTCTTCCTCGGCTGCTTGCGTTCTCTGGACTTTGGTTTTCTACACATCTGCCGGCGACCATGGAGAACTTTTCGACGATTGGAGAGCTCACTGTCGGCTGAAGCAAAATCATAACAAAGCTATAAAAATTCTCTTCCAAATTTGAGTGCCGTCATGTTACCGCACTCGCCATGTACTGGCTCTGCCCCTAGATGAATGAGAAGGAAGAAGTAAGAAAGAACAAAGAACAAATGTTAAAAAGTGAAAAACGAATTCAAGTATTTGTGACAACTGTCACAACAACCTTTGAAAAAGTAACACATGATTTTAGAAAAAGCCACAAATATTTTAAAAAGTCAGACAATTTTTTTTTTTAAAATTACAAAATGAGCTTTAGAAATCGCACACAAAATCATAAAATTTTGAGTTTAAAATCATAAATAAAAATTATTTAGAAATAATTTGTACAGGAAGACGACATCATCTTAAATTTTTGAAAATACAAAATTATATAAAAATAAAATCTTTTAAAATGAAAAATGCCTTTTTTTTTTTAAAAAAAATATAAAATACCTAAAGCATATGAAATTGCACAATTCTATAAAAATAAAATTATTTAAAATAAAAATTCCTTGAAAATCAGCAATTTGCCCCCGCTGGAATCGAACACTCAACGCATGGCATAGAAGCAGAACTAGTAACCAACGGTTAAAATAGCAAATTGGTATTAAAAAAAGCACACTTTTGACGATTTGGTATTTTAAAAAATTTCAGAATATATTGGTATTTAAAAATCGAATTTCAGAGCCACTTTTTTCAATCGGCGGTGGAATCTTGATTAAAATAATAATATTTTTAAATTTTAATATTTTTTAATCGTTTTCCCTTTTTTCCTAAAATACCAAATTGGTATTTAAAAAAACACTTTTGATGATTTGGTATTTTAAAAAATTTCGGCGATACATTGGTATTTAAAAATCGAATTTTGAATAATTAAGTGCCTTTCCTTGGCCCGTGGTGGAATCTATATATATATAAAACTAGGTCGTTTTCCCGCTCAAATCAATATTTTTCATAATTAAATAATTAATATAAAAATCGTGCTTCTTATTTTCACGCAAATTGATAATTATTTTAATTATCAATTATCTCATTTGGCTTTACAAAAATTATCTCATTTCAGCTAAGTATATTAAGATTAAGATATTTAGTATTTAAATAAGTCATTGTCTCATACAAAAATGTTTGGGCAAGGAAATTCATCGTGCGATGAAATAATGATGATCTAATTATTAAAAACTATTGGATTTGCATAATATATAATAATCTATATCTATATAACTAAAATGAAGTCATTTTCCCTCTAAAATTTTCAGTTTTCAAGATTATAGAGACTACAATGAAGTCATTTTCTAGCTCAAATTTAAGTTTTCAAAATTAAATAATTTATTATTTATTCTCATTTCCCCCTTTCTCATTTTCTTTTTATCATGTTGTTTGTTTCCCCTTTTTAGTAGTTTTAGTATTAGCATCACTACAAATTCGGATAAAATAGATCTATACAAATCAACCCGCAATCTACACGAATCTTATTGCCAAATTTTTAATTTATTTTTTGAAGATCAATTCTTATGGGTAGTCACCAATCCTCAATCTGCTTAATCTTTTAGTTGATCCCAAATCTCCTATCCTAATTTTCTCAAATCTCCTAATTTGTAATTAATTTATCGTCATCTCCTAATCACTCGTATTTCAAGGCCTTCTTTTTAATTTTAAATTTTGAGATTACAAATTGAAAATAAAAACCAATGCATCGCATGGGTAATTTGGAGTACATATATATCTAACTAAATAATTAATTTCGTTATATTAGTTGCTTAATTTTTTTTACTTCTGCTATGAGTGTTTTTTTTTTTGATGAATTTATATGAAATATGAAGGGAACTCTGTCAAAAATTTCAAATAATCTTTTATATATTTTTTTAACACGAGTTCTAAATCGTATCGTGGGTATACGCCTCATCGTGCAACGCACGGGTGGAAACACTAGTCTTCATTAAAATAACAATATTTTCAAATTTCCATATTTTTCATTCATTTTCTGATTTTTGCATAGTATATTTTGTATTTGTTCCAACATTTCTATTTCCCCAAATTTTCTATTTTGCGTGGAATTTCCCCCATCTACAGGCTTATTGAAAACTCAACCATGTTTGTGCTTCATCAATTTTGTCAAAGGTACTTCGAAATGGTAGCTTTAACTTAGAAGCACACCACAAAGAACAACGGAAAGAAATTTTGACATTAGAGATAGGTATAACATTAGAACGCTTCAAAATCATATGAAATTGCAGGAGATGAAGTAGCCAGAGCGGACCGTGTTAATTGCTCGAAAAGATATCCTATAGCATGATTTGGACAATGGACTCCCTATTAATCGGCTAGGCAAAGCTTAGTGCCTTGTTTTATCAACATTGTATTAAATTTGGTCAAATTTAAATTGGTTTTAAATGTATGGTCCAAAATTGTAGAAGAAACATTAAAAAATATAAAGTAATTATCGACAAAACTTAATCATTTAACTAGTGTTCACAAAATTCCAACACAAACCATAAAACCTAACATGGTGAGCCATGTTCCCTCTTTTGGAAAATATAAGCATACGGTTCCATTTTTTCCTTTTTCAGGGTTGATAGATTCTTTTTATATCTATTAATTTCTTTGATCATGGCCGCATAAAGTTACATCTACCTTAAAGGGTGCACGAAGCATAAAGTTACATCTATTAATTTCTTGTTATGGCTATTAATTTCGTCTTCAACCAATTGATTAATCTCGTAATTAACCTCGTTTTGCTTCAAACCCATAAAAAATTTAGTACTAATCACAATTAGAATTAGTAGATTATGTAAGAAACTGAGAATTAATATGATTGCACAAAATTCTTAGTGTCGACATATTACAAATAATTTATATATTGCCTGACCTTACTTGTATATGCATCGATATATACATACAAACAAGCACTTATGAATGCAATTGATACTTTAGATTATTACGAAGCCACAAGTAATTAACTATTACTCTTAATGAGCTAATAATCATGTTATGCCATCACGATCTTAGAAAACAATTAATTTAATCAAAATGAAATATAGTATAGTAACCATCTTTAAAAAAACCAAATTGACTTCTAAACAAGCCATTGCTTTTTTCTTTCCAACAATTAATCATTAGTTATGAATTTCGAGTTATTTTGCAAGATTTTTTTTTTTTTTTGGCTTTCCTCCTATTGCTTCCGACTTCGGTTTGTGGAGAATGTACATGTGCCACGGAGGACGAAGAAGGACGTAACAAAACTTTGGCACTCAAATATAAATTAGCAGCACTTTCTTCGATCCTCGTCGTGAATGCTATTGGCATTTGTCTTCCCGTTTTGAGCAAGACGATGCCGATTCTAAGTCCAAAGAGAGACCTTTTCTTCATTATTAAGGCGTTTGCAACCGAAGTGACTTTTTCGACGGGTATAATATCATCCATGTGCTTCCCAATTGATGTAGATCAAACGGCCGAGTGGATCGAAAAGAATTGGATGAGAAGGGTTGAAATCACATATTGCAGATTTCGTCCGAACTCTGTTTGGGGCGAATAATATACCGATTTGGGGTAGCTCGACACCACAAGTCGAATACACTGCTTTGCAATGACGTATGATGGATTTTGGGCATCCGAGCATGTTTAGGCAGTGAAATCAACGTTTCCTATTTTCGGAATTATTTCCGGTTTTCGTTTTAATTGTTTTTATTTATTTTTTATTTACACCCGCATTCATTTTCCTGATTAGGGGTTTTTAATTAAGTCATCAATTAGTTTTCTTTTTCCGGAAGACTTAGGGTTTTCCTTCTACTATAAAAGAAGGCTCTTCTTTTTTGGTGGATTTTCTAAGAATTGGTTATTACCAAGGGTTTCGCTTGAATCCCTTGCTTTCGGCATGCGTCACCGATGCTCTTGAGAGCTTCACGTCGCAGTGTATTAGTGAAAAAAAGTGGGTGAGATTTTCCGTTCACGGCATTTCTTGCCATGGTGGCGGTGATAGGGATGCCTATGGTGGACCCGCATGCAACCTCGTATTATAGCAAGAAATCGAACGACAAGGCCACACACAAATGTTCCAAAAAAATAGGATTACATTCATTGAAAAATAATAGGATGATCATATGTAATAATGGTAAATTTTTTGTGCATTGTAGGTTTTGGAGTTGAGGATTGTAATCCATTCTGTAATTATTGGAATTGCTTTAGGGGCAATAAAGCCTTTCATTGCTGTTTTGACTTTCCATCAACTTTTTGAAGGCATTGGACTTGGAGGATGTATAACTCAGGTAGCCGTGATCTTTTCTAACAAATTATAATCATATTTTTTCACACATCGAATCGCCTGAAAAACTAATTACCGCTATATTTGCAAGCTAGCTTACTTGCGAGCCAAGCCAGTTGATCATAAAAGGGACAAGCATGGATCAACAAATGGTTCCCCAACCTTTGAGCTGTGCGCCAAACCACTGGTTGGCCAATAGCATCAAAACCCGACGCGCTAACTACTCACTGCTGGTCAGCCAAGGGCCTGGCCTTGTCCATCCGTGTCATAGGTTTCCAAATTGCAGGCCCAGTTTTTCTTGAGGCTGGTGAGGCAACCGCCTTAGGCCCAAAACTTATGGGAGCCCATTTCTTTTTCATACTTCGAATATTAAAAATTTTAAAAGGTTACTTTTTAATATAAAACAATGATTTGTGTAGAGTGGCATAGAATTGGCCATGTCAGGGCAAGGCAGGCGGGATCAATTCTCTGGACCACTTACGGATTTTTTTTTTGAACGTTGTTTATTTAAAATTTTGCACAACTATATATTCTTTAATTTTCGTATCATATGAAAAAGTTTTCTCAAACTTTTAAATAAAATTTGCAATAATTTCTCTAGTTGTCTGTATGTAATCCAATATTTAGATTTTTTTTTTTTAATTTGAAAATACGAGTGTAGCGGCGACCCAATGAATTTTACCAATTACACCATGACCAAATAACCATAACTCATCCGAAAAAAATAATTAAATATTCAAAGAAGTAAAACACAACAAAGAACACCAAGAATGGTAACAGATGAAAACCTGTTGAAGAACTCTTCAAACGGTAAAAAGGTCAGGGCAAACTTGCCACTGAAAATCCACTAAAAAGAGGTTAACTTACAGACAATCAATGCTACCCTCCCTGACCCCCAGCATGCAAACTTCGACGAACCTTGTCACATTGTGCGTACAGCACCCTCCAGAACTCCAGCACCTCTTTCCTCACTAGTGGATTTTCAACCGCACTAGAACTCTAGCCAACTTGCAAATCTTCAGAACTCTGAAGGCAATGTGGAAAGAGGATTTTGGGTTGTTGGTGTTTATGAAAGAAGAGATTGCTAACTAATAAATGATCAACAAAGGGTAATAACAATCTATAATCAAAGAAGAGTTTTAGATTGTTTTCAATGGTTTAAAAGCTCTCAAAATCGTCCAAAACCGGTATGAGCTGCTATTTTATAAAGACAGAAATAGGCAAAATAGGTCACAGAAACGCATTCCGCACCAGGACAGTGGGCCGCTCGAGCACCTAGTGGGCCGCTCGAGCAGTCCTATTGGGTGCTCGAGTGCCCTTCGAGTGTCCCACAAGCGGCAACCCTCTATTGCGTGCTGCTCGGGCAGTTCTCTAGCAATACTACCCTATTTCAGCCGCTTGAGCAGTTTTTGTGCGATTCTTCAACTTCAGCAGCTTGAACAGGTTTTGAGCGATTCTTCAACTATTTCTACACGTTTATCTCTACTTGATCACAAACTCAAGTCCTATACTACCCAAAAACTAACAAGAAAGCTAAAATCAAATTACAATACAATACTTTGATTTTTCGTACACAGATATGCTAATTACAAAATACCTAATATTTTCAACTAAAATTTTGGGTAGTGTTTTTCAATGTATAGAGTAAACTTTGCTTACAATACTCTTCAAAAACTTAAAATTATCAAATTAAATATCTTCTAGTACTTCAAAAAAAATCCCCTGAACAACCAAATTAGTTCAATGCATGAATAAACTATAAAAGATTTTTAAAAATAGCAATTGAAGGAGTTTGTTCTAATGATAAAAACACTCCCTTATTGATTGAGGTTCAAGTTGCCAATGTATCCTTATGCTTCCCAGCTTTTACAAAAAAAATAATAGAAAATAAAATGAACTGTATGAACTTCATAACCGTTATTTAGCAATGAAAATGTAAGTTTTAAAAGTATCATATATGTGATGTCATAAATTAGAGAGGCGAAATAGTACTCGATAAACTTTACATTTAAATTTCATTTTAGAATTTCGAATTGTGACTTATGTCGGTAAAAAAACTAAATTATTGAAAATTTGATTTACATTTTGCCTTCAATAGAAAAAGTAAGAAATATTCAACTTTTTAGAGATTTTTCTCTTTCGATTTTTCCAATACTGTTGTACTTTTGTTAACCATTAGTTAATAATTATTATAGTTTGAAAGGGCCCATTGTAAAAAGTTTGCCTCGAGCTTCGAAACTCATAGAACCGTCACTGTCAAATTGGCAGCTAACTAGAGGTTGTGGACTCGAGTCTCTACACATGACGGCCGTGGAGTATGGTTAGCAAATCACCCCTTCAGTGACAAATCCTACGTACCTATATATAAAGTTTTCTATGTAGCGGTTTCAATTATTTCTCTTAGCTTGTTTTTGTATTCTTCTTTAAGCAAAGATCTTGTGGTGAATTAGAAGGGTATATTTGACTCTGTCAACCGAATTTTGTCGTCCAAGGAAAGATAAATAATATATCTTTTTTTAAGTGAAAAGATATATAAATAATATTGAGAAGCTAATTAGTGTATGTAGGGTGCAGTTTCCTCTCTGTTTGTAACACAAGTAACTTTTGTGATATAGTATGATAGAAGAGTAATAAGAACAACAACAATAATAATAAAACTTGTGCTCTCATAAAATCTCATAAAAAATAATCACTTTAAAAATTAATGAACACGAGGCACTTGGAACATGTTGGATGAAATTTAAGGTAGAAATTATTTTTCGAACACTTATTTTCTTTTTTCCTTTGACAATATCTAACACTTATTTTCAGTTATATATGCTATATAAACCAGTAGTCTTGACGCTTTTAATAATGTTCTCTCTCGAAAAAAATTTTAAAAAAAAATTATTTTTATTATTATTATTTTTTTCCTGACAAGCCCTTAATGTTGACACATTCGTTTTTCCGATTCTTGGAGACGGAACTATCGTCTTTAATTGAAAGTAGCGTGGTCCATGGTCCACTTTCCACTGTTCATATTATATACTTCTTGGCTTTTGGCTCACTCTGTACGTGGTCTTTCCTATGAACAACACGTTTAAAATTCTAGTGGCAGTAGAGAGTTTTCGATATCAATACATGATTTAATGAAGGAAAATGACTTGAGTGACAAACATGGTTGTGTAAATGTTCACACATTAATAGAGTAGAATAAATTGCTACCACACTCATTCATGTATTGGAATGATTGATATTATTTATAGATATTTGTGTATACACAAAGCTTATGTCAACTTATATGTACTTTTAACATAAGTAATTTTGTTATGGTACCCTACACGGATACCAACTGGCATGCTCAACTGCTAGGTTGGAGTTCCACGCCAAGTAAATGGGTAAACCCCCAAACCCCGCCCCCAAAAAAGCAAGACTTCAGTTGACCAACCAAAAAAAGGGCTGGTCTTTTAAAATTAAAAAAAAATTCCCAATCTTTTATTTCGCTTAGATTTGAGAAAATGCAAGCATACTTTTAAGTGGTAGCCGACAATGGTGGTGGTATTGCCTCTAGAATTTATTTTCCCCCATTGAAAGAATTGTTAAGAACTTATATCTAAAAATGAGAGAGTGGTGAGTGAGGGAGAGAACGAAATGAAAGATTCTATTTTTTTTTTATTCGGCCTCTGATTTTTGGCTGGTGGTGTAAAGCCAAAAACTATTTTTTTTACTTTTTTATTTTTTACTTTTTTGGCATGAAACTACCCATTTGCTAGGGTGAAACAGGACGTTAGCAGTTGGATATGCCAACTTGGTACCCGTGTAGGGTATCAGAGCAAATGTGCTTTTAGCATATTCATCATTCAATGAATATATTGCTCATTTTATGTTAAGTCTAATTCACATAATAAGTAAACTTATTTGACAATATAATATTAATAGTTACTATTTTATACAATCTTGTGTTTCGAGCGAAATGAACATTGGTGCTTATTAGTTTATTTCTCCTGTGAATATAATTTAGATTGCTTTGGGATATATCTCTATATATACGAACATCTCCCCCTCTATTTTTAAATGAGGATATATATATATATATATATATATATATATATATATATATATATATATATATAGCTACTTCTCTAGTGTCGTTTCTTCGAACTCTCCTTCATCTCATTTTTGGATAGCATTAGTTCAACTTTCCACAAAATCGGACTAGGCATGACCCACAATCTGCTTCATTGACTCTTCCATCCCATGAACCAAACTTTATCGTGGGTCCCACACGCATGGTGGCATCGACCAGAAAGTCATATACAATTTCTTCGTTCTGCACGATCAAGTTTGTCTTTTCTCCGATGGTCATCAACATCAGCATTTATATATGACTTTCTTAGAAAAAGAAAAAAAAAAAAGGAGAAAGAGTTACTCCGCAATGTGACTGAATGTGAAACCTGACCGTTTCTTTTGTGAGTGGCATAAATGGAAAACGCAATACAGAAATTCAAGATTGGTATTTGTATGGAATTTTGTTACTATTTTTATATATCTTCAACACCTGAATAGACAGAATAGTTGACCGAATATATTTTAGATATTAATATTATGATTTCTTATCTAATGATCATTCGGTTTTCAGGGTTTGTAATATTGCAATACATGAAGTTAACATAAGACAATTTCTTTTTAGTTTGAATTAAATATTGCAATACATGAAGTCAATATGTAACAAAAGTATTTTGACAAAAGGTGTAAGTAAATCATTTGACTAGATGTACTGAAAGAACACAGGCTCACAAGGTATAGAGATCCAGTATGCCAGTACACTAGGTAAATCATTTTGACTATATATATTAACAAAAAGTTAATTTATATATGTGCCACGTGAAGATAGTTCGTTATTCATTTTTCATCCGTTCCATATTATAATCTACTTTCTTCAATTAAATTTAAAGAAAAAAGATTTTAAATTTCACATTTCCAAAAATATTAATTGAATTTTCTTAATTTATGTGAAAATAGACAAATGATTATCTTCATGAGACCAAGGGACTAAGGAAGTAGTAATTAATTATAAATTATTTACACTAAATACTAGCCATCTGAAATAAATGTGCGCATTGATCACTGATAAATAGGTTCTTCCTTTATCCCAAAAAAAATACTACATTCGTCCCAAAAATATATTCCACTATTCCTTTTTCGTCCGTCTCAAAATATAGTCACACTCCTTTTAAAGGGAAAAAATTCTAGTACTCTTGGAGTCTAATTAAATCTTTCAGCCAATCGCTCATTCACACGCATAAAGCGCCACAATTTAATAAATAATGTGGTCCACTATATATATGTAAATGGATGATTCTCATTTGACTGGAAATCTGATGTTCAATCTTTCAGAAAGACTTAGAATTTTTTCCATTTTAAAGATATAGTTAAAAATATTACTTGTCTTTTATATTCTCATTTAATGTACCTTGTTATCATCAAAATAGAGTAATTGAAATAAAATATCTAATAAATAAGAGGGCATATTAGGAAAATAATCTTGAATTTTACTTTTCTAATACCATTAATTATATTTTTCTTAATCTTTGTGAAAATAGAAATGAGCTATATTTATGGGACGGAGGTAGTAGGACTAATTTAACTTTCACAATAATTAAGAAAATTTTAATTAATTAATATTAATGTTAGAAAAGTACATTTTAAAATTTTTTCATAGATATCCTATATTAAGTGATGAAAATGATTTATATTTTGGGACTGATGAAAAAAAAACGAATTTATTTTTGTGGAATGGAAAGGATAGGATTTAGTATTTATAAATAAAAGTAAAACTAATGTTGATTATGCATTATTATTAATAAAAAAATACCATTATTTGATGTAAAAGATATAATTGAAAAAATGTAAGTAAATCTATTTTTTAATAATATTAATTATACAATCTTTTAATACAATAAATATGTTGGTCAAAGTTTTAATATTATAATACAGGAAATACTCTAGCAATATTTTTAAATTGGATCGAATACACTCTAGTCCCAACACGGGAAAAAATTCTAGTACTCTTGGAGTACTGAATTTAGTCCTCCAGGCCAATCAGAATTGTCCACATGCACATAGAGGGCTACAATTTAATAAATAATGTGACCCACTATGTGTAAATGGATGGTTCTCATTGATTTGGAATACCCAATATCTCTGACTCCAAGAAAGTCTTTAGAATTTTCAAGATCTTTCAAAGTCTTATAATTTTTCCCTGTTGAGAGACTGAATTTGGGAGCCAAAAAATTAAAAATTAAAATTTTTTTTGTTTCATGTTATTTTATTTATCAAGAAGTTTAATTTAAGTATAATTTTGATATGTATTTGTACTATTTTAAAATTTACTTATTTTACCGGGATAAAAGTAATTTATTACTAAAAATAAGTAATTTTTTTTAGAAAAATAACCATTATATATTAATATTATATATTCAAATTGAAGCTCTCGATAAATAAAATAATATGAAATAAAAAAAATTTGAAGTTTTTAAAAATTTTAACTCCCAAATTCACCCTCCAAAGGAGGATAATGTTGGACTCGGCATATTGACTTAGTGTTCATACCAATCAAGTTTCTTTAGAAACTGACGCCATGACTTTGGAAATAAAAAAGTTTCAGTAATTACGTTTCTTTAGTACAGCTTACTATGTCGACATTCTTGCACAACTTATACTGTTTGACTTTTCTTGTATATATCGAAACATACTTAAACTCAATAGAAATTGCGTATAAATCTATAGATATAGAGAAAGTATCTAGCTTAATGAGCTCATCATGTCTTCACTCTCTTTGAAGGAAAATCACATTAAAAATTTCAGAATATACACAAATCATCTTTCTTTTATGAACCCAATTGAGATCTACACAGTAACGTTAACTATTTTATTCATTCAAAATATTATATATACGTAACAAAACTTAGATACAAAATATTCTATTCTATATAAGGAGACAGTAGATTTGAAATCTTTTTACCTTAAAAAATAGCTCCAAAGGTGTGTCGTTCATTCGTTGTCAAAAATTTATGTTTCCTCTCAATTTTGATTGATTTCCCAGAAAATCAGTAAGGATGAATTTCAAATCCTTGTATTCACGTGAATGGATTTGTATGGTGTTTTTGGCTTTCCTCGTATTGCTTCCTACAGCAGTTCTAGGTGAGTGTACCTGCGAACCCGAAGATGAAGGTCGAAACAAAACCTTAGCACTCAAATACAAGTACGCCGCAATTGCTTCAATCCTCCTTGCGGGTGCTATCGGCGTTTGTCTTCCAGTTTTGGGCAAGACCGTGCCAGCTCTTAGCCCAGAAAGAAACCTTTTCTTCATCATAAAGGCGTTTGCCGCCGGTGTTATTCTCTCGACCGGTTTCATTCACGTGCTACCTGACGCTTTCGAGAGCTTAACGTCGCCGTGTCTAAGCGAACACCCGTGGGGAGATTTTCCGTTCGCCGGTTTTGTTGCCATGGTGACGGCAATTGGGACGCTTATGGTCGACACTTATGCGACGTTGTATTTCAACAAGAAATCGGATGGAATAGTTCCTCTTCACACTCATGCTACTACGGGCCATGCACATGGATCGATATCTATATCAATCGATAGTGAAACACAACTTCTACGTCACCGTGTGATCTCGCAGGTATTTCATTTATTTAATATTTAATTTAATGGAGTAATCTCGTACTTGTACATGTACGATGTTGGATAAGTGTTGCTGTGTTGGTTAGTTAGTACGGAGGAATTGATATAATGATTGGGATTGCAGGTGTTGGAGTTGGGTATTATTGTCCATTCCGTGATTATTGGAATTGCTTTGGGCGCTTCTGAAAGTCCTAAAACAATAAAGCCTCTACTTGCTGCTTTGACCTTCCATCAATTCTTTGAAGGTATTGGACTCGGAGGATGCATAACTCAGGTATTTGGGCAATTGATTTTTCTGAATTACTATGAATTTTATTTATTTATTTATTATTTTGAAACTCTTTGTATTAGGGCCAAAAAGGGGGCGGGTCAGGGCCTCGTTGGTCCACTCCTTATGTCCACCCGTCCTTATGTCCACCCGTGCAAGATAGTGTGACACACCCATCTCGAGTCATCTTTAATAACCCGACATGTGGTACTGTCCGCTGACTATGGATGTCAGTTAAGCACCAAGTCGAGTAGTTGACCGTCAAAACTAGCTATTACTTGTGTTATACTCCATCCGTCCTACAAAGATAGTCCCACTTTGACTTTCACACAGTTTAAGAAAAATATAATTAATATCATTGGAAAAATAAAGTTTTGTTGTATTTTTTCAAATATGCCCCTACATTTAATAATGTTAATACACCTTCATTAATAACAATGCATATTTAATAAGGGTATAATAGGAAAAATTAAAAAATTAAATATACATAAATAGAAATGAGACTATATTTTGGGACGGATTAAAATGGAAAATGGGACTATCTTTGCGGGACGGAGGGAGTAATGTCTATGATTTTGCATCTTTTGCCTATATATTGAAATAAGGCATAAAATTAATGATCAATTCGTTACAAGTAGGTAGTCAGTATTTAACATGTATTTTTGATGATTCTGTAGGCCAAGTTTAAGTCACGGGCAATTGTGATAATGGCCATGTTCTTCTCACTGACAGCCCCAATCGGCATCGTAATAGGGATTGGCATAACCAACATTTATAGCGAGACGAGCCCGATGGCTCTTGCTGTGGAGGGCATATTTAATTCAGCATCGGCGGGGATCTTAATCTATATGGCACTGGTCGATCTTCTCGCAGCCGATTTCATGAGTCCTAAAATGCAAAGCAATGGAAGGCTTCAGTTGGGAGCCAATGTCTCTCTTCTTGTGGGCGCTGGATGCATGTCTGTCTTGGGCTATTGGGCTTGAGATAAAACAAATGTGTTTTGGTCGTACCGTTTCTCATTATTATTATCTTTCTTAAACAAAATTGCAAAGTACACGGAAGAGATGTAGAGTTATATATTAATTTTGGAAAATATTAAGGAGGAACATAATAATAGGTGAAATAAATGACACACTCCTAAGTGAAACTGACCTGTATATGTCACCTGTATCTATTTTAAATTTTTATTTTGTTAAAAATTAACTTTTTGATTGAAGTACCGGTAAACACAATGAGATGTAGATATTTACAAAAAAAAAAAAAAAAACGATGTGTGATTTGTAGTCGATGTTGATATTTGAATTTAACTAAGTAGTAAAAATTAATTTTTAAACAAAAAAAAAAAATTTAACCATCACAAAATTATATCGTAATATCCTTTTTCATAGTATATATAGAATGCGAGTTGAAGCTGAACAAACTTTTTCATAATATTGTTGTGGTTTATTATTGTAACATTAATTCTAAACTTTTAACTAATTAGAAACGTATATTTAATTAAACAGCGAACATGGTTCTCTTAGACTTGGACTTTGAACCACGTATAAGTTAATTATAACCGAAGCTATGGGCGGTAGGGAGGCTCTTAGTTTGAAACAGCGATCGCTTGCTAATATCTACTCTTCTTACTACTCCCATTTTGATAGGCATGGTTTGACTTTCACACGGATTAAGAATTTATAATTAATATTTATTGGAAAGGTAAATTTTACTTGTATATTTCTCAATATACCCCTATATTAAATATGACAACTTACTTTGATTAATAACCATGCATAATAAATAGGGGTAGATTAGGAAATGAAGAAATTAAATTTATACCAATAAGGAAAGTAGCTTATATTTTGGGATGGATGAAAAAGGAAAACAAGCCTATCAAAATGGGACGGAGGGAGTAGTATTTTCCTAGATTGCCGTGATCTTGCACAGGACGAGATGGACTAAAATTTTCTTGTCTGAAGAGAATTGCGATTTTTCAACTCGCAGATGGTCCGAAACTGTGGATTTTGTTACAATCAAGTCCCAAATATTGAAAAATGTATACTTTAGTTCCAAATTTAGTTGAATTGTACAATTTTATATTTTATTTTTTTGTGGGTGCTTATTTAGGCAGTAGTTAATTTTATTAAATTAATTTGATACTGATTAAATAGTTTTTATCAAAAAATTTCAACACAATAATATTTGTTCGTAAATATAAATAATATCACAAGTTTCCAAAATTTGCTTTAGCATTAGAGAAATCCACATTTTGATTTTAACATACAGTCAATAAAATATAATATAAAATTTTATTAAGGATATAATAATATATTACTGTAAAAAAATATATCGAATACAAAGAATTAATCAAATCAAATAAAAAAATACAAAAAAGGGAAAATAATTCAAAATATTTCTTTAGCATTATAGACGCGCACATTTTGATTTTAAACAACAATTATTATACCTACATAAAATTTTATTAGTAATATATTACAGTAAAAAAATATTTCGAACACGAAGAATTAACCAAATCGAATAAATTTTACCGAAAAATTAAAAAAAAAAAAAGAAAAATCAACACCCACCCACGCACCGACCCCACCCCCACCCCAACCCTCCTCCCCTTCCCCAACACCACCACCGGTCCCCATTATATATATATATCTATATATATATATATATATATTATATAATCTAGCTAGGCGGTTTTGTTTCGATACCCACAGTGGGTATGTACCCACCCCACGTGGCGCCACTGTGTGGCGCGACGTCATTCCTCCAAAATTTTTTTTATTTTATTTATTTTTTTGATATCTAGGTTAAGTTAGACGAATAATACATAATTGTCCCCTGATGGTGGGGGATTCACCCGACCCTCTATGAATTTTTTCCCTACTTATGGGTATAATAACGTATTCATAAGTGGGGATCAGAACATTACCGTGTAACTAGGACTAGAAAAACGAAAAAAAAGAAATATTGCCTGGACACGTGAGGTACGGAATTGATTAAGGTTTGATTTGGCTGAGGTTTGCCTTTTAGAACAAACTCCACTTTAATTTTTCATTAAATGACATTTACTTGGCAATGAATTGTGGATCCAGATCTTTGGTTTTTGGTGTTCGCTGTCGTTGAAATATGGGTCGAAGGCTTGATTTTTATTGCAGGTCTGATAGTCAATTGATTACACATAGTATTGTATACATATATATATTCAAAGGTATTATTGAATCTGTTTACCTGGCAATAAATTGTGGATCCAGTCATCCAGATTTTTGGTTTTGGTGTTCGCTTTCGTTGAAATATAGTTCAGTGCATGGACCGCACTGAACAGCTGAACTTCCAATCGATTCATACTAATTTGGTGGGCTTCCACTGAATTAATATTTAATCGTAATCCGTACTTCACTAGAGTGAGTGAGGCTCTTGCAATTTGAGGTTAGACTAGGGAACGGCTAAATACACATAGTCATTTAGTTTATACACCTATTTAAATTTTTTCTCAAAAATATTAAAATTACTATTTTACCCTTTTATTTGAGAAGTTAAAAATTTATTACCATTTACTAACTGCATCCCCTCCTCCTCCAACCATGTTACATAGCACACCCCCCAACATAAAACCCTACTGGCTGTTGTTCTCCCTGTTGTTCTCCCTATTGTTCTCTCGCCAAAACCTCAGAGTTCCATCTGTCTCGATCAGCTTCATTTATCCCAACTTTCTTCCTCTCAAAGAAAATGGATGAGATGTATATAAAGAATGTAAGTATTATTTATCATTATTATCGTGTAATTATTATCACATTTGCATTTTGGACGTACTGGTATAGCAATGGCAAGCAGTGTTGTTCACTTAAATGGGGCGAACACAGAGAGCTGTGTTCGCTCCGATGGGGGTGAACACAAACACTTGTATTCGCCCCTCTGGGGCCAACAAAACTCTTTGTGTTCAGGCCCGGTGGGGAGAACAAGCCCCTGCACAAACACAGGCCTGTGGAGTTTCACTCTACACTTATTCACCATTTTGTTACTTTTTAACAGGAATCAAGCACATGTTCTATTGAGGAAGTGTTGTTGGTCCTAACAATGAATTGGTTGTTGGTCCTAATAATTAACTGGTGATGGACTATACATCAATTTTCTCTACGTATGATTCTTTTAATTCACATGATGAATTAATTGATTGGGTACGTACTATGGGAAAGAGACTTGGAATGGTGATAGTCATTAAGAGATCAGATAGTGGAGAATGTGGAATGCAATCTCGGGTATTACTTTCTTGTGAGCGAAGTGGCGAATATCGTGGAAAGGGTATGGATTCTACAAAAATTAGTGCATCAAAGAAGTGTGAGTGTCCGTTTGCATTAAAGGGTAGATAAATATCAGTTGATGGGTAGTAGATATTGCAGGTTACAGAAGGTACGCATAATCATCCGTGTGGATGATATTTGGAAGGTCACTCTTATGCTGGTCGACTAATAGTTGATAAGGAAAAGTTAGTCATTGATATGTCAAAGACAGATGTTCGACTGAAGAACACATTGCACGTACTGAAGGAGACATATCCGTAGAATTTGTTAACAATAAAGACGATTTACAATGTACGTCAAAAGCATAGAATAGTCGATCATGTAGATCAATCGCAATTGCAATTTCTATTGGGAAAATTACAAAAGCATAGATATTTCTTCTACACAAGCGATGTGAGAGCTCTGATGCAGTGAATGGCCTCTTTTTTGCCCACCCAGTGAACGTAAACTTATTACGTACATTTCCTAATGTGTTGTTAATGGATTACACGTATAAGACAAATCAATACAAGATGCCATTATTAGAAATAGTTGGTGTGACATCAACATATATGATATTTTCTGTTGCGTGTGCATATATGGAATATGAATGAGAGGATAACTATATATGGGTGTTGTCTCTCCTAAAACGTTATTCGACCAATCATCTTTTTCTATGGTGATTGTCACTGATCCAGCGACCACATTAATCAATGCAGTTGGGCGTATTTTTCCGACTAAAAGACATTTTTTATGTTGATGGCATATTAGTACAAACATAATGTCAAATACTAGGAAGATGTTTCGACTGAAGGAAATGTGGGATTGTTTTATATCCTCATGGAATACGTTGGTGTTAGCTAAATCTGAAGGATTATTTTACTCTAAAAATTCTTAATTGTCTAAACAATCTGAATAAATTGATTCAAATACAACTGGAACCATGTCATGCAACCTAGATGCGCCTAGCATTGTGTTACAGTTTAATAGTCAGACAGTCTGTTAGTTAATATTAGCCAGATTAGTCTGTGAATCTCAAATCTTTACAACGAAGTTAAAGGCTTATTTACGCATAAAAGCAACATCTAAGAATAAATAAATACTTATTGTTTAATCATTAACATGTAGTGTGAGCCAGCGTCCCGCTGGTCTCAGTAGTTTCTTGTAACCGCAATCTCGCAACAGATCTGCATCTCCCGTGTTGATCTCTACATGTTGTGGGCTTTTCTATTTAGTGATTGGACTCTTCCGGGAGATTTGCAAGCTGATCTTCAAAGATCAAAGTTGTTGTACATGAATAAAATCAATAACCACTTGAATGATTCATGCACGATGAGAAGTAGTGCATGTTTCTCAAGGTGGATAGAGATGGATTAAATTCTTGAGGCTCCGAATGTGTGCAACGAAATTCACGTGTATAACCCTTGGTCCAATTTTTTTTCCTCTAGTTCAAGTGTATGTAGCTCCCCCTTTAGTCTAGTATGTTATAGAATTATTAACTTGCTCAACAAGTAGTTTTAATTCCATGATAATACTAGTATCCTACATAGAATAAAATAATCACTATTAGTTGTAGGATAATAATAAATAAGGTAATAAAATAATATCAAATAAAATTTTACCTCATCGTGTACCAAGTTAATATGGAATATAATTCTTACCATAGAGTAAGGTACATTGAACTTGAACAAACTTGGAGCCAAAGCAAAGTCCTCTTGGACGTGTGTTTCTATATGGAGTCATTTTGGGACCACAACTCCAAGTCACAATAAATCACATGGTAAAGTAATTCAATCACAAGTCTTAGGACATACTACATGTGCTAAACAATTCAATTTAGCGTGATAAAAATTTATTAAATAAAATCTAATTAAATAACAATTTATCATGCATGAAAAAATAGAAATGACAACACATTAGCTTAAAAAATAAGCTAACATACTCATTACTTAGGAAATTGTAGGAAGATTATTCAGATTATCCAAATGCTATAGAGTATGCAACAAAGCAATGGATTGATTTGTTTAAAAAAAGATTTGTAGCTTGTTGGACAAATGACGTAAATGGCGTTATGCATTTAAATAGGTATAACAATTTTAATAGTATCAACGTTACATTGTAAATATTAATTGCTTTTCAAGTAACAGTTTAACCTGGTCAATATTCATATTTTTAGGGCAAAGAGTGCACATGCAAAATTGAAGAGATATCTTGGATCAAATCAGGGCAATTTGGAGATATGTTGGACTAAAATCCGTAGTTTGTTTGAGATGTCACTTACTATGATCCAAAAGTCATTTGAGAAGAGCATGCATATAGTCCAACACACGCATAAGATACCTATGTTTAGGTTTCTAACGAGGTAAGATTTTAATTCTGCTATAGATAAGATATTAGAGGAGATGAAGGAAGTAGATAGGGTTGGAGTTGATCCTTTGATTTGCGGATACACATTGAGAAAGTCTTGTGATTTGCTCTGTGTACATGAAATTGCCATGTACGTAAGTGGGAACATGCCAATTCCTTTAGACGCAATTGATAGTTTCTGGAGAAAATTAGACATAGAACCGTTTATGGGATGGGATATTAGCATCGGAGATGATACGAAGACTCATCTAGATCATGCTTTTGCAGACTTTGCAAATGTATTTTCAACGGTGAACGAAACAGAGAAGATGTTTATGCTGAGGAGGTTGACTAAGATTGCTATGCCAACTACAATCTCATTGCTCAAACCAATGGTCAAGACTCATACCTATGGTCGACCTACAAAAGGAAAATCAAGAAATAACAAATCAACAAAGCGTGATCCAAGTGCCTTTGAAAATATCAAGTCAATCGAGAATAGTTGTTCACCGCCGTTGTTGACTATGATGGGTAGACAAAAACAAAAGGTAATGGTGGGCAATTATTAATTGAAACGATTAGCATATTTTATATGCGTGATTGTAACATCTCACTGTTGATCAAGTTATTCGTCGCCTAATTACACAGGCCCGCTCTTCTATTGGATACATCGATCAGCTCCCCATCTTATCTCCAGGAACATATCATTGGCACTGAGGATGTAGTGGCTATTGGTCACTATGGTTTTCATGCAGTTGCTGCACTTCTTGGTTTCGCAAAAAATGTATGGTTTTGGTTCGGCACAACCTTCTCAAGGAGCTATAAAGAATTATACACAGATGTGTTCATTGAAAATGAGAGTGTGGAGAACCAGTTGTATTTGTTGAATTATTTTGAGGAATCGGCAAACATATCACACTGGATGAGCTTGCCGGATATAGGCTATCTCATTACATTGAAATGTAATATTGCCCTCATCTCTTTATCTGATCGCTTATGCTATATGTTTTTTCCCTTGCGAACCCCATTGTTGCCCCGCCAAGTGTGTCCTGCATCGCATTTATAAATCGTAATTATTTCATTCAGGTACATTTAATTATATTTCAATAACATACATCTGCTACTTTATTCTATAGCTAAATAAATGTTCGCAGGTTTTCATGTGTGAGGGATACTCGATACCTCCCATTATGAATAGGTGGCACTCATGGCGTCATCAGTGTGTAGCAAGTGGCCCTTCTAAATGCAAGAACAACTTGTATTGTATGATGGTATTGTCCAAAATAGTAGCCGAATTGGTAGCGTTGAGACGACTACACCTGAGGAATGATGTTTATCCCTAACTGAAAATTTGTAAATTGTTCAGCTAAATTTTATTAACTATTGAAGTAGCTAGTCTGTCGATGGATGTTCGTTCAATAGATCAGCTGAATTTTATGCTCAGTATCTATTCGCACTAATCTAATCAACTATGTACTACATTCACATAATAGATTGAAGCACTATATACACCAATATAACGTATTTTTTAATATTGTTCAAGTATATATTATTTTATTAACCACTATCAAAATGTAACAACAAAAGAAATACTTTGTACGAAATTTCCAATACATAAAATATACAGAAAAGTTATAAAAATATAAGTCATTACCTACATGCGATACATAACTTCTAGAAAGTTCATGGAATATAAAACATACAGAAAGGATAGAAAAATATAAGTCATTACATGCATGCAATACATAACTTCTCGAAGATTTATGGAATATAAAACATATAGAAAATGTAGAAAAATAGAAATCATTAGATAAATACAATACAAAAATCCACAATACAAAATTGAAGTAGTACAAATTCGGGGATACAGAAATATCAGTCATCGTCGACGACATCTGCTGCCCTGGAATGTTCTACTACTAGGCTGCTGCTCCCGATACTCTTCCAATGTCAGTCCTTGTAGTGTAAGATACGCTTCCTAGCAACCACCCAGTAAAGTATGCATACTAAACTCCTCAACACCCGAGTCCCACTCATCAGCAAATTGCTCTAGAATGTCGATTGTAGCCATATTCCGATCCAAAACATCGACGATGGCTGCATTGCTTTTTTCCACCTCGAAATGTAGATTGATGCTCTGGATTCTGCATATAACGATGGAAAATCAGATTGTGCAATGCATATAATTATCTGTGCATTGTCACATAGGACAGGCCGTATCACCACGTTGAGCACGACATAAAAGGTGACTTTCCCATATTTCGAACATAATTCCAAATACATCAACTGTCTGGCCTCTTCTAACCATTTCTAGAGCAACATGATCATTGGGGTTTGTTCGCTTGTGCCTGAACTGTCTAAGAACTCAATCAGGATAGTAGGGCTCCACAATCTCTAAGGACCTTATACATCCATAGAAAAAATAGCGGTGGGACGTGGAAAACAGAGTCTAAATTGGAGATATGGATCCCATATTACCTACAATAAAATTAAATATGGCATATTACTCCACAGGTCTACCACGAATGTAATGAAATAATATTAAACAGTTTGATCTCACTCATTTGCATTCAACAGGTGCAATTTCTCCCTATATGATTTGGGGGTATCAAAATTCAAGGCAGAATGCCATGTCTGTTTCTACCTCATCGCAAGTGGTAGACCGTTCATGTATTGCATATTATATGGAGGCCTGAACTGTGGAAAGTGTTCGTATATCCATGCTTGTAGTAATATCGAAAAACATAAATTACAAGTTACAATTGAAACAAAGAATCAGTTAACTGCATAATATATACCTTCAATAAGGTTGAATAACCTGCCATCTTTATAACTCTTGCTCTGGATGCTAGCCCTAATTATCTATATAAATGGATTGGAGCAGCAGTTCTCCAAGCATAGTGATGCACCTTATTAAGATCCTTTAGAAAATGCAGATACGTAGGTGAGACTCAATCACCAGTCTTATCAGTGAATAATGTACAACAAATAAGCTCAAGCTGCATATGTACCCCTATTACCGTCCGTAGTACAATTAGAAAAGGTAGTACGTAGCCACTTCAACTTTACTTTCTCACCCTTCACACCACTAAATACATTATCGGCCTCTTGGTCCAAGATACCCAAAAATCTTCTAACTAGTTTCGTACTCGGAATAGTGGTAGCACCATCTCTGAGCTCCAATAGATGACCAGTGATTGGTAAATCAAGAATGCATCGCACATCGTCTAATGTAATTGCCATTTCCCCAAATGGCATATGAAATGTATTAGTCTCCGGGTGCCATCTCTCTACAAATGTGGCTATCAAATTCTTGTTTGGCGGTTGATACGATATCTGCTGTAACTTGTCAATCCTGGAATCCGCAAAAAGATTCATCCAGCTCTTGTCTTTCGGACTCCAATTTCTATTTAAGTAGCTCCTGCGTATGACAGATCATATTAAGCACACCTCTTTTGTTGCCTAACCAAATTTCGGCTGCCACATGAGTTTCATATGTGGACAAAATATGTAGATCCATGGGACCTGCCGAAAATGATTGATCCTATTCACCTACATTATCTTCGCCTTTACCTTCATCATCCCCGCCTTCACCTTTACCTTCTTCGGTGTTTGAATATCACCTGTATCCATATTTTTGTTGGTATTTTGAAAAATTTCTTCTTCCTGTGGTATTTGTGGGGAATCTCTTATTGTGGTATTTCTGGGAGATTCTCACGAGCTAATTATTCTGCTTGACGACACATTTTCTCAGAAGCAGTCGGTGGCCGACCACTATAAATCCGAACTGCAATACAGGATAAAAGCCTATTAACTATATCAACAATACTCGATATACTAAAATTTGACAATATTTATCCTATAATAAACCATTATTAGTTATCAGAAACAAGTAAAAACACACCCATTTTATAAATAAATTAATTAATTAAAAAAATTGGGTTGTTTATCCCAATGTGAACGAACAGGCTTTGGTCCATTCATCCACATTGGGAGTAACGACCCGTGGGCCGTTCACCCCCTTATGGGTAAACATGCCATGAAAAATTATCCAAATTCACTTACAACTAAACAAATCAATCATAACCCACCAACTCAAACATTAATCCTTCCCTATTATTACAACATCATACCGTAATTCTTTGTATCTAGCAACTCTGTGTAGAAACTAAGGGTTTCGTATATTCAATGAGTGATAAAATATATTACAGGACGATTATAAATAATGATAAAAAATCCTAGACGACAATCTTAATGAAGGAAACAATAATATTACCCTAATAAAGAAATCTAAACATAATATACCTCTAAGAATCCAAAATCGACCACCGTTGGGATTGAAACACAACGTAAGAAGATGAAAACTGGAAAATATTACCAACGAGCAGCAATGAAAATTTATGGGTTGAGTCGCGGACAATGTCGCTCTCTTTAAGACCTTTCGTGGCTCTTCCCCAAGTGGGCGCTCAGTTCGTATAGTGCCACGCCGTCCTCGGGATAAAATAAGCCCAGAAATTCCCTTCTATCCCGAATTTCCTTGCACAATGGAAATTTGGAATACTTACACACTTTATGAATTTTACTCGAAAACTTGAAAGAAATTTTTCAAGAAAAGAAATAATTCTTCTCTTAATAGATATAGAGATATGAAAGTAGGAGGAATGCTAAAAATTTGAATAATTTTTGAGTTGTGTTAAATGATCAGAGAGTGGTGCTATTTATAATGCTTAGATTGACAAAGTGGGGGAGAGATATTATGATGGTTGAAATAAACCTCAACCAAATTTGACCAAATGTCAGGGATTTAGAAACAACCCGTATGACAAATTCAAAATTTGAATTTAAGTTAAAAATTAATATTGCACATAAAGCAAGTCCAAGTCAATTAACACCCTCATTCAATTATAAATAATTGGGTAAACAAATTATTATTTGCTTTATGTTTTTTTTTCTTTTCAAAATACACACAAAGTTTCAACAACCACTGTTGCACACAGTTTTGCTCTCCTACACAGTAGTGTGTAAGAGAAGCCATGCACACTCCCTTCAAAAATTTGTGGGGGGCACATATGCGCCCCTGCCATCAGGGAGCAGTTTTGTATTATTTATCTCACTTATCGTAGATTCCAAAAAAAAAATTAAAAATCTTTTTTTAGATGATGTGGGGCCATCACCAGGCGCCATGTCGTGGAGTGTACACACTCTCCTACACACTAGTGTGTAGGAGCGCACCAGCGCCGTTGCACATAGGTAAACGAAAAGGCTTCGGTAGGATAGGAATCCTTTTGATATCATCTCGAAAATTCTTTTCAAAAAAGAAACCAAAAATGGACACAGATTGGCCCCATATGCCGTCGCCAAGACAGCCGACGTCTATCACCTAATTTTCGATTCAAAATCCAACTCGAGTTAAGCAGTAAAACCGATATTTGGAAGAGAACTTCCAGTCATTTGACAAAAAAACGACAAAAGATTATTAGGGTCGATTGTCTAAAACAATGAGGTTTGTATTATTATAGACAATATCCTTTTCAAGCTTTTTAAAATTTTGTACTATATCGTCTATGTAAGTAACGTCTGAGGTCGAAACACTCAAAGAGTTGATATCTTAGTAAATAAATCAAGATAATAATCATCACACAGCGAAAAATCTAGTTACCTATAATGTGTTCATATCTAAATAATAAACCATGATCGAATCATAACATATTCAACAAACAATAGTACAAAATCTGTTGACCTGTAATTTGCTTGTAAGTTCGAAATTAAACAAATAACGTGATTGCAAACATTGGCGCATATACAATGTTTGAAATAATCCTCGAAGTGTTGGTGAGATTTTTAATTACTGCACATCTGCTTTGCTGTTGAGATGCATATGGTGCGGCATTGCATTCCATATCGTACCCTTGAAAAAAAAACCAGAATTAACTACAAAATATATAAGCATGATAATTGGGAGAGAGATTGATGCATCAAATTTGTTAATTAATACAACAATCCAAGGGACAGTAAAACCTCAATAAATTAATACTGTTGGGACCAAACAAAATTATTATTTTAGCTAAGTTATTAATTTATCGACTAATTAATAATTTATTAATTTATTGAGTATTTTTATGTTATTATTGTAGTTTGTGCATAATTTACCATTGGAATATAGCGTACACAATAAAATACGTTGGTTTCAACATTTAACAATACTAGTACTTTACCCGTGCATTGCATGGGAAGACGTATACATAAGATATAATTTAGAACCTATTTAAGAGAAAGTGCAAAAGATTTTTTAAAATTTCGGTAGAGTTTCACTTATATTTTGCACCAATCAATCTTATTAACACCCATAGTAGAACTAAAAAGTAAACAATTTTGCATAATTTTAAGTTGTGCCCAAACATCTTAGCGTCAATAGCACTCTGAGACCGATAAAATCTATTATTCTCAACAGCACAACCGAAACACAAAATATATAAGTAACATCAAATTTTGTAAGAATTAAGGAATCATATATACGCTTAGTCACACCATACTATGTCTAATAATTTCAATAACAACTATTCGGACTTCCCAAGTCCTTCACCATCCTACAAAAGCCAAAAGTAGAGTATTACATAATTTATTTATAAGCAAAGCATTGAGTTTCTTTCATTTTTTATTCGCTTCATTTGCATGGGAGAATATCTTTTTAGATATATATTTAACACTCATTCTAACGGTTTCACCCGTGCATTGTACAGGGAAGATATGTTTAAAAAATAATGATTTTAATAAATATTAATAGTATAGCATTAACAGCATTAAAGATGAATATGAAGAAATTCTTGACAAAGCATGAAACGATTCATGATTTAACTAAATGATAAAATGACATATATTAAGTATACACCCGTGCGATGCATGTCATTGACAACAAATATGTGAATGATGATTTTTAAAATTTGAATGTAATATATATATATATATATATATATATATATATATATATTGCAATGTAATAGGTACAGTTCGACAGATCCCAACACCATATACACTTATCCCCCTTCCCCAAACTATCCTCATTTAATCGAGGTTGAGCTAGAATGATGTAAGAAATGCAGCAGGATGGCGACTCTCATTCCCCATCCTTGGTATGCTAGAAAACTCTTATCCCCATCCACGTCACATCGTGATCATTTAATCGAAAACTTTTATTTTTACTTTTTTAATATGCATTAATGAAATCTCTTTTTTTTTTCAATAAACACCTTCTAATAGAGTAAACACATATATTAACATACTGAGTGGAAATTCACTAAAAATTTATAGTGTTACACTCGTTCGATGCACTGGATTTGCTGTCTCTAAAAATTTATTTAAAATTTAATAAATCAAATTGTAATTTATACAAATAGGCATCAAAATAATAAAATTGATTATACAAATAGAATGATTATTTTATATCAGTGGGTGTAGAATTTTTTTATATAAAAGTTTCTTATCTTTAAATATTAAATTAAGTAAAATTTAAATACTTATCAATATAAAAATTTATATCAATCACAATTTTGATTTATAATACTACCGTTATTTAATTATATTAATTAGATCTTATATCAATACTATAATTTTTTTTCAAAAGTATTGCTAATTTATATCATTAATGCAAAAAAAAAAAAACTAAGTTGAGAAGACCTTATATTTTAAAAATAATTCGCATATTAAATTAATAATTTGTAAATTTATAATAATTATATATAAATTATTCTTTTAGAAAAATTGAACTACAAAGATAAAACCACGACTCCCTTTTATTAGAACCAACATTTTCTTTCAACGGTGCATTCTTCATTAAAAAAAAAAGTGAAAATAGTTCTTAAAAAATGCAATTCTCACTGTGCTCCATCAAAGTAATTAAATAACAAAAAAAACCCAATGACCAAGCTTCATCTCCTATTCTACCATATTTACATATCACCATCAATGTTTGCAAGTAGATAAAATTAGTGAAACAATGTCTTTGTTGATCCAAAATCATGTCAAGGTAATTTGGCGCTTCACGTGGAACTTGAATCAACAAAATAGCATACATCCCCACTTCTATAGTACCTATTAATTAGTCAAAGCAATGCAATGATAACAAAGGAAGACTTGAAATGAAAAAATAATAAATAATATAAAATATAAAATAATATCTAAAATAATATCTAAATTTAGGTCAAGTGGAATAGAAAAATAGGTGGCATACAATGAAAATGGCATATTAATTGGCATAAAGGACAAAGTCATAATGAATTAGGTTGACGATGGTAGTATGTGTTACATATAAACACAAACAAAAGATTTGCTTCTACAATTAGTTTGCCTTAGCAAGTCCAAATAATTTGACACATAGGGATTACTCAATTTTCTTCTTCATAGAAAAGTTTTCTTTATGGAATCTTTTCCCCTTTTTCTTTTCAGCCTTTTTCTTTTTTTGAGACCTCATCTTCGACATCTTCAACATTTCTTGTGAGGATATGAAAATAAATTTTGTAATTTGTTTCAAAATAATGATTAGGTTGTGGAAAGAGATGTCATTAACAAGTACCTTCACTGATTTGATAATCAAATTGTGTGATAAACACTTGGATAGTTTCTCACCTGCATCACCTATAATTGAAGCCTGAACTGCAGCCTTTGAATCATTGAATCATCCGACTTGATGTCTGCTTGTGCACCAAAAAAGTAAAAATTATAGCAGTTATGTAATAGTTTGAAGCTTATAATCGTCTCAAGAAATCACACAAAATGGCATAGTGCACACAGTCACAAATTAGGGGAGGGAAATAGAGAAAGAGACATAAAGATAGACAGAAGGAGGATTTCTACTTTATCTCCTTATGGCTCTATCTTGTATATTAAATTGATCAAGATGAAATATGTACAAATAATTGTATTAAATGGAGGTCTTTAGCCAGCGAATGCAAACAATACTCGCGAAAAAAATCATAAACGATTTTAACCATCCATGTCCTCAAAATCGGTCCATTTCTCTCAGCTGTTTCTCAGCATCTTCAGTTGGAAGTATGGCATCCATAAGCTACAAATTAGAATGACCCAAAAAAAAAAACCCAACTTTAGAGCGAAAGAGTTTTACCACCCAGTCGTGAGATATGATAACATAAGCTTCATAGAGTAAACTTATGAAAACTAAGATTATTATAGAGATTTCATTATAGTATCAAGTTGCTAGTAGATTGTTCTCACAAGTTCCCTTATAATCTCACAACTCTACCATTTGAAGTTTTAGACTTCTTCCCTACACTCGAAAAAGTATCAGATAGGGTGTACAAATTATTCATCAAAATTTGAAGATGACGTAAACAATGAAGAACAAAGAACAAATGAAATTATGTAGAAGATGAAGAACTGACTCATCATACATTTAGCTCACCAATTCCATAGTAAAATATATCCTCACTAAACATTCTAGAGCATTCCAATGTTAGAACTATAATCCAACAGAAAAGCAAATCTAACCCGAGACTATTGAACCAAAATTTTGGTAGCATAAACATCAATTGACAATAATTTGAACCAAAATTAATACAGTCTAAAAGACAAGACAACAGATATGAATCTCTCAAACTGCATACTATTTATTACAATGCTAGGAGTATTCAAAGAATTTGATCGTGAAGGATTAACTTTAATTTCTCATAAAGATCTCCTCTAGACACAAAGATTATAAATACAAAAATAGAAGGTATCACATATTGTTTAAGAACCAATTCTTCATTATAATTGAATTTGTTTAAGCTTTCCTCTAACAATTAAACGAATTAAAAATAAGAAAAACAAAAAGAAGAGAACAGATGGATAAGATGAAAGTTGTAAATAGCCAAACCTACGCCTCATCAGAAGAAGAATCCACTTTCTTCTGCTTTTTAGCATCACCAAAGACTTTTCTAAAGCATCCTGACCTTATCTCTTACCTGTTCACAAATCAAAATACACACACAGTGTAAACGCAGCAATATCATCTACAAAAGCCCTAAACACAAAATCAAAGGGTGATTTACCAAATCAACGCTTTCTTCATTGGTTCTCTAGGAGCTGCAGTGACCTTCAAATAAAAAAAATCAAACTGTGAAAACAAAACATAGAAGAATAAAAATAAAACATCCGAAGTCTTAGAAATAGAGAAGACGTATATATGCATAGAGAACTGGGTATCCTAATCAGAGATTGGTGCTCATCAATTAGGGGTAGGATTAATACATATGAAAAGAATTACCCAACAAATTCTAGAGGGGGGATTAGAATTTCAATTACAATAGGATTGGTTGAGGAAAAAATCCGTGTGAAATTGATATGCTAAAATTATGGATTATGCACTTTAATTGGAACCGTAAGTGAGATGTTTGAGATTGATATGTTAAAATTATGGATTATGTATATTAATTGGAGGATTATGCAGGGGTGGAAATCAAGGAGGTATGTTTGAGCGGGACTAAAAAAAATAAAATATTAATTTTTTAAATCTTAAAAACTAAAGTATGGGCGGGAAACTGATATCATTTTATTAATTATATTCCAAAGTCATTTATTGTTTATAGGAATATGAAAAGTCAATTAGAGTTTTACTAATATATAATCTCTATCTGCTTCATTACAATGGCATAAAGTTTTACTAACAAACATATCATTCCAAATTCCTCACTCTTCTTCACAATAGCGTCGTATTTGAAAGGAGTAAAAAACTCTACATTGACTGATGAAATGAGGAAAGCATTGTGTGAATATAAAAATGAACATCCCTCTTCTACGCAAAAAGATTTGCAACACTGGGTTTAAGAAAAGTTTCAGAATGAAGAAAACAATTTTTTTATTCAGAATGAAGAAAATATGCCAAATGTAATATATGCACTGCAAAAAATTAAGAATGAAATTGAGTTTGGATTGATAGAAAAAAACGTTGGATGCATATTTTGTAAAATATGTGAATTGAGGAAAAAGGAATGTTTGTTAATTTGAGCTATGACTATGAAATTTAATGAATTTCAGTAGTTATTAATTTATATGTTCGTTGAGCCTTAAAGATTTCCAAAAAAATTATTATCTTATAAATTTAGCAAGATTATTAATTTAGTACACATGCCCGAGTTGACACCAGAGATTTTCATTATTTAATCGAGATTATTAATTTATCGAGATTTTACTGTATTAGAATACTCACATGCATTTGAACCTTATCCTTCCTCCGAGTGCAATGTGCGTGTTATATTGCTATTTGTGCATTTAAATTTATCTTCATCGCCATTGGTAGCACCGATGAACTTAGTAGTTGCATAGCATGGGTATAGTGTTGTGCTTCGTCGTCATGGGCGATTTCAACTTGAGTACTGCTTCCCGAAATCTCCATCTCAAGCCTGATTTTATGGAATATATCTTAAGAAAGATTCCCAAGGGCTATCAAATTGTAGTAGTTGGTAAGATATCAAACTATTTTGCAATTCACAATGCCAAAGTAAAAAATGTACTCCAACAATAGATAGACTAATGCACAACTTGACACAAAGTTTAGTTAGTTATGTTAAGTCGGGAAGCTTAATTTGTTGCATTATGTGTAGTATTACGCAGATCGACATTTGCAATAAAGTCACCAGAGGGGTTGGAATGGGGGCAGAAAGGCCCCGTCCTGGGTCAAGGGCCGAACCCTCAATGGCCTACGCTATTCATGACTCTAAATAATTCGTTTTTCCTAAGTATGATTAAAAAAAAAGAGTTTGAATATATTTTGGAGACCATGATAACTATTATATATCGGTCTAATGACATGGCCCGCACCAAATTATCTCTAATCACTTGACGCGTGACTTGCACCAACAATGGATACCAACTAACCGCCAGATCCACTGCTAATAAGGTAAATTGTAACTACCTTGTAACTGCGTAATTTTGTCTTAATTTAAATAATGAAAAATATTTTGAAGGAATTTTCACTGAGTTTCCTTTGTATTTTGGACATATTCATCCTATAATAATTCATTACAAACTCAAGCAATCAACATAATAAAATACAAATCACTTTTCAATAAAAGAATGTCAAAATCTTCAAAGACAATAACATCCACCATAATCCAACACTAATATAATTTTCCAAAGCTCGAATGAAAATAATGTTTGAAAAGAAGTAATGAGTAAATGATAGTTGTTTAGTTTGTGTTTATTTCATAGTCTTTATAAGTATTTTATAGTGTTTAGTACATATATTTGTCTATTTTTAGGAGAGACCAACATGGATGGACGTCATTGCAAAAAAGTGAAAAGAAGTGAAAATGACCGAAAAGTGCAAAAAAATGAAGAATGGGGACCAAGATTAACAAGCATGGGGACCCACATGGATGGACGGCATAGCAGCATACGAAAAATTTGACATGAAAAGTTCGTTTTAACGAATTTTTCCCCAATTCTCGTCTAACCCTAATTTAATTAACCCTAATTTAAATTCATCCCCAATTTTCTCAAACCCTAATTTTCGAGTTTTTTGCCCCCAAAATTCTGCCCCCAAGATTTTGCAGCCTCCTAAGGCTGTGCTAAAGCGGTTATCCAGTTTATTCGCTCGCTTCTTGTGGGACTCTCAAGATGGGGCCCCCCGTATGCATTGGCGGCGTTGGGGGGAGTTGTGTCGGCCCCCGGAGGAGGGTGGCCTTGGCTTCAGGAGGCTGGGTGATATGGTCGATTCTTTTTCCCTGAAGCTTTGGTGGCGCTTTCGTTCTCAGGAGTCTTTGTGGGCCCTCTATATACGGGACCGATATTGTCGGGGACAGCCACCTATGCAGGTTCATCCTGCCTATCTTGATTATGGGGGTTGGCGTCGGTTATTAGCGAGCAAAGAGATTGCTGAGCCCCGCATTTTCTGGCAGCTTGGATGTGGCCGAGTTTTCTTCTGGCATGATTGTTGGATGGGTGATCGTCCTTTTGCTGATTTATTTCCTGCACACAGTCACTCCTCGGCTCGGGTGCAGGACTTCTTTGACGACACTAGTTGGGCGCTTGAGCGTTTATTACAGGTAGTTCTCTCTGACCTGGCCCTTCAGATCTCATCCGTCCCTTTGGACAACTAGGTCCCCTGATCGGTTGTTGTGGCGTGATACCTCTGATGGACGGTTCACAGCTCGGTCGGCTTGGGAGTTGGTTCGGCAGCACGCTGAGGTGCGGCCGGTGTTTCGGGACCTCTGGTGCCCGGCCTATCCCTGTGGATCGCCTCGTTTTCCACCGGCGCTTATTGCGAGGGCCTTGTGCGGATTGACTATGTGGTTAGGCGAATTCATGTGCGAGATGCCTTCGTTGCGGTGTTGCTCGGCTGAGGAGACGCTTCAACATGTTTTCATTAGCAGTGGGGCGGCGTCTCGAGTTTGGCAGCATTTTGCGACGATCTTCCATATCCCATCTCCCACCTCTGACAGTATCTGGCACCATGTTCAGCGCTGGCGACATTCAGGTCATTTTGTCAGGCGAGGCCACATTCGCATCCTCGTGCCCATTTTCATCTCTTAGCACTTGTGGATGGCACGTACTGATGCGAAGTATCGGGGCATTCCGGTCGATTCTCGACAGATCATTTGGCGTGTCTATCGGGCTCTGTCCCTCATGCACATCGCTGGGGTTTTCCGTCGTTCTCATTGGCGCGGCGATCATGACTTGGCGCCCCTTTTCGGAGTCACTATTGCCCCCTCACCTCCTCCCCTTCCAGTGTTGGTGGTCTGGCGTCGGCCGTCTGTGGGATCTGTTAAGGTCAACACGGACGGCTGTGTGGTTGATGGTAGAGCTAGCGGGGGTGGGGTGATCTGGGACCATCTTGGGCGCTGCGTTCGGGCCTTTTCCTCCTCCTGGCCATTGCGCTTATTTTGGAGGCAGAGCTCCGTGCCATCCTTGATGGCCTGTTGCTTGCGCGCTCTCTTGGAGTTGACACAGTTTGGGTGGAGGCTGTTTCGTCCGTAGCTGTACATTGTATTGTTCGTGGAGGCGGTCCGTGGTACTTACAGGTGATTATCCGACGTATTCGGCTGACTCCTCGCCGCGAATCGGGACTTGGTCTCGCATATCTACCGTGAGGGCAACCAAATTCTTGACGCACTTGCTTGATGGGACTACTACAGACTATACGTGATACGACTCACTTGATTTACTGCTCGGGCTCGGGCTCTCTCTGAGATGGATCGTCGAGGATTTCCGTCGGTCCGCGGTCCTTAGCAAGGGTACCGGTTTATCTTTATTTTTATTTTTTACTTGTTCATTCTTTTGTACAGGGAGGTAGTACCTCCTTATTTATCATTCTATTATTCTTTTATTCCTTATTGTCAGGGAGATAGTATTTCCTCATTTACTGCTTTTCGCACATTCCTTTTCATTGTTTGGAGGTCAGGTATATGCCCCCCTCCTATTGTTATTTTTTTATTTATTAATAAAAAGGTAGGGGGATTCCAAACCCCCACTAACTAGGCTCGGCGGATGCGTAAAACCGACGTTCGAGTCTAGTTGGTGCTTTGCTTAAAAAAAAAAAAAAAAATGGGAAACGCCAACCCTAGTTCTTGTTACACAAGAATTTACCATAATTAACTTAGGGTTTTGGTATTTTAGGAATAAATTCCTTCCCAAGATATACCTTAATTAAATTTTACTACACCTATATAAACACCTCTACACACACATTATCAATCACAAACCTCACCGGTAAATTTCTTCCCTCGAATTTTCTCTCCCGAGTTCTCGACATCTCTCTCTCGTTTCTATCTTCCTCTCACCAGCGTCGAGCTCTCTCTCTCGAGTTCTCTCTCTCTGCGCGTTCTCCGGCGTCGACAATTGCGGTCATAGATTCTGGCCGGAGAAGCCGAGACGAGAACCGGCTGAGACCTCCTTTCTCTCCAGATTTTTCCCCAATGAAAAACTCACGAACGAGGGAGATGAATCTGGTTTTTAAATTCATTTTTACACCCCAAGTCCCTGATATTCCTTTAGTTGTTTAAGTTAGCCATTTAGTTTATTTATTCTTATAGCCCAAAAGGTTTTCATTTCTTTCAATTAGGTCCCTAGATTTTAAGATCCCGTCAACTGTAGTCAAACCCCGTGACTTTTAGTTGACTTCCATTTTAGTCCTTATATTTTATTTATTTTAGAGATCCCAAAGTTTCAATTTGTTTTCAATCGAGTCCTTCAATTTCAATACTGGTCAACTGCAGTCAAACCCATGACTTTCAGTTGACTTTCAATTTAGTCCTTATATTTTATTTAGTTCACAAGACCCGAAGTTTTAATTTAATTTCGATTTAGTCTAATAGTTTTCAAATGCGGTCAATTGCAGAAGTTGACCGTCAACTATCGTTTGACTTTCAAATTAGTCCCCAAAATTCTCTAATTTTGCATTTTAGCCCAGACTCTTCAAATTTTGCAATTTTTAATCCCTAAACTTCAAATCTTATTTGCTTAACATCCCACGTTTATTTATTTACATTATTTTTGAAACTTTATTCAATCAAAAGTCTAATTAGAGTTTATTTAATTATTTTAGGACTAGACGAGACGCGACAACCTTAGAAATTTGCAGAATTAAGGCTCAAATCCCGGATTTGAGGTAGATCTCTATCTATGAACATTTTTATTTTTCAAAAATTGTGCATAGATTATTAATTTGTATTATGTGTTAGCATGTGTTGTGTATTTCCATGAGACTATGTGCTATTTTATTAGCATATAACAGAGAATTATTTGATCAAACCCAGACATGAGATTATTATTGCTTTAATGCAATCAGATTACGAGACTTACTTGCTTAAATACATGAGATTAGACTTGAACTTGTATTTATTACTCGTTCATGAGAATTATTGCTTGGATTGCATGATCATGTGTTTTATATGTAATACAAAATTATTATCATGCGCGAGATCTGCTGAGTATTTCTACGAAATACTCACGTTTTCTTTAAAATAAACATTTGTAGATTAAGGAGTTGACGGCGTGGCATTGGGCGGTGGACTAAAATAGAGTTTAATTAGAGCTCATTAAAGACTACTCCTTTCTATTAATTCATGTCGAGATATTAAATTATTTGTTTCATTAATTTATTTCCGCATCAATTTATTTTAAGGTTTGAAATATTAACGTTTGAATTTTTAATAATATTCCGCTAAAATTAAATTTTCGTTTACTACTGTTACTTTTGGTTTTCAAAAGTTAGTTTAGAAATGTGATGTGGCGTTCCAAGTATTTAGAACTCGGGCCGTTACAGCTTTGGTGTTAGAGCAGGTCTACGTTTTTGTAGATTTGGAAAAAAAAATTGTTTTTGTTAAAAAAAAAAGGAGAAAATTTTCATTCTTTCAAAAAAAAAAAAATATTTTTAGCGATATTTTAGAATAAAGAGATTCCACACCCGCCATCGCTCGTCCCGCCAACTCCGAGGTAATAGAAGAGATGCAAAGTCACCACCACCACCACCACCACCACCACCACCACCACCACCACACTACTACTACTACTACCCCTACTACTACTACTACTACTACTACTACTACTACTACTACCCCTACTACTACTACTACTACTACTACTACTATTACTACTACTACTACTACTACTACTACTACTACTACTAAATCTTTCGTGAAAAGAAATTCCATACAATTTAAAAAATGTAAAACTTTGTGACATACTAAAATTCAAGTTAACAATTTCGGGAAAAAACTATCTTAATATCAAATAATTAATGAGCATACACATTCATTGTAATGTCATGTTCACTAATTTTGTGTAATATTTCTACATAAATTTTTATTTATGAAAAATAAATTTTAGATGATATTTTTTAAGAATTGTATTTAGATAAAGGAACAAATTCTTATAATTCGTATAATTTTACATGAACTTTGCACATTTAGAATTAAAAAACACCAATGTACTATCAAAAACAATGTAACTGTATAAATTGGTAGTCACTACAAAATATATTTAGTGAAACATCTATATATTTTGTGAGTTCACATTACACTATTATTAAATATTTGTAATTTGGAGTGAAATTAAATTTAATTAAAAGTTCCTAGCTAGTATCAAAATTGTAGAAGGAAAAGAAAATCATGTATCGTCCATCAACTTTGTATAAACAAAAAATATTGAAAATTAATTAAAAAATAATTTAACATCAATAAAATAATAAATTCATTATAAATTAAACTAATTAGTTTTGTATTTAATTAGTAATATTAATATTAAAATATTTTACAATATTACAATATTTATAATTATTTTATTTAATCAATAATTGTTAATATATATGACATTTATTTATGACACCCATTTTTTTATTTTTTATTTTTTGTTGACATTCATTAAATATTTGTAGTCGATTCTTAGAATTGGAGCACCTAAAAGAGGAAAGAATCAAATTAAATTGTAGCGGAGTTATTAATTATGTTCAAAATTATAACATGGGGATGGGTAGTTACCATAGAATTATTAATTAATTGATGAATTCAAAATTTAATTTTAAAATTCAAAATTCAAAAGGTCCATAAAATGTGTAGTAGTTTCAATATTAATAAACCACCCACATATCTTTTAAAAAAAATAAATAAATAAACCACCCATATAAAATCACAACACCTGGCAATAGCAAAAAACAAATAGTCTTTTATGTCTTAAAACAACTGAACATATGTTTTTTTTTTCCTAAAATCACTAGTAGAAAACAAAAATACCATACACCTCTACTTTATATATATTATAGATTTTTTCATAATTAAATAGTTTTTATAAAAATTATTTAATAAATAATATGTGTTTATGTAAATCATATAAATTTAAAATTTTAAACTATGTTTACAGACATTTTAATTTTAGTGAATTACTTAATATTAATTTTGAGTAAAAAATACACCAATGCACAAAAATGTAAAATAAAAATAATAATTGGGAAAATATCCATTAGACATTCCCCCACCCACCCTGCTCTATAGACACCGCAAAATTCTCGTCACATTTAGGGATGGCAAAAAAATTCGTGAAAATCGAAAACCGTGGTTATCCAAACCGAACGGGGGAAAAAACCTAACCGATGGATCGATGGGGCAAATATGATTTGCTATTTTCTTGACTCAAATCGGGGTGGATCGGTTATGGTTCGGGGAAAAAAAA
Organism: Jasminum sambac; assembly: GCA_018223645.1. Lineage (NCBI taxonomy): Eukaryota > Viridiplantae > Streptophyta > Magnoliopsida > Lamiales > Oleaceae > Jasminum > Jasminum sambac. The sequence continues at coordinate 28,192,161 of CP073647.1, forward strand.
TCGAACCGAACCGTTTACCCGCTAACATGGACGAAGTTATAGGTGTAAGGTCATAATAATTACTAAATCGTGCAATTATATTCACAAGTTGATAGTTAGTCGAGTTGGTTAGTAGCGGCATCTTGCAATCTAGATGTTCGAAGTTCGAACCCTCTGCATGCACTTGGTTTAATTATATAGAATTTTTTTTTAAAAAAAAAAGGGGGTTCGAAAATGGTTCAGAATCCCGAACCGAAAACCAAACCGAACCGAACCGAAACACCAGCGGTTCGGTTCGGTTATGGTTACAGTTAAAGACCGCCGGTTCAGTTCATGGTTCGAGCCAAACCGTCCCCGAACCGACCCGTTGCCCACCCTAGTCACATTCTAGTTCTAGCATGAAGTTCAAGGCGGTTTGCCCCCCAGTTGTGAGTTTTCTAGGTGAAAAGTCCCTAGTCTTTCATGCCGGAGTACGCTGCCACGGAATTTGCAACTTGCCAGCATTGCTAGCTACCAACAGCATAGGATGTGTGGCGGAATGGCCTAGTGGGCATTTTTTTAATAATTACTCTCTCCATTCTATAAAGATAAAATTATTTTCTTTTTTGATTCATTGAAAAATATAGACCACTTTCTATTTGTGTCTATTTAACTTTTTAACTTAATTTTTTCATTATGCGTTTATTTATTGTACACCGTTATTAATAAAAACTAATATTTACACTTGTACATTGCACGGGAAGTAAATTATGATAATTATATAATAAATAAAATAATTAAATAAATAAAAATATATCACATTTAAAAAAATAAACTTACAACAAAACCTCTGACGATCTATCGCCTTAGGAATTGCAAAAATTTTAAAAATAAAATTAACGCACACAAAATTGAAATAAAGAAAAAATGAGTTTTTATACAAAATGCGAATAAATAGTAGAATCAACCTTTCAATTTTAATTAATACTATCATAAATTTCAACAAAAACAAAAATCCACACAATTTAAAACTATATGTTAAAAATAAAAAAAAAACAACACAAACAATTTTCAAACTAGCAGACACTTTATAATCTCAAACCTACAGTCCGGCTCTCCTACCCACTGTGGGTACCTTACAGTACCCACAGTCGGGGAAAAAAAAATTTTGGAGGTCGGGTGAGACCCCCCGCCATCAGGGGCAGTTATGTATTATTCATCTAACTTAACGTAGATTCCAAAAAAAAATTTTAAAAAATTAAAAAAAAAAAAATTTTTGCATGCTGACGTGGCGCCACCTGATGACGCCACGTCAACGTGGGGATTTGCTTATGTTCCCTACTTTTCAAAAAGTGGGGATTCACCTAATATTTGTAATCCAACTTTTCAAAAAGACGATGCTTCATTATTTTGAAAAAAGAAAATTACATTATTATTTTGTAAAGAAAAAAAAAACTTGACCACCGATTCGTAGTCAAAATATAATATAATAATTTAAAATGCAAAAAAGGTAATATTTATCATTAACAAATTATGTGAATCAATATGATGTCATGATTTCAAAATACTTAAAATTAACAAACTCTTGTTCAATTAAATTTCGTTCTCTCTAAAACAGTTAATTTGTTATGACGACATGCTTTCAAAACGTTACTGTCCCCCATTGCTTTTATACATCAAAATACGCAAACAAACATTCACAGATAAATACAATGACGAAATTATGTCTTCACCATATCGAAACCCAAATCAGAACAAGAATCGTACACAAAATCATCTTCCATGGTGGCTTATATTTATATATTTTTATTTATACTATATACATCTAAATCAATAATTCTAATTGAAAAAGATTCACTTTGTTCATTCATTTCCCCAAATCATGTCTCTCAAATTGTTGTTTCTGGCTTTTATTCTTTTGTTTCCAACTCTGGTTTTAGGCGAATGCACGTGTGAATCCGAGGAAGCAGCTGATAGAAACAAAACCTTAGCACTAAAATACAAGTTAGCCGCAATCGCGTCGATCCTCCTCGCTAGTGCTATTGGTGTATGTCTTCCAGTTTTGGGTAAGACTATACCCTCCCTAAGTCCAGATAGGAATATTTTCTTCATCATAAAGGCGTTTGCGGCCGGCGTGATTTTGTCAACCGGTTTCATACACGTGCTTCCGGATGCATTTGAGAACTTGACGTCACCGTGTATTAGTGACCACCCTTGGGGAGATTTTCCGTTCACAGGGTTTGTTGCCATGGTGGCGGCGATTGGAACGCTTATGGTGGATACGTATGCAACGACATATTATGGAAAGAATTTTGACGGCAAGATGCCGATAGGCGGTGGCAATGAAGAAGGTGTAGTTCCTGTTCATACTCATGCCAGCCATGGTCATGCACATGGTTCGATTCCTGCGGATGGTGATCTTCTTCATCATCGGGTAATCTCACAGGTATGTTTTTATTGTTGTTAATGAAATAAGATTACCTAGATATACTGTTTCGAATCCTATCATGTTAAATACTATTATGTGGTCTGTTTCTAGTGGAGGTCACAGTCAATAATACAACATTACTAGAGACAGCAAATGTTGGTCATACTAATGCTAAGTTTTTGTTGGATTGTAGGTCTTGGAGTTGGGGATCATAGTGCATTCTGTAATTATTGGAATTGCTTTAGGGGCTTCTGAAAGTCCTAAAACAATAAAGCCTTTAATTGCTGCTTTGACTTTCCATCAATTTTTTGAAGGCATAGGACTTGGTGGATGCATAACTCAGGTATTTACATTTATTTACAGTAATGTGATAATGTGATATGACACTGGGTATTAACTGGTAGCACAACACCAACCAATACCGAGATGTCACTTGACAATTGATGCTATGTATTCAGGTTGACTTAATTATTGGGATGTTTATTTGCAGGCTAAGTTTAAGTCACGAACTATTGCGATAATGTCCATCTTCTTTTCGCTCACAACCCCAGTTGGCATCGTGATAGGTTTCGGGATAAGCAGCATCTACAGTGACACTAGTCCGACTGCTCTTATCGTCGATGGGATTTTTAATGCTGCATCAGCTGGGATCTTGATCTACATGGCCCTCGTGGACCTACTTTCAGCCGATTTCATGAGTCCGAAAATGCAAAGTAATGGAAAGCTTCAATTAGGCGCAAATGTGTCTCTTCTTGTGGGTGCTGGATGTATGTCTCTCTTAGCGAAGTGGGCTTGAGAGACAACAAACGTTTTGACCTTCTTTTTTTTTCCTTTTTTTTTTTTTCATTTTTCACAACATTGATATATTCATTATTTGGAGCTTGCAAAAGATCTAATTTGTGAGAGTAGGATTTTTGGAGTGATAATGCAGCTGATAGAGTAGTTAAGTTCTTCCTAATAGGCATTTTGTTTAATTTAAATCTTGTGTGCATATCCTCGTTTGTGGGTATAGCTCTTTGCTCTTGTCTTGTATATCAACAAAATTAATCTTGAGAGCTCTTGTAGGATGGATATACATTAATGCTGTAGATAAGAATCAAGTGTCCATTCCGCAGCATCTTTTGGATCTATTGTATTATACTTGTCAAGTTTCGCTTTCACTCTAAGGGCTTCTTTGTATCATTTTTTGCAATAACCAATTTTTTCAAAAATCTCCACTAAACACACTTTTAAACTCCTCCAACATCAACAGAAATGTCATTTTTAATTTGGTGTCGTGATACAGCACTTCGTATTTGGTAAAAGAAACCTTTTCTCGATTTTGTCTTCTATTTATTATAATACAAAAAGTATCGTTTTTACGGGGTTAGAGATGACTTAATAACATGGTCTATAAAATTTGCAAAAGTTCAAAAATTTAGACCGCAGACATATTCGTAAAAGGTGTGTAACATTCACTCATGATCAGGACAAGTAATATATGAACTAGGAGTCTTAAGTATTGTCCCATGAGGATCGAATTTAATTACCCAAATAGGACCTTTCTTGAGGTACACACAAATTAGAGTGTGGCATTTGCCACACTCTAATAGGGGCGTTCCCCCCCCCCCCCCTTTCGGGGGACCATGATGGTCATTCCCTATTCAAGTATTAGGGTGTGGCAAAAGTGTGGTAATAATTTGTGTGTACACCTAGAATTTTCCAATGGTGTCATTTGGCAAATAATGGGAGGCTTTCAAATCTACATAGATTAATGTCTAGTAAATAGACATTTGAGGTTAAAACTCTCCTCCAATGCATAATGTGCAAAGCCCATTAAAATTGTCAGTGTGGAATTTATTTTATTAATAAAAAACCCAAATGTATGTCCATATCCGCATGAAAAACTATCCATTTCACAGATATACATCCATATGTATGTGTGTATATATATACACACACGAAAATTCCCAGTCTTGAATAAACATGAAACAACTAGTAAAATCCTACCTTTATTAAAGATTTTCTCGTGAGATTTTCCACCTCTAGTTACTGTGTAAATCATTTCAACCCTATGTTGGATTTTCAATCTTTGATCAACCAGTAAAGAGTAAATCTATGAAAAAGGAGGGAAAGGAGAAGTCATCTTGGAGGGAAGAGGAATGAAATTTGTGAGAGAGATCGATTATGGGTACATAGAAATTGGTAAATTTGTGAGGGAAAAGGAACGAAAATTTTCAATTGTCAAAGGATTTCCCGCCTCGCCGTTTGCCAAGGCCAGTACGTCCCTGTTTATGCTGGGTGAGACAGGTGGACAGGCTTTTTAGAAATGGACAATGAACTTGATATTGTTTAATTTTATTTTTGCCATGTCAGCCCAATATAGTTCAAGAAACGCATTGGAGAAGAAAAAAATTGGACAAAGTCTATTTTGATGACATGACACACTTTATTAGACATTAGCATTTTAGCATTGGAGATGCTCCAATGATAATGTCAACAGTCAATTTTTTTTACTAGTGTATTTAGCACCTTGGGAAGTTGAGTCAATTTTCACTAATGCATTTAACTCATGTAGAAACTTCGCTACATGTGAATCCAGTTTAAACATCAATTAAATACATTCCGGTTCAAGAAAATTTATCTCCTCAACATTCAACTTATGTGACCGTCACAAACTACAAAAGTATATATCTCTATCCCCTTACCTAAATTTGTATTCCATGTTTCTTAAGTTATTTTATGTTGTCATATACTCATATCTCAAATTAAAAAACAAAATCAATAAATCTTTCAACAATTGGTCAAAAAGATAAATTATTATGAGCACTAGCATAGAATTAACATCAATCTATTAACTAAAAACAGTGCATAAAAGCAAGGGCGGATCTAGGGGGGGCCGGCACGGGTGGTAGCCCCCCCGACCCAAAAAAAATTCCGAAAGTTTATATAGAAAAAAAAATTTTATACATAATTTTAGTTGAATTAAATTTTTTTCTGTATTGCAGCCTCCCCGGCTAAAAATCCTGGATCCGCCATTGCATAAAAGTCAAGAAATAGGGTCGGCAATTTGCTTAAATTGATCTCCATAACTACAAGTTTACCTATTAATAACACGGTTAGCGTAGAAGAAATTTCTTCAGAAGAATACATCACCAATTCGTAGGAAAGAAAATAGGACTTTGAGAATCAATCGTTGCACCATATCCTGAATCCTCTCCTCCCTTCAAAACTCTTGTTTTCCACGTGTTGTATTCTCTCAAAATTTCTTCTTTGCCACATGTAGAATCCTCAAAAAGTCTTTCCATTTGAGTTTTATAAGTATTTGTATTTATATTTGTTAGGTCTACAATTAGATCTGGGGTCTAAAAAAATAAATAAAATTGTAGAAAAAGGAAATGAAAATTAGAGATTTGTTTCGGCCAAAAATTGCTCTACATCCTTCGTTGAGCTCCACAAAAGTGATGGTGTCTCAAAATTGGCTAAATATCAAAACAATTGCAGATTGGGATAATAAGCAATTTAAATGACTTTGTCCAAATCAGGCTCACAGTAGATTGGGATAATAAAAATCCCAACTGCGCATGCTATTCAGTATTCTACTCCCTCCGTTCCAATTATACAAGGTTGTTGACTTTTTCTCAAAAATTAAGAAAAGTGTTTGGAAAAATAAGTTTTGCAACTAGTTTCCTAATCTACCCTCATTTAATGAGTATTATTATAAAATAATAATAGTTATAATAAAGCAAACTAAATAAAGTTATTTTATTAAATGAACAAAAAAAATTACTCAATATAAAAATAAGATTATATATTTGAGATATCCGAAAAAGGAAAACAAGCATATATCTATGGGACGGACGGAATGCCTTTCGACATGGACTTCAACCAGCCTAAGTGGATTAAGAACAACAAGAACATTAATTTTGCAAAACATTATGGCTTTAATGCTTTTATCCTAAACTTCAACTTTCATTTTCAACCTATTTGTCGTATTACTTTTACTGTAACTCAATTAGTTTTATTATATGTATATACTAGTTTTTACGCCCGTGCGTTGCACGGTAGTAAAACTATGTTAAATAAATAATAAATTATTTCAGACGTGATTTAAAATTGTGTTTAATTGCTAGTAGCATAACGTCTGTTACAATTTAGTAGTATATATTATTACAATATTTCTATATTAGGTTTACAATATGTTCACAATTAAAATGATTAAAAATAAATTGTGAGAGATTAATTTAATAAATTGTGTGATGTGTGAAAGATAAATAATATAAACTGTAATAATTAAAGTTACAATTCAATAAGTATTTAAATGACATTAGTTTTAAATGAATTACAATGCAATACAATAGATTATAGTTTTCAAGTTCTAATAATGCTTTAACAATGTCAAATATGTACATATCAACAAATTAGCTCAATATACAGCTAAAAATTAAATAATTTAAAAATAATGTCAAGACAATGCTGAATTAAAACTCAAACGTAATTCAAAATAAACACATAAAATACGTTAACCACAATGGTGATCATGTAACATAGAAGAAATATAGGTCAAAGTAGAAACATATGTAAAATTAAAAATTATTTAAAATCAATGTCAATTTACAATTTTATTGCATCGTCATCCACTAATAATTATGGCGAATCTGCAAAAGAGATAATATGTAATGTATTACAACACACACCATTTTCGTGCACCATATGCACCAACCCAAGGCATTACATCTCATACCCAATTTAAATTTCATGATTTTATTTTTTATTTTTCAATTAATTGGACTTATAATTCATTGTTTTATTGTCTCTTTTACAATTAACTTAAATTATGCATTATTTTTCCATATACGAGGTCATGTGCCAAAAGCCAGAAAATTAATTTCATAAACCTTTTGCTTAATTTTGACAAAAAAAGTCACTACAGAAAAAGAGAATTTTCACCATTAACTTTTTTTCCCAAAAACTCAAAAAAAACAGAGAACTAAAGAAAAAACAGAGGGTAAATGTTTAAAAGTCTAGGCATTCCAGTCTCCAAAAAACAAAGAGGATGGTCAAACTATCATTTTCGATAAAATATTGGTCGCAACATGGCAATTTTGCAAGGACGAAATCGGCAAAAGTAAAATTTTTTATGACGCATTAATTCTGAAGCAACAATGTAAAGAATCTACATGAACTAAATAGTAAGCAAACTCAGTAGTAGCTAATAAGCGCAAACAATCTCATATATTTTTACTTCCAACATTCTAAAATTATTTTAGCATCAACTTAGTTTGAACTTTTTATTTCCTTCTCCACACCAATACACGGATAGTAATCACTAACAAAAAATAATAAGATATGAAAAATAAAGCTTGATTCCAGTTGAATCAAGAAAGTTTGTGATTTAAATGTGAAAAATCAGTAGATATTTGAAATTTTTAAAAGATCTATAATGTATATAATTTTTAGAAATGCTAAAAAGAAAGTAAAACATTATAAAACACGTAAAAATAAAAAGACTTGTTGATAAATTTTTGCCACCAAAAGAGCAACTAATATAATAGATCATTAAAAAAAATTAAATTACAATGATCAATTATTAATGTGTAATGCTAACATTGTTTGTGTAAACCATTAATTCAACTTATTTAAGAACTATAATAATGTCCTAAATTAATTAATAGACATTTCATTATTGGTCACTATTTAGAGTACTATAATAATTTAAATTTATAATAATCGATTAAAAAATATTTAAGTAACATAATAATTTTATCTTGTAATAATTGATTTATATAACTCATACCATAATTAGTTTCTATTCATCAGATCATGTATAAGTACTTTAATTAAATTGTAGCAAGGAAATTTAAAAATTAGTAGCGACATTGTTAAAACATTTTCTCCACAATAAATTTATTTTATTTTTCAATATTTATTGTGTAGAATTTATGAATTAATCCAACCGAAAATGAAAAATATTGTTTCCATCTTCGGATATTTGTTAAAGATATTTATTGTATCATTTTATTCATTGTGTAATTATTATTGATTAAGATTATACTAAAATAAAATGCTATTTGACTTGTTCAAATGAAGAAGTTAGAGCAAAAAAATTAGGATATATTTGTTAAAGTAAATTAGAAAACCGTTTGAAAAATCAACCCTTCCCATTATCTACTGACACTTAAAACTACCTGGACACGTGGCATTCAATTATAGGGACATCAATATAAAAACAACTTTTTTGTCCTAAAACAGAAGTTAAGCATGTCCTAAAACCACTATTAGAAAACCACAATACCATGCACCTCTACTTTATATATATTATAGATATTTTGAGAATTTTACTGTAATTCAATTTAGTTCTTCTTTGGCTATAGTTGAATTAAACTTTCATATTTTGACTAACATAATTTTAATTCTAATAAGGTCTAGAAATTTCAAAAACATTACACGGACATGCATAATTTCCTAAGCGTCGATTTCTCTTTAATAAAACCACAAATTATATATATATTTCACTACATATTTGCAGTCATCTCGACGGGAAATAGCTTCAAAATGCATTGTAATTGTCCAATTTTATATTGTTGATGTTAGTGGATACTGTGTGTCACCTATAAAATATTTACTACCACTAGTACAGAAGTTGGATGTTGCAGCGCTCAAAAATGGCTTTAAGAGGCGGTTTTGTGGCACCTCTTATGAGAGAGCTGCAAAAAGGGCGATGGTTTTAGGAGGTGGTTTTTAACCGCCTGCTAAAGTGGGTTTACGCGGCGATTATAATAACCGCCGCATAAAGTCACAATACGCAGCGGTTGTTAACCGCTGCCTATTGTTAATTTTAATTTTTATTTTTTACGATTTTTTCACTTTGGGCTGCGGTTTTATTGATCGCCGCTTAAAGTTTTTTTTTTGTTCTTCTTTTTTGATTTTTATAGCTGGCCCACACTAATTATTAACAATTACATACGTCAATTTGTTATATACACCTGCTATTCACTCAACGACATCTAATTTGTAACGACTAACTTGAAAAATAAATTACTTTGATCATAGGAAAATCGATTCAATTCCATGGACATTAACAACAAAATCACAACAAAACTTCAAAGAAGCACTAATAGCACTACAACAAAACTACAACAAGCACCATTAATTCAAACAAGTACTACTATCACTACAAACTTCAACAAAACTTCACAACCCAAGTGAATGATCATAAACAAGTAATAATACATTCAACAAACCGACAACAAAACTTCAACAAACACTAATACTTCAAACAAGCACTAATACAATCCCAAGTCACAACACTACTATAATCAAGCACTAATAGCACTACAACATATATAAAAATGACTTTTAAATGATCAGGAACGATGTGTTAGAGGCTAACTTAGCTCAGAAATATGACGGATCGATAGTTCGATACATCGACACTAACAACTCTATGCACTTAAACAAATACATTATAAAAAGCCTACGAGTCTATAGCATAACCATCCAACAAGTATTGTGCCCATAGGTTTCTAACCTTATCTACCTCATCTTGTGCATACTCCATCCAACCAAAATTGACCTCCAAGAAGGATCTGGTAGTATATTAATGGTTACATTGTCAAGATAAACAAAGAAAGCTCTAAAAAACGATCTCCAACCGAATCTATCTACCTCTATCAGTGAACTTGCATGTGTATGATATCGGACAATGTCAAGCATAAATTTTATCACGTAATACCCACATTCGTTGCTATCAGGCTTATACAGACACTAATTTGAAGTTAATAGAATCAGTAACGATACCTCTAAGATTCAAATCTGTGCATGTAAATGGTAACTTGTAATGGGTGTCGTAATTATACCTCTATCTCAACCCAAGTGAACAGATTTCTGCTCCGGGTGCCTATATGCTGGTGGTACATATTAAACACCCTAGTACATGAATGACAAAGAATATGTTATTAACTAGCCACAACAAACATGAGAATTAGTGACACGAAAATCGAGATAGCATTTTTTGAATCTTAGAGGCTTCAATAAGTACTTGCGGTCTTATAGCCAACTTAAGATCATCTTCGAACGGGTAACTTAAAAACCTATCTTCGAACGAGTACTCTAAACTCGGTGAAAAGTGCAATAACATGTAGCACAACACATACATGCAACGATAAAATAGACTGAAGAGCCAAACATTACCTATATGTCTTTCCTTTTTTCCCTTATCTATGGTTTTTCTACTCTTTTTTTTCTTATCACGATTGCTTGCCGCTACTAATATATTTTTTTTTCAAATCTAATAATTTTATGTTCATATACTAATTAAAAAATAATTTCATATATGCTTACAAAAATTTAGGCTTACTACTTTCATTATTATTTTTTTCCTATATCTTTATAGTAATCATAAATATAACTTAAGTTGTCCTAGTTTGTGCTTGGTTGCCTCAAGTTTATATGAATTAAAAAAAATGTAATAACATCAAGTTTTCCATTTTTTTATTTTCCATCTAAAGGGTGATTGGGGTTGATTTTTAATGGTTTTAAAAAATTTTTAATGTAAAGGAGGAGAGAGAATAAGTGGAGTTGAATGGTGGAGATTTGTTGATGTGATGTGATATGTGGGTATGATTGATTTAGGATAAAGAAAGAATGTATAAAAAAGTGGAAAAAAGTGGTAAAATTTTGAAAAAGTTGTTCCCAATCACCCTTCTAGTTTCTTCCATTTTTGTTCTCTTTTTTTTTTCAAAATGCTCGCTTGCCTCTACTATTTTTTTCTTTTTTACTTGCCTCTACTATTTTTTTTCAAAACTAATAATTTCATATTCATATACTAATTAAAAAATATATTCATCATATACTTAATCAAATTTAGGTTTCCTAGTTTCATTATTTTTTTCCCTATATTTTCTTAACAATGGTAAATATAACATTACAAGCATGATTGTGTTTGGTTGCCTCAAGTTTATATGAATTTCAAAAAAAAGTGCAATACCATCTAGTTTTCCATTTTTTTCTCCGCCATTTAGTTCCGTCCTCTCTTTTTTTTTCTCCTCTTTTTCTTTTCCTTGCTTGCCTCCTTTACTATTTGTTTAAAAATCTAATAATTTTATATGGATATACTAATAAAAAATATATATATACATCATATACTAAAAAAAAAGGTTTCTATAGCCTTTTATTCATAAATGTTTTCATTTGAGTGGAAGATGAATATTAAACAAAAAAGAGAAAGAAACAAACAAACAAACAAACAAACAAACAAACAAAAAAATGGGGTGTAGGTGAGGTTTGGGGGGTGAGGTTGGTCGTCGATCCCATTAAAAAGCCCATTACATATGGGGAGTGTATACATTGCACTAAAATCAAACACTAAAATTGCATACATCACAATGCCCATGCTCAAGAGTATATATCTACATACTTAGTTCAAAAATCCACACAAGAATTTGCAAGATCCACAAATTTCAACCCTAAAATCAAAAAACTAAGAACAAGGTATGAAGATAATAAAATTAGACCTTGTTTTATTGTCGACAATGGAAGCTAACTCGTCTTTAATTGAAGTTTGCAGTTGAAAATTTGTCAATGGAGGGGATGAAAATGGCCAGAAATCGCTGGATGAAGTTTGGAGCTGCTAGGTTTTGCGAAAATGGAGTTTTTTGCTGAATTGGGGGTGAAATAAGGGACTTTATGCGGCGGTTAATACAACCGCCGCATAAAGTACTATATGCAGCGGTCATAAAAACCGCCGCGTAAAGCCATTTTAGGCGGTGATTAATTCAAACCGTTGCCGAATGTATCATTTGAACATCCGGTTAATTTCCAAAATGCCACAAACGCACTTTATGCAACTCTCGAGTTAGGAACCGCGCATAAAGTGGGTTTACTAAAGTGTTTTTTTATAGTAGTGTACATTTTAACTGTGTTCAAATTGGCTATATAGGAAAATATATATTCGAAATATAGGATGATTCAAAAAAAAAAGTTGGATATATAAGATAATTGGAAACCAACATTGATTGCAGTGGGTTCAACTACCCTCACTGGAGATACTTTTATGTACATGAAAGTTCAGTGACCCTAAATTGAATTAAGCATGGAAGTTCAGAAACCTGAGCAGCATGAGTTGAATTAAGCAGCTACAATGAAGTGCAAAATAAGGTCCATACGAGCAGTGGCATGCCCTGAAAAGTGAAACCTAAACATCACCAGATGCTTTCGGACTCTTTTTCATAGATGTAAATTCGCCACTTTTACGGTGCATCCTAACAGGTAAATTCAGTTCAACATAAAACTAATTAAGTAGGGGAGAGAAAGGCATTTACTTTTGCATAATATAATTGAAAGGCATGTCTCTATAACTCAAGGACTCAATTTTTCTTTTCTTATATACGTTAAAGAGTGAAAAAACACGAATCGGCAGTAATTTATTCGAGTTCCTTTCTTGATACCGTCAGTGTCGGCATGTAGCTCAACAATACTCTCTAGGCTATACAAAACCATCCACGGCAGTAATTTCGCTCAGAGAGCAATATAATCAAACAAATGGCATATAATACTTTCTAAGTTGTAAACCAAATTCACCTCTGTGCTACTTCTTTTCAGCAAATGTATGTACCTAATCTTCTTCTCAAAGCATCTCTTTCAGAAACTAACGAGAGTCGCAATTTGCCAAGAAACCAACAAGAGTTGAGTTGCAATTTGCACAGAAACAGTGCGGTCACTCAATCGATCATCCACAACATGAATTCCATTTCGCATTGTTGATTTTAAAGGAGTATGCACTACAAGTCCTGTAAAGTTTATTTAAAAATTAAAGGATAAGTAGAGGAAGAGAAGGAAGCTTATACTTTTGTAAATCAACTAGGATAAGAAAGGAAGAAAAGAGAATTTACTGGTAACTGCTTTTCCACATGACATACTGAAATGCGTGCACTATAATCTTAACCACACACTCTATGCACAGCCACGTACACAACTAACAGACATATTCTTATGCCATGAAATAATTTTACTTTGTTTAATAATATTACAACAATGCTTCCCTTAAACTAAGTCAGAAAAAAAAACTAGTTATTCCAATTGCCGACTTCAATTTGAGAAATGATTATGTCTTCAAAAGTTTTGTAAAGATATCTGCAACTTGACAATCACTGGAACAATATTCAATGCTGATTTGTTTTCTTGAAACCAATTCTCTGATTTTGTGATACGTGATATCAATGTGCTTGCTGTGACCATGAAAAACTGGATTCTTGGACAATGCAATTGCCGACTTATTTCACAGAAAGTAGTTGTAGGTGCGTCCTGTTGATGTTGTAGAAATTCCAAGATTTTCCTTAACCAAATTGCTTGAGTAGCACAATTTGTTGCTGCCATATACTTTGATTCTGCAGTTGAAAGTGCTACAATCTGTTGTTTCTTAGAAGACCAAGAACTTATAGCCGAACCAAGATAGAAGGCATATCCCAATGTGCTTTTTCTGGTTTCAATATCTCCAGCCCAATCACTATCTGTGTATCCAACAAGTTTAACAACTTCATTAGCAGAGTAAAAAAATCCCATCATTACTTGTACCTTTGATATATCTCAGAATTCCTTAGCTGCAGCCCAATGTGATTCTTTTGGTTCTTCCATAAACCTGCTAAGTAAACCAACTCCAAAGGAAATATCTGGTCTTGTAGCAACCAGATACCTCAAACTCCCAATCAAGCTTTTATAAGCTGTAACATTCACATTCTTACCACCTTCATCTTTGGACAACTTCATCTTTTCAGCCACGGGAGTTAAAACTGACTTAGAATCCTTCATGTTGAATTTCTTCAAAATGTCACAAGCATACTTCTTTTGTGAAATAAAAATTCCATCGTCTATCGGAGAAACCTCAAGTCCAAGAAAGTAAGACATTAGACCCATATCTGTCATTTCAAACCTGCTAATTAATACGTCCCTGAATTCTGAGATTAGCTTCAAATTATTTCCAGTAAAAATGAGATTATCCACATAAAGACATATTATAACAACATCTCCAAAGTCAGTGCATTTAACATACAAAGCATGCTCCTAAGGACATCTCATAAAACCATTTTCAACAAAATAGGAGTCAATACAACTATACCAAGCTCTCGGTGCTTATTTTAAGCCATATAGAGCTTTCTTCAATTTGTAAACTTTATTCTCTTACCCTTTCCTCACATATTCTTCAGGTTGCTCAACATATATTTCTTCTTCCAAACACCCATTAAAAATGTAGATTTGACATCCATTTGATGCAATTTCCAATTGTTTTGAGCCGCAATAGAAATAAGCATACGTACTGAATCAAGTCTACTTACTGGAGCAAAAACCTCAAAATAGTCAATACCTGGTTTTTGGTTGTACCCCTTTGCTACCAATCGTGCCTTGAAATGGTCAACTTCACCATTGGACTTGTACTTCGTTCTGTAGACCCACTTTACTCCGATCGGCTTCTTTCCTGGAGGTAACTCAGTTAACTCCCAAGTACCATTCTTTTCAATGGCATGTATTTCCTCATCCATCGCCTTAAGCCAACGAGTCTCTGTAGTAGCATCCTCAAAGGCTATAGGGTCACAATCTGCAAAAAGAGCAAACTGAACAATCTCTTCATCAGACAAGTCATTATCATTGCACAAGGCATAATCCTGCAAGTGAGCTGGTAAGTGACGCTCGCGTTGCGATCTCCGAACTGATGATTCAAGCGAAAAATGAGATTGAACATCATCTGGAATAGGCTACTCATCAATATTTATGGGAATAACAGGAACAACATCTAAACTTTCTTCTTTAGCAGACCAATCCCACACACCATGTTCATCAAAAGTGACATCATAGCTTATAACTACCTTTTCAGTTTCTGGATTATATAATTCATAAGCCTTTGATGTGTCACTGCAACCAATAAAAATGCATTTCTCACCTTTATCATCAAGCTTCTTCCTCAACTGATCCGGCACATGTGCATAAGCTAAGCAACCAAAGATCTTAAAATGTTTGATAGAAGGCTTTCTCCCACTCCAAACTTCCTCAAGTGTCTTATCCCGAACACTTTTAGTTGGACACCTATTCAACACATAAACAGCACAAGCAATAACTTCTGCCCAGAAAGACTTAGGCAAATTTTTAGACTTCAACATGCACCTTACCATATCCAAGACAGTTCTATTTTTTCTCTCAGCCACTTCGTTTTGTTGTGGAGTGTATCTAGCTGTCATCTGATGTTGAATCCCATGCTTTTTAAAAAATTCATCACGATCAATATATTATGTGCCCCTATCAGTTCTTAAGATTTTAATTTCAAAACCACTCTATTTTTCCACAAAATACTTAAACTACTTGAAAGCATCACATGCATCTGACTTTTTCCTCAAGAAATAAATCCAAGTTTTCCGACTCAAATCATCAATAAATGTATAAAGTACTTACGACCTCCATGTGATTGAGCCTCCAGTGAGCATAAATCTTAATTAACAATCTCCAAGTGCTTTGTGGCTCTCCACGACTTACCCACAGGAAAAGGTTGTTTATGTTTTCTCCCAATCACACAAATCTCACAAACCCGATCAGGAGTATTAACAATAGGTAAATCAGAAATAAGCTTCTTTCTTGCAAGATAATTTAACCCCGAGAAATGAAAATGCCCAAACCTCATATGTCATAACCAATTATCATCCGAAATCTCAGAATTAACACAGAAGAAAGAAGTGCATGATGGAGTTTCAAAGGAAATAGTCGATTTTCAGTCATATTTACCTTTGCTATAAAATTACCTTTAGCATCTGTAATAGTACAACACCCATGAGTGATTCTCATGTCATATCCCTTTTTTGACAACTGCCCCATACTCAACAAATTTTGGTGAAGTTCGAGAACAAAAAAAACATCGGATATAAAGTTTTGCGTGCCATCTTTCAATTGAATTGAAATTTAACCTTTTCCCAAAATTGGTACTTTTGTCTTATTGCCAAAAGTAACCTCAAACTGGACCGCTTCATCTAACTCAAAAAATAATTCTTTCCTCCCACACATAAGGTTACTACATTCAGTATCCAAAAACCATATGTTCTCATCTTCAGGCAAAACATTACTAGCCAAAAGCAAAGTTTCAGATTCCTTAGAATGCTTACCAGAATTTTCAGCAATGTTAGCTTGATTGCCATGATTGTTTTCTTATGCCAACAATCTGCAATCTTGTGCCCATACTTGCCACAATTATAACAATGAAATGGAAACTTATCTTGCTTGGCATTGTCTCCACGTCTTCCTTGATTTGAGTTACCACATCCTCTTCTTCTAGATCCTCCTCTTCCTCTTCCTCTTCCTCTTCCATGACCTCTACCGGATCCTCAGCCTCTTTGATTAGAGCTAGTCGTGTTAAGATTGACTTGACTCTTCAAAGCCTCTTCTGCTAGTGGCTCTGACTTTGCTTCGATCCTTTCAATATGACTTTCTACCATACCTTTCAATTCTGCAATTCACAACAACTCAGTATCATGTGATTCTATTATTGAATCAACAACATGATCATACTTCATAGGTATGGTTCGAAGGACTTTCTCAACCACAGCTCTTTCTTCAAACCTTGTTGACAACATCGGTAAGATGGTGAAAAACTGCTCTACTGTCTCTGTAGAGGTCATTTCACATCGATCATACAACCTTCTCAATGACTGCAACTTGGACTTTTGTGCCCGATCTACTCCTTTGTATGACATTTTAAAAATTTCCCACGCCTCTTTTACCGTGCTAGCGTTGGCTATCTGCCCAAAAACAAAGTAATCAATAGCCTGATGAATTCGTCCCAACGCGAGTTGATCTCGAGGTTGAGAGTTTGCATCAGCACTTTCTACAAGACCAAGCTCAATAAAGTTCCAAAGATTTTGAGCTTTTAGGTGCGTGGTCATCATTATTTGCCAACAATTATAATCGAGCTTCCCATCTAATTTGGGATCGGACGAAACAATATTAAAATTGTTTGCCATATTTCACAAATAGAAAAGTATTTCGGGGTTGGAAGGTTGACAGGCTCTGATACCAAATGTAAAGTTTATTTAAAAATTAAAGGATAAGTAAAGGAAGAGAAGGAAGCTTATACTTCTGTAAATCAACTATGATAAAAAGGGAAGAAAAGAGAATTTACTGATAATTGCTTTTCCACATGACATACTTGAAATGCGTCAGTATATATAATAATAGAAATAACAAATTTCCCTAAAAACTAGCTTAATGGACAACCACATAATCTTAACTAAAAACTCCATGCACAGCCACGTACACAACTAACCGACCTATTCTTAAGCCATGAAATAATTTGACTTTGTTTAATAATATTATAACAGTTCCATACATAAATTCCATTGTCAAAGATGTTATTAAAATCCATAATTAAGGGGAAAGGAGATAGATTTAAAGTTTGCCTTACGCTAAGCAATAGATATAGAGTCCAAAGAAAATGAAGCAAATAATACACTATGAAAATACTTACTTTATCAGAAACCTCTGTAGTAAACTATATCTTGTAATCGTAGCACAAATTTGTGGTATCTATGTGTAATAAGAAACCTGTACGAAGAAAATGAAACGCTCAATTGAAAGTTGTAGCGAGCAATTTCAGCAAATACAAAAAGAGGAAGCAATACAGGGCATCGGACAACCTAGCGCAAACACAACATAACCAAAAAGAGACAAGAAGAAGATCCTACTAAATGCAAAGCGGAAAAGTGTTAAATCCCACATCGGGTAATCAGATTGATTTATAAGATCCAATATATAAGGTGAGGGTAATCCTCCCCTAGTAAACCAGTTTTCTAGGAGGAGTTAGGCCTAATATCCCCTTTTTTAACACTAAAAGGACATAAACATTGCCAACAAAAAGAACATAAGCAGTAAACATCATATACATATTTTGTCACCACCTCCGTGCCATATATCAAAAGATTGTTAAATTGTAGATAGGAATTTAGGGTGTGTTTGATTGCATGGAAAGTATTGCCTAGAAAACATTTTCCATCTTTTGGTTTTTCCATCTAAATTTTCCCACCTCTTCTTTGGATTGGATTTTCTAGGAAAATGGGCTCATTTTGTGCTTTAATGAGTTGTACTTGGAAAATGTTTTCCATGCAAAATATTTCTATCAAACACCAAAGTTGGAAAATGTTTTCTTTGATTTGACATTTTCTAGGCAAAGGAAAGTGAATCAAACACACCCTAATGGGAAAATTATATTCTCAGATTCTAGTGACCCACCAGCTGCATGGTATTTTCATTATGGGCTTGTTTCATGATATTTTCATTATGGGCTTGTTTGAACTTTCTCACGAAATTGAGCAGAGCTGACATTTCTACCCACCTTAGAATAAAGTGAATTCATGCTCCTTACTTCACCTTTAGCAAACCAATGAAACTTCTTCAAAACCTTGCAAAAACATTCTGACACACTATTATCATTTTTAGACATGGACAACTCCTGCACAACTTTTTCCAGTCCTTTGCAATTGCCTGCTTTTTCTCTGCCAAAAAACTCAGTTGTATCTTATATGCTAGCTCCATGTCAGGAAGATCAATCCAGAGATCAAGAAGTTCCGGCTATTTATCAGCGATATCCTTGCAAAGATAATGCATGAGAGTCATCTTGTTCTTCAGAGAACATATCTTCGACAGTTTGAGGAGGCTGTCTAACTCAAACCGTACGGATTTTCCCTGGCTCAAAGTATATCCCAAGGAGAAAAGTAATTGCACAACTCCTCTTAATTTAGCAAAATCCCTGATCTGATCTGCAGCCGAGCCTATAACATTCAGACTATTCTTTAGGTTTGAAACCTGGGAGGGAACCAAATCTTAAATGAGAGAGCTCTTAGCTTAGATTCTACTCGTGGTACTTGCATCAACTCCGAGAAACACTGTTCATATTTTCCTAATTTCTCTTTCTCTCCTTTATAACCCAGTAGGTCAAGCAATGGTACCCTCATTTTAGAAAGCATAGTTTCCAAGCTGTATGCACGCCTGTGTTCTATCTCTTCCTCTTCATTCTTCTCCTCAGCAGCAGGAGCCACACCAGGTGCAGCTCCACCTACTTCAATAAGTGCACCACCAACAATAGCACTACCAACAATCACCTTGAAAACGGCGAAGGATGAGGTAACGGAAGATAATGAGGACTGAACAGCTCCAGATCAGTCGGCGGAAAGGGCAGCTTGAATGAGTTGCACTGAAGCTCAAAGTTGGAGCTACTGGACCACTCCAGCTCGCCGTTCAGCTGCTTAGCCGTCTTCCCGTCGTCTGAGCTCCTATATAAGAACGTAAACACTCCCATTTTTCTGAATTTGATAGGGTGTGGATTCTGACTTTCGTCTTTAGGGATTGTTTCCTACAATTTTGTGCGAGATGCCGATGAGGAGGATATTTATGGATATGAGGATCATCTAATTTGCTGGGCCAGAGTCGAACTTTTCATAATGGGCTCATTTTATTTGTTTGTTCTTTTCGTAAAGTTCATATAAAGCGATACATGTGACTCCATTAGGATCGCACTAAAAATTAATCAAACACATAATAATAAGTCTATAAAGAATATAAAAAGTTTGGTCAGAACTCTAACTCAAAGTAAAATAAAAAAATTGGCCAGAACCAACACAGATTACCAATGTGCCAAAAAAATAAATAACTATTGACAAAAAAATGGGCCTAAAGTTCTTTAAAAATAATGAGTCTACAAGTTTGAATTCAACACTTAAATTTGTCCATTGTTTTACTTAAAAATTGGCCTACAAATTTATAATGAATTTAAATTTGGACTCTTTAATTAAATATATATATATATATATATATATATATATATATAAAATACACTATTGGATCTTAGGCATAATGGATTAAAATAGGCTCTCCCGAATGATCGGGCCTGAGTCGATCGACTTACTCGACTTAAAGCAGGATCATCTCTGTTTATGGAGATAATAAATGCAAATTGGAATAGACATGGTACAGCAGTATCCATGGTGAAAGATTTAACTGAATGTTTATTGGAATCAACTAAGCAACAAGGAAGAGGGAACCAAAGATGCATATGCTATATCTCAGAGAAAATATAAAGAAATTACGAAAGGAATTTACAATAAGAGGATTCGAATTGGAGAACTAAAGGGCGAGGGTGTTTGGGTTACAGGTCCTCGAGTTAGCAAATGGGTCAAATTTAAATTCCCTTAAAAATGTTGTCATTTGTTTTGGGTGGAGAAGGAAACGACGTCGTTTTTTTTCGTCGTCTCCAAGAGAGTAAACCCCTCTACACTCTTATAAGCTATGAAGTAAGGAAACCCCTAAAAGGCAAGCGTTTCATATCGAAAACGTTTCGAAAATCGAAACTCTCCCGGAAACTCTTAAAAAAAAGGTTTCTATTCCTTAAGAAATTCGGGAACTCTACGGAAACTTTATGGACACTGTACAGAAACTTTTAAGAAATTTTTATGAAACTTTATGTCCAAGGAATTTAATTGTCAAACTTTTTTAAGTTTTCTAGTTTGAATATTGCTTCATTCTAGTAATTATTTTTTTATGATATTGAACTTCAAATTTTAATTAGATTGGTTTGATTATGATATTTTGGCTATCTAGTTCATATTAAATATTTTGTTGAAGCTGAATTTTGAAATTATATGGTAAAATAAATTATTACCACATTACATTTCCATAACGTTTCGTATCCTATATTTTTTAAAAATCACGTTTCTCCGTTTCATTTCGTGTCTTGTTTCCGTTTCCGTGCAACCTAGCTTATAAGAGAGTAAGGATATATATATATATATAGTTTTCAACTGGTTTTGTTCCATTGCCCATATATGGATACGTTACGGTACTCATGTATAGGCGGATGCATGACATGTATTTCCTATAATAGTGGGGGCAGGTGGCACCAATCCACTCATGTGTGGGCCTCGTACGTAAGCAGCGGAAATTACTCAATTTTCAACTATATAATTTTACGAATACAAGTCATCTTTCTTTATACTTTCAATTACTTTCAACATCATGCTCTCTATAAAATTTCAAAGTGTTCAAAGATATTAAAAACCAAAAAAACAAAAAAGGAAAAGAAAAAAAAACTGTGATTCTATATCAATTATTATAAATCAATACTTATCTTATAAATGGGAACACATTTAATACTATTCATTACGACGCTACAAAAACGATGCCGTTTCGACTTATCTGTCATAAAACGACGTCGTTGCCTTCCAGAGCCACTGCGAAATATTACCTTTTACAAACTCGTGGATCCTAAACCTGCCCATCAAGATTTGACCCGAGTTTCTTCTTTTGGTGCTTCTTGTGCCTAGGGTTCCATTTCTCAGCGTTACTCTTTCCATCTTCCTTCTAATCCTTTGTAGCTACAGTACTTTTGCCCCCGAGATCTGCCGACATACCTTCGATTAGTCTCTTCATTTTGCCGGATCGACCTTTAACTCACAATTTTAAGGTTAAATTCGATTTTTTCGACCTACAGTCGTCCGAAATCTGGCCATTGATCTCTAATTTCTGTTGAGCTGAAATCCCATTTGCACAACAGCGACAAGCTCCTCTGAGATATATGTGTTCGATCTACATTTTGCTGGCCTAATCCGCTTTTGGGAGTTCAACCGATGCCAGAATTCCGTTGTCCCTCCTTCGAGCATCTTCCAATCGAAATTTCCGATGAATTATTTTCCCATTTCAACGACATACGGACCAGCCAGTCTTCGAAGGTTTTTTTTTTATATTTTTTGAATTTGTGGTGTTTCGAGTTTTAGGAGTTGCGATGTTCGGTGCATTCCTCGAAGTGAACTCGTGTTTTTGGATTTTTCGAGATTTTAATCTTTCTCTGTTGCTATATAGTCCTTATTTATTCCTATTTTCAGCTACCTGTATTGTTTGAGAACTTTTTGTTGATCTACCATACTCCTTGTCTATTTTATTAAAATAAATGACAGGTTTAAGTATTGCATGGCTATGTAAATATGTGTTCTCGCTCATTTTACTTGAATCGATCTTCAAATCACTATTGTAAGCTCCCATTGATCTTTTCGAGGTCCAATTTTGTGGCACATGAATATAGTGCAATTGGGTTTTGGTTTCCTCTTTTTCCACTTTATTTGTTGTTCAAATTCGTTGCTTGTGTGACCATATATTTTTTTTAAAACTCTGATGTTGGAATTTTTTAGGTGTGCCTCTACGTGTATAGCAGCTTCTTCATCCTATGTTCAGTAGACGAACCTTTTACATAGCTATTTGGGTGTTTGAAGGTCGATTGGTCGTAGAAGTGTAAGGATTTCCAGTATTTTCATGGTTTTCTTCAGAGTTTCCAATTTTATTTTGAAGAATCAAAATAAATTGCTTCAGAACTTAGACTGATCGGTTCAACTTATACGAACCTTTTACATAGCTTTGAGTCTTGCATATTACCATATGATGTGATTTTTACAGTTTTAAATTTTTTGTTCTGTAGTGAAGATTGGAGATATATGGTTTCAACTTGTTATTTGAGCAAAAGATGTGATTATAGTTGTTTAAAAGTTAGATCCACTATTTGATATTTCATATGCTTTTTTAAGCTTGCATTTTGGCTTATGATGTGATTTGAAAAATAAAACAAAATTAAAATGGCGAGCCTCTGATTTTTTAAAATCATGTGATCATATATGTTTAAATTTTAGAGTAATTAGTTGATATGCGCTTGTAGCGTTTGATATTGTCATATGATGTGATTTTTTGAGTTTCAATTTTTCTATTTATGGCGTTATGATGTGATTTACCAAAATAATAATATGTGTGCTATGATTTGTGTTCAGAGATTAAAACAATTTTTAATTGCTGGATACTTATTTTGTCAAGTTTATAGATGACGATCAAATTTTCACGAAAATTTACTTTGTTAAAATTGTTATTTGTGTGATTATGTGCCACAATAAATTAATTCTTCATAAATTACTACTGCTTCTGAATACTCCAGCATTTCTTGTGTTTGTTATAGTATAGAAAGATCATGAATGTGTAAATTTGTAATGGTATCTAAATGTCACAACATAGCATGTTTGTTAGTTTTTGCTGCGTCATATAACTTTTTTTGGGTAATGTCATGCTCTCTCAATTGGTTTCTGACTTTTTGATATTGTATACCAATTTTTCAACCTCTTTCATAACTCTATATATTTTCGTATTTTTAACATATGTGTTGTGTTTCCATCTTTCATGGTGATGTGTTACTTTTTCAAATATTTTTTTTACTCTTTTATTTTTCTAGTAGTTTTCTAAGTTAATATATCACTTTGTCAAATGATCAAAATGGAATAGCCATGTTCTTGAATAAGTTGTGACCATTGAATTAGGCATTCATAAAAAATCTATGTGTAGACCCAGAATTTATGTTTCTGACTCGTAATTGTGCATTTAGCCTTCATATAAGTTTAGATGTGTATAAACTAAAAAGAAAGTTTTAGTTTAGGTTCTGTGACGACCATTGTTCTTTGTGTTTTCTTTTTCCTATCATTACATGCCATATATCCACTATGGTGTGGCCACAAAGACATAAAGTGATAGATTCATATTTTCTGCAGAACTGATCAAACAGAGTTGAATCGTATAGTGAGGTATGTGTCATTCTGTTTTAATAGGCTTTTCTTTGAATATGATACAACAAATGAGCTCTGAATTTAATGGGTAATTAAAAATTGATTCCATAGACAAAAAATTGTTTAATTTTCACCTGCTGCAAACATGGGTCAAATAGCACATAGGGAACTCTTTTTGCTCAACTCTTTTTTTTTTTTAATTATACATTTGTATTTATTTTGTTTCTTTCTCTTACCATCAATAGTTTGGAGAGTTCAGTATCTTTAAATCTTTTTCTCTTAGGTAAAAGAATACCACTGGATCGTGATGCTATAAACAAAAGACGTCGAGAGGTGTATCAAATAAGAAAGCATGAACTGAATGAGCAACACCGTAAACGAGTAGCTAATAATCATAGTGCTGAAGCAGATACGTCCAATTTGACATTGGATAAGAGACGTCGTATTTCATTTATGGAAGGTATAAGTTTTTTACAATGGACATATCTATCCAAAAAATTCTGAAGGTTTACTGTGGTTGATTAACATAGTTTTGTTACATGTTGCAAGGAACGTCTTCTGTTGGAAGTGCTAATCAACCTTTTTATGATGGAATCATTTTGGCTCCACAAATTCAAAGTGCATTTCAATTAGTCATCTGTTGTCACATTAATTCATATTTAAGATGATGAATTATTTTAGGTTGTTAATTTATACTATCATATATCGTCAGATAATCCTATTGATGCATGTACAAGTGAACTAGGTACTATTTCATACCAATCAAAAAAACCATATACACGGCCATGGAAACATCCATAACACTTTGCGATTATTAATACAATCCCAAATGAACCGTTTGTACTCCCAAAAGGAATGATTTGTCAACATTGTAGTGCAAAAAGATTCTAGAAAGAAACAAACAATTTTTGTTGTAAGGATGGTCAGGTTAAATTATGCTTAAATTCAATGCCAATTGAACTTCGAAAATTATTCCTCACAAAGGCAATTGCTTCAACAGAATTTCGCAAAATTTGTCGTAGTTATAACAACCACTTTGCTTTTACATCATTTGGTGTGAACTATGATAGAGATCTTTGTTGAATGAATAAAGGTATATATACTTTTAGGGTACAGGGCCAGGTGCATCACTTTGTTAATACGTTATTACCTAAAGAGAACAACCCTTCGTACATGCAATTGTACTTTTATGATACTGATCATGAACTCAATCTTAGAGCTAACATGTCTCCAAAATTTGATGTAGATATTTTAACAACGTTAATCGAAATATTAACAGCAAATCCGTATTCTCAATTTTTTCGCTCTCTTGGTCAATTGAATTCTCTAAATTCTATTAATATTGTTCTACGAGCAAATCTAGCTCTTGATTAGAGAGTGTTCAACAAGCCTTTGCATCACAAGTGGCTGCAGTTTGGGTTGAAAATGAATCATCAAACAATGTCACTGCTAGGGACATTTGTGTTCAAAGTCATTCAAACGAAACACATCGAGTCAAGTATTACTATGGTTGTTATGACCCTTTGCAATATCCCCTCTTATTTCCCTTTTGGATATCTTGGGTGGCATGAAAGTATAAAGAGATTGCCCAAAACTAACCACAGTAGAAGCCAACTAATATCAAATCCAATATTTCACACACATGGAACTATTGATGGCCTTCTTGTACGAGAAGAAATAGGTTATTACCTCTTTATGTTTGTTTATCTATTCTATCGAATTACTCCTTAGCAATTTTAAGTAGCCTCTATTCCCCAATGTAAGTCTAAACAGCTGCTTTTCTGTTTGTATAATATGATGCAATTTTGCAAACAAATCACTCACGGGGTCAAATCTCAGCAATGGAATACTACTGCTATAAGTTACAAATACGTAATTGTGGTATATGCATTATTCTGCATACAGGTAGATTATTGCAACAATATGTTGTCGACATGTATTTTAAGATTGAGACTGCTAGATTAGATTTCTATCGTAGAAACCAAATAGAAATAAGAGATGACCTCTATCAAGGTGTGGTTGATTGTGTTAATGCAGGTGAAACATTGGGTCGTAATGTAGGGAAACGTGTTGTTCTGCCAGCATCCTTTATTGGTAGTCCTAGAGACAATTGTAGACGTTACATGGATGCAATGGCGTTAGTTCAACGTTTTGGTAATCCTGATTTGTTTCTTACAATGACATGTAACCCTAATTGGCCTGAAATTAAAGAAGAATTATTGTACAACGATGAACCCCAAAATCGACCTGGCCTAATTTCTCGAGTGTTTAGAGCTAAATTGGGAGAGTTGAAAAATGACCTTTTTAAGAAAGAAATTTTTAGGTTAGTGGCTGCATATATATATGTAGTAGAATTTCAAAAACGAGGATTACCACGTGTCCATTTCCTCATTATCTTGAAAGGCAATTCAAAAATCTCATCTACAAGCACAAAAGATACTATTATGTCTTGTCAAATTCCAAACGAAATTGAACTTCCATACTTACGTAACCGTGTTGTTAAACATATGATGCATGGCTCATGTGGATCATTAAACCCTACAAATGTTTGTATGGAAAATACTGGGAAATGCAAAAATAAATACCCTAAAGAATTTGTACATGACACAACTATTGGGAAAAACTCTTATGCAACCTATAAACAACCAAAAGATGGTAACATTGTGAAAATTCGAGGCCATTATTTAGACAATAGATGTGTTGTGCCATATAATCCATATTTATTAGCCAAATTTGATTGTCACATTAATGTTGAAATTTGTTCGACTGTTAAAGCAGTTAAATACATGCACAAATATTTGTATAAGGGTCATGACAGAATTAGTTTTACTTTAGGCACAAATGAGCAGGAACAAATCATTGATGAAATTAGTAAATTCCAAAATGCACGATGGATATCAGCACCATAAGTTATGTGGCGTATATATGGATTCCACCTATTCGAAAATGAGCCTACAGTGAGTAGACTACAATTGCATCTACTAGATAAACAAACAGTTACCTTTAAGGATTATGAGAATCTACGAAATCTTGTAAACAATGATTTCCTACAACATACTATGCTTACTGAATATTTTCGAATGAATCTTATAGATCCTGCAGCATGGGAAATCTTGTATAAGGATTTCCCACAATATTATGTATGGGATCCCCAAAGACGATATATATTGGGAACCGAGGAAAAAACAATTTGTTATTGGTAGGATTGTTTCAGCTGGTCCTCATGATGGTGAACGCTATTACTTACAAACTCTACTAAATCCTATTGAATGAGCTACATGGTTTACTGATTATTACCATGTTGATGGTGCTATTGTTGAATCTTTCACCAATCAGCATCATTACATGGTTTGTTAAATGAAGACAAGAATTGTACACTATGTATGGCTGAAGCTGTAATCTATCAAATGCCTCATTCACTTCACCGGTTATTTGCTACAATATTGTTATTTTGTGCTTCCAATGATCCTTTAAACCTTGGGATGACATATAAAGAATTTATGATTGAAGATTATATTCAGCAAGGAATGACCAGTGAATTGGCTGAAGAAATTGCACTAAAATGTATAAACAATATTCTTGAACTATCTGGCAAAGACATCAATGACTACAACTTGGTAAACTACAATATCTTCCCCAATGAAAAAGAAAATTTGGTTTCCATGATTGCCGAAGAAACTACTCAATACACTATAATTCACAAAATAGAATCAATACAAGAAAAATCAAACATTGGCCAAAGAAATGCATATGATACAATCCTAGAAAGTGTCATTAATAACAAAGGTGGTGTCTTTTTTATTGATGGGCCTAGAGGAACAAGAAAAAACATTTTTATACAAAAATCTTTTTACATGTCGTAGAAAACAACGTCTCATTGCACTCGCCACAGCTTCTTCTAGAGTTGCTGCCTCTTTATTGCCTGGTGGAAGAACTACACATTCCCGTTTTAAAATTCCACTTGAATTATTTGAGGACATTAATTGTTCTGTGAGAAAACAATCAGCTCTTGGTAAACTTATAACAATGAGTAGTCTTATCGTTTGGGATGAAGCTCCAATGGTTCATAGATATGCTACTGAAGCTCTACATAAATTATTATAAGATCTTATGTCAAATCAATGCCCTTTGGGGGCAAAACCGTTGTTTTTGGTGGTGATTTTGGACAAATATTACCAGTTATTCCAAAAGGTACCCAACAAGATATAGTTCAGTCAAGCCTCATTTTTTCATACTTATGGCCTTCTTTCAGTCGAATATCTTTAACACAAAATATGCGTACTCATGATGACCCCGAATTCCTAAGGTATTTAATGTTAATCGGAAATGGTGATGTGCCATTACATTCATGTGACATGGTTCATCTCATGCCTACCATGCTTGTTCCATATGAAAATGAAACTCTATCTCTACAACAACTTATAGAATGTATATTCCCAAATACGATGTCTTATGAATCAAATGCTCTAGCAATGGTAAATCGAGTTATTTTAACACCAAAGAATCATGATGTTGATATGATCAATAATATCTTATTAGGCAACCTGGAAGGACAAAAAAACGTATTACAGCTATGATGAACCGATTGATGCTACAAATCAGGATATCTATGAGGACTTTTTAAACACATTGACACCTAATGGTATGCTGCCGTATGAACTTGTGTTGAAAACAAATTGCCTAATATTATTGCTTCGAAATATAAATTCTTCAGAGGGACTATGTAATGGTACAAGGTTAATTTGCAAAGAATTTAGCAAGGATGTTATTAGCGCCGAAATAGCAACTGTAGAGTATAGTGGAAAGCCTGTTCTATTGCCAAGAATACCATTCATACCTCTAGAAAGTGAGAAAGGATATGTTCCATTTAAACGTACTATATTCCCTATTAGACCTTGTTTTGCCATGACAATAAACAAAGCACAATGGCAAACATTAGATTTTATGGGACTATATTTACCAGAACCCGTTTTCTCACATGGTCAGCTCTATGTTGCATTATCAGGAGCTCGTACAAGAGGTAATATAAAAATGTTGATTAAACCATTGAATGAGAACCATAAAAAGAATCATTCATCTTGCACCAAAAATGTTGTTTACCGAGAAGTATTACATGCATTAGAGGCCACTTTACTTTCATTAAAAAGCAAATACTTCACTAAGGAAACAAATTATAAATCCCCTACCTTTTTCATCAGGTAAACACACTTAATTGCTTTGGCTGACAATTTGTAATTGATTCATGAAATTTTAGATTTTCCACATCGAAATGAGGTCTTTGTGGTACAATCTAACTTGAACCCAAACTCATTGTTCTTCTTATGTTTTAGTTGTATGTTTAGCTAATCTTATCCCATGTTCGTTTTGTTGTACTAGGTTGCTTTGTCGAATGAAGATGCCCATCCTGTTCATGGCAAAAGTGTTGGGAGGGAGGTGTTGGAGACAATGTAGGAATTGATGACACTAGGTTTACAGGCAAAGATTCTGCGTATGATAGGGAAAACAGTCTGTTTATTGTGGGTGTGCTTTGCAGAAACAACCTGGAGTTCATTGTTCTATTCGACAACGTTACCTTAAATAGGTTTGTTTGGACATTTGTTCTTTCATACGCTTAGGTGGTTGATTTAATGATATAATATGCCTATAAGCAATCGCATATTTTGGATATTGGATACAAAAACAATGGGAATGCCAATCTTGAGCCACCTAGAAGTTGTAATGAGAGCAACAAGAAGAGAATGAGGTGCCCATATAGATCGAAGACCTACAAAGCTGAAATCAGTTTTACAGCCAAAATCGCAATGCGGTCAACTACAAATCCTCTTTGTGCCCAAGAATCTGAAAACTTGCAAGAGACATTGAGGGTTTTAGAACTTCATCAATGTGACAGGTAGAGTTCTTGGTTGTCAAGGATTCAACTGAAGTTTTCATACATCTGAAGGAGGGTTGTTTTTTAACATCAGTATTAGTTTTTTTTATCTTAATTTATTTACTTAGATTTTACTAATATAAATTCTCTTTTCATGACTTTTTACTAAGTGTTTGATGATGATTTATGTTTTGCAGATGCGTCAACAACCATGATAATGATGCCTACTCCTGTGCTCGACTTTCTCATAACCAATCATAATGTGAAGGATCCTTTTAGTATTTACTGGGCAAAGGTAACTCTAAAGAACCTGAGGATTACAACCAGTCCTACTAACCAAAAGTATAAAATTACACTTCTCTTTCATGTAATTGCAACATTACAGCAAAGCTTTCTCCATCTTTCAGAAAGCATTCCTAGTTCAGAAGTCTCATCAGACACCACAAGTTCACATGAATATTCCAAGTAGTGTATGTATTTGTGTCTGTACCAGGTTTACTTTTTATCACATGGGTTTCAGGTTAACTGGTATTTGCTTGTCTCAGGTTCATGGTTCTATTTTGCAGACCCTAAAAGTATGTTACAACAATTTATTTTACTTAATTGTTAAGTCTTTTTTGTTAACTCAGGTTCAAACTTTTCTGATTATTTTTTAATCGTCGAAGTTCAGTTCAAAGGTGGAAATGATGACAATATGTATCCTCGAAACGGGCGATGGATCTTCAATAATAAAGTTCGACTTTAATCCAAGCAAGGTAGAGCTATGGATTGTGTTATTAACTCTTGTCCTCATTTTGATGTCCATAAGCTTGTAAAAGATTTGATCAAACCTGGACAATCATAGGAAATTCAAAGTACTTAAGACTTCCATTCGTTGTACACAATTCATTCGTGATCCATGTAAATGCTTTCTTTGCTTTCTGCAGACTATGCAGCATCCATTTCATTTTTTGTGAGAAATCTGCATATATGGTCGCATGAGGTTAGTACTAGAACACTAAGGTTCTCCCTTGTTTTGGATAGACTTTATTCTCTTCATTGCAAATATGAACCAATAAGATTTCTCCATTTAGATACATTTCATTCTTTTAGAACCAATGTTCAAGTGTCATGTCTGTAGTCTAGAGTATAAAGTCTCCACATAGGAATGAGAACATAATTGAAAATAGAGTCTCTTCGCATGAAAAAAGGGATTTTGAATGAGTGCTAGAATTGGAGGTTTTAGGTTCAAATTAACAATGCAAGGGTACGTTTGAATTGGAGGTGGGCTCGAGAACCCGTGTTTGTTGTAGGCTTCTGAGCATATTTCTTAATAAAAATATTAAATATACACACTCAGTTCTGTAAAGATAATTCCACTTTTATTTTCACAAAGGTTAAGAAAGTCCAATTAATATTTTTGGAAAAGTAATATTTATAATAATTGTTTCCCACCAGAGTTAACTATCAGTATCTAACAAATCTTGTCCTTCAAAACACTCCACAAATTCCAATTGTGTGCAAGGTTCCAACCATCATTCTTTACATGCATGTGTCTCATGCCACAATCAGGGGTTTTTTTTTTGGGTTTTCAGTTGTCATAACTAAATGATAGTGCAATCATTCTTGTCTGTTTACTAATTACAGTTATTACAATCTGCATGGAACCTCTCCTTCACTTCTATATCAGTTCTATAAGAGCAAGAGAGACAGGATTATTATATTCAGGTAGCAGATTGTTGTTCTATGTTTTAACTTCACATAATCGTATTATGCCTTATCTGCAACAATCTCAGAATTACTCATATTTCATCTCCATATCCCAATCACAGTGTTCATATTTCTTCATCTTATGTTTCGAATTTATTATTATAATTAAAGAAAACCCTTTTCTTTGTTCTGTTTTCAAAATTTTCTACTTGGCAGTGTCAAAGATTTTCTACTTTGTTATTACTAATGCATAGTACAATCACTACAAGTGGTCATTTCATAGCACATTATGATGAACTGACGAATAATATTTATTTCAAGAAAATGATGCCAGCTTTTGACTGTGTCCACCACAGTCTTCATTAACACTATTTTTGGTTTCAAGATACCAGCAATATGCATGCCTCAACAATAAAGCTATTTCACAGTTTCTATGGGTATGCTGAAAAATCTTAGGATACCATGTGCTATATTTAATGCATTCTAACAAACTAAAGGTTGCATATTTCCTCTACTATTAGAATTTTTATATACCAATAGCAGTTGATAACTAGCTCTCATTCATGGATCACCTACTGATAATAGGAGATGATAATCTCATTCGTAGAAACTGGTTACACACCTGTACACATTAGTTTCATCTTTTTGTTTTTTTTTATTATATTTCATATAGCAAAAATTTAATATCTAATTTTACATACCAGGTCCATGTTTGCAAACATAATTCTAACTACTCTGTTTTTCAATTAAATATATCCTAATTTGTACTTCTTATTTTATATCAGCGACTATATTGAATACTTCAGCTCCAACCTACCTGTGAAGTTGTATGGGGCAATAATGTGGGAGAAGTTTTAGTTCATTGACATGTGTTTGAAGAGTGCTTTTTGGAGCTAAAGAACATTAAAACCCCGACAATGACTGGGCGTGTTGTCGCAGTACGCCAAAATTTATTTTATTTCCTTACTCGGTTTCAAAACTACAAATTAATGTAGAAGTGGTAAGTAAGGGTCGAACCCAAGAAACGGTGTTTGATCTAGTTGTTTTTATCAATTAATATAGAAAATGGGGTTTTGTGAAGTTGAATGCAATTCGAAAATAAAATTACAAAATAAAAGAGATGAACTGAAACAATTGAACTAAATATCTAGTTCTCGGGTTCGGTTGTGTCAACAACTTATATTTATCTTTCCCCTGCAACGTGTTACTATTCCTTCTTCAATTTATCAACTCTCAATTAACCAAGAAGCTCGATTAACGAATTCTTCCTTAAGTGTATTAAATTAAAGTGAGTTCTTTAACTTAACATCTAGCTATTGGATAATCCTAAACAAGTTCTTAGGATTTAATGCAATGCTAGTGTGAAATGAACAAGAAGAATGAGTTGAATTAGATGATCAATTTCACAAACTTGAATTAATACATCTAAGTTGATTTATTAACAAATATGCACGACATTCGTTTGCTACTGTGGATGGGAATCTAGTGACAATTACGGATCAAAAGTTCCAATCCTAGCACATAACTTGAACTTAAAGATTAATTGATTCAATTGGCCAAAGTGAATGCAATAATCACATAAATTCAAAACAGGTTTAAAAGCATAACAAATCAACAAATTGAAGTAGAGGAATAGATAAAACGTTAGCAAAGAGTTAGAAAAGATAACAACATGATAATTGAACACAACGTCCCCCTCGAACTAGATAGAGAAGTCTAACTACTCATATTAGCGGGCATCACCACTGCTATATGATAGATTATACTTCACTATCTCAAGCAATATATACAAACTATAGAAATCACGTAAATAATGCTAAGAATTAAATAGAGAAGTCTAACTACTCATATATGCGGGTTAAATACTTATAACGGCGTAACGCCGTGTATCACCTCTGCAATATATGAGAAATTATCTTTCTCAAATATGAAAAATAAAATTAGGAAAGAAACTAGAGAAGAAATACTCCGTTAATCATATTCACGGCCGAAGTATCGTCGATTGATTTTTCGAACCTATATTTAGGTTCTTACTTCACTAATATGAAAAACTAAGAGCTTTCAAGCTACCACTAAGAACAAATGATGAAGAGAAATTTATTGAGGAGAAAGTTGGAGAGAATCACAAGCTAATTCTCTACAAGTTGTGTGATTCAAGCTTGGAAATGCCTCTATTTATAGGCAAAATATTACACCAAAAATATTAAAAATCATAAAGTCTTCCTTCATGAGTCTATTGTGGTGTGCTCAAGTTGTTTTATCTCTAAGAAGTCAAGAAAATACCAAAAACACGCTTTATGGTAGGTGGAGTCCATTGGTCAAAATCGGTGTCGGGCGTGACTCGAGTCATCGCGCGGTGACTCGAGTCACGCCACGATTCTACCTGTCACCGCTGTGAACGGGGAGGCCAGGGCGGTTGCAGCGTGACTCGATCACTTGGCGGTGACTCGAGTCACTTGCGGCCGACTTCGATCACGTCTTGGCGCTGACTCGAGTCACCCGAGTCGCCCATAAATTGCACACCAAGTCCCTCAACTTTTGAATGTTGTTCATTTTGGTCCTTGAAAAATTGCATTTTGGTCCTCCAACGTTTTGAAAAGTTTCACTTTGGTCCCCCGACTTTTTAAAAGTTGCAGTTTGGTCCCCAACAGTTTGGTTTTGACGCTTTTAGTCATTTTTCTTCAAATGGCCATAACTTTCACTAGGAAACTCCGATTTGAGATCCGGAAAAAGTTTGGGAATCCTCTTTTGATGTTCTTCGACTTTGGCACAAGAAAAATTGTAAAAACAACTTTTCATAAAATTGCATCGGAGGTCCTCAATCTTTGATTCGCTTGCCTTTTTGGTCTCGAGTTTCCGTTTTCACTCGATTTTCATCCTTTTTGACTCCTTTTGATTCTTTGTGACCCTAAACACCACAATAAAGGAAAAACACATAAAACAGAATATATAACATTAATAAAACACACAAACACGTAAAATAGAAGAGTTATTTAAGTGCTTTTCTAGCACTTATCAATGACTAGCAAATGGTTTGGTATTAGAATCATAATTTTCTTTACATAGAGGTACATTTCTCAATCCTTTGAGCTATAGTTCTGACTTATTGCAACCCTTCTCAATTTTGTTTGAAATTGTCCTTTCAAAAATCTATAGAAAATTCCTATTTCTTAATCAAAGTAAGTTTTGAAGTTTGTCCTATGAGATTCTGTGTTTTAAATTGATTAATCATTTCTTAAATTTGCAAATATGGATTTTGTTGAAAATATTGTTTCAATTACATTTTTCTTGTGTCCTCCTTTTGGGTTTTTCAATAGACGTTCATTTCGTAATGTATGGTAACAAGAATTTAATTCTTGTTCTTTTCTAAATGTGTAATTTATTTTTATTTTCGATGCTGCCCAGTTTCAAAATCCACAATTCTCAATGTAAGCTTTTTGTCTAGAGACGGGCCATTGTTCATGGAATAAATAATGCTTAAGTATAGATTACTTGGTGAAAATTTTTATTTTGTTAGGGAGATAAGTTTTATCTTGAAGCTAAGTGTGTGTGTTTGATGGAGATCATCGAGAAAATGATTTTTCAGACATGTGGTTGGGAAGGAATAAACTTACATACTATTGATTATAGTTTAATCTACAACACGTTAATGATATTTCATTATAGTTTAATTTATCATTCAAATAAATTTATAAATAATTGGCATTATTTTGTAAAGTGGGGATGCAGCCAAATATGAATTTTGGAGGAAGATATGGATAACCAGAGGATCACGATGCTGTTAATGGTGCTCAAACCGAATCCAAGTTGGAATTATTTGGTTTTGATTTCATTGTGAACATCTTGGGGCTTAAAAGGTGAGTATACTTATTTCCTGTTTGTATCAAAATTTACCCTTTGAAAGCTTAAACAAATTCAAATTTTCAATAGCCTCGTATATCATTTTACACACAATCCTTATGCCAATCTTAGAATTTTCATTTGTTTATTGTTATTGAAACAAACAAGAGATATTGGTGTTCATGTTTCCCTACTTTTGAATCTAACCGTTGTTTATGCCTGCAGGTTGGTGCTTTTAGTCATCAAAGAACTGCAACAGTGCTCCTCATTAGCATGCAGACCATATGACATCTCTTTGCCCGTAAAATTGAGAAAGCTTCATAAGTAAGATTATGTATGCCTTTTTACCAGAGTTTTTGCTATCCCTTAATTTCTTCTGCCAAAAATATCATGAGTTGTCCCTTCTTGTAACATGACGAATCCTCTGGCGCAAATCTGAAAATTAAAGCTCTTCTTTTTCAAAGGTTAGGCAAATTTTAAGCTATTAAAAGATTGTATCCCTTTCCAATGAATGAACTTCAAGTGATGTAGTCTAATCACTGGTATGAACAGTGGTGTAATTGGGCCAAGTTTGTGATCTCCTCATGTTTTTCTTGTTTCATTATGTTTGTATTGTTTGTCCCCTTTTCATTCTTGGAGATGTAACTTTGTTGTCATGTTCTATTTGTTCTTTTGACGATGTGGTCACTAACCTTATTTTACTGCAGAAAAGCACTAAACTTGAGACTGTGTCTCTCTCATCACCGATCCTTTTGCGCTGAATAATTTCAAAAGCATGTTGAGCTTCAAAGTTGGCGCAACTTTCAGCCGCTACAGCGAAGAGTAAATGCCGTGAGTAAAATATTTCAGTATTGTTTCCCTTGGTTTTTTCACGTTATTTATGAGTAAATATTGTGAGTCAAATCAACTTAGGAGTAAAAGTTCTATCCTTTATGGTAAATATTTTGAACCTAAATTTATGAAACAACTTCTCTATCATGAAATCAATTTTTTTCAACGGAATCCTACTGCATTGTGGGGAGGGAACCTTCACACTGACATTGAAAATCGATGAGGTTTGTTTTTACTCTTGGTGGTTGACTCAATTGAAGAAGTGTTAACTTTCAACTTTTTTTGTTGATAACTATTTTGGGCTTTTAGTTCAGATGAATAGGATTAGGCTTCTTGCAATTATAACAAAATTTGGTGTTTATAGTAATCACCAGCAATGCAATTTTGTGTAACAAAGGTTTTGCACTCTGCAAAAATAAAACATAATTTAAAGAAATAAAAATAAATAGTGAAAATGTGATTTTTATATATATAGAGCCCTTTCAATGCTACAGGCTTGTACTTACATTGCTTTGGTAATTGATAGTTCATATTTACAAACACTCATTCTTGTTTCGAGATTTGGAATGGTTAGATGTAAATTACTAAATACTGTTCTATCAAGATTTCAATGAGAGCTATAGAATATGTCAAGAAAATTAAACATCAGCAATGTTAGAATGACCTTTTTTTTTTTGGAACTTAACTAAGTGACGATGACTTTCAAATTTATAGGACTATTTTACTCGAGATGCTTTTGCAAATAGCACTGAAGGTGACCTTGCTGCTGCTGTTTGCTCCTAGGCCAATGAGGTTCAGCAGCATTGCCATTATCACTGGAGTAGTCCTCTACATTATCTTGATACTCCTGACTTTAGGTGTAACTACCAGTATTGCAGTAAGCACAAGTCTATGCCCCTTAAATTTGTATTCATCAGTTATCGTTTCTATATATAAATAAAATGAATTCGGTTTAGGTTACTTAGGTGATGACCTGTTTCCATCACAATTGTGATTGATACAATTGCATATTACTGCTATCATTAGATTCGAACGTTTCTTTAAGGTTTTCCTTGTTGTTACTCAATGTATTCATGAAATGCCTTCTTTCATTAATTTATGTAGTTAATACTCTATTCTCCACCCTCATGGCCAAATTAACTGGTCATGGGAAAGCGCAGATGAAGTCAACATTACCATGATTTCTTCTCTTTTTAGTGTATACTTTTTATCGCCTCCTACACCATATTATCAAATTTGAAGTTAATAATTTCTCAAGAGAAAATAACTCATAAGTTGCTATTATGTGATGAAAATACTTGACTGATCTCTTACTAATTTCTGACAGGAGACTGCCATCACTATGCTGGACGCAAAGACAGGTGTGCGACTGCAACAATTTACAACGATACTAAGCAGCTTGTGTTAGATAGCCGTGATACTAAGCAGCTTGTCTCAGATAGCTGTGATTTACGTTCTGATTTACAACGATACTATTGAAATGAAAGAGATTAACTCTTTCACAAACATCACCTACGCTACTTCATCCACAATTGGCCCAATGTGCATCGCATGGTTTAAAGGAGTTTTCTCAAAACGCGCTTAATATTTAAAAAAATCTTCACAGCATAAAATTTAAATGCAACTAACTTACAAACATTAAATTTCAATTTAATTTTCTGTTTTTCTGAATCACATCCATTGTACTATGAAGTACTTCTCACTTTCAACATCTTGGGGAAAAAATCCCTCTTCTTCAGCCTTCTTCGAAATGGAGCGCCCCTGAAACTTGTCATCGACGTGATAATGGCCAGATAATGATGTCTTCTATGTACCACATGCTGCATGTCATTTGATTTTAGCTCTCATTAAGCAAAAGGCTTAATGCACCAACAATAGGACATTTATTTGCCTTTTCCCATGTTTATTTAAAATATTTGTGAATTTTTTGCGACTGTTAATTGAGATAGCTTCCCAACTTATTTGGTAGTTTCGTTTCTTAAAGCAGTGACTCAGTTAAATAACCTATTTATTAACAGGAACCATCAGTTGATTTCCTAACCATGAGTTTACTATTAATTGTATACAATTGACCAATTCAAGTGACATATTTGCTTCCATTTGAAAATCTAAAGGATTTTCCATCCTGCATGGCATCTTGTAATATTAATACTTTTTCACATGTTTTATCCATGTTGCCTTTTGTTTCCCACTGTTTTGTCTTTACTTTTTTTTTTGTTACAGAACGAAACTTCATGCCAACAAGAAGTGTGGCCTGTTCAACGACTCGGACTCGTTGATTTCACTCCCTGTATTTTCAAAAATGTAAAAATCCTATTCCTTTTTAAGTTCATAACTTACAACTTGTCAACTTATTAACTTATAAATAAGCTTGTTTTATATGTTAATTACCAGGACAATCTTAAATGAGGAGTTGCCAAAGCTGTTCATTCCATTCCACAGGGGATAATTTTTAATTACCAAGCTATAGGCAAGGTGATTCACCAAGTTTATATACAAAAAGCTTTTCAAGATTACACATAGATAGCATCAACACATTATCAACATTAGCATCATAACTACTATACACATACATAAGCTTACATCCAACCGGATCATATTTCACAGAGGATCCTTCACAGGATATGACACTTATCATAGCAATAATGTGTGCATATAATAACCATACAAAATATAAGCATGCATTCACCACAAAAACAAGAAACATCACTCATGCACCTTACATATCTACATCATACATCACACCATGTTCACTTAACAGTTCAAACTTCTTCCTCAAAGCATTAAAATACATTTTTAGTCTTGTTGCACGTAGACCGTGAAAATGTTCTTGAATAATTTGATCCTTAATTAATGTATGAAACTTGTCTTCTTTACCCACTATGGCCTGATAGTACTCTTCCGCAATTTGGTCAAGCTCATCCATTGTAAATGCCCGTGCTTGCTCAAGCGTAAATAATCCCCTACCATATTCTCCCTCAACACGAGCCAGTATGTTCAAATAACTCTGTATCAACTTATTTGAATAATATTCTGGATCATCTAGGATGTCTTTCAGGATATTTTGATTCCTACGTGGAAGTTGAGGATCATATGGAATAAATTCTAGCTCTACCTTCAAATCATATGCATAAATGAGTTCAGGTATTATCCCAACTTTGGCAGTAGCTAAAGAAACACAACCATAGCCAACCTCAATAAAAATTTTTGAACCTTTCATCCCACTCACCCTGATCTTATGTTTGTTTTCTTCACCTTCTGAATTTTCGTCATCTCTAGGAATAACAGCAACATCAAAAAAATTCGGATGAATTGTCAACATATGAAGTCGTTGATTTGCCTCTGGAGCTTCAGGAAGAAACAAACCCTCACACAAATCAGTGAAATTCGAATTTGCCATACGTCTTCTGGCTTGCATAATGAAACTCTGAGGTAAAACTTATTACAACACACATGCATATATATATAGAATAACTCTTCCACCTGTCAAACTATCTTTAGTGATAGTTGTCCCACATTTACACTTCTTTCTTTACAAGTTGACAACTACAATTATTTAACCATTTTTGTTCCTCTCATAACCTTTTTAATTCCGTTGTATTTACTCTACACTTATTAGTTAGAATATTAATAAGTTATTCTCAATAATAAAACTAGAAACATAAATAATTTCAATAAAATAGAATCAGATAAAATAGCAACTAATAAAGCCCTGCAACCAGTCTTATATATTCTGCCGAGCCACTGTTCAACTATTGTAGCCAATTATAGCATTCTCTGCCCAATATTTTTGTAACGTGAAAAGCAGGATTTCTGCCCTTAAAGTCAAGCCCACCTTTCTTGGAACAGCAACAGCAGATCTTTATAAACTCTTGTCTTCATTATTCATATACTTTTCCAACCCCCTACAAAATAGCAACACATGAACACTACACATGCATTAACACATGTCCAAATTTAATCCGAATCACAACAGCCAACTAATTAAACATGCATCACATCCACAATTCAAGAAAATTTGATACAACAAATAGTTGTTTTACGCATCAAGTTTTGCTTTTTAACCCCTCAATTTCCACCTTTTTCTGATTCAAATAAAAACCAAAAAAAAAATTATATAAAAAAGGGAAATCAGACTGATATTTTGGCCTTCAAACGTGCACACATATTTCTGTCTTGAAACCCACAATTTCAGGCCTTGGAGTCAATCTCACCTTTATTGGAAACTGTGACAGCAGATCTTTGTCAGCTCTTTTCTTCATCATTCAAACACCATTGCAATGCCTTGCTAAATACTTGAACACATCAGTACCATATATATATATATATATATATATATATATATATATATATATATATATATTAACACATGTCCAAATTTCATGTGAACCACAGCAGCCAACTTTAATAAACTATAGAGTTGCTAACACATTCAGTATTAGTTTGCAGTCGTAACTTTCCACCTTTTTCAATTTCATATAATTAAATAAATAAATAAATAATAATAATAATAATTTAAAAAAACGAAATTCACAATTTGCTGACACCTTTGCAGTGGTACTTTTAATAACAGTGAACAACTACCTAAATAATAGTATCTCTCTATCTACACATACTATCTTTCCCTCTATATATACATTCTCTGCACTTTCTCTTTCCAAACCAGTTAACCTACTTTCTTCATATTTATTACAAACTTGTAGACAATACAGGTATTAAGTTCATACATTTTATGCATTTCTGGAACATTTATGATAGTTTCAATTCTTTCTTTGTTGTAATATTAACAACACTTTCCAGGTCAGGGAGTCACACACAATATTAGAAATCAATAAACATACACCACACTGGACTGCTAAAATCATTGTGGCAGAAAAATGCTCAAGAAAGATCAGGCAAAATGCCATATCGTATCAACCAATGCTCTTTATGGATGTGGCGTATCATTTTCGATCCTTTTAACTACTCCAATTCATTAACTTGCTGATTTTAAAACTACCCAACATTTCTGACCACATCAAAACAGGTCACTGCATTTGTAATATAAACTGAAAAAGGAGGGCCACATTTTCTGCCTAATTCAACTTATGTTGGATTATTTTTCCATGTTTTCCTTTATTAATTGTTCTATTTTCTTCCTGATTTTAAACCTACCAACAACCTATGACCATACATCTCATAATCATTTCTTCCATATCTTGTATTTCTATAAATGCATTTTTTTACCATATAATTCTCCTTCATAAAACAGCCTTTATAACTGCCAATACAGGATAACACCATTCGTAACACCATTCGTGCAACCATTTATAAAGAACACATTCCACCACTCGCCAATACATTGAAGCAAGGACTGACTTACCTCATTTCAAATGCCAATGTCACAGATGTGCCAGTTTGATATCGCAAACATCCAGGTGAATTACAATGGTCGCTTACTGGTGTATGCAACATTATCGAGATAGAAGAAGATCATCTTGATCTTGTCTTTTCAAGGCTCAAATTCAATCCATTTTCTGGACTACAATCGCTGAAAAACCGTGAAATTGCAACAAGTAAGTTAAAAGTTCCACTTATTTACCAATAATTTCACACATTCCAACTTACTTGCTAATCCAAAGTTATGCTTTATTCAATTCAGCCACAAATAGGAATTGCAAAAGCTGCACACCCGATCCGACCAGGACCATCAAAAATAGGACAAGACTACATGATCCGTGACATCATGATAATGAACAAAAGGTTATTCACAATTCACTACATTCCTTTCAATTTATACCGGTTCTTTATATAGTTTAAGGACCGATCATCTCTATTAGTGCTATTTGCATCTCTATGTGTGTGTTTTGTATTGAAAATGCACTGCCACCACTTATTTCCTTCTTTTTCGGCATTTAACTGCCTTTTTTTCACTTGCTTCTACGTCTTTTTTCCTACTTCTTTCACGAAGGTGAAAGCCATGTTTCAACATTACTAATTAATTTTATTATATGAACACACAAAACTTTTGTTAAAAGTGCCACAATTTCATAATTTTTTGACTGAGATATAAATGAATTTTGGTGGTCTGTATAAAGTCAAATGTCATGCACTCAACTAGGATATATCAGTTTCTAGAGGTTGAAGTCAATTGGGACGTCTTGCAAGATTGAGTAGACACCAATTTGAAAGTGCCTTTATGCTCTCCAATCAAGCCTGCTATCAATACATGCTGCTCCATGTGTTTTATTCTACCTCATTCTTCCCTGAATTTATTTTATTCTAACCTTCTGTTACACTTTTGTCCTCTAATCTATTATGGCCTCTAGGCACATTGCAGGAAATGAAAAATTGTATATTTCCAATTTTATTTTATCATCAACTCTTTTTTATCATCAACTCTTTTTTAGTTTTTTTTCTTCATCTAATACTTAGGCTAATTCGTGAATATCACTTAGGAAAGCATTTAGTGCTATAGAACACATCATATTCAGACCAGATTTCAGATACTATAGCACCATATAACAATTTCAATTTCTTATTGTTGTGAAAATACGTTCATATATGCATTTACTTCTGCTTTGTATGATATTAACCCATAAATGGGGCAAGATTGCCATCATTGAAAAGGATACTCATATTTTGGCCAAATATTTCATTATATTTTTCTGCATATTTCAACTTGATCATTGCCCTTGATGCTGTTATTTCTGCCCTGATTTATTAATCACACATTTTCCAACACAAATCATGAAGTTTCGAGACAATCAACCTTAGACTTTGGGCATTTTATGCTGAAGCTGAAGGCCAAGAAATCGCCAACTCCATAGATACAATTCCCATTACAATTACCAAGCATGTCTTTGTCACAACCTTTGAAAGTAAAAACTTTCTGTTACACCAACAGTTTCGATCTTTACATGTTGATATACACATTGAACTCAACATTCTTCATCTCATATTAGGTTTGGGAGTCTCAACCACTCACAACACATGCATCTACATCGATACACCATTTGAAGAGGTTATTGCATATAAGAAATGGTTTGTACATATTACCCTCACTGCACTTGTTTACATATTCTTCATTCACTCACAGTAATATGGTTAACTAACAAAGCTGTACTTATAGGACTGCGGACAACATTGCAGCTATAACTAAAATAAAAGCTCTCCGCACATACTTGACGCTGAAAAGGATCGAGGCAACTGAAGACGATGTTGCAAGGCCCATCAAAGATACAATCGAAATGGTAGACTCCTATCTTAACATAGAACGTCTCTATCCTGCTTTTACAATAACATTATCATCACATACTCTAACAGCCTATCAAGCAGCATTGTTGGATAAAGGCAACAGCTACAGTTAGACGCACAACAGCACCATACTGGTACATGTCATGCAGCGTATGCTTCACAGCTGCTCCAAAAACTATTGTAGGTCGAAACTTCAGCTGTCGCTATTGCACACAAACTAACGTCACAGCAACCCCAAGGTCCATTTTTTATTATTATGCATAGAATGGTGTCACGAAATGCTATACACACAATTGAATTAACAGCTTCCCATCTCTCATCTTAAAGGCCACGCACCAAGAGTGACCTATCTGACAGCACATACACTATAACATCTTCAGTAATGAGGAGCCCAGCCGAAAAGTTCCTCAATGCTACAACGTCAAAGCTCATGGGCTTCATCCACACTGTAAGCATCTTACCTTCTACCAGTCAATATATCCTCCATTCATTCTCTTCATGCATCTTTACCATCT
This sequence comes from Jasminum sambac, assembly GCA_018223645.1. Lineage (NCBI taxonomy): Eukaryota > Viridiplantae > Streptophyta > Magnoliopsida > Lamiales > Oleaceae > Jasminum > Jasminum sambac. The sequence continues at coordinate 28,236,120 of CP073647.1, forward strand.
AATAGTCCTTTTCTCCTTTTCATTCCTTATTAAGTTTCACTTTTAAAACACAAATCCTCACTAAACACTAAACATGTACAAGAATCATTGGCGTTGTTTGGGTGACTACACATGCAACAATTTGTTAGCAATATCAATGCACAAACTTTTTCCCTTCTCTTTCTTTCATACTTCTGCATATCAATTCAGGTTTCATTTTTTCAGATTATTCAAACGTATCATGCTCGTATTCCCCTTGTTCTGCTTATTGCTAGGCTGTTAATAATTTTAGGATACCCATATGGGTATTAATTTTCACATATTGCATCCACTAATAGCCATTACATTACAGGCCATGAACCCCACAGATCACATCCGTTTAGACATCACAAAGGACTATCTGTTCTATATCAAGGCTGTCGCAGGTCGCCAATCTTACTCACATGCACCAAAGAAGTTTGAAATTGTGGAACTGGATGAATACGACCCAGAAAAGCATACCAACAACCTTATGCAAATCATTGCTGATGAATTGCACACCCCACATGCATCAGGCAGCTCACTTGCCACAACCAACTTTACTGAACCGTCTCCACCTGCAAAAAGGAACCTGTTTGAAGATGACACCTCATATGCAACGAAGAAAAAGCTGCTGTCCAAGATGGACTAACGCTTCCAACTCATATGTTTTGTCTTACAAAAATATGGACTCTTTTGTAACAGAGAGAATGGACAGCATTTCCTATTTCTCTTTTGTTTAGGGAAATGTTGTAAAATAGCTACACTCCATTCTATCATGTAGGAGTTGAGCTCCAACACTCTTTCTGGCATGTAAATAAATAAATGGCACATCACTAGCTTGCCACTTTCCTACTAACTGTGTTTCATATTAATACAGTGGTATTTCTATGTCACCTCTTCTAGCTTTACATTCACATATTCAACTTTGATGGAACTGCATCACGCTTCTCCAATGTCTTTATATGATCTGTTATTAAAAATCAACATGTTACACAACTGCCCTAGCATTTGGTATCTAAATATAAACTTTCATCACACTAGCTCACACACATTGGACCCAACGTGCATAGCACGTTGCAGCTAACCCTAGTAAATATTAAAAGAGTGAATACATGCACTGCAGACGAATGAGAGGAAATCAATTAAAGAACTTAATTACAATTATAATGAGTTTTCTCCATAAGAGAGGAAAGTATCCAACATCACGCATCTTCACCATTCTCAAAATATTCTTATTGGTATCCGTTTTATAAAAAAAAACTCATTAATAGTCTATTTTATTTTGTCAAAAAGCATTAATTCACAGTAAAGTGTGTGTGACAAAATCTTCTAATGGGATAATACGAATTGTGACATGTAACTTGGATTTTTCGATATATCGTAATTTAGATTCAAGCTATTGTAAAAGTTGTACAAAAAGCATGTATGTTCAATGCAAATGATCCGATACCTACATATAAACACCTTAAAATACCGGTCCACATATGGTCAAATGATCAATATTTACTTTTCCTTTTTATGGAGATACTTGTTAATCATTGGGCAGGCAAGGGAGCATGAGCCAATATGTCCCATTGACTCGTAAATTTTGAGAATCCTTTCAAACTACCGACAATCAAGTACTCTAGGATTATACAAGCCCGGTCTTGATTTGTTGTTCACATGTGGGTATACTACATTGCCTACGTATGGACGAATAGGTGCCACAATACCCACTAATTTATTGGGAGGAATATATAACGCGCATCAGCTCATATATAATATATAATATTATAATATGCTAATATATAGGCAACGTATCATAATCGCGTTTTAAGGTGATTTTGGGTAAAGTAACGCAAGAACACCAAAGTTGGCCGCGAGGCATTGCGAAAATGAAGGACCCACCACCTTGCGAAGCACTGATTATTTTACTCTCTCCAGGCGACCACGGCGAGTACGTGTCTATACAGGATAGCGAACAAAGCTTTGAGTGGGAATGCTCAATGCTGCCTTATCGTTAACAAATTCCTTTTTTTCCCCGAATTTTCTCTCTAAGCTGCCAGAATTGGATACGCAGCAATTGGGAGCGAAACTGGAACTGAACTGAACCTGTGTTAGCGAAATGGCTGCTACTAGTAGTTATTCAAGCCCTGTGGTCCATCGTTTGAATGAGTTTTCCTGTTCCGGTTTTCCTTCTTCATCTGCTACTCGGATCTCCAACTTTAAGAAAAAGGGTTTTTCATTCAGGTATTCATGTCCCTGTTCAAGAGACACTCAATATTTTACAAATTTGGAATTGGCTTTTTTCTCTGAATAATTTTGTGTCATCCAGGTAGTTCAATATATTAAAATTTTCAAGCTCTGTTTTCCTTTGATTTCCTCCCTCCTGCCAAAAAGAGAGGCCTAGCTTGACTTTCATTGGATTAAGAAATTGTAATTAATATGGTTTTTAGAGAAATGCATTTTAGTTTAATTTTTCGAAGATACCGTGACACAAACAAAAACATGGAAAGTGGCCTATATTTTGGGATGGATAGAACGGGGAATGCAATTTTTTTCAGGTAGTGGATGATGGATAGTAGCCCAAGAATATTTTTTGTTTTCTTTTTTTGAGCAATTTTTCATAGGATCTTGAATTTAGATGGAGTTCAGTACTGCTGAGTTTGATAGAGCCGTTGGGGTTTATGACTGGTACTACTTCTTTTGAATCTGCTGTTGTTGTAATAGAGACTAGACTTCAATGGCACATTCGTGAGCAGATAGGCTTATGGAATCCACCATTAAACAGAGTTTCCAACTTGGATTAGCAATCAACTGTATTTTTCTCATTGAATTCGATCCAACGATGAGAATCGAGCCACTTCAACTGTTCCCAATGTTGCATCAGGCTAACATCTAATGCGATGAGTGGGATCTTGCCATCTCCGATAATTCTTTGGAGAGAGAAATATAATGATGTTTTGTAGACCGACCCTTCATATTTGATAATTCCAGGAGCTTGAGTTATATTACTTATTAGGCAGTCCTCCATCGTACAGATGAACTCTCTCTGTACATGGGATGATTTTTCTCTAATCTTTGTAAGTTGAGGTTGCTTATTCCTTTCGGCAGTTTGGTTTCATCAGATGCGCAACACGATGGAAAGACCATTTTATGTTACTTCTTTCTATTTTATATCAAGAACTTCTCTATTATTAGTTGTTAAAAAGAGGAAAGGGTTTCTTTTTCTCTTCTCTGAGGTGGGAAATTGAAGGAAGTGGTAGAAATGGGAAGGTTTATGACATATTGACTTGTGACTCAGGTCTATTAATCTGGTCAGTAGGTCTACAGGATATTGAATTTCAGTTTATTTTTAGAATCAAACTGAATTTATCTGCCAATCATGATTAAATGAAAAGAGCTATGTTGACTGAATGCTGGTAGTTGTTTCAAGAGCTAAACGTAATACTGTGCAATTCATTTAAAGTTTATTTATGAAGATTTGATGAACAATCTCTTTGGGGGTCATGTGGTGATAGTGTTGACTGAATACAGGTGCCAGGCATCGACAAATACTGATGAATCCAAGACAACAAAAGCAATGAATTTATTAGATAATGCGAGCAACCTGCTGACTAATTTCTTGAGTGGAGGAAAGATTGGATCTATGCCTACAGCGGAAGGTGCAATTTCTGATCTTTTCGGTCGGCCACTTTTCTTCTCCTTGTATGACTGGTTCCTAGAGGTAAGTACCAAGATTTTGTGCTGTCTGTGGTAGTAATAATCTGAGACTATTTGTCAGTGTAGCTTGTACTTATCATTGTTGTTATATGTTCCAGTCGTAACTTGGCATCCTATTCGTCTTCTTCTGTTCTCTTCATTGCGTCTTGCATGCTGACAAGCTCTACTATAAACAATTTATAACGCCCCAAATTGTCCAACACTTGAATCATTACAAGTGACATTTTTATTTTTTTAATCTCAAAATTACAGTTGTGGGGAATATATATATATATACATATATATATATATATATTTATATATATATGTATATGTATGTATGTAAGTTGGTTTACCCCATTGTAAGCTAAGCCTTTTTATTTATCATTAGAATGGTTTTTTGTGTCACAAGATATGCTACTATGTCTAATTTTTTCTGATTTTGAACTACACAGCATGGTTCTATATATAAACTTGCTTTTGGGCCAAAAGCATTTCTTGTTGTATCGGATCCCATAGTTGCAAGGCACATTCTTCGTGAAAATGCATTTTCATATGACAAGGTATGATCTAATTCTGAAACCCTCCTCATCTCTATTTTTAATGATTTTGTAGTTTCAATTTGTAAGGTTATGGAACATTAATAACTCTCAAACATCTGTGACATCTTGCTTTCAATCCTGCACTTTAAAGTACATCTGGTCATTATTCTTTTATTAGTTTGCCTCCTGCTTTAATTCCTGTGGTTTAAAGTACATCCCAATACTGTTCCTCAAAGTTCCAATTTATTCATCATTTTTTATTAAGTTATTATTCTTTAAGCTGATTCATTATTACTAATATTCAGAATCCTTACCATCATAAAATACTAAAATATACATTTCTTTTGCATATTGCATCATAGGTATCTACAATCATCTGTACAACTTAGGGCTTGTTCTATACACAACAAAATCTACTAACTTCTACTAACTTTTTCTCTCTTATCATTTTCAACTACTCATATAATTATTTTACATTTTTTAATACATCTTCTCCAAATTTCAACCACCCAATCTCCACAAAATTCAAGTAAATAAATTTTATTGTCCATAGAACAAGGCCTTAAATACACAAAAAGAGACTCTAATATCTCACCCTAAAAATCAGTCATGATTGGCAGAAAACCAGAACAGGAAGCTTGGCAAAATACATGTATTATGTATCAGCAAATAATGCAACAATGTCTTGCTTTTCAATTGGGATTCTTAATGAACTCAGCGAGCTTCTCCTCAAGCTGGTGGATAGATTTGTGCAGTCGGAGTTTGTTAGCGATCAGTGCTCCCCCATACTCTGTTTTTGCAGATTAAGATGATATATTGTGAGTGTCTTTTTGGACAATGTTTCCATACCACCCAATAGGCTATGCGGAAATTGAGTGAGAAAATTTAACCCTTGGATAACAGCAGAGGAGTTTGATGCCTCCTTATCTCTTGCAGTTGACAAAGTTTGGGACAACTGGAATTCATCCACAAAGAAAAAGAAATAGGGACCTGTTTTTAGGAAAGTACTTCTGTACTGAATACATATGGTGCTCCTTGAACTCCTAATTAAGCAATATAAGAGCTTGTTCTATACACAACAAATTTCCACTAACTTCCACTAACTTTTTCTCTCTCATCATTTTCAACCACTCATATAATTACTTTACATTTTCCCCAATTTTCAACCATATATTTAACACGTTGTTCGAGTAAATCATTTATATTGTGTATAGTAAATAAATCATTAAAAGTTTCTAGAAGTTAAAAACTTGAATTTACTAGAGCAACTCAGGTTTCTAGAATTTTAATTTAGCTGACCAAATTTTTGTGTCCTGTGTCATACATGGGGATTCTAATGAGAGAACTAATGAAACCGATAAAATATGTATGAAATGAAAAATAGGATTATTTTATATTGAAATGAAAAATAGGACTATTTTATATTGGTTTTGGTGGATTTTGATATAGTTAGACTTATAGAAGTTACCACAGAGTCACTCTCACTAGGTTTTAGTTTACATAGACTAGTGCTTATTGAATATCAATCGCATGAAAATTTCCGTCTTAACTTTTTCATCTCTCCCAAGGATCTTCAGTTCTTCTCTTTCTGTATATTCTCCATATTCGCAGAGCTTGTTTCAAACAGATTTTTCTAAACATCATCTTTATACAAAACATTTCAACCACAAATTCATTGAAGTAATAATTTTTCTCTATCTTTTAGACCCATTTTCACCAATCTCTGTAACTTCTTTGCCACACATTCAAAAATAATTTTTTCAAAAATCTTTGCTGGACAAACACTTGTCTCTTGCTTTTGTATTCCTGTTTCAGGTTGTGCATCAATTAGTTTCCTATTTTCTGTTCATGTTTATTCTAAGAAAGGTATAATATTTTCCATAAAGTAATAATAACAGAGTAATGCCAGTTCACTCACATCTAGATTTCCCATTTCTTTTGTTCCATTTGGAAGCACAACAGTAAGAGCATTTAATTAATGCTTTCCTTAATTAAAGTATTCCAACAGTCAGTTGCCACATTCTTATGTAGGGTGTTCTTGCTGATATACTAGAACCAATAATGGGAAAAGGACTCATACCGGCTGACCTTGAGACTTGGAAGCAAAGGAGAAGAGGTGAGCTAACTTAGGATGCACAATTTCATTTAAGTCAATATAATGGTTGTCTCTTTTATTGTCAAACGTAGTAAAGCCAGCAATTTCTAGGTTGAATTGTAGGCTGTCTCATAATTGTTTGACATCATTATTGATCTTCACAAGATAGAATAAAAGGAATTTAAGAAATGAAGGAAAGGTAGTTTGTACAAAATGAAAGGAAAGATTTGCTATGATTTCTACACTGGGGCTTAGTAGATGATCTTAAAATATCTCTTCCTGCTATTGCTCAACGTCTTTTTGTTATCTGCTTGAGACCTCAAGTTCATTTGATATATTTAAGTTACAGTTTGGGTACTTCATATGTTTAATGAGAATATTCTTCTCTGATGTTAGTCAAATTATTTTTCCCGAAACCATTAATTATAGTCATAGTTGTGTAGCCTTCCGTATTTCATTGCACGTAAGCAAGAAGATTGGAACTTGTTGTGAATTGTATATAGAGTTTTATTTATAGTAAAAATAGATTAGGAGATATTCAAGTTTCCTAGTATAGAATCTCATTCTCTTGTATAAATATGTGTATAGCCATTGAATGGAATGCAAGAAATTATTTTCTCAATGGTTTACATGGTATCAGAGCCACTAGGGTTCATACCTAATCTTCTCACTCAAGTTTACTCCCGTCGGCCACTTCCTTCGGAACCATGTCCTGCACCAGCCTCTTCGTCATCCGATCCCGTCTTAAGTGATGATTTGCCCATTGCTCTCCGAAAAGGTAAAAGACAATGTACTTATCCCATCTCTTCTTTTGTGACTTATAATCATTTGTCATCATCTTCTCAGTCTTTTATTGCATCTCTCGATTCTATCACGATTCCTAAAACCGTGAACGAAGCCCTGTCTCATTCTGGTTGGCGTGGTGCTATGATAGACGAGATGAATGCTGCTGATACTAATGGTACTTGGGAGTTAGTGGATTTGCGAATTGGAAAGAAGGCAGTCGACTGTAAGTGGGTCTTTGCACTTAAATATAATTCTAATGGGACTGTTGCTTGCCTTAAAGCCCGTCTTGTGGCAAAAGGGTATGCTCAAACTTATGGAGTGGATTACTTTGACACTTTTTCCCCCGTTGCTAAATTGACTTCTGTTCGTCTCTTCATTTCGATGGCGGCCACTCATCATTGGCCTTTGTATCAATTGGATATCAAAAATGCTTTCTTACACGGTGACTTACAGGAAGAGGTATATATGGAGCAACCATCTGGATTTGTTGCTCAAGGGGAGCATGGTCAAGTTTGTCGTCTTCGTAAGTCTCTGTATGGCCTTAAACAGAGTCCTCGTGCCTGGGTTGGCAAATTCAATCAGGCATTGGAAACCTTTGGGATGAATAAAAGCAAGTGTGACCACTCGGTCTTCTATAAGAGATCTACATCTGGCATCATTCTCTTTGTTGTATATGTATATGATATTGTTATCACAGGAATTGATGAGGTGGGTATTTCTTCCTTAAAGTCTTTTCTTCACAGTCAATTCCACACAAAGGACTTGGGCCTTTTGAAGTACTTCTTGGGAGTTGAAATAACGAGGAGCAAGAAGGGTATTTTTTTTATCTCAAAGAAAGTATGTTCTTGATTTGTTAACTGAGGCCGGAAAATTGGGAGCCAAGCCGTGTAGCGCTCATGCTTCTGAACTTGCAACTTACAAAAGATGGAGACCTATTTGAGGATCCTGAGAGATATAGGAGATTGGTTGGAAAATTGAACTATTTTACACTAACTCATCCTGATATTGCATATTCTATGAATACTGCGAGTCAGTTTATGTTTATGTCTTCCCCAACAGTTCACCATTGGGCTGTACTAGAACAAATCTTGTGTTATTTGAAGGGAGCTCCTGGACGAAGGGTATTGTACACAAATTATGGGCACACTCGTATTGAGGCCTTTACCGATGCAGATTGGGCAGGTTCAAAGGTTGACTGAAAATCGATTACTGGATATTGCGTCTTCGTTGGAGGAAATTTGCTTTCATGGAAGAGTAAGAAGGAAGGTGTAGCGTCTCGATCCAGTGTGGAATCAGAATATCGGGCTATGGCACAGTCTGTGTGTGAAATAATGTGGATTTTTCAACTCTTAATAGAGTTTGGTCTCGAAACCTCAATGCCAGCAAAGTTATGGTGTGATAATCAAGCAGGTAATCCTGTGTACCATGAACGAACTAAACACGTAGAGGTTGATTCCCATTTTGTTCGTGAGAAGATACAACAAAATCTTGTCTCTACAGGACATGTAAGGAGTAGAGAACAATTGGCAAATATTTTCACAAAGGCATTCAATGGGGCTCGGGTTGATTATATTTGTAACAAGTTGGGCATGATTGATATTTATGCTCCAACTTGAGGGGGAGTGTTGTGAATTGTATATAGAGTTTTATTTATAGTAATAATAGATTAGGAAATATTCAAGTTTCCTAGTATAGAATCTCATTCTCTTATATAAATATGTGTATAGCCATTGAATGGAATGCAAGAAATTATTTTCTCAATGGTTTACAGAACTCAACCATGTATTTGGTTCATTGATTGTGTCCACACAGATAAACTTCTAGTAGTGCTAGAACGATGATTTTAGATTCTTCATTTAAATGCATTTATCTTGTGTCAATTGATGTTCTCGTGAGGTCCGGGTGGGAGAGAGAGGGAGGCTGACTGCTGAGTTTGTTTGCATGAGTGTGCATTTGTGAAATGTTTTGGTTCTCATTTGAATTGGTTTGGTTCATTGATTGTGTCCACACATAAACTTCTAGTAGTGCTAGAATATGATGATTTTAGATTCTTCATTTAAATGCATTTATCTTGTGTCAATTGATGTTCTCATGAGGTCTGGGTGGGAGAGAGAGGGAGGCTGACTGCCGAGTTTGTTTGCATGAGTGTGCATTTATGAAATGTTTTGGTTCTCATTTGAATTGGTTCAAGATGGTTCTCATTTGAAATGTTTTTTTTTTTTTTTTTTTGGGGAAGTGCGGGTGGGGGTGGGGGTGGTTTATTTTCCTCTCTATTTTAAATGAAGAATGTGATATGTAGACATATATCTAACTAATAGACATATGTTACACAGTTATTGCTCCTGGATTTCATGTGCTGTACTTGGAAGCAATGGTTAAAGTATTTACAGACTGCAGTGAAAGAACAATTTTGAAATTCGAAAAGCTTTTGGAAGAAGAATGTTCACGAGGAGGGAGGACAATTGAGCTTGATTTGGAAGCTGAATTTTCTAGTTTGGCACTAGATATCATTGGGATTGGTGTTTTTAATTTCGACTTCGGCTCTGTAACAAAAGAATCCCCTGTAATTAAGGTTTGTTCATATAATTCCATTTTGTAGTTTTATTTCAGAAGCTCCTGCTTCTTGTGAAGCTGATGTTTTATTTTCCAATTTGACTCTGAAATAAGGTCATGATTTGACATTATATTTTCTTACAACTTGTAGAGCTTGTTTTTTATGGCTTTTTGAAAATATAATTTCCAACCACCATTTCATATGTGGCAACCTTTCATACTGTTTTTTAATTTTCAACTACTTTCCCAACCACACATTTGGAAATCTGTGCCAACAAACACTTGGTAATGCGGCAATTTACATATTTCAGCCAACAGATGACGTCAAAGACCATTCTTGAGAATCAAGACTTGCCCAGCTAAATTGTATAATTATTCTCCTGCACAAGTTTCTGTATGTTTTGTAGTTAGCCTTTATTTTCACCTTTAATGTCTTTAATATCGTGCTTCTCTGTCTGTGTTACTTAAGGTTAAAGGTATCCTCATAATTGTAGTGCTGCAGTGTTTTATCTTCTAGAAGGCAATGAAGTTTATAACAGTCTTTCACTTTTGATTTCTTCTACTTCCAAGCCGGCTGTACTTACCATTTCCAGTAACAGCTTGTTGGGTACAAATGTTCAAAAAATCATCATTCTTCAAATTCGTTTCAACAACACATTCTACTGGACCTATAGCATTTTTCTACTTTCTCAACCACTTATAACTGGCTAACTGCACATTCTCTTTAACAATCATTTCTTATGTGAAAAAAATCTGGTGCCAAACAATCGTTGAAAACGCATCATGCGAATGTACTATTAGAAAATTGATTTGTCCAATGACTTCCGCACCAGGCACAAGAACTTCAAAAATTCTGTGATCAGTCTTCAAACAAATTTTTTGTGCAGTATTAATGCACTTCCAAGGCCACAGTTATCATTGTAGTGCTGCCTGCAGTATGAAGTGTACATATTGTTTCTGCAGAAAATATGGCACTGTCATAGAAATTCTGCTATGAAACACCTAAGATCCCTTTAAATTGTATGAGTGACATGTGAGCCGAAGTACTGTGGCCATGGTCAGTTGCTCGGATCGTTTTCCTCTTTAAAGTACACTGTGTTGTAGACTATATTTCTATGTCATACTGTTGAGGATAGCAATTAAATAATCTAAATTGGAACCGATCTATCAGCTTAAGCTTTTAGATTAGATGGTTCCATAACTTTAACATGGTATCAGAGCAGGCAAAGATCCTGAGTTCGAATCTCACCGCCACCCATTTAAAATGAATTGTGCACGTGGTAGGCTTTATTTGGGAAAAATAAATCCCGCCTACACGTGAGGGGGCATGTTGAGGATAGCAATTAAATAATCTAAATTGGAACCGATCTATCAGCTTAAGCTTTTAGATCAGCTGGTTCCATAACTTTAACACATACTATTGTTTACATATCTTGAGTTCAACTCAGTAGAGGACATGTTGGCCAGGTGACCCATCCTCACAAGATAATCTTATCCATCTTAGGGAATGATACAGCATGTCTTCTCCTCTCACTTTTTCTGCTGGTTATTCTGTCACATACTAATTGGTTACCATAATCTACGTACTGGCAGGCTGTGTATGGTACTCTTTTTGAAGCTGAGCATCGGTCGACATTCTATATTCCTTACTGGAAAATGCCTCTGGCAAAATGGCTGGTTCCACGGCAGAGAAAGTTCCAGAATGACCTCAAGATCATTAACGATTGTCTGGATGGTCTTATCAGAAATGCGAAAGAGAGCAGAGAGGTGAGACCCATGTACAGGTGCATGTCCATTGTAATAGAGAACCATATTGCTGCAAATTTGCTAGTTTTGCATCATTCTATTCATGAGTTGGCAAAAGAAGTAAAATTTATAATTTTCAAGTCAAATACCATTGGCAGATTATAGCTTTTGCTATATACTTCTATCAAACATGAAGCTTCTGCCGCTTTGCAGCATTTTGGTCACAATCTGTCACTTCTTTGGAGGATGGGAACTGTGGATTACACTAAGTGGGTGATTTTCAAATCTGAAGGGATTCTTAGTCGACATAACTAAGCTAATAAATTAATGACGAAATTCAATGTTACTTGCATATTTTGAGGACATGGATGTTTTCTTTGTATAACCAGACTACTCTTCTTAAGGTTTGTCAATCATCAAATATGTAATCAGTGTTCGCGCTGCAATGACAAATGTCAAAGAGGATGTAGCAACTGTAGCATTTTTACTTCATTCTGACTGACACCTGAGCCTCTTTTCTAAGATTCAGCAGGAATGAGAAGGATATTAGGCAAGGCATTCCGTGATGCTGCTTTCTGTTTTGTGTTTCGCTTTTGTTCTAGAAGCAGATCTCTCTTTAATCCATGCATGATTTTGGTCACTATTTAGATCACTATACGCTGCATATAGTTCTTAGTTTATATTACATTTCATGACAGGAAACAGATGTCGAGAAACTCCAGCAAAGGGACTACTTAAATCTCAAGGCATGCTATATCTTGTGCTTATAAAATTGCTACATTCATGTTTTACATCAAAACTAATTTGCAAATTTGATGCTTTTGAATACTGATAAAAGTTAATCTTTTCACTGCATTTGAAAGTTTGCAGGATGCAAGTCTTTTGCGTTTTCTTGTTGATATGAGAGGTGCTGATGCTGATGATCGTCAGGTAAATAATCTCATATCCTTCTTTTTGTGGAACACTAATGATTACAACCATAATCTGCTTGTAAATCCCCATCTGAATGAGCAAATAGGTGATGATTCTGTTCCATTAGTCATATATTTGAGCCATTCTTCATATGTTGAAAGGACCCATCTTTTATGTGAATTCGTGGTACTTACTGTTTGCCTTGGTTAGCATCTTGTTTTCTGTTCAACTTCAATGATTGCCATTCTGGTATTTTTTTTCTGTTATTTGTTTAACAGCTAAGAGATGACCTGATGACAATGCTTATAGCCGGACATGAAACAACTGCTGCTGTACTTACTTGGGCTGTTTTCCTTCTTGCGCAAGTACGGATTTTGTAGACCATGTTCAATAGAGATGGATTGATTAATTATGCATCTTCATGTTCCCCCTTTTACTAGTGACAGTGCCTTAAGATAAATTTCTCTGATGCAGCGCCCGTCCAAGATGAAGAAAGCCCAAGCAGAGATCGACTCAGTGCTTGGCCAGGGGAGAATAACATTTGATTCAATCAAAAAATTAGTGTAAGTTACAAAAGCGTTAAAACATTTTCTATTACCGTAACCAATCATCCTTATCTCAATCATTTTGGTTGTTCTTTAACTAACGCCTTTGCTGTGAAATGTTTATAATTTGTTGTTTGTCTTTGATGAACATTTCTGGTTAAAATGATGTTATCCACATGCTTTACAGGACCCACGTGTAGTATCCAGTTTTAACTTCTCATTTCTTGTTATGGATGAACACTTACCAAACAAGCCTAAGTTAAAATTTATTCCATGTGGTAATAGAGTTATGCACTCTTATTGAAAAAATGATGTTTGGAGTAAAAGCTCAATCTCATTCATTGCTCCACTTTATGCAAATAGTGTATAGAGAAAGAGGAGGGAGGGGGTTAAACCTTTATTTTGCTGTGGGATAGAAAATTGAGGGCAAAATTTGACCCTCATCTACAGATTTCGATTGGCAGAGGAAGACAAAATGTCCAGCTGCCAAGTGTTCTGACTGAAACATTTCCAATGGGTATCTGCAAAAAATATAAACAACTAGTAACAAAATTTTAAAAATATGTCTAATAATAATCCTATAAATACTCCCACTGTTATTCCAACTTTCACACAAAAATCTTCAATAAGTCATCTCACATAATTCTTTCATTTGTATCTGTAACGCCCCGATTTTTAAATATCGAAGGGTTACTAAATTAGCCTTTAATTAATTGAAATGGGGAAAATTGACGACGAATTTTTTTTTTTTTTAAAAAACCCCTTTCCAATAATAATAGTAATAATAACAATAATAATGATAATAACAATAGTAATCACAATAATAATAATACTATTAAGGATAACAATAATAAGGTTCAAAATCCCCGTACTTAAATGAAATAATATCAATCAACTTGATAATCAATATTCATTTTCTAAATAAATAAATTAAACCTTTTAAACTACGCGGAAGCTCAAATTAAAATACTACTGAGTTTGAACGATGTTCTAATAAAAGAAAACTAATTTAATATAGTAATTAAGTGGATGATGTTGCCCGTCTCGCGCCACTTCGCCGGACTCCTTAATCTGAAAAGAATTTAAAATATTTGGGGTGAGTATAACGTTGTTATAGTCAGTGGGGCACAGTAAGAAAACATTGCACCATATCACATAGCCATATACGAAAATTACAATTAGAGGCAGTTGAACTATAGAAAAGTCGAGTGTTGGAAACTCCCGTCCAATGTGGGGGAAAGTCGCTTTGGCTATCCGAATGGCCCTTAACACCATTCCGTAGAAGATGGTACTTAACACCATCACATGCATGTCACATAGCAAATACCACAAATTATAACACATAAAGGGCATGATATGGATTTTAAAATAAACCATCACTTTTTAAAATAAAAATATTTGCAAGAAGTAGCACAATTTTGCGTAAAGTAACCCCACCTCAATTCGTGGTTCTCGTAAATCCCTTGAAATTAGAGCTGGTGTGATGCTAGCGCCTCTACGGACATTCCACGTCGTCTAATAAAAGAATTTAAACATAATTTTAGTAATTTAACCTTAAAATTGAAGTTTAATAATTTATTCGGGTCTTATAGAATTTAATTTAAAAGTTTTAGGGCCCAAAAGATATTTTTAAAGGTTACTTTGAGCTTAATCGAAAGAGAAGTACGGATTTGAGGGTGGAAATTGACGTAATCAGTCAACTAGGATTAATTCGAAGCTCGACCGAAACTCTAGGGGTTGAAATTGAACTCTTAAAACTTAGGGACTGTTTGAAGCTAAATTCGGGTCATATAAACTCTAGTGATTTAGGGACTGTTTGAAGCTAAATTAGAACTTGGGGACTTTGATTGCAATTTATATGAATTCGATTGGACTCCATTGAATTAGGTACATAATTTCGGGGACTTAAAATGAACTTCTCAAACTCGATTAGACCTTATTGAAGAGGGTAATCGACTTTAGGGTTCAATTGAGCGAGTATAGAGACTTGGGACTAACTTATACTAATTCGAGAGTTTGAGGGACTTGGGTTGCAATTTCAGGGTCAAAATTGGGCTTGGGTCTTGTTCCTTCATTCATACGCACAGCAACATAGAGACGATGGAGGGAGAGACGCCGGTGAAGCCATTGCCGCGGTCACCGCCGTTTGCAGCCACCAGTCGGCCGCCAGGGTGTGGCAACTCCGAGGATAGCAGCCGCGACGTCGATGTTCGGCCGAGATTGGGTCCCAATCGGCCGAAATCGAGCCAAACCGCAGGCGAGTTTGAGCTTTTTCCGCCAAATTGGTCAACTACGATTCATGTTATTATTTTCTTTTCTACTAGACGAGCGTTTGCCTAAAAATCTCAATTTAATAGGTTAAGTCGTAACGACGACGTTTTATTTAGAAATTTTAAAATTTGGACGTGGTCGTTACAGTATCTTGTAAACAAAGGCACGAAAAAAGGATTCCTTCTTAATTCTTCATCAACCAATACATATATATATATACATATAGCATGAGGCCTATACTAGGAAGGTAAATAATTCCTAATCTATACTTTCTATAATTACAACCTTACATATATACAATTACAACTCTTAGCACTCCCCCTCAAGTTGGAGCATAGATGTCAATCGTGCACATCTTGTTACAAAGATAAGTAACCCGAGCTCCGTTTAGAGCTTTTGTAAAAATATCTCCCAATTGTTCTCCAGTCCTTGCATGCCCAGTAGAGATCAAACCTTGTTGTAGCTTCTCCAGAACGAAATGGCAATCTAGCTCAACGTGCTTAGTTCGTTCATGGAATACAGGATTGGATGCAATATGAAGGGATGATTGGTTATCGCACCACAACTTTGCTGGAGTTGAAGTCTTAAGGCCCACTTCATTCAGAAGTTGATATATCCACATTATTTCACACACTGATTGTGCCATCGCTCTATATTCTGACTCTGCACTTGAACGGGAGACATCTTGCTTCTTACTCTTCCATGAGACCAAATTTCCCCGAACAAATACACAATATCCTGTAATTGACTTACGATCTTCTTTACATCCTGCTCAGTCAGCATCTGAAAAACACTCAATATTAGTATGCCCATGATCTCCATAAATGATACCACGTCCAGGAGCTCCTTTCAAGTAGCACAAAATCTGCTCTAGAGCTGCCCAATGATGAACCGTAGGAGATGACATAAACTGACTCACAACACTAACAGAGTACGCAATATCCGGACGAGTCACTGTAAGATAATTCAACTTCCCAACCAATCTCCTATACTTCTCAGGATCGTCACATAGCTCACCATCCTGTGTAAGCTATGCATTAGGAATCATTGGGGTACTACGTGGCTTTGCCCCCAATTTTCCTATCTCAGCTAACAGATCAAGCACATACTTTCTCTGCGATAAAAAGATACCTCTTTTGCTCCTTGTGACTTCAACACCTAAGAAATACTTTAGTATCCCCAAGTCTTTTGTATGAAATTGAGTGTGAAGAAAGGCTTTAAGAGATGAAATTCCCATAGCATCATTTCCAGTAATAACAATGTCGTTAACACACACGACCAAAAGAATGACTCCGGATGCAGATCGCTTATAGAAGGCAGAATGATCAGACTTACTCTTGATCATGCCAAATTTCTCAACCACCTCACTGAATTTTCCAAACCAAGCACGAGGACTTTGTTGCAAACCATACAGAGATTTCCGAAGGTGACACACTTTTCCACTCTCCCCGTGAGCAATAAAACCAGAAGGTTGCTCCATATAAACTTCCTCATGCAAGTCACCATGAAGAAAGGCATTCTTGATATCCAGCTGATGTAACGGCCAATGATGAGCGACAGCCATAGAAATAAATAACCAGATAGAAGTTAATTTAGCAACAGGAGATAATGTGTCCGAATAATCAACTCCATAAGTTTGGGCATAGTCTTCAGCGACAAGGCGAGCTTTCAATCGAGCAACGGTCCCATCTGGATTCATCTTAACTGTGAACACCCATTTACACCCAATAGCTTTCTTCCCAGCAGGTAGATCTGCCAAGTCCCAAGTACCATTTTCATCTAAAGCATTCATCTCCTCTATCATTGCACTACGTCATCCCGGATGAAATAGGGCCTCATGAATGGTTTTAGGAAGTGTAATGGCATCGAGAGATGCAACAAAGGAACAAGATGAGGAAGACAAGTTATTATAAATCACTACAGAAGAGATGGGATAAGTACATTGCCGCTTACATTTTCGAAGAGCAACGGGTAGATCATCACTTGAGACAGGATCTGACGACGAAGGAGCTGGTGTGGGACATGGTTCCGAACGAGGCAGCCGTCAAGAATAGACCTGAATTATGGGAGGCTGAGTAGGAATAGGTGCATGATCAACCTCTGGAGTCGATGTGGGAACAGAAGATGTGATAGGATGGATCAAGAGATCATCATCCTTCCCCTGGCTTGGACGTTCGGAATGTGGGGAGAAGGGTGTGTCTTCTAAGAAGGTAACATCAGTCGACACCAGATACTTGTTAAGATTAGGACAAAAACATCTATATCCCTTTTGAACTCGAGAGTAACCAAGAAAAATAAATTTCACTGATTTGGGATCCAATTTAGTAACCTGTGGGCGGACATCCCGAACATAACAAGTACTACCAAATATTTTAGGTTCAATAGGAAATAGTGGCTTATTTGGAAAAAGGACACTAAAAGGAGTCTCGCCACGAAGAATTGAGGAAGGCATGCGATTAATTAGAAAGCACGCTGTTGAAACTACATCAGCCCAAAAATGTTTTAGGAACATTCATATGGAACAATAAGGCTCTAGCAGTTTCAAGGAGGTGTTTGTTCTTTCGGTCTGCAGCCCCATTTTGAGATGGAGTATAAACACAAGATATTTGGTGAAGAATGCCATGTTGACTCATGTAAGTTTGAAACACAGCTGATAAATATTCCTTGGCATTATCACTACGCAATGTATGAATAGAGACATCAAATTGAGTTTTAATCTCAGCAACAAAAGTACAAAAATGAGTAAACACCTCAGAACGTTCTTTCATAAAATATAACCAAGTCATACGGGAATAATCATCCACAAACGTAACAAAATACTTAAATCCAGGTTTAGACAATATTGGACAAGGACCCCAAACATCTAAATGAACTAATTCAAATGGAAAACTAGCTCTTTTATTGACTCTTGGACTAGAACTAAGCCGATGGTGTTTTGCAAACTGACAAGACTCGCAATTTAAGGAAGACACTACTAAATTGCGGACAAAGCTGCTTGAGCAAAGGAAGAGATGGATAACCCAACCGACAATGTGCCTCAAATGGAGGGGTGGGGTTAGAACAAACAACGGATGTAGCTATTTGTGTGTCGAGAATGTAAAGACCTCCAAACTCATGTCCTTTACCAATAATCTGCTTCGTCATAAGATCCTGAAATAAGCAATAATTAGGGAAAAATGAGACAGAGCAATTAAGGGCACGAGTAAGTTGGCTTACAGAAATCAAATTAAAAGATAATTGTGGCAAATGTAGGACATATGACCAAGGAAGTAGTGGGGTGGGGGTAATTGTTCCGGACCCTTGGACCGAAGATGGTGACACATCAGCTAAAGTAACATTAGATGTAGTTGCATGGGGTTGGAAAGTGGAAAAAAGGCTAGAATTACCTGTCATATGGTTTGTGGCACCAGCATCACTCACCCATTTTGAGGATGAGGAAATGAGTGATAGCGGCAGGTGAAGACTTCAGAGATTCTTGGTACTAAGAAAAATTAGCGAAATCTTCTGCTGAAATGACAACTGAATTTCCAGATGTATCAGTAGTAGAGACTATTAGCTGATTGTGATTTTTGATTTTTCATCTTAAGCTTTCTACAGTCTTTCTTCATGTGTCCTGGCTTATGACAATAATGGCACACAATCCTTCCTAAATCCTGTGCACGAGTATCATATGATGTTCCTCCCCTACTACCATTGTTGTTATGTGGTTTCCCAGATGCATAATCGCGATTTTGGCTAACAAGGGCACTACTGAACTGAATAGATGGAGCACTTTTTGTGCGGAGTATCCTACTAAATGCATCTTGTAATGAGGAAATTTCAGGACTAGATAGAATTTGGAACTTTGCAGTCTCAAATTCAGAGGGAAGACCAGCTAAAAAGTTCACAACAGCCATCTGCTCCCTTTGTTGCTGCTGAACTTTCACATCCATACTAAATGGCAACAATGTATTAAGCTCTTCGTAGGTCCTCTTAAAATCCATAAAATAACTCGTCAAAGATTTATCATGTTTCTCAACACGATAGAAACTTTTGCATATTTCATAGATACGAGAAACATTCCGTTTCCCAGACTAACGGGAAATCAAGATAATCCATTAATTCTTTCACAAATTCACAATGGTTAACCAAACTAACCACTTCACTTTCAATGGAATTTCGTATCTGTAAGAACAGACGAGCATCCTCTCTCAACCATGTTTGTTTCGAATCTGCTTCTTTAGGTGGATCTTCAGTTATATGGTTGTTCTTATCAATACTTAGATAAAGGCGAACAATTTTACTCCAATCAAGATAATTAGAGCCATTAAGTTTGTGTTCCATGATTTTTGAATTTTGACATTAATGGAACGACATCCGACACAACAACAGGCTTTATCTCTTCCACGATTCTCAATATTGGAAAAGAAAAAAAAAGGGGGCAGCAAGCTCCACAAGACACCAGAAAACAAAAAGAAAATCAGACGAGACAGTGCTACACGAACCTATTTAGATGGACCGAGCACTATTCGCGCGAGATCTCCCAAATTCAATCACAGATCTAGGAAGAATAGGCTTAGGCGAGTTGACCGATGTTGACCGAACAATTTTCCGGGGATTGACGCGCTCTCACGCGCCGACAAGGCGAAACTGCGCAGAATGGGAATCTGGCGCGTGTGACCTTCACTTCACGCGTGGCTTCCGGCGACCGTACTTCCGGCGAGGGATCATCGGTGGCTGGCGATCCTTCCTATGACGGAGGTGACGACAAATGGTCACTCAAAGATGGTGACCCCCAAATTCAGATTCAATTTGAAACCCTAATTTGCAACTCTCAAATAGAAAACCCTAATTTTGAACTCCAATCTCAATCACGGCTCAAAACCTTAACTTGTGGCTTTGATACCATGTAAACAAAGGTACGAAAAAAGGATTTCTTCTTAATTCTTCATCAACCAATACATATATATATACATATAGCATGAGGCCTATACTAGGAAGGTAAATAATTCCTAATTTATACTTTCTATAATTACAACCTTACATATATACAATTACAACTCTTAACATATCTCTAATTTCCCTTCACCTTTGTTCCATTCTAATTCATTGGAACAAAATAATGGGGAGAATTCCAATTCTAAAAAATTATTAAGAGGCCCAAGTTGGAAGAAAGATGAAACTGAGGCATTGTGCAAGGCTTGGCGATTGCCCATTAAAAGAACTTCTCCCCAAGCTTTTCCCTTAAACATTATTACAGATTGAATTTTTCTCCTATCATTTTACCTTTGGGTTCTTCTCAACTTGGGCTTTTGCCTCAACATTTGTTTTGCTGTTAATGCTTAGAAATTTTGCAAATTTGGTTTTGCTTATAGCCTAAAGGAAGCACTTTAAATGTCTATATGCTCTATGAAGAAAGGCTGGAGTTGCCCAAAGTTTCTTCCGTATTTATTAGTTATTACTGTCACTTTCAGTTTTTCAAATAAGAAGTTACGAAGACATAAGCTTTAATGCATTTAAACTCCCTTTATACATGTTGAGAATAGTAATTAAATAATCTAAATTGGAACCGATCTATGAGCTTAAGCTTTTAGATCAGATGATTCTATAACTTTAACATGGTATCAGAGCAAGCAGAAGTCCTGAGTTCGAATCTCTCCCCCACCCATTTAAAATGAATTGTGCAGGTATTAGGCTTTATTTGGGAAAAATAAATCTCGCCTACACTTGAGGGGGGCGTGTTGAGGATAGTAATTAAATAATCTAAATTGGAACCGATCTATGAGCTTAAACTTTTAGATCAGATGGTCCCATAACTTTAACAATACAAAAAAATTCCAGATGGACTTGAAGATGTTTTCTGGAATTTGGCTTTTTAGGGCATCTCATCTTTAACAAACTAAATTCTTGGAGTTATTGAAAAGTAAGTAGATTTAGTAGTGTGAATTCTTATGGGTTGTGAAGAAATCATTTATGACCACCAAAATCCTTGTGATTATACAATGGTTAAGAAGATGCGAATTGAATGATGAAACTATTGGAATAATTGTTTATAACAGGTCATGCATTACTACAGAAATCAATGGAGGTTGAAGGAATATTAGAAATTTCGATAATTTCTGCAAATTACAATTCCAAATTTATGTTATATAAAACCTATCACTTTCCTCACGACAGAGAGATCGATGATCTCAATTCCCTTTTTACCCTTCTTGAAACCACAAACCTTGACCCAATGTGCTATGATAAACACATTTGGACAGGCAACCTTCGCGCGTATTTTCGTGTAAATCTTTCTTAAATGCCATTTCTCATTCTTTAAGCAACAATTGTTTCCCACAATTCAATTTCATTTGGAAGGGTGTGGTGCCTTCAAAAATCAAAGTTTTTGTTTGGTTGGTTTCTTTGGGGATGGTTAATACATGTGATTTGTTGCAATTGAAAATGCCATTTTTGTATATCTCACCTGAATGGTGTATTATGTGTAAGAAGGTGGATGAAAACATTGATCACATCTTAATCATTGCGAGGTTGCTAGAGGCATTTGGAATAGAATTTTGTGCTTATTTGGTGAGTTGGGTGCATTGCCTAGAAGATGGGCAAATTTGATACTTATTAAATGGTCATTTGGGCGAACAAGGAAGGAAGCAAAAGATATATGAAGTTCTTCATAATGGCAACGGCATGGATATTATGGTTAGAGAGGAATAGAAGAATTTTTGAGGACGTTGAGCGATCAATAGAGGATATATGGGATAGCATCGTTTTTTTCATGGGTCTATGGGTAAGAGCAGCCAGGATATTTAGTGGTTTGGAAAATTTTTGTTCCAAATTGATCCTAGTAGCTATTTATGTACCATAGTTTCTAGTAGGCTTTAGTCTCACTAGTTTGTTTTCTGATTGTATTGTATACTCTCATGTTTTTCTTCCTGCGTGGATGACTTGTCCATTCTTTGGGTGTTGTAATTCTGGATGATGTTATCATAAATAAAAAGCTTCTTCTCCTATCAAAAAATTAAAAAAAATAAATAAAAATAAAACCTATCACTTTCCTAAAATTTCTCCTTCAGTCATGCCCTACAAAGTTTCTTCTTCAATTATGCTAATCAAGTCAACTATACAATTAATATATTAATGCAACATGTGACTTCGAAGATTTAAAGATGAAGTCATCCTAGTTAAATTGATGGGGATGGGGTCTATATGAATTAGATTGTTTTTAGGAGAGCGGTTTATTAACGTTATTAGTGTATATGCTTACCAAGTGGACCTGATAAGACAACGAAAGCAACAATTTTACTGCAAATGTGTATGAGGTCATTTAGATATGATTTTCAGATGGGGAGATTCGTATTGCTTTGCCTGGAAAAGCAACTTTTGAATATGAAAGAATGCATGGAGATTTGGCTTTGTTGTTGGGTCTTGGGCAATGCTGTTTTCGTACCGTGGGTGAGCTTTGAAAATGCTTTGAGCAAATATGTCCTTAAGAAAGCAAAAAAAGTCTTTTGGGGGTAATAGAAAGAAAAAAAAGGGGCTATGGAAGATCATTGTGATGGCAGCAGCCTGGGTAATTTGGAAATAGAGAAATTGAAGGATATTCGATAATTTGGAATGGTCTTTAGAGGACATTTGGGATAGTATCATATTCTTCCCAAGCTTATAGGCTAGAGGAACCGGGATTTTCAATGAACTAGAGAACTATTTGTTCCTCCTAGACCCCACTAGTTCTCTATGTACTATTGTTTCTAGCATTTCCCTAGATCTCCGTTTTCTGTTTCTAGCCTTTTATACATGTTCTTGTTTCCTTTTTTGGTGGATGGCTTGTCCACTCTTTATGTTGTATTCTTTTGAAGCTTTTACTATTAATAAAAGTTCTCAGTTTCTTATTTTAAAAAATTTAAAGAATAATAATAATAATAATAATAATAATAATAATAATAATAATAAAGAAGAGAGATTTGCCGAATGGGCTAGGGTTTGTCCGAAGAGTGTTGAAAAGCTTGCAGAAATAAGTGGTGGAAAAATGAATAGTATATGTGGGTGTGAAACGAGGGGTAAAAAAGAACGTAATATAAGATTAAAGTGCTCGGAATTGTTTTTGTTTAAAAGAAACTTTCAAAACAAACCCTGGGCTAAATTGATTTCATTATCACCTAAAAGGTCAGGGTTGTAATGTGATTTTGAGAGCTTAACTATCCATAATAAGTGGTATTTGACATGGCTTTTATGAAATGTTAAAGAAGTATCAACTAGGGTCGTGTTTGTATTAGGTGGTGGTACCTACCTGTGAGATACAGTGGCAGTGAACATCAGAATAGACAGGAACCGAGGTTCTTCACAAAATCCACATCTTTCTTCTTTAGTCATTGCTGAGCTTATCAAATACATTTAAGAGTGGTTCATAATTACAATATTAGAATTTCAGACAGAATAACTGGTAATATAGAAAGGTTTTGGGAAGGTTTGATAAACTGTAGTTTTCTACATAAAAGGAAAGGAGTGGCGGAGAAGTATTATTAGATGGACTTTGTGGAGTAACATAGGTCAACATGTATGATGGAGACCTCTATAAAGTTCAAAGGTATTATTAGATCAGCCATGCTTCTGTACTGAGTTGGGCTGCTAAAGATGAAATGCCTTTGTGCTGAATCTATGCTGAAAACGAGGATGTTAAGGTTGATGCATGACCATACTACTGCAAATCAAATTATACACTGCCAAGTACATGCAACACTGAGCAAGGATAAATTAAGAGCTGAAAACTGAAGTGTTTGAATAAAATCTTGCATGACGAAAGAAACGTTACTTTATATAGTTATTTTATTTCAAACCATTGTCCACTTGTCATGGAAGGTTAACTTGTGTGACTTACTCTTAAGAGGGAATGGGGCTTGTAGATCAATCAATTTCGGTAATTCACGGTGTTCAATTGATGGGATACCTTGTTATTTTCAGGGCTTCGTATAGTTAACTTGGATTTTTGCTCTGCTTCTAGGATACTTTTGGGACTAACTTGTCATATTTTTCAGTTACTTGCGACTCATTGTTGTAGAGGCTCTACGTTTATACCCACAGCCTCCGTTGCTTATTAGGCGTTCCCTTAGATCAGATCGCCTACCAGGTAAATGTTTTTTACTAGAAATCATCCTGCGGACCTCTCTCTCTCTCTCTCTCTCTGAAATTGAGTCGTGGATTTGGAAGTAGGATACTGTAGTTAACTTGTGATTATCGTAGATGCTTTTCACAGTGGTGAAATCTATTTGAAGTTTTTCCATGTTTCTGTCTACTTTCTGGTAGATTCATGGTTATGGTATGTTTGGTATTTAACATTTCACGATCCAAGTTGTGATTTGGTAATTCAATGCATTTGTTGTTCCTGCTCTATTCCTTTATCCATTTCATGTTTATGCAGACATTTACATTCTATCTTTTAAATAGGAAACAATCCGTCAGCACCAAACTTTCATGTGCACCAGTAATCAGATGCTTTGACATTATTTGAAACTCAGAAAATATTCAATTATTAGAAGCAGAGAGGCCTTAATCTTATATTGTATGTATAAATATGTTGCCGAACTCACTGCACTAGTAGATAATGACACATCAGCAGCATGTTTTGAAGTTCATATAGAAGTTTCCACATCTAAGAGCTTGTTCTTTTGGTTATAAACTTACCCCAACACTTTTCCCTCTCCTCTTTTCAACCACGCACATTTTCCAATACAATATTAACCACATATTTTACACGGAATACCATGCATATCAACTTTATACCCAATCAAACAAGCCCTAAATTCCTATTAAGACCAAATGAGAATTTAAAAATTCTCTCCACAGCAATCCTTTTATGCTTAAGATTGCATTCTGAACAACAAAAATTTTCACTACAGTTGTTTCCAATACCGTTCAAGGTATTGAAATCCTGGGTGACTGACACGTCTCCTTGCCGATGACTACTCAAGATCCTGTCCACCTGCAATATGTCTGAGGTGTTACATTTTCGTAGTAGGCTTCATTCACTGCATCCCTATAATTTGACAGTGAAAACCCCCTTTGATGAGCAAACTCTGAAATACAATGGAATATGGCCCGTGCTGTATGCTTATGGCATCAAAGAGTTAACTGGGATGCATATTTATTACTGTTTGTCATCCCTTATAGTTTCATTGAAGAAATAAGTCCTTTTAACATTTTTTACTTTTTCATACTAGGAAAAAAAATGCTTACAACTTCTGTTTTGCCCTCTTGAAATTGTGAATGAGCCAT
Source organism: Jasminum sambac (assembly GCA_018223645.1). Classification (NCBI taxonomy): domain Eukaryota; kingdom Viridiplantae; phylum Streptophyta; class Magnoliopsida; order Lamiales; family Oleaceae; genus Jasminum; species Jasminum sambac. The sequence goes on from CP073647.1 coordinate 28,261,496, forward strand.
GACATTCTCAAATTAGAGAGGTACTGCACTTAGATGCCAGTGTATTCTATTGTGTGAACTAATGATCTCACATATAATTTTCTCTAGATTAATGCTATATGACCAAACAAGATAACAGACATTTTGACAAACAAATGATGTGAAATTTTAGGGTTTGATGATTCTGAAAATGATATGATCTGTGAGGCTGACTAATGACCAAAGGCATCTATATGAATTTAGGACATTGTGCCATATATGTGTTTTGTGAGGCTGACTAATTGTATGTTCAAGTAGCGAAACTCTTTAACCTATAGGCATCTATATGAATTTAGGACATTCTAATCCAAAACAGGAGAACAAAATGTAGATTCTCTATTTGGAACAACTCTGTCTATGAGGTTTAAAAATGATTAATGTTCTTCACAGTGTGTATTCTGTGTGTTCTACTCACTTCTCTATCATTTTCATCCCAGTCTCTGATTTTCTTTTCTCAAGTGCGTAAAATAGTATCTCTTGTTGTCAACAATAACCCAAAATCTCCAATTTCTTATCTCTATGCATTAGATGAATGTCCTGAACTTATATTTCATCTTGCAGGCGGTTACAATGGTGACAAAAATGGATATGCAATTCCACCTGGCACCGATATATTCATTTCTGTGAGTCTTTTAGTTTCTCTCGTCATTTAACATAGATGCAGGTATGTATATGTGAAAGTGAACATGCATTAATATTATTATTATTATTATTATTATTATTATTATTATTATTATTATTATATGGCATGGTTAATGTCGAACAGGTAACGAGAGTTAACATCATTCTTGACTAAAATAAAATTGATGTTTATGGCACACACTTATTTTTCCATTGAACAAGCTGTTATCTGAAATAAATTAAACAGGTATATAATCTCCATAGATCTCCATACTTTTGGGACAAACCCGATGAATTTGAGCCTGAGAGATTTCTCGTGCAAAAGGAGAGCGAAGGCATTGAAGGGTGGGCTGGTTTTGATCCGTTGCGTAGTCCAGGGGCGTTGTACCCAAATGAGGTCACATCTATTATATTATTTAAAGCTACATGTTATCATCTTCGGTCGAGATTCAGTTGCCTGATACTAATGCCATTACTTTGATCAGGTTATATCAGATTTTGCCTTCTTGCCTTTTGGTGGAGGGCCAAGAAAATGTGTCGGTGACCAATTTGCCCTTATGGAGTCAACTATGGCACTTGCAATGTTACTACAAAAATTTGACGTCAACTTAAAGGATCTCCAGACTCCGTAGAACTTGTTACTGGAGCAACCATTCACACAAAGAACGGTTTGTGGTGCCGGCTAAATAAGAGACCTAATGTTCATTGAAGCAGAAAAATGACACTCCTATAAATTATGATGTTCATCATTTGAAGAACATTATGGTACTTCAACTGTATCTGTAAGCTTGTAAAGAGGAAATAGAAACCTAATTGCAAGTTTTTTGAGATTCTTTTGTTCGAGTATTATGATGCATTGCATTGATTAGCGCTCCAGGCCATGCTTTGTTATACCTTGAGGGGCTGTGTTGTATTTTGGTTAATAATGTTATAAAACTATAATGAGCAGAATTCTATATATGTATATAACTTGTAGATCAGAATGTGAATAGTGTTTAATATTCTGGAAAAAAATGTCATTAAAATGAAAAACTATGCAGATTAACAAATACAAATGTAAAACTAGAAAGCACAAATCGAAGTCCTGTCCAATCCAATGTCTTTATAATAGATTCATTTTCAGCTTTGATAGATAAAATCCAAGAAGAATAACACTAGACATTTTTATGAGAATTTTCTGTATATTCTTAATTATGCTCTCATGATCTCCTGCCAATAGCGTTGGAGGAGATCATGCCAACACCCTCATTTTTGGGAGGAAAAGTGTGGGACCCATACTTTTCCCCTAACGATCAGGGGCAGTTATGTGTTATTCATTTCATTTAATGTGGATGTTAAAAAAAAATCTTGTCGATGATATGGAGCCTTGTAAAGGTGTCACAGCACCGTGTTGGCAACTTATACTCAATGTTTAGAAAACCAACCCGCCAGTGAACCGGAGTAGGTCCGACTCAAGGGTCAAACGGTCGAACCGGGGTCGAACCGTTTTTAATTAAAAAATATAAAAAATAAATTAAAACTAATAAATTTATAAAAATAATTTTAAAAAATTAGAAAAACCGGTTCAACACCGGTTCAACCGGTTGAACCGGTCGTTTGACCGGTTTTTGATCGGTTTTTTTAAAAACGGGTTTTTACAATAACCGTACCGGTTTCCGGACCGGTTCGCGGTTGAACCGGTCGAACTGGTCGGTCCGGTCTGGTTTCCTAAACATTGCTTATACTGCGAACAGGTTGGCAGGAGATCGTTTGCGTTTAATTATGGTGTATGCTTTTGTTTTTTTTTTTTTGGTACGTAAGCGCTGTACCTCGACGGCCAACAAACAAACGTGCCAATTATATTTTGACAGCATACTACACTAGATGCTATTTTGAGCCGTTGAATTCCTATTGGTTGGACATAATACAGAAGTCTAGGGACTAAGTTGAAACACAGCAAACTTTATTGACCAAAATGACTGATTACCAAAGATATGTTCCCAAAAGAAGAGTAAGGAAGTTTGTGGACATTAGCGGATGTTCTCCTTTCCTCTTCTTCAGTTCTTCTTCATTCGACAAATAAACCCTACATCTGGTCCAACCTCCAGACCAAATCTTGAAGTGTACACACAAACTAAACCCATTGAGAGAAAGGAGGCTAAGTTCTTCTTTAATAAATATTGTGTCCTGTAATAGATATTCGATTTTTTTATTGAATAACACATAATTTTATTTGTCGTCACTGATTGTTCATTAGCAATAATACAGCAAAAAGTTAATTATATTTCACCTATCACATCAATTATTATCTTAATTCTAGAATTTAAAAATATAAATCAACTAATATTACATGACTCATGATTGATAAAATTCATTTGCCATTATTGACATTGACATGCAATAATGTGTCACAATTAATACGAATTAATTAGCATGCAATAAAATTGATTCGCAATTTTGGATCATACTTCTAAAAATGATGAGTAAGATAAAAATTCAATCAATTCTATTTAATTGACACATCAACAGTCATCAGCTATACTCCTTATAACGGATGTATTTGGAATCTAATTACATGAAGAGATTTGGATTCCATGTTATTAAATTATCATTCAATGTCATGTCAACACGGTGATGCATCATGAATGATAAATAACATTAATCAATAAGAAAAGTAATAGATCTATAAAATCTAAGAATTTCTTTTCTTTATTTATTGCCTCAAAATATAAACTCTTTTCATTTAGTATGTATTTAATATATCCATTTTTTTAACGTGCCTTCAATTTAATGCGTATTATTATTAGTAAAGATACAACACCATCATTTAATATAGGAATATATTTATAAAAGTGCAAGGAATATTAGTATATTGCCTTTGCAATAATATTAATTATATTTTCTTAATAGGCATGACCATCAAAATAAATCTATCTTTATGGATGAAATGAGTAATAGAAAATGTTTAATGTCTCAACTTCCCAAACACCCCGCCACCCCCGCCCCCCCTCTCTCCCTCTCCCAACACCCCAAATCCCAATAAATTAATACTACATCCGTCCTATAAATATAGTTCACTATTTATTTTTCGTTCGTCTCAAAAGATAGGCCGCATTCCTTTTAAGGACATTGTTAAAATATTAGTTGTCTTATATGCTCTCATTTAATGTACATTATTATCACCAAAATATATTAATTGAAATAAAACATCCAATAAATGAAATAGCATATTAGGAAATCAAGCTTAAATTTTACTTTTTCAACACTATTAATTGTATTTTTCTTAATCTTTGTGAAATTGAAAGTAGGCTATATTTAAGGGAGATAGTATTAAAAAAAGTTCATTTTGAAATTGCATTTTTCTTTTTTTTTTTTTTTTGCCACGTGACCTTTTCTTTTTCTATTCAAGTGAAGTTTTCTTCTAACTTTCAGGAAGGTTGTGTTTGATATGGAATGAATTCTACTACCTCCGTCCCATAAATATAGTCTACTATTTCTTTTTTGTCCGTCTCAAAATATAGGTCGCATTTCTTTTAAAGATGTAATTTAAATATTAGCTGTCTTATATACCCACATTTAATGTATATTATTATTACCAAAATATATTAGTTGAAATAAAGCATTCAATAAATGAAAGGGCATATTAAGAAAATAAGTTTAAGTTTTACTTTTCCAACACTATTAATTACATTTTTCTTAATCTTTATGAAATTGAAAGTTGGCTATATTTATGGGATGGAGGTAATAATTGAAATGTCTAATTAAAGAAATGACTACTGTCTCACTTGTAGTACATTGTAGGGGAAGCTTGAATAAAAATGTGTCACGTGTTTTATTCATATAGAAAATCTGAACCCTCATTTATTCATCTATTTGTCAAAATATATAGTTCTGACTATGAGGAAATCCAACATTCAGATCATAGAAATAGTAAACTTGGTGAAGCCCTTCAACCAAAATATTAGCTATATATTTCTGGGGGACTTTCCTTGGCCCACTGTTTAGTCTCTACCACATTAGTTGCCACCTCTGCAATTCTCATGGCAGCCCGGTTAGCATATTTCAGCACCGGCTTTAAACTCGTTTATAAGTTTACGACGACAACAGAGGGCACGTGCTGAGCATTAAAGCCCACTTCGAGTGTAGATGAAGAATGCCTCTCAACCTCAAGGTAATCATGTAGACCTTTCTCGATAGCCACAAGATTTGCTTCAAAAAGCCTAAAGTGACTTAAGAGTGGAGTTGCTTGAGCAACTTTGAATGAATAAGCCATGATGGTTGTGTAGGATAAAACCCGGTCCTATGTAGCTCCACTCAGTACCAAGTCAAGCAGCAAAATTTAGCTTCCATGCGCCTTCTGGTGGTGTTGTCCAGGCTATGGTATGTTCCAGTTGCAGAGAGTTTTGAACATAAAAATATTGATGAGGTATGGGTTCAAAGAAAAATCGATCATGAGATTTGGAGATCCTTACTCTACGTTTTGCTAGGGGAGCCCTTGATAAATATTTTGTCACAAAAAAACTACATACACAAATTTCAAATAAAAGCATTTACTGAATAAAAACTATCAAATTTATAGTAATGATAATATAAACTATATTAGAATTAGATTGTTTCTAACTGAATAATTAATAATTTGACTTTTATTTTATTTTATTTTAAAAAATGCCCATATAGACTTATAAATTTTTGGAGCCCTTATTTTTTGAGGGACCCGAAGACGTTGCTTAATCTGCTTAGGTTCAGTACCTGCTCTGGTTCAAAGCATAGACTTTCGATTGCCATAATATATATTTTTTGACTGTGAACGTGCGGAAAATGTTGGACTTCAGAAACTATATGGTTTGCTTGTGAATTGCTAGTGTCAGCTACTAATAGGAAAAAACTAGTACTTGCATTTTGCTTTTGAAACTCGCCTCTAGGTTAATGTGGTAAAATTATAACTGTTAGTTCGTCATTGATGATTTGAAAAGGTGACACAACGGATAAATTATTAAATTAATTCCTTCGTTGGTGATTGAAATAACTAAAACTTTAATTTCGTGATAACGTACATATTATAATGGGTGATTGATTGTACTAAAATTTAGAGATTGTTTAATACAATATAAAACAAAAACTATTTTTTAAACTATCATTTTAAACCAATCCAATGTCTTTATAATAGATTCATTTCCACCTTTACAAAGATAAAATCCAAGAAGAACACTAGATCTTTTATGAGAATAATAATGATGAATAGCGTACACCAATTTTTTTTTTTTCCTTTTTCTTGTTTTTCTTTTCTTTTTCTTCTTTTTTTTTTTTTTTTTTTTTTTTTTGTGAGCACTTTACCGCAACTGCCAATAAACAATTAGCCAATCACATTTTGACAGCTAGCATACTACACTAGATGCTAACGACTAGATATTATGAGCTGTTGAATTCCTATTGGTTGGACCTAATATTTACAGAAGTATTAAGCCTAGGGACTAAGTTGAAATACAGGTCAAACTTTACTGACCAAAATGACTGATTACCAAAGATGTGTTCTCCAAAGAAAGGTAAGGACGTTTGTGGACATACGCGGATGTTCCCTTCATTTCTTCTTCATTCGACAAACTAACCCTACGTCTGGTCCAAATTCAAGGCCAAATCTTGAAGTGTAAACACAAACCAAACCCATGAGAGAGACAAGGCTAAGTTCTTCTTTAATATTATTGTGTCATGTAATAGATATTCCTTTTTTATTGAATAATATATAATTTTATTTAGAAAAATTTACAAATACAACCTAGATTTAGAGTATATTTATAATTGACATACCTTTTTTTAATTTTACATTTTACATTAAAGTTTATTAAACGATAACAAGAAACAACTTTGTTTAAATATATAATTATAAAATTACTATTATATATATTGAAGAAATTAAAATATCCTTAATTAAGATTAATAAATCACACCCTACATATTATGTTATGTTACACTTTACATACCAATTATTTGACATTATTCTTATAATAGATTTTAATTACAAATTTTTTTTATATTTATTAGGTAATTTTTGATTGAAAATATGATATTATATTTATTTTTAATTTAACTAGAACATGCAATGACCAATAAATAATTTTTGAGTATTGAAAAGTGAGCATCTATGAATTTGTCATGACGTCATTCTTATAATAGATTTTAATTACAAAAAATTTGTTATATTTATTAGGTAATTTGTCATCATGGGAATGAATTCTATTCAATGAATAGAAAAATCAAATGCAAAGGTATACGATATCTTCTCTCTCTTTTTTTTGGTGTTTTTTTTTGGGGGGGGTGTGGTTTCAAAACTAAGCTTTTTTATTAATTCGTTTCTAACAAAAGCATTGTCGAAATCAAAAAAAAAAAAAAAAAATCAACAAAGTGTAATAAAAATGCTTTTTAATTTCGTCATAATTTTCAATCCTCGATATAAGTTAATTTTTCAAAAATAGAATAAAAGAGGGAAAAAAAAGTTAATACTTTTTTATAACATGTAATGGTTAGTACAATTTTAAAGTATTAGAGAAATAAATAAATTGTATGTGAACTGTTACAAAATACAATTTACATGGTGTAGTTAAATTGTAATTAGTTACCATAAATGTATTTTAGTCTCTTCAAAGTAATTTTAAAATTTTTTTCTATTTTTTACAACAAAATGTGTTTTTTTTACCATTAACTAAAATGCAATAGGTAAAATGTAATTTTCAAAAACATGGTATGTAAATTGTAAATACACCCTAAATGCAAGATGTGCTTTGTAAATTTCCCTTATTTATCATCACGACTTATTCATTATCAATAATATAACAAAAAGTTAATTGTATCTAACCTATCATATTAATGGTTATTTTAATTCCATAATTTAAAAATATGAATCAACTAATGCTACATTACTTATGATTGATAAAATTCGTTTACCATTATCAACATGCAATAATGTGTCAATTAAGACGAATTAATTGACATGCAATAAAATTGATTTGCGATTTTGAATCAAACTAAGATAAAAATTCAATCTGTTCTATTTAATTGACATATCAACGGCCATTAGTTATACTCCTTGTAACGGATGTATTTGGAATCTAATTAGATGCTAGATATGGAATCCATGTTTTTAAAATTGTCATTCAATTGCGTTTTCCAAAAATCTTTCTCTTTTTTTATTTAAATTTTTGTTCTAACATACATGAGCCAAGTTGGCACTGCCACATTGGTACTGTTCAACGTAGCTCTATTATTTTTATAAATAGTTAGAGTTAGACAATAATATAATAATATAATATTTAACACATAATTTTATTTATCATCACTGTTTATTCATTATCAATAATATAGCAAAAAGTTACTTGTAGTTAACCTATCACATTAATTGTTATCTTAATTTTAGAATTAAAAATATGAATCAACTAATGTTACATTACTCATGATTGATAAAAATTCGTTTACCAGTATTGACATGCAATAATGTGCCAATTAATACGAATTAATTGACATGCAATAAATTGATTCTCTATTTTGAATCGTAGTTTTGAAAACAATAAGATAAAAATTCAATCATGTTGTGAACGAGAGAGTTTTTCATTTCAATTCTCGTTATTGAATTCATTACAAATGACCCCTATTTATAGAAAAATATTGGGGCACATCGTATTACAAATATTGATCTAATATACAATAGTCATTCACACAATAAAAACATAATCATTACATTACTATCATTACTATTCCTTTCTCCCTTACTTTCGGTGGGTTTTACAACACTTCCTGAATGACTATTTATACAAATGTCATATAATACTTGTTTGGAGAAAAACTTCCAAACTTATCAGTAGGAGAACTTGAGAGATCATATACCGCAAGAAAACCTGCGTGGGGCAAAACCTAAGCCAAAAAGTAAGTTGCTCCCGATGACTGATCATTCTTATAGAAATATCCTTATGTGCTACCTGGGTTAAAACCTTGTCAAGAAACCCAATGGGGAAAAACTTGATCGAAGGAAAAAGTGACTACTCCATTTGGTTACGAATCTTGGTAGGTGATACATTCATTTTGCCGATTGCATTTCCAATATCATCATCAGTTGATTCCAAGTAATCTCTTCATCATTTGATCCAATAGACTCATTGAGTCAATTTCTCATTATTTGTGTGAATATGTCATAAACGTTGCCTCGTTAAAAACCTTACTAGGAAACCCTAATGGGATAAAACCTTAGTCAAGGGAAAAGAGTGCAACGCAGTATTTTGTGCTTATATCAAAAATCCTTCTGGTAAGTATCATATTTATCAACGTGTCATAATCGATTGCTTATTTTGCAATCGACAATCTCGATTTTACATTCTCATCAGATCGAGATATATATATCCAAATCTTCTCTCGAGATCTTCTATTAGTTGTGATTAGGCTGCCTCATTAAAAACCTTATTTAGGAAAAACCCTTTGGGATAAAAACCTCAAATAAGGAAAAGAGTACAGCGTACAACAATATCATTGTTTTAAGCTATTACAAATAATGTTATCCCGTTAATAGTTCTATATTCAATTTTCTTATCAAGCCCGCAAGATATTTCAATATTATTCTTCGATATATCTCAATATCCTCATTATCGTTTATCGTGTAGCTGCTACATTTTCATATTGTGTCGACACTTTCCATTTTCATTTCTTTCCCCATAACAATATAACTTATTGAGATATCTCATTTTCGATCCTCTTTTAGGATTGCACAATATACTTGAGTTTATATACTCTTCAATTTGTATGCCTCCTTTAATAAGACCATCCTTTATCATTTGCTATATATTTTTGGGGAATCAAATAATATCAATACTTCGGGCTCGTCAATTTATCAAAACATGTATAGTTGGTATATGAGATCGTTACAGTCTTTCATGCATCTTTGTATTTCAAATTCATATCGTGATGCATTTCATATATCATTTCCAACTATTAATACTCCCCCTCATGCTAGCAACCAAACTCAGTATAATTTGTATGATTTTCCTTGTATATATTCTCAATATTTAGCTTTAATAGGGGAATTTATTCAGTCTGTGTTTTGTTCTCGATATTGGCAAATCGATTGGAGGACTTTAAATATTTTGCCAATTATATCCCACTATATGCATATCCAATCATTTACGGCCTTATTCAAATTATTGGGATATACATTCACTAGTTTTATCATTAGATCTGGAACTCGTGCTCATATCACGAGCAAACCATTTCAATATACACATGTGACTACATAGTGAATCCATATTATATTATATAGTAGTCAACATAAAAGGGTGAGTGGGCCCATATATCTCATCCCTTATATATGTTCCAGATATATTTGGGATTTATTCCCAATCATTGGCTAGTAATTATTTATCGAGAACAATCATTGGAAATTTCTTCCGGTTCTTGATTTCAATAAATTATTTACATCAATCGAACCTAATCTATATAGTGCTCAACATGATTTATTACCGTCATCATGCATAGCCAACCGACATATCACGTCATTCTTTCGGTGGCATTAATTACGATTACTATTGAAACGCGGGAATCTTATCTCATACGTTCTCGTTACGCCATGTTAAAACGGAAGTCTTACCTCATACGTGTTTATAAATCATCCAGAGCACTTACAATATTCACCCTAACAAGGGTCTAGATATCATAATGGATCATGTGCTCTCGAATCTTCGTAAATACTATCCTCACGCCGATCAAAATTCTAAAGAGAATTTATCTATGTAGACTTGAAAGATTAAGGATACTAATGAACAAGTGCATCCACAAGATATTCGATGGTTGATTAAAGCGAAGGTCCAGGTTATCTGGTGAGGTTTCATTCCTTCTAAATACATGCCTGGAATGGGTAAAAGTAGTTTTTCAAGAAACGCAGAGCAAAAAAGGTTAGGAGGATGTTATAAATGTGCTCTGGTGGACTTGTGACACTCGATGTAAATACATGGGGTACTTGTCCAAAAATCGAGAGGATAAAATAGCATTCATTAAGGATGGATTGAGTATGAGTCTTTGGATGATATTCAACAGCTCTTGAGACACATCCCTAGTGACACGTACATAAGGTGAGCTTATGGCCTTATGGGCCAAATTTAAAGATGAACAAGCAGTGCACGGTATGCTCGAAAATCTTACTTTAAAAGATCCTATTTGTAAATTTAGTAGAAAAATTTAGTATTATGATTTTTCTCGTAATTGTGAAAAATTTTGGCGTGAATCGATGTATTTCACGTAATTGTAAATATCGTGTTTTTTTTTCTTTTTTTAAAATATATATGTATGTAAATAAATAAATAAATATATTTATATATAGATTTCAATCATCAAAGTGTATGTCATTTCAACGATATTTTTCTCTTTGTTCTCTTTTCTCATATTGTCAAAAGGTAAATAGTAAAATCACTTATTGGTTTGAAAATTTATCTTTAAATAGAGGGATTCACGTATCTTTCATTCATACATTGAAACTTTAGTGTAAAGAGAGAGATGGAGATGGAGGATGGCGATGGAATTTTAGAATCATCTCATGCAAATCAATCTTCACCTCACCGATTAAGACTGTATGTGTTCTTGGTGGATCTAGACTGATAGGTGATATCAATATAGATATGGCAAACCAACTTATAAAGGAATTGGGAAACAAAACATCAATATACCGTATGGAGGACCAATACCAAGCTTTTAAAAAGTCTTACAATGGCCGCAGACAATTTATGGGGATAAGAGTGTCAAGCGTATTACCTTTTTCATCAAGTAAAGAGCTAGTAATCGTATTGGATCCGCATAATCATGGGTTCAAACCCGATCTTTGATTGCTTGATCTATTCATGACGCATGATGTACATGATGAACAATAGTGATGCTTTTATTGTCCTTCCGTGCGCTATCACACATCGAGGAAATATTCAATATAGCATCATGACGCAATGTGGAATTTTCATACCAAACCCATAGGTTTGTTGAATATTAATTATTTCTTTGATGGTTTGCTAGCATTTCAGATCGTGGTGTAGATTATAAATTTATTTCTCGTCAATGAGAAATATACTTCATTCTAATACTTATCGATCTACTCATCAAGATTCAATCATATGTTCAAGAATCTGTGGAAGCTCAAACCCGTCGATTCTGAACCATTGGTGTCAAGCGGAAAAGAGATCCTTTGGATCTTTCATTATGAACTGAATGTTAGGGATGGCGAGTTAAGGAGTATTTATACTCTCGAGACGCATCCCTCATTTAAGGGTTCAATAACGTATTTTCTTTTATATTTCTATATTTTCAGTGTTTATTGCCGCCTTTTGATATTGTCAATGTATTACAATTTAATTTATTTGGTACTTCTTCTAAAATAACAATAATATCATATTTTGTTCAATATAAAAGTCTATTGTACCATTAGCATAACATATGCTTCTTCAGTATCGTTTTCTTCTCATATCAATACGATCTCATATCATCAATAGGATTATTTCAAATGATCCCACCATATGATTCATTTCATTTGATTTGTCAATTGGGATCTATTGAGCATTTCTCTTTTATATATTTATTCAATCAGAACTTTTGGTATCTCTTGCTCAATTTTCTCCATCAATATTCAATAGGCATGGAGAATGAATATTTCTTTATTGAATACTTCTTTGAGAGCATTTCTCTTTGTATCGATATATCATGATGAAATTTTCACCATGGTATATTTTCTTATTGATATATCACAATAAACTAATCTCATAATGAAATTTTTTACCATGGTATATTTTCTTTCACTTTCATTACCATGGGATTCTTTGAGCAATTTATCAATACATATATCATCATTTGCTCAAATCTCTTTGTTAATATCAATATAACATTCTTGTCAACTATATGTAAATTCATTACTATTATTTAGTACTAATCATGGAGGTTTAATCCAACCACATTGGTAATATATATTCTAACTGTGTGGTATAACCCACCACATTTGAAGTATAAAAACATAAATAATAGAAATTAAATTCTCCCCAATAGGTGGTAGAACCTCTACCGATGGAAATTATCGCAATAAATATAAATTTAAATTTAAATTTCAATAGGCTGATAAACCCATATGTAAATTATAGTAATAAATGTAAATTTAGATTCCAATAGGTGGTAGAACCCTACCATATGGAAATTGTCCATTCCACCGCATAGGTAAAATTATCCACTCCAGTCAAGAAAGGTAAAATTGTCCATTCCAATCCTGCAAATGTAAAATTGTTTCGAGAAAATATTCTAGCGATATTATACTATCGGGAAATTATCTCATTTCCACTTCAATTTATTTATAATAATTACCATCACAAACTTATTATTTGGCCAAATATTAGTTAAAATCCTATCTATGAAACTCTCAAAGTTTTAGGTTCCAATACTAGCGACCATCGTAAATTTATTTAATTGCTTACTAACTAATCAATTGCTAAAAGCCGATATAAACTATCAAAATAAAAAAATCTCTATTCATTATAGTGAGGGATCCAATGTGGATGAGTCAAAGATTTGGCAAAAGGGAATAAGAATACGAGTAACTCTACGCCATTAATCCTTTAACTTTGGCTTCATCCATTTGAAACAAAGCATCTTTTTCTCTTTAAGTATGCAATAGCTTAATCTTAGGTTAATTAGTCTATTAACACATCTTTAATGATTTTAGTTTCTAGCCACACGTCAATCAGACATGGTATGAATTGGAGATATTGTCTATTGCTTAGTTATTTCCATTTTTACCCAATTGAAAGAAGTATTGGATATGCGCTAGATTACACTAATAAGAAAAATGACCCCATCTACAAATTAGTCTTAGCCATAAGTTGAGGTTTGGTGAGAATGTTTGACTAAGCTTATAAATTTTCACTTAGAAGTAAATAAAATAAGAAAATATTAAAATGAATTAGAGTCATGAACCGTGTGGGATCGGATCCATCAATTGCCAACCGCCTCACAAAACCACTTTCTTAAGGATAGCGACCTCGATCCTCCATTAATCATCATTAACTTCTTCATCTACACCGGTTTCCTTTGTGAACCACCATTCATCTTCCCTTGGATTTTGATTGAGACTCCTTATTCTACGATGTGCTTCAATCCCATTTGTTTTATCCCATCGCCGGAGATAGGGACGAGAATCTACAACCCGGGAGATGACGATGGTCGGAGAAGTGGGGACGCTCGATCGTCTTGAGTTGACGAGTTGTTGATGTGGTGAAAATCTCATTGGTGGCTATATAGAGTTAAATTTCAGGTTGACATTTTTGGGTTTCCATTGATTTATTATGGTTAATGACATGATGAGCTTGAAGTAATTGGCATATGACTATTGCGTTTGGAATTTGAATTTAATTGCAGCTTTGGACTTGAAATACAAACGGGAGGAGATGGAGAGAATTTTAGATTTGGTTAAGAAGAGAAAAGTAGAGCTTTCGTGCTGATAACGTGTTGTGAACGAGAGAGTTTTTCATTTCAATTCTCGTTATTGAATTCATTACAAATGACCCCTATTTATAGAAAAATATTGGGGCACATCGTATTACAAATATTGATCTAATATACAATAGTCATTCACACAATAAAAACATAATCATTACATTACTATCATTACTATTCCTTTCTCCCTTACTTTCGGTGGGTTTTACAACAAATCAATTCTATTTAAGTGACATATCAATGATCATAAATTATATTCCTTGTAACGGATGTATTTGGAATCTAATTAGATGCTGGATTTGGAGTCCATGTTTTTAAAATTTTCATTCAATTGTGTTTTCCAAAAATCTCTCTTTTTTTGTTTAAAATTTTTTTCTAGCATCCATGTGTCAATTGGCACTGCCACGTTGGCTTCGCACAAAAATTTGTGAACCATTGTTGAAATCTATAATATTATATATGTTTTATTAGTTTGTTATATATTTATAATATTTTATTATCTTATTTTATAATATTATTTTATGTAAATATATCTTAGTCGTCTCGTGCAACGCATGGGGATAATACTAATATAATATAATATTTAACACATAATTTTATTTATCATCACTGCTTATTTATTATCATAATACAACAAAAAGTTAGTTGTACTGAACCTACCACATTAATTATTACCTTAATTCAAGAATTTAAAAATATGAATCAACTAATGTTACACTAGTGTTTTTACCCGTGTGTTGCACGGGAAGATTGTATCCAAGATATAATTTAGAATCCGATGGCGGATTTTGCAACCCTCAAATTTTTTGGTGTGGGTCCAGATTGGTATGTACTCGCCCTAAATCAATTCCTATTAATTGCGAATAATTATATTTTTAAAATTATAAAAAGTTTAATATAAGCAAAAATATTTGGACATTTGGAAATGAAAAATATTTGAATTCATAAATTATAAGTCCACGACGAAGTGTCTCACCATTATCCCATTCACCATTTGCTAAAAAAAATTTGAGGTCAGAAAAAAATTACTTCGTGGCTCAACTCGTAGGGCTAAAGTCTTACTTGACCCTTCTCTTGACCCACCACTAGTATTCGTGGGTTGGCACAACTCAATAGCTCATTGGTCTAGGGACGAGTTTTGGCCAACCTATACCGAACCCGACCCGTTGTCATTTCTAAAAACGAATATTAACATATCGAGGAGAAACTCACAAATTTAATATGACTTGAAGTCATCTTCAATTTTCGTAGTAGGCTTGTGTCAAAATCTAGCTAATCCGTAAATTCACTCCCCGTTAATAGTCTAAGTAATAATAAAATATAATTATAGAAAATACAATTAATACACATGTTTACAACATAATTAAGGAAAAAGGAAAAATCTAAAACCTAAAATTTTATTTAAAAAAGAGAAAAGAGAAAGATTTTTTTTCTTTTCTTTCCTTTTTTTTTAATTTTACAAACACATTTACACTCAACCATATTTAAATTCAGACATTTTCAATTTATTCTCCATGACAAATATGCTTCAAAATTGATGAGATAATGGTAAGTCGCAAATTAATGTGAATAGAAATGAGCGATTGTTTTGAATAAGGGCACAAAATTAAGCCCAAAGATCCGCTGACCTCATAAAACGACTATGAATCTTTGCCATCATCGAAGCCTCACTAAGCAATCACCATTCACTATACATAGACTGATTTGGATTAACCTTTATTTTTGACCTGATCAAGCATTCGATTTGCTTGCTATTCTTTTGTTTCAATTATTTTCCTTTTGTCATTGAATAATATGTATATGAGTAGTAAGTTAGTCATTTTATCACAGTTGATTTTATAACCAATATTATGTGTTAAAAGACATATTTCTATTACTTATGTTATTCGTAAACATGTTTCTTACTATTTCAAAATAATTACCTAACACAATTAAGTATGTAGCAAGGTTAAGAAGTGAAAAGGTATATGATAAATTGTTGTAAATGATTTTATATTTAATTATAAATGGAGTAAACAAACGAAAAGGAAAATATCCATGATCAAAACACCACAAAGTTTCATAGTCCATAATGATTGGACAGTCGAAACTAATTCTGAAAAAGTCACAACTTTCAATTCTGAAGTTAAGTGTCAAATGGATAAGAATGACTTATCTTGATTTATCTATGTTTCTATACATTCAATGAACTGGAAATTCAAAAATGACAACAATGGGAAGGATAAGATACACCATATGTAACATTTTGACCCTCAATTCTTGAACTTCAACAAATAAAAAATAATAATAATAATACCAATAATTATAATAATAATAATGAATAAATAAATAAAAACAAAAAACTAAAGATAAACCCAGATGCACACAACAGATATTGTGAATTTTCAAAATAAATTAATAAAAGAAGTTAAGGACTATAAACATCAATAACGCACATATATAACTATCTAGAGCAATGTTCATCAACTTTAAATCCACTGACAATGAAACAAATTTAAAATATTCGTAAACATGGATAAATACCTCAACTTTTTTACATCCACACCAAGGCTAATTCCAACTAATCTCTTAACATAATCAACTACTTTTTTCACCTCTGTTTAGAAACCATAGTCATCTAGACCGTGCGAATAGTCTGATTTGTTTCAATTTCCACCCTGGCCCAATGCTCTGGTCCAATGTCAAATTGGTTGGAGTTCCACAACAACGCACGTAGCCGATGGAACCTTCACTTCCTCAACTATTCTCCACCTGCTAAATGATCATAAATCAATTAAAGTACGACTTAAGAGCTCTATTTAACTAAAGACACCCAAAATAGTGTATACAGAAAAAATACGATAAGCCAGTGCTTTCCCCATATATTTTGCAATTCATAAGTCTTACTCAAACCCAAAGTCTAAACTACAACAGATCATGCCAATACTTCAGCATTCAATAAAAAACAAAGCATGTTGTATATTTAAATAGTCCTATATGAAAAAAAAGAAGAATTGGGGAAAAGAAAAAGTCGAATAACAGCTACGAACCTTCAATTAGTTAAATAAAGAAAACTGGTTCTATGCCAATCCTTAAACTTCCCTTTGATATCCCATAGGCTAACTAAAGAATCGACAATTCCAACAACAAAATATATGTGCAAGATTAACATTATCGAGTTTATATAATAGACCCGACTATCATCAATTACCTCGCTCAATACAGCGTAGATATTTTGATAGGAGGATCATTACCGAACAGTGATTCTATCAGGCCCTCATTATTTCACATTTTGAATAAGAAAACATATAAAATAGGTTTGACACACACCTTCGTAACATGATAGACATGCTAAACCACATTCATGCAAGTTCTCCGTAACACAGGATTCAAATGTGTTGATGTATCAAATGAATACAATATTCAATTAATTAACAAAGGAAAACACGACGCATCTTATATAATAATTGAAGAGTTTAATATTTAATTCGAAGTTCAAAAGGAAACACATGCATAAAAGAAGGAAAAAAAGGAGTTTTGCTCTCCAGATCAGACGAGAACAATATAATTATTCAATTACAAAATAAATTCGAGAAAGGTTCTTAAAAAACTGCACTTTAATACCGAATTCTTTTGAATATATGAGCAACTCTGGCATGACATCACAATTTTCCATGACCTCGTTGAATCAACACCAGAAGCAATAAGTCAATAACTCTGACTTGCAGAGACATATAATAGTTGCACCAAACACTTAGGAAACAAATAAACACATGATAATATAAGAACACATGTATGGGTTAGAGAGACTTGTCCTAAGTAAATTTAAACCAATAATCAATTCAAGTCATGGCTCCAACCAACTTTTAGATAATTTATTTATAGAAAATAGAACAAAAGAGGATTGAACCAAATAAATAATACTCATTTGCAAAAATGGTTAAAAGCAAGAAAAATGAAGTCCGGAATAGATTTATTATGATTAACGGAAAAGGACACAAAAAACAAAACTCTTGAGCCACTCATATACAACCGAACACCTCAAAAAGAAAACACACCAGACAGAACCAAATAATTACCCTCCACAATACCTATGGTGGAAGAGATCAAGGGACAAATAAGTCATATTTTGAAAAGAATAAAAATAGCATGATAGACACAACCAACAAAATTGGAACCTCCTTTGCAGGATTGTCCTAATATGATTATTGTTTTGTAATTTGTTCTAACCATTCCCAGTAGTCAGAAAAAACAGGTCTCCTGTCAAGTTCAACAAATCATTCTGCATAAAGAAATTAGATTAAAAAGTCAAAAATTAAGTAAATTAATGAGGATCAATAGTTTAATTGGAGAGAATAAAAGTGGAGTTACATCATTACCTTAAATGATTATTACTCCATAAAAGATGGGTAAATTAAACAGAGTAGTAGCTTGATTACCTTAACCCTTGGATATCTAATTACGCTCAGCACCAACTTATTCTAAAGAACGAATTCACAAAACAAACATCGTCAGCTGACTCAATTTTAAGTAGAAAGCATGTTTGGTGAAGCACTCTGGACTACAAAGCGCCCAAGAGATGAACTTTCAGATGCTAATATACGATGTCTACAATCAAAATTTTTACGGCATATATTTCAAGACAAAGAAAATAGGCAACCCACAAATCTTCAAAGATAGATAAATTCAACTTACAAATCACAAAAGATAAATTCAATTTACAGATCACAAACTAACATATTCCAGTAAGGAAATTAATAATGAAATCTATGTTATAGCATTCACAATAGGCATGCAATCGAATTATCAGAAATTAGGAAAAAACTAAGAATTAATTTCCAATTTTTCATTAGAACCTAATTTGTGAACGATAAATAGCTTGACATACCTGTGCATTGAATGGCACAATAGGTGGCAACATTTTTATTGCAATGGATGGAGGTCAGGAACAGAGTTCAAAATCGAAGGCGTTGTCGCCGATAGGCAGTGGAATCCGGGAAAAAAAGGTTGAAATTAGAAGAATAAGACAATGGATTTGGGTGCGATTTGCGCGAAAAAAAATGAATTAGAAGAACTATTATTACCGTTTTGAAGCGCAAGATGTCAGCAGTCGAAGCTTTTTCCGGCGAGAAGACACCTGCATCGGTAGTATCCATCACTCAATTGTTCCCAGTATAGAGAGAAGGAAGACGATTTTTCTTTGTTGGCAGAGAAATTGGCCCAGTAATTGAGAAAACCGATTCTGTGATTAAATGGAATTTGAGAGATTTGCGGGTATTACGGATCCCAAACGGATTTGCGTTAGATGATGATAAAGGTCGAGAGTTACGGGCGAGATTTGAATGGAAAATGGGATACGGAAGAGATTTGATCCATGGTTATTATTAATTAATTAATATTTAAAGATTATTATATAGAGTTAAAAAACCACCGCAATTAGGGAAGCAATGAACCAAATTTTATATATTAACAATTAACAATAAAATAATATTTTTTTTTATTTTGAAAAATGCAAGTTTGAGCGAGAAATAAACATAGATTATGCCATCAATAGGCATCTTGGGAAAATATTGATTGACAAATTATTGGGATTGCAATTTTCGAAAAAAAGAATTAAGTAAAATAAAAAATGTCTCAAGGGGGCAAATTTTATCAATTAATTATTAATATTTAATTTAATTTAATTTAATAAAAATTCAGAATAAATAAAAAATGTGAATATAAATAATTTTTTAATCAGTCTTAAGGATTGAGTCAAATCGAGCAAAATCTATTTTTTAATTAATCAATATTTATTAACCCCTAAAAATGAGTTATGAGAATTAAGAATAAATAAAAAACAATATAAATAATTTTTTATGGATATGGATATAGAATATAGATATAGAATTATAGAATATAGATAATTATTATGGTAGGATAATTATGGCCATTTAAGGATAATGATGAAATAAGGTAATTAAATAATGAATTAAAAACTTAATTAAGTGCATTGGAGGGAAAACTTGATGAGTTGGAATAAAAAAATGAATTAAAAAATTAAGAAAAATATGTGCAAAGGTGGAAAAAACCTTGCTTTTATATATATATATAGATTACTTATGATTAATAAAATTCATTTACCGTTATTGACATGCAATAATGTGTCAATTAATACGAATTAATTGACACGGAATAAATTGATTCACGATTTTGACTCATACTTTTAAAAATGATGAGTAAGATAAAAATTCAATCAATTCTATTTAATTGACACATCAACGGTCATCAGTTATACTCCTTGTAACTGATGTATTTGGAATCTAATCAAATGCAAAGATTTTGAGTCCATGTTTTTAGAATTGTCATTCAATGTCATGTCAACATTGTGATGCATGATGAATGATAAATAACATTAATCTTCCCCCTATTAAAAGTGGCTAAGTGAAGAAAAATATTTTCTTCCATTTTTTACCATTGCATGTAATTTTAAATTACATTTATATCACTATATTTGGGGAAGAATTTATTTACTCCATTTAAAATATCATGAGTGCCAATTAATTGCAATGAATCATCTACAATTAAATAATGAATTCATCTAAAATGTATTTATGAATTGTTATACTTCTTTAGAAAATTCAAAAAATAATTAATTTTGAGCACCATAAAATCAAATATGAATTCTTTTGGACCGTCTATATTAAAAAATGATAAAAACAATTAATTTCTAAGCGAGAATAAATAATAATGACAATAATAATAATTTGTTGAAAATATATGAAAATAAAATTTTTATTATACCATGGAGGTGAACGTTAGATTTACCATTTGATAATTGTTTTTCAAAATCCTAGGGGTGAATCATAGACTTTTGCAAATAAATTATGTTTGTCCTTAATTTCCACCAAAAAGATTTTTCCCGCAGGATTCTACATTAGTCTTTAAAAATCACTAACAATTTGAATATCACATAATTGTGTAAGGCTTTTAAAAGTCTTTATTTAATATCACATGACTTTAATGGATTTTTAAAAAGTTCACAAAAATCTATATTAATTGAATATCTCAAAGGGTTTAGGTTTGGGGCTTAAATGATTGACATCTCAAATTATGAATATCTTTTTCCCACTTTTATCTTTTTATTTGGTTGTACTATCTAATTGCTCTTTAATTGTAAAGTATGTTGCAATTTCCAGTTCAAAAAAAAAATTGCTGCTATTTTGAATGACCATTACATTTTAATCATTGTAAATTGCTAGCTATGTGTGAAATTTACCCTTTTTGTGCTCAACGTAGTCTATGATGACATTGCGATGAAAGATAGATAATATAGTTCATTAGGAATTAGAAAATTTTATTTTATTCTGACAAGACATTAAAAGATTTTATAACAACGTGCGAAGCACATTCACATTGACTAGTCAATAAGAAAAGTAACGAACTATAAAATCTAAGAATTGCTTTTTTTTTCCTCAAAAAAAAGGGAACTTCTTTTCTTTATTTATTATTGCCTCAAAATATAAACTCTCTTCATGTAGTATGTATTTAGGACCATGCTACAACACCATAATAAATACCATAATGGTTGACATAATGGATATGTGGCATGATCCTACAATTTCAACCACTCCATCACTTTTAGATGGACGGTTATTAAATATGTCAACAACCATTATGTCAACCATTATGATATTCATTATGGTAGTCTAGCATTTTCATGTATTTAATATGTCCATTTAATTTTCTAACGTGCCTTTATTTTAATCCGTATTGTTATTAGTAAAGGTAAAATGTCATCATTTAATATAGGAATATATTTATAAAAATGCAAGTAATATTTCCTTTCTGACAATATTAATTATATTTTATTAATAGGCATGACATTCAAAATAAATCTATCTTTATGGAAGAAAAGGGTAATGGAAAATGTTTAATGTTTCAGGTTTTTTCTTTTCGTAAATTGATAAATCTGTCTTTATGGAAGAAAAGAGTAATCGAAAATGTTTAATGTTTAATGTTTTTTTTTTCCAAGTGACCTTTTCTTTTTCTGGTATTCGAGTGACGTTTTCTTCTAACTTTCAGGAAGGTTGTGTTTGGTATGGAATGAATTATAATTGAAATGTCTAATTAAAGAAATTACTTTCTCTATCCCACAAAGATAGTCCACTAGTTATTTTCACACACATTAAGAAAATAGTAGCTAATTAAGTTAAAACATTAAATTTTATATTATTTTTCCATCTATACCCTTATATATCATTAATTATTTGAAAATATTTTCAATATATAGATAGCTGAAGGTACATTAATGAGGAGTATAAGTGGAAATGAAAAATTAAAGATATGTTAAATTAGGTAAGTAGACAATGTTTTTGGGACAGACAATAATAATACACTGGACCATCTTTGTAGGACGGATGGAGTGCTGCTTTCACAGTATTTGATACAAATAATTTAGAAAAAATACTATTTCCAAATTTTTGAGACATAACTAAAATCAATTTCCATAAAAAATTGCGAATTAATTAAATTACTATTTATTTTTGACATCAACTTTGTCATTTAATTTATTTAATTTTGTCTACACAAATAATGAAGGATATTGGAAAAACAATTCAATCATCAATGTTTGATATAATTCAGTAGTTAATGCAATGTGCACTCGGAATGTAGGTGCATCTTTGAATAAAAATGTGTTTTATTCATATTGAAAATTTCAACCCTCATTTATTCATCATTCATTCATGCATCTGCATGTCTAAATATATAGTTCTGATTATGAGAAAATCCAATATTAAGATCACATATAGTAAACTTGCCGATGCCCAATCATGTCTTCAACCAAAACATTAGCTATTTCTGGGGGACTTTCCTTGGTCCACTGTTTAACCTCTAGCACATTAGCTCCTACCTCTGCAATTCTCATAGCAGCTCGGTTAGCATAATCTGGCACCGGGTGATATTTAATCACTTTAAACTCATTTATAAGTTTACGACATCTACGGAGGACAGCACTTGCTGAGTATGGCATTACTGCAGCATTAAAGACCACTTCGATTGTAGATGTAGAATGCCCCTCAACCTCAAGGTAATCAATGCCTTGAACTAGGGCTTCATGTAGGCCTTTCTCGATAGCCACAAGATTGGCTTCAAAAAGGCTGAAGTGAGTTAAGAGTGGAGTTGCTTGAGCAACTTTGAATAAGCCATGATGGTCGCGTAGGACAAAACCCGCTCCAGTGTAGCTCCACTCACTACCGAGGCACGCCGCAAAATTTAGCTTCCACGCGTCTTCTGGGGGTGTTGTCCAGGCTATGGTATGTTCCAATTGCAGAGAGTTTTGAACGTAAAAATATTGACGAGGTATGGGTTCAAAGCATAAACTTTCGATCGCCATAATTTATTTTTTACGATTGTGAAATATGGTGAAAGTTGGTTTTTAGAAACTATATGGTTTGCCAATGAATTGCCAGTCGCTATTAATAGGAAAAAACTAGTACTTGCATTTTGCTTTTGAAACTCGGGTCTAGGTTAATACGGTAAAATTATAACGGCTAGTTCGTCATTGATGATTTGAAAAGGTAACGCAACGGATAAATTATTAAATTAATTACCTTCACTGGTGGTCGATATAACTAAAACTTTAAATTCGTGATAGCGTACATGTCGTATTCAACGATTGATTGTACCAAAATTTAGAGGATGTTTGATACAATATAAATCAAAAATTAATTATTTTTTCAATTGTTATTTTAAATCAATCATTTAATTGATTAGACATATTTTATTTTTTATACCTTTTTTCTTTGCTATTGAACCACACTTTCAAAAATCATTTTTAAAAAAATCACTATCAGACATATTAATTCATAGTGAGTGACATCATTTACAATTTATCTGGACACAACTATAAGTATTAATGAAGACTTGGATGTATTAAATTATCCATAGTTCGTGACGCATTTGCCTGGGAAGCCCTAGATCACGGGAAAAAATGCAAGGGTACAGAATAGGGAAAATTTCATTATATCAAAGATGAGTATAAGAGGAGATGATTTGCAGCTCTTAGAATGGTACCATAAATCTATTGCATGGTATATATAGAAGAAAAATAAGTCATATTCTTTATAGGATAGGAAATACTAATCCCGATATACTAGAAAAACTCTTATCTGGGAAGAGTACGCATAAAATCTCGTTCTCAATAGAATTCATATTATTAGTTTGTCCAGGTTTGGTTCAAAATAGGATTCGAGTCACCAATCTCCAACAATCTCCACCTTGACACAAATTCTACTAAACGAATAGAAAAAACCAAACTTTGATTAAAAAAACAAAAAACAAAAAAAAAAACAAAATTTTCTCTTCCAAAAAGGCCCCTGGGAGGCCAACCCTGATGACCAATGCCAACCAAGTCCAAGTAATGCTCAGACTTAGCAATAGGAAATGTCTTGGTCATCATATCACCAAGATTATCTTAAGTATTGATCTTGCTTACAATGATATTAGCAAAAGCTATAACTTCTCTTATAAAATGATACAAGACATCAATATGCTTTGTCCTTTCATGAAACATCTAATTTTTGTGAGAAAGATAGCACTCTGCAAACTATCACAAAATATTGTGATGATTTGCAAGTTTTCACTGAGTTTTCCAAATAATCCTTTTAAACAAATAGCTTCCTTATAAGCCTTTGTAATTGTCACATATTTTGCTTCAGTAGAATATAAAACAACTATAGTCTCTAAGGTAGTTTCCCACCCAACAGCCCTATCGCAATGGTAAAAGCATACATTGTAAGTGATCTTATTTTATAAAGATCTCCAACAAAATCAAAATCGACATATCCAATTACTACATCCTTAGATCTCCAAACCATAAATGAACATTAGTTGATCCACTCAAGTATCTGAAAATCCAATGAACCACTTTACAATGGTCCTTGCTAGGATGCACCATGTATCTACCAACTGCACTAATTGCATATGATAGATCTTGACGAGAACAAACCTTAGTATACATAAGAGACCCGATTGCACTGGAATATGAAACCAGAGACATGTATTCAATTTCATCATCAGATTGAGGAGATAAAGAAGATGATGGATTGAAGTGTGCTACTAAGGAATTACTTATAGGCTTAGCTTTTTGCATATTAAACCTACAAAGGACTTTCTCACTGCACCATTTCTGAAATACAATTTGTACACCTTTCTATCTCTCTGAATCTCCATTCCAAGCTATTCTTTATAGGTCCCAAGTCTTTCATCTCAAACTCTTTACTGACCTGTGTTTTTACTTTATTTAAGTCTATCTTGTGTTTAGCTGCTAGCATATCATTAAAATAAAGAAGTAGATGATACGTCTGTTGTCTTCTTGAAGTAAATGTAATTGCCATAATTACTTCTTTTGAAATCATGAGTGGTCATAAAAGAATCAAACATTTTCTATGACTTTCTTGGTGACTGTTTAAGGACATAAAGAGACTTCTTGAACAAATACTTAGTCCTGTTTTTCATAGAATACAAAACCTTTTGGTTGGTGCATATAAATATCATTTTCAAGTCCTTTATGAAAGAATTCAATCTTTACATCTAGCTGCTCAGATGATACATGGCCACAATACAAAGCAAAGCTCGAGTGGAAGTATACTTGACAACTAGAGAGAACACATCTGCGAAGTCAACACTTGGAATCTAACTGTAGCCTTTCGCAACCAATCTAACTTGATATCTGACTTCTTCAACTCCTATTGTCCATTCTTTCCTTTTAAATACCCATTTGCAATAACTATTTTCTTATTCTTCAGTAATTTCGCTAAGTTCTAAGGGCGTGTTTGACTGCATAACAGAAAATATTTTCCATGGAAACCAAATTCTGGGCAAAAGTTTTCTTACTTATTCACTGGATTCAATTTTCAAAGAATTCGGAGTTAAATGTGCTTTACTGATTTGTACCTAGAAAACATTTTGCTAGGAAAATTTTTTATATTATTATATAAACACACAAGATGGAAAATATTTTCCTTGATTTGACAATTTCTAAGAAAATTGGAAGGTATCAAGCACACCCTAAGTGCCATTTTTATGAAGAGATTTCATCTCTTCCTGCATAGCAATCATCCATTTATGAGAATTTTCAAGACAAATTGTCTCTAAATATGAAGATGGTTCCTCAATAAAGTCAATGTCCTCTACTACATTTAAAGTATAAGCAACCAAATCAGCTTAGACATACTTTATGGAAGTCTAATGTCTCTTCTAGGTCTACTTTTAGCGACGAAATATTGTGATGCTAGTGGTCGGAGTGAAACAGTAATATCCTGTACCTCTGAATTTGACTATGATGTCGACTAAGATTTAGGCTACAGTATATTTTCTGATCCGATCTAAAACTCCACCCGTGTGCTTGTTTTCTGTTGTTTTTCAGAATAATCTCTTGGAGTAAATTTTGAAACATCGCAATTTGATCAAATCTGACATCTCTACTAACTATAACATATTTAGTTTCTAGACACCACAACTTATATTCTTTCACTCCAGAATTATAGCCAAGGAAAATACACTTTACAAACCTAATTTCAAGTTTACCATTATTCACATAAGCATGCATGAGCATAAGCAGGGCATCCAAATATTTTAAAATTTGAATAGTTAGCAGAACTACCCTGCCATATTTTTATTTTTTTATTTTTTATTTTTATTTTTTGGAGTTTTCTTGTTAATGGCAATGGAAAGCGGCTAACTATAATGAAGCAAGTTGAAGAAACAGTATCACCCCAAAAACATTTCAGACGAGTACCATTGGAAATACATTGCATTTTCTCCATCAAAATCCTGTTCATTTGCTCAGCTACACTATTTTACTGTGGAGTATAACGTACTGTGTAGTGCCTTAATATTCTTTGTGACTTGCAAAAAGTATTAAATTCACTAAAACAAAACACCATGCCATTATCACATGAAGACATTTTCCATGTTTACCTGTCTACTTTTATACTAGGGTTTTCCACTCTTTAAATGCTAGACATACATCACCCTTCAACTTCAAAAAGAATACTCGGTTTTTCAATAGAAATCGCCAATCATAGTCAACATACAATTTGCACATCTTGTACCATTAGATGGTCCCCAAAGATCTTAGTGTATATAATTATGTGTTCTCTTCATGTTGTGAATTCCTTTAGAGAATCTTAGTCTCTTCTACTTTCCAAAAACACAGTGCTCACAGAATTCCAAATTAGTAATATTCTACCCAGTAATAAAGGCCTCACTGTTCAGTTCGATCATTCCTTTCTCATTCATATGCCCAAGGGGCAATGTTCCACAATCTTGTAATATCAACATTTGAAAAATATAGAAGTTTCAAGTACTTTACTTGTCACTGTAGAACTCTGTAGGACAAATAATTTGGCAGTCATTTTAAGTCCTTTCATTGCAACTAGTGCTCCTTTGGTGACCTTCAAAGCTCCACCTTCACCAAAGAATTTTTACTCTTTTTTCATCAAGAGTGCCCCGAATAGATGAGATTTCTCCCAGGATTTGGTACGAATCTGACATCGCTCAATGTCCCGACAATTCTATCAAACATCTTAATTCTGATTGTACCAATTCCGATTATCTTACAAGGTGTATTATTTCCAACCAACACATCACTTCTAGAAACAGCTTCATATGCTAAAAACCAATCCGATTGGAACATACATAAAACATGCATGTTGAATCTAGAATGGCCAATCCGATTGGAACATACATAAAACATGCATGTTGAATCTAGAATCCATTCCTTAGAAGGTTTGTAGACACCATCAAAAGTGATTTGAAGTCGCATCAAGATTCCATTATACACAATCCATAGGTTCACTGTTGTAAACAATTAGGAGTTCTTGATCACTACTGTCATCTGTTGCAATACTGGCTTCATCAGGATTTTTTGGTCGTTTTCCATTCTGATTCGTATTGTTTTTATTAAGTTTGTTCGACGACTTGTATTATTTAGACTTAATGTGGTCTTTCTTCTTGCAATAGTTATAGTTTTTATCTGTATTTCACGGTTTTGACTTTCCTCTGTTATTACCTCACGAATTCTTATCACATGTCCTCCCTCAAGTAACAAGTCCGTTTGAGTCTCAGATCCAACGAAAATCTCTTAAACCTTCTCCTTAGAGAATAGTGCATCGTATATCTCATCCAAAGTGAGAGTGTCATTATTATAAAAATTAAAAAAAAAATAGTATCTCTAGATGTTACATAAGAGAAAGGCAAGGAGCACAACAAAACCAATGCCAAAATCTTACTCGTCATACTTTACCTCTAAAGCTCCAAGTCAAAAACAACTTACTTAAAGGCGGTTAAATGATCTTCTACAGACGGACCTTCAACCATGCAATGAGAATACAAACGTTACTTTATAAAATGCAACTTACTAGTTAGACTTTACTTTTCATCATGACCAACTACTCTAACTTTAACCACAATGCAACACCAGTTTTCTCTTTCAAGATCTCAAGTAGAATTTGGCTTGAAAGATAAAGATGAATACGAGATAAGGTCGATGTTTCGCTCTTTACGTTGTTTTTCATCTGTGGTCCATGAAGTAGGCATCTTGTCAAACCCAATAGTGCATTATCCAAATCCATCTACGGGAGCACTATTCGCATCATAACCCACCATAGCAAAAATTTGGTGTTGCAATCCAAGAGCATCATGACCAAATTGTGACCCCGATCACAATTTTGAATAGAATACAAATGATAACTGGCAATGAGAAAAATGAAGAATATGCATATTTGATTTACATAAAGACCCTAGATCAGGGAGAAAAACTCACGGGTGAAGGCCGGAGAAAACCCCACTATATCAAAGATAGGTACACGAGGTTATTCCTACAGTGATTACCATTAACTCAAGTTGTATATATATAGAAGAGAAATAAGTTCATATTCCTAGTAGGATAGGGAATACTAATCTTGGTAGAACATGAAACACTCACTAGTACAAAAAAACATGGGGTGCGATTAAAAAGAAGAACGGTGGCGGTTCTTGGAACGCCACCCGAAATGGTGACACCCAATGTCGCGAGAATGGGTGGTGGTTCCATAAACACCACCCAAAATATCTAATTTATATTGTTTTTCTATTTTATATGTACAACGGGGAAGAACCGCCACCCGTTGGAATTTTTTTTTTAATAAAAACCTTTGGGTGGCGGTTCTAGTGTGAAGAACTGCCACCTAAAACCTATTTTTAAAATAAAAATAAAAATACCAGTTGCAATCGCGAGTTTGTGGAGCATCCCTGTTTGCCATTGCAGAGCTTAACCGAGCAATGAAGTCTCAATTACACAAAATTCATCATAATATGGCGGATAGATAATCAAAAATGAAAAAATAGATAAAAATTGAGAGAAAATAGATCTATTCAAAAAAAAAAGAAGAAAATGAACACAGATCGAAAACCAGAGGTGAAAGTTTCAATATGGTTGCGATGTAAATACAGATCTGTAAACACATATCAAAAAATGCAAAAACTTAAAAATTCCAGATCTGTTTATGTAAATCCCAAATTTGTAAATAATTCTTAGTGCTTGAGTTCTCCGATCATCTTCTACAGTTTCTTGCCGGAAAATTTTCTCAAACAATCTGAAACAACAAGCGTAAAAACAAAATTTAAATTAAACTAAAAATTAATAAAAAATCCATAGCACAAGATTATAAACCAACCTGTTTTACAAATTTAGCACCACGCACAGTAGCGGAGGTAGGTAGGGTCCTGTGGGGGCACAGGACCCCACTCACTCCCCATTCACCTCACCTAGTTTCCATAATTCCATGTTGCTGCATGGTTTTTCTTTGTTATTTTGTTTTTCCTTTTTCCTTTTTTCCTATTTTTAGTGTCAAAAATCAATTATTCTCACACCATAATTTATTTCCCCATTATGTATTTCACTCTTTAGTCATATAAAACACAACTCAAATATATATTATTATGGTGATTGGAAATGGATTATAATAGTTTTTAAAGGTTTTTAATGTAAAAGATGAGAGTGAATGAGTGGAGTTGAGTGGTTGAGATTTGTGGATGTGATGAGATATGTGGATGTGATTGATTTAGGATAGAAAAAAAGTTGAAAAAAGTGGAAAATTTGTGAAAAATTACATCCTAATCAGGCTTTATACCTTTGTTTAGTATTTTGCTTCTTTATTTGGTCATTTTTTCTTCATCGTTCCCCAATTCCTATAAAATTTGGCAATAATTTGATATAATTGTATATTATTTTTTAGAAAAATCTTTTTGATAATTAATATGTGCCCCCACTGGATTACCTTGCTGGCTCCGCCACTAACCAAGCAAGAAGAAATTTTGACAGAGAACTTGGGATCCGTTTATGAAATCGCAGGTTTTTGGAAAATGGAAAAAAATGAAGTTGAGAGGGAAGAAAAGGAAGAAATTCGTTGTGGGAAGAAAAGGAAGTTCGCAGTGTAATGTGGGAATTGGAAAAGGAAGAAGTTTCTGTGTAATGTGCTTGAGAGGCTGAGAGTTGATATTCAAGATAGATAGAGAGAGAGAGAGAGAGAAAGAAAAGATGAGAGAAAGTCTGAAAAATTCTTGGTTTGTTTTTTTGTAAAAACCACTTTGGGTGGTGGTTGTACCATAAGAACCGCCACCCATTTTCCTTAAAAAAATTTTTTTAATTATTTCTAACAATAGGTGGCGGTTCTTAGCAAGAACTGTCACCTGTTCTTGAGGAAATGGAGGCGGTTGTGACCAAGAACCACTCTGTTGCAACCAAGAACCGCAATAGAATTAATATTATTTAGCTTCTCCAAATGTGGTTCAAAATAGGATTTGAGTTACCAATCTCCAACACATTTGCTTAGGTTCTGTAGAGCGAATGTATTGATAATCTTTGGTTTTTATTTTGTCATCTACCTTAAAGATATCCTTTGTGTTGTTTTACCAAAACGTAAATTTGTCATAGGACTATAACTAATTAACTAGAGCTTAGAGCATGTGAAAATTTGTTGAGATATTAAGATTTATTTTATTGTTCAAAGTAGAAAGTTAAGATTTTATCGTTATCTATTAGTCTAATTTGTTTTAGCTACATATAGAGCATTCATATTTGATGAAATAATATAATCGATCATTATTCTTATTTATCTTGTTCATTCAGTATCTTCATCTTTAAAGCTTTATTCTTAATTATTATTATTATTATATTCTCTAGTTTGCACATAGTATCGGAGCAGTGTTAATTCTAAGGAAAATATCCCCCTTTTCTGATGGATCTAAAAACCATCTCTCAATTTTTTGTTTCTAAAATTTTTATTTTCGTGTCTTTCAATTTCACTCTACAAAAAAAAAAAAAAAAAATCAAATACCACAAAACATTCAATCGGATTCAATCTTATTTCCCTTTTTATTCCTATAGTTTTAACCTTTTTTATGACATAGCAGTCTTCTTTCATGCCGAGGTGGAAATGCGTGGTGCTCAATTTCCAGAATTTTGAGAAGTTCATCAATGTTGATGGCTCATAATTAGTTAATGGACGTAGTGGTTGCCAATTTTGGATAGAGAACTTGGACTGTAATTGCGGACTTTATGAAGTGATATGAAGATATGATATTGTGCGATTGCTATATTTGTTCCTTTGGTGGCAGTGACCATTTTTCGCTTCAGCTCAATGGAGTTTGGACTCTTGATTGAGTTTCGCTATTTGCAATTGGTGGCATCGTTCACTCTTGACTTTGTTTAGTAGAGTTTTGTTTTGGCTCGTTGATCGAGTTCTGATGTTGCAATTGCAACGAAGATTGTGATATGTGGAGCACATATTGTGCTTTGATTATAATTTTTTGATCGGTGAATTACCAATTTGATTGGCGTGCTTGAAGATGGAGATAGGATCTACTTTTCAGACCTAGCTTGTTTTGATGTGCCTTGATGGCATTCTTGCTTTTAGCGTCTTATTGGGTGTGTTAGCTTTTTAGCTAATTTTAATAGATTTATCGGCTTATTTCACTCGACTTTACCATTTGATCAGCTTATTGCAGCTAATGTTACAACCTTTTGGCACATGAATGGGTTTGTCAACCTAGCTATTGTGGTTGATTTAGTATTGTGGTTCCAATTGTTGATTCCAAAATTTTTATGGGGTTATAGAATTCACTTTTTGGTTATCTGTTGTTCAGTGGTTGAGTTGACCAAACTCCAACTTGAAGGGGGCATGTTGAGATATTAAGCTTTATTTTATTGTTCAAAATATAATAGAAAGTTAAGATTTTATTGTTATCTATTAGCTACTTTGTTTTAGTTTGTTAGGGTGAATGATCTAGAAGATTTTGTAAGCTCTATATATAGAGCATTCATATTTGATGAAATAATATAATCGATCATCATTCTTATTTATTTTGTTCATTCATTATCTTCGTCTTTAAAGCTTTATTCTTCAATTATTATTATATTCTCTAATTTGAAGAAAATTACACTAAATGTTTGTGTGGTCCAACTACTTCCACAATTTACTTATTCTCAAACGTTTATCCACTAAACATATTTTATGGAACTCATAGGTTTTCACATGTTTTAATTATTTTTCAACAACACGTCCTCACTTCTAAGCAGCTAGATCAAACAAGATGTAATAGTAAAAATTCATGGTTGTACATGATGTCTTGTAATTAAGTTGTTTAGCTTGATTTATGAGTTAGTTTGGTCTTGTAATTGTAGGTAAGTATTCATTTGAGGTTAAAAAGTTTTAAACATTTAAAGTGTAATGGTTTCCATTGGAAATTATTTTGTGGAAGAATTGTGGCATGGCCAAACAAGCTCTTAATCTCTAAGTAGATGAATCATTTTATGCATAACCTTAATTGATACTCTCTCCGTCCCACTAAGATAGGCACCCCACCATTTTTTCACATATTAAGAAAACATCTTAAATATTCTTGGAATTATAAGATATTCATATATTCTTCCAATTTTACCCCTATATTGAATGGTCAAAAAGTACTGTGAACATGTTTAAATATCTTGGGAGATGAAATATCTATCTTGATGTTTAGTATTCCAATTATCTTAAATATGGGTATTTTAGTACATGAAAAATAAATTATACATTCAATAAGGAAATTGGACTATAATTTGGGACGGACAAAATAGGAATACTTGTCTATCTTAGTGGGACGGAGGGAGTAATTGTCTAGAATTGATACATCCTATCTTCGTCTACTCTACTCCATCAAGTACCTTGCGTCTATAGGAGAGGGGCTGATGTGTGAGGTTCTATCTCTAGGCTTTACAACAATGACTTTGCATTTGTCATCACTCCACAAAATGTATAACCTTAGTTGATTGGGAAATCAATATACATTTCAAACCTACATATGATGATATGAATCAAAATTTAATTCTATTCAAAAACAGCAATATTGAATTTTATCCCACCATATTTGCTCATAATTAGATAATCCACTCCACTCAATAAAGAGCTTTTACGTTGCCTTCATTTCACATAACTTTGGAGTGGCCTTTTATTTAACCTATGTGACACTAGTTTAATCACTTTCATGATGGGTGCATTTGGTTTACTTCAAGGACTATGCCTATCTCAAGTTTAGTCGTTTTCCTTCGTCTTTTTTACCTTAAGAATCATCATCCGACAAGATTGAGTTTTGGTTATCTCCTTTTATGTACTAGTTCTAGGCCGTCGCAAATTGTATGTTCCAGTTGCCTATTTAAAGGCTATACGTCGTTCAATGAAATCAAGACAGTGTTTCCAGGTTCTATTTCTCCATACGCAGTCTCAGAGCCGCTAAAAGACTCTCATGAGAGCATCCCAGTTTTTTTTTCGCTCTGAAAAAGGCAGTGTCCCCCCTCTCTCGTCTAACGTGCTTTCCATTTTTCTCTTCCTCTCCTCAATTATGTCTTCCACCACAGAGACTTCCTCCTAATCTCAACCATCCATTCAAAAGAAAATCATGTATATATACATTACTCTATTGAAATGATAATCAATGAAAAATTTCCTCACCAATTTTGTGCTTCTTGACACATAACTCATAGTTGTCTTGAATTACATACATCCTCTCTTTTTCTACTCTAATCAATCAAGTACCTTGTTTCTATGGCAGAGGGGCCAAAATGTGAGACTATCAATGGCCTTTTACAACAATTCCTTCGCATTTGTCAACAACAAATAAAAGAAATTGAACATCTACGAATTTTGGAAAGCTGAATGATCGGTCTAGATGATGACTTGAAAGCCTTCATTGCCGAAGTCATGTTGTTCCTCTTCAATTTGCCTTGCCGAAGAACAAACTGATTTTCTGCAACACTCCACGTTGATCAATTGAAGTGTTGGCATTTCTCCAATACCAAAAGGGATCTCCTTCAATGTTTCACAAAGAATGAAAGTGATCAGTTTCAGCTCTCCAATGCACTAGATCAAGTTTCTTGAGAAGCAGAGTTTTGAGGATGCATTCAATAATCTAAGCACTTGAAGATTTGGTAATGAACCAACAACTGTCATATCTTCCCAAGGAGAACAACAACGTGCCAAAGTCAACTTCTTGATACAACGAGGGAAAGTGATATCACACCTAAGTAGAACTTGAGTCCTTCGAAAAGTGCACTCTAGTGATTCGAGTTTATATAGACGCTCAAGGTTATTAAGACCAAAGTCTCTTCAATCAGTTGCTACATTGTCTTTTCCTTTGTAATACACTATTCCCAATTTCTTTAGATTTAGAATTCTTCAAAGAACCTCATCTATAAAAATTAGGTTCTTTGTACTGCCGAGTGTTTCTAGTTTTTCAAGAACAATAATAGAATTTCCCCCTCAATTTTGTAACAAGGATCGGGTACAGTCACAAAGTCTCTAATCTTCACATGTCTCAACCGTGGCATTTTCCATATGCCCAATGTAACATGACTTAAATTAGCATGTATGATGTGTAGGTGCAGAAGTTTGATTCCAACGTCTGAGGGAATATGTGTCGTAGTAGAGGTATTGCAGGATCACTTTGTTATTATTATATACTACATAATATACTGACGCTCAAATTTCTCATACCTAATTATTGTCATTTCTATTTTTTTTTTCTTTGTTTCTGTAATTAACTCAAATGTACATGTTTTTCAAAAAAAAAATAAATAAATATATCCTAAATTCTTGTAAAATTGTAACGTTGCCACCTAAAATTCGTTGTGATATTACCCTAGATATCTACTGTGAAAAAAAAAAAAATTGAACACGAAAAACTTCCAACAATAGAAATTACCTGCTATAACCTATGATAAGAAACGTGAGAGGAAGAGAAAAATCATCAAAATTTAACTTCAATATAGAGCTAACTAAAGTTGGTTGACTTAAAACTAAACATTTGCATAGGGCCAGACTAGAACAAATATTTTGAACCCAAAAAATTGCAAAACCACCCAAAACCCCTAGAGCTTTGAACATGTCACACATCACATCACATTCCATAGCATAGGAATCCTTATGTGGATTAGGCAAATAATCTTCTACTGAATTTGTACTGCATTTAAAGTCCGTGAAAGTAAATCTTCGAGTAATATTATCCCCACGTGTGGAGTCGTCATACTCCCCACATGTTGTATCAACAATTAAGCTTTAACACATCAACAGTAGAACCCAATTCTTGATTTTGCAAATATCAACTGCTAACACATCAACATATGGGTAGAATAACCTCTCCCCACATGAGAAGGTGAACGTTATTGGTAAATCTACATTTAGTTGCTAGTTGACCCTTACTCCTTCCAAAATATACAAGAGAAATATTAATACCTCTCTACAAAAAATTAAATAAATAATGATACATATGAACTGTGAAATTACAAGAATATTACACAACTTCCATGAAAAATTGAAAATTGATACACGAAGAGGAACTGAACTCTCAAGAGTGTCCATTATCAAATACCTATAACTACCTTTCAAGAATATTTTTTCCTTTCCCTTTTTTTTTTGGGGTCAACCAGAACGCCGTTTTGACCTCCTACGCCTCCCAAGAAGTTTTAGCATGTTGTCAGTGACATCAGGTGAGGAATTATCATCCGCTTCGCGACTATCCTCAGACGTGTGAGTCAACCAGGCCAATGCTTCAATAGCAGCATCTCTCTCTGCAAGAGCTTTATTTCTCTTTGGTTTCCCCACAAACTGCATACCCTTAAATTCCACAAGTGCTCTAAATTCATTTGTCTTGAGATGCTTTGTCTTGTACTTGGGAGGTGAGTGACCTGCCCTCATTAACAATGTCTGTAACAAGCTCTTAGGATTTGTTCCATCTTTTGCAAATCGATTGCTGTCAGTCGCCTCTCTTGTCTTCTTGCTTTCACGACCAAAAACAAACCTCCCTTCGCATTGATCACCTGAGACCAGCTCTTGAACAGAGAGTAGAAGATATTTACCTTCCTTGTGGATGTCCATTGTTGGATCTTCAAGCTGCGAATTTACCGTATGGTAATTAAGTAAAGAATGAAGGTGTTAGCGGATGAGTTTTAATGTATTTTTATGAGTAGGAAGAGAGAGAATAAGTGGAGTTGGATGGTGGAGATTTAATGAGGGAAAAGATATATGGATGTGATTTGTTTGACCAAATTTGAAATTTGAAAAAAATGCATTAAAACTCATTTTGATGAGTATGCTAACAGGGTCAAAATAAAGAGTGTTAATGTAAATTTCAGAACAGCAAAAAAAATACCTTCTTCTGTAAGAGCTTGTCAAGCTCCTCTTTAAGTTTGACATAGCACTCTGCCAAACTAGGATGCATAAAGAACTCTATGTACCCATCTAACATTTTTAAATTTCCATCCTGAAGGAAAGAAAAAAAAAGAAAATTTAATAAAATGAATCGCAAAATGTTAACATAGTACAGAATGTATTTGGGTAAAGAAAATTACCATAGCACCGTAGTTGAGGTTACCACCAAATAGGATCAAAACGGAATCAGATACTCCAGTCGAATCACGTATAAATACAGTGTTGACTTTTACTTTTTCACCAAACACTAGCCATGGATATGGTATTGTTTGATAGCGCGCATTCACAGAATTCTGGACGAAATTAGTCATAAAAAAGTTCAGTTATATGATGGTGAAAACATAATTCCAAAATTATCATATTAATATTTCTATGACCATATTGGCTAAATGCAGAAATCTTAGAACCTACAGCATAGAGCAAGACGGGCCCATCATCCATTGTCTTGAAAGACATCGACGTCTCCCTGTGCTGCACATAGCAAAGAAACAGCACATCAATGACAACACAATCAGATTCTTTTTTTTTTCCCCAATCAGATGTTAAGAACAAGAATTGCGGAGGAAGTAACATACGACTACAGATGCGATTCCAGGAAATAAACCAGAACATATAACAGCACGAACGATTGATTGATTGTGACTCAATCTATTGTTTTTTACTCCATCGGCATCTAGCAATCCAGCGTCTCTCAAAATATAGGAGAACTGTTTTCGAAGAGAATGGATGGCCTGAAGAGTTTGGACAGAGAGAAAGTTTCTCCAACAATATTCGTATGCAGAGCCTTCTCTTTCTGCATCCTTCCATCCTTCATATGCTCGGACGAGAGCCATATGGTCACTATAGTCCTTTGCTGAGAATCTGGATTTTGCTGTCCCAGCTAACTGCACCAAACAAACTCATATTATTAGCCCGTTAGCCAACCACTTTTTCCACTTTTTACCACTTTTTCTCCATTCTTTCTTTACCCTAAATCAATCACATCCATATATCTCATCACATCCACAAATCTCCATTCTCTCTCCTCTTTCACATTAAAAATCTTTAAAAACCATTATAATCTATTCCTATCACCTTTTATATTACAGCTGATAAATCTGTGCACAGAGAAGATATCATAGCATGAGTTCTAGCTTTCTTTTTCGTGATCACCTCGATTTGCAAAGTGTGTAAGATTAATATTCAATTTTTTTCACGGAATACTGTAAGATACAACAGATTATCAATTACTATGTGATCTGAATTCAAATTTTTATGCAGGTGTCATCAGTCAGGAAGAAGGTAGCGTAAAATACATATTTTCAAAAATGAAGAACACTATGCAATATGAATATCTAAACCTTCTATATGTGATTCCACATTAGCAAACTACTGAACTCGCATTAGCTGAAAAATTATATCATTATTGTTTAACCATTGGATCTTAAAGCTTAAGCTAATAGACCAGTTCATTTTTATTTGATTTATATATTATCTTCAAAAAGCCTCCTCATATGTAGGCGGGATTTATTTTTCCCCATCAAATCCTAACATACGAACAATTCTTTTACATGGATGGCAGTGAGATTCAAACTACTCAAACTAAGTAGCCTTGCCACTCGATACCATATTTGAACCACTCGATTTAAAAGTTTAAACTCATAGATCTGTTTTTATTTTATTTATATTTATACATTATCTTCAACAATTATCACAATTAGAATACATGCACTTTTCCATGATTACTAACATGCTGTATAGGTAACTCACATCCTTTTTGTCTTGAGGCAGAAGAAATGGATCCTTGATGCTAAGACCAGCCACAATTGTCAAAACAGGGTCAAAGCAAGAAAAAATAGCACCAAGAATTAGCATTTTTCCGAGCTTCGGATCCACTGGAAGTACAGACAAGAACTTCCCTGGTCCAAAAGAATAAAAACATGAAAATGAGAAAAATGGAAAGCAGACAGGTAAAGCAGACAGATATAAATTAAAACATTTTTCTAATGCAGCTGTACCAAGATGTGTAAGACTCTCATTTTCATCCAAAGCACCAATCATCTTCAGGAATTCAACAGCATTTTGTACCTGCCATGATTTTCACTTTATGTCAACTTGGTAAGAGAGAATGAAATGAAGAAAAAATCTATTAACGTGAGGGACAGAGGAGAAACGGAGGAAAGAAAACCCCATAAATCATAAAATGAATTAAAATACAATCACATATAGATATAGTACCATTAGACCCTACTTAGGGAGCCTCTAAGGCACTTTATTCTAAATGCCTTCTATTTCGTGATGAAAGTAAAATCATTGAAAAGATACAACTTCGTGTCCCCTTCAACCTTTTCTTCTATTTTGTGCCACAAGAACCTTGGCATGCATGGTGAAAAAACACTTTTCTCCATTGTTTATAACAATTCAAAAAATAAATAAATAAAAATATATAAAAATTTAAAAAAAATGTAATAGAAATATAAGATTTACATTGTGCTTCGGCAGTTTGATTAAAATATTGCTTACCCAGAAATAGACATCAGCCATAAAGATTATTACTGAAAGCACATCCTAAAATAGTTAAAAGGTAAATCCTTACAGCCAAAGGTTCAGGAGGCTGAAGAGCAGCAGATAAAAACTCTCCAATGCTTCCAACTTGCAAACTTTTTATTTGGAGGCATAGAGAATTCAAAGGAGTCCTCAGAAGTTCAGGAAGTTGGTATTCGGCAAAAGCTTCATAAACGCATCGGGATATAAATGGTAGCACACACCAGGCTGCACACGACCTGCCCTACCCCTTCTCTGCAACCCAAACAATGACAGAAAGAAAAATAATTAGTAAGTAAACCAGCATAAGGAAAAGTTAACCCACTCTTTGCAAAGCAACTATTAAGTATTAACTACGTAGAAATGGTTAAAAAGTTCATTCAAGTAAAAACATAACATTTCAAGAACACATTCATTTAAGTCCTACACTTATTATCCACCATTTCATGAGGTTCAACACACTTCCTCCTCATACACTGTATAAACTTTCTCAACAGAGTAAGCAAAATAACACAGAAGATACTGCTAAGAATTGAATACAACTTAGGCAAACCTAAGTTTTCTCAATGCTAAATTGACCATGCTAATCAAGCATTTGTGCATTTCGATGTCTATATGCATGCACAGGTACCTAGGCCAACAGAGTGAGAAAGAATCAATTAGCCCCTTCTTGGACTACAATGATAGTTTCCCACACTTCTGCCTTAGGATGATGAATGGTTGTTCAATGCATAAAGCTTTTAAGAAGGGCGTGAGACTGTCACAGTGATCATCATACCTCATACAAGGGAGAAACGTCATGAATATGATATACTTTTAAAAACATTAAGGTCAATGGAATAAATTTACTTAGATTCTACTGTAGTTAAATTGCCAATGATTGCTTATTAAATTTGTTAAGTGATGGCTAGAAGTAAGACCTACGCCATTTGTATCTCTTCCACATCAGTCACATATGTGAAATAAGTCAAAAGTGTCTTTGGCATAATTAATTCTATCAGTTTTTGGGATAGGGTGGTCATAGATCGTAAATGCTCTAAGATCTACTCCTTCAACTGGAGCTAGAGCTACAAAACAGGAGCATGGGAGGACATTGTTGGGTGGATCTGGTAGGAAAGAGAATTCGTGCTAACTGATAAGTGAAATCAAAATTAACTTCTACTACTCAATCAAAATTGAACTTCAATATTAACCAAACATCTCAAATCACCACTCATTATTATCTACATATCCTCCTCTCATACTGTTTAATATATAAAGTTAATTTTCAACAAAATAAAAATTTACGAGAAAATGCGCTTAATGTATTAAGATTTCGTTCATGATTGATTAATCATATATTACAATTAGGAAATTTGCGAGTTAGTTGGTAAGAATAATAGCTCTGTCATACTAAGTGCCTCAGTATTCTAAAGTCTAAATGATGTTTATTAAACGCTTAAAAATCTAACCACACATTGCAAACAACATCACAACAGCTAATCCACATCAATAGAGTTCGATAAGGAAGATAAAGTATTTGCTCTATTCCTATTTCATTGAAAAAGGCTAGCGCTTTCATTCTGACAAAGTATCCATAACAACCAAAGTGAAAATTTTCTGCAGAAAATGAAACTTACTTGCTGAGCAGAAGCTTGTGATATCCATGAAGGTAGTAAACATGGTGTGTTGTTTAGGGCATCATAAGTAGTTTCCTTTGCTTTTCCACAGTCAACCACAAAAACGATATCATTGATGGTAATACTTGCCTCGGCCATATTTGTGGCAAGCACTATTTTACGAACATTAGGAGGTGGCTTCTCGAATATGAGTCTCTGTACAGTAGCATTGTTAATATGGTGAAGAAAAATAATAATATGATACAGATATGAAGTGGTACCAACGATAGATTACATCTGCGATACTGGCAACATTATCATAGCGAAAGCATAGAATTGAGGAGGTGCTTTATCCTATAAAAATCTTTAGCAAAATAATTGGACTCCCAAAAATGTAAAAGCTATGCATAATCCAAAAACAGTAAAGATTTAACAAGATACAATAATGCAATTCAGAGATCTACCACCTTGGTTACATCTATCCAATGGGCATAGAGATGGGGCCAATGCTACACTAACAACAATAGACAACTAATAATGTGTCATTCATGGTAATAAGAGAGAGTTTACATCTAAAAAACTAAAAAGAGATAAACATTCCACCTGTTCAGAAGTTGCCATTGAACCATGACATGTAAGCAACAGGACCCTGTTTGGATCCCCTAAAAGAGGATGAGCTTTTAGTTGATCCCTCAAACAACTAATATCCTCCCACCCTGTCATAAACACTAACACAGCACCAGCACGTTCCTTGCGACATATGTGGCACAAAACAGCCTCAATGAGATTGAATCCAATAGAATCAGGTGTCCAGCTGGACAATGACTCGTGCACTCTGGAGTTAAAATTCTCGAAATTTGATTTATTTAGAGCATCCTGTCAGTACAGACAAATATACTTAGATATCAATTTGCAGGCACATAATGCTTGGACAAGTGCATTCTTCCATCTCCATTAACCAGTAACACGTTACACGTACAAAACAAATAGCTATTGAAACATATAGAGAAGATAATACTAATATAGAACTAAGTTGGACATATGAAACATAAATCATATAAAAATGGTTTGCCGATCATAAACAGTTACTACACATTGGCCAAAAGTGCTACTTGAAAGCTATATTGCTTTTCATTATTATATACCACCCAATAGGAAAAAAATAAAAACCTAGTACGTGCATATATGTCAATAAATCTTATTTTCCTTCCATGAAAGAAACATATTTGGCCAAAACTTAGAGAGAACCACCAGAGAGAATAATATAAATGGACTGGAAGCAACCTACTAAGGTCAAGGTTGTTTTCTTCTCATGTCAACACGCTCACAGTTCAGATGGCCAACTTAACACATGAAATCAGGGATTACGATAAAGTGAATCCTAAGTGTAGTGATGCAAAACAAAGTTCAGTCTTTTCTGCAGGGTGAACAAAAGTACTTTCCTGTAAAGGTAACCAATAATGCAAAATGTCAAGAAAATATGACTAATTACGAAGATTACATTTAAAAGATTCTTTTGCATCCATGTACGAGCTTTATCAACCAAACAATCAAGTGCAAAAACACAAAAGTTACAACCATCTACAAGAAATTTCTAACAGAAAATGTAGCGAATTAAATATGGTATACCTCGACAAGAGTAGTGATCTGATTTTTTCCTTTTCCGGGTGCTAGCTGCCGTTGTGTTTTCCACATCTTGTCTTGACCATAATCATCCACTTGGTTAAATGATGTCAACTTATATCCCGTTGCCTCCAATATATCTTCCAGAAAATGAGCTTCTACAGGGTAAGTGAAGCCCTACATTCAAACAAAGATACTATGTCACTGTCAGACAAGATAATTCCAATTCCTTATTCTGATAGACGGTATATACGACAAGCTCACCAACTTGGATAAAAAATGGATTACAGTTTAAATTAGACAATCAATTAGCGAGTAATGTCATTAGGTACACATAAAACCCCAGTCTGGTTCTAGAAGACTGCTCATTTGAGTCCTCGAGTATCAAATTTAACGTCCAAACAAGAAAAAGGAAACAAAAAGCTTTTTCACAGCTACATCAATCAAAATTACAAATGATTCCTAGACTCTTCTTGATATTGCACATAGAGAACTGTAATCCATCTAAGAGGGTGTTTGTATACTTATTTTAATGTATTCTTATGAGTATGAAGAGAAAAATGAGTTAATGTATTCTTATGAGTATGAAGAGAAAAATGAGTAAAGCTGAATGGTGGAAATTTAATACTACAAGTGGACCCTACGAGATATGCTGATGTGATTTGTTTGATCAAATTTGAATTTTAAAAAGTATGAGAAAGTATGAATTAAAATGAGTGTGCAAACACATGCTAAAACACTCAAGGCCCCAACACCAACAATTTCAATTCACTGTGCAACTGTTTGAAACCATGAATTCTTGATTAACTTGAACATTGAAGCTATATCTTACAGGAATGTGAATAGTTGGCGCTCCACCAAAATAATTGGAAAATAGATCAGCATTCAAAGTAGCACTCATCAAGATCAA